>JARGYO010000162.1:37226500-38426500 GCA_029206835.1 Rana muscosa | reverse complement strand
TATCAACTCAGTCGCCCCAGGTAGTCACAGATGCTGCAGCCTCCACCGGCTTTGCTGCAATTTTTTGCCATTACTGGTTCGCCAGGCCCTGGCCCCCGGAAATCTGCCTGATTCCTGGTTTCCCTCGATCTTCGTCATTGTTCGAGCTGTACCCTATCGTGGCAGCAGCCCAAGTCTGGGGCCACACGTGGACAGGTCAGACAGAGCTCTTCATCACAGACAACCAGACTACAGCCGACATCATTATTAAGGGTAGATCCAAGTCGCTCCCCGTCATGTCCTTCCTGCGCAGGTCACTACATCACCAATTTAACAGTTACTCTGAGCATATCCCTGGCAAGTGCAATGCCACAGCTGATGCACTGTCCCACTTCAATCTTGTCTCATACTTCCAGCAGGAACCCGGAGCCGACCCATCATCCTCTCCTATCTAACCTTGGTCTCTACTAACAATGGATTGCCAATGCAACCCGGCTCATCGACCACTCGCTGTCTAGCAACACACTAAAGGCTTATCGCACGGCCTGGAACACCTACCTTAGGTTCCTAGCCATTTGTCCTGGAACCACAGCAGATGATGTCACTCACATCCTAGCCTTTATATCTTATTGCCACACACAACTGGCTCTCGCTCATATCACTATCAGGCTGTACCTGGCCAGGATTCAGCATTTCATGTCCTTACAGGATCCCGGAAAGCCATCTGTCTTCACAGCCCATACAGTGAATGCTCTGCTGCGCGGTATTCAGAAGCAGCAGCCCGCAATCAATGGCAAACACTTACCCATCACAAACTCTTTCTTTAGGGGCATGTCCAAAATCCTCACACATTCCCCTTTGGGGTCTTGCCCAGCCCAGTCATCCAGGCGGCCATCTACCTTGCTTTCTACGGCTTCCTACGGCCTAGTGAGTTCACCTCTGATAGCACCAGCAGTCACATACTGTACAGACATCTCCTGACTCGCTTCCCAAGCCACTATGTCCTTCCTCTTACGGTCTCCTAAATGCAACAAACCGGACCTGGAGTGGATATCAACTTCTTTCGAACCAGCAACGATCTTTGACCATCTGCTCTTTAACCTACCCAGCCAGCCTCTAGCCCGTTTTCTGCCTTTTCCGGTCAAACCCTTGAGTGGCAGTCAGTTTATTAAACATGTTAGGATCCTACTGGTCAACTTAGGCCTAGACCCCGGGCAGTATTCTTGACATTCTTTGGATCAGCGCAGCCTCAGCCACATCTCAGCACGGAGTACCAGACCATGTGACCAAGAAGCTAGGCAGATGGAAGTCTGCTTTCTTCGCCAGATATATATTCCAAACCCTCAAATCGGGATGGCCCTTGCCTTCTCCAAGCTCGCTCAATGAGTTTAGAGCCAATAAAGATACTTCCCTACCTGGTTATTTTTGGCCCCTTTTCTTCCCATACCTACCAGACGACCAAAAGCCACACCTCAGGTCTATTTATGTTGTGAGTCTTGTCGCGTGTTTATGTGATCCACATTTGTCTTGGTCTTAGGGCCACGACCATAAATTAGAAGGCCAGTACGGTGGCCTGAATTTATGGGAGGAGCCCTATTCTGACTCCGATTGTTGTGAAGCGATTATCCCTTGTGAGACCTCTATGCCTGGCCTGTATAAGCAGATATAATTACTGAGGACAATCCTCATCAGATAGCTTGAACTCACCAAGTACCGATTCTATTCGCAGAGGTGCTTTAATCCAGAAACAGGTTACAGCAGATGACAGGATACAAACAGATGAATAGGTTGTGGTACTTATGCGGTCAAAAGTTGATACTGTCTGTAGCTTACTTATGCAGAATACATGTGCCCATGTTACATGTGGCCTGTTAGCTTTCACCATTACACAGGAAGTACAAAACTCAGGAAGAAGGGTGGAGCATTACATAGAAAGGAAGTGTGTCATAAATCAGAGTAAGAAACATAAAAAATAGGTGCATTACCACAAAGGGTCACTAGATGGCAGCATGTGAACTAAACATAACGTCCATAGAAAATGGTTCAGAGAAACAATCTATATAACAAATTCTATGCCCATTGGGGCGGCACAAGCCCGGAGGGTGTTTAAGCTGACCACTTCCCCTTCTTTGTCAGTTCCAGTGCACGACACCCTCCCTCCCATTCCCTTTTTTACAGCACTTCTCAGCACATTCTCCTCCACAATCATCCATTACTTATCTTGGGTATGGCCCCTTTTCTTGCCATACCTACCAGATGACCAAAAGCCACACCTCAGGTCTATTTATGTTGTGAGTCTTGTCGCGTGTTTATGTGATCCACATTTGTCTCGGTCTTAGGGCCATGACCATAAATAAATATATATATATATATATATATATATATATATATACACATACCGTGGGGGTACGGAAAGTATTCAGACCCCCTTAAATTTTTCACTCTTTGTTATATTGCCATTTGCTAAAATCATGCTAAAATCATTTAAGTTAATTTTTTTCCTCATTAATGTACACACAGCACCCCATAATGACAGAAAAACACAGAATTGTTGACATTTTTGCAGAATTATAAAAAAAGAAAAACTGAAATATCACATGGTCCTAATTATTCAGACCCTTTGCTGTGACACTCATATTTAACTCAGGTGCTGTCCATTTCTTCTGATCATTCTACACCTTAATTTGAGTCCAGCTGTGTTTGATTATACTGAATGGACTTGATTAGGAAAGCCACACACCTGTCTATATAAGCTCACAGCGCATGTCAGAGCAAATGAGAATCATAGTTACATAGTTAGTCAGGTTGAAAAAAGACACAAGTCCATCCAGTTCAACCATAAAAAAATAAAATAATAATATCATACAATCCCATATACCTAATTCTTTACCCACAGTTGATCCAGAGGAAGGCGAAAACCCCCAGCAGAGCACGATCCAATTTTCTACAGCAGGGGAAAAAATTCCTTCCTGATCCCCTGAGAAGCAATCGGATTTTCCCCGGATCAACTTTACCTATAAATGTTAGTACCCAGTTATATTATGTATGTACATTTAAAGAAAGAATCCAGGCCTTTCTTAAAGCAATCTACTGAGCTGGCCAGAACCACCTCTGCAGGGAGTCTATTCCACATTTTCACAGCTCTTACTGTGAAGAAACCTTTCCGTATTTGGAGATGAAATCTCTTTTCCTCTAGACGTAAAGAGTGCCCCCTTGTCCTTTGTGTTGACCGTAAAGTGAATAACTCAACACCAAGTTCACTATATGGACCCCTTATATATTTGTATATGTTGATCATATCCCCCCTTAATCTCCTCTTCTCAAGAGTGAATAAATTCAGTTCCTCTAATCTTTCCTCATAGCTGAGCTCCTCCATGCCTCTTATCAGTTTGGTTGCCCTTCTCTGCACTTTCTCCAGTTCCCCAATATCCTTTTTGAGAACTGGGGCCCAAAACCGCACTGCATATTCCAGATGAGGTCTTACTAATGATTTGTACAAATATCTCTCTCTGGAGTCCATACCTCTCTTAATACAAGAAAGGACTTTGCTCGCTTTGGAAACCGGACCTTGGCACTGCATGCCATTATTGAGCTTATGATCTACCAAAACCCCCAGATCCTTCTCCACTACGGATCCCCCCAGTTGTACTCCCCCTAGTATGTATGATGCATTCATATTCTTAGCCCCCAAGTGCATAACTTTACATTTATCAACATTAAACCTCATCTGCCACATAGTCGCCCAATTAAACAGGGCATTGAGGTCGGCTTGTAAATTGGCGACATCCTGTAAGGACGTTATTCCATTGCATAGCTTAGTGTCATCTGCAAAGACAGAAATGTTACTTTTGATCTCAGACCCAATATAATTTATAAAGATATTAAAAAGTAAGGGTCCCAACACTGAACCCTTTGGGTACACCACTGATAACCTTAGACCATTCAGAGTAAGAATCATTAACCACGACTCTCTGAATTCTGTCTTTTAGCCAGTTTTCTATCCATTTACAAACTGATATTTCCAAGCCTGTAGACTTTACCTTGCACATGAGCCATGTGTGGGGAACTGTATAGAACGCTTTTGAAAAATCCAAGTATACCACGTCCACCGCCACCCCTCTGTCCAAGGTTTTACTTACCTCTTCATAAAAAGAAATCAGGTTTGTCTGACAACTTTCATGAATCCATGCTGTCTGTTGCTTAACATATTTTTTTCCAGCAAGAACTCATCTATGTGGTCTTTTATTAATCTCTCCAGTATCTTCCCAACTAAGAAGTTAAACTAACAGGTCTATAGTTACTTAGTAAAGACTTTGTTCCCTTTTTAAATATAGGCACCACATTGGCCCTGCGCCAATCCAGTGGTACTATTCCTGTCATTAATGAGTCCCTAAAAATTAGATACAATGGCTTTGAAATTACAGAGCTCAACTTTTTTTAGGATCCGTGGGTGGATGCCATCTGGTCCAGGTGCTTTATCCACCTTTATTCTGTCTAGATATTTCTGGACCATATCACTTTTGAGCCATTGTGGATATGGGGCTGTGTCACTACCATCCCCATTTTGGACATGAGCTCCCCCATATGCTCCTTTGTATAAACAGAGCTGAAGAAAGTATTTAATAAATTAGAATTCTCTTTGTCCCCAGTCACCCACTCTAGATTATTTTGTAAAGGGCCTACATGCTCAGACTTGACCTTTTTACTATTAATATATTTGAAGATTTTTTGGGGGTTTGTCCTACTATCTTTTGCAATCTGTCGTTCGTTTTGAATTTTAGCATCCTTGATTTCCTTTTTACATATTATATTCTTTGTAACATTTAAATGACACTAGTGTTCCCTCATTTTTATATTTTTTAAAAGCTCTTTTCTTGTAGTTTATAGCTTTTTTAACTTTGGCCGTGAGCCACATAGGTTTTATTTTTAGCCTTTTAAACTTATTGCCCATGGGAATATACTTTGCAGTGAGTTCACAAACAGTCTTTTTGAAATATTCCCATTTCTGTTCTGTGCCCATTGATGTCAATATTCCCTCCCAGTCCTGGAGAGCAGCCCTCATCTTTGAAAAATTTGCTCTTTTGAAATTAAGTGTTTTTATCTTTCCCGTATGTGACTTTTGCTTACAGCTAACATCAAATGAAATCATGTTATGGTCACTGTTACCCAGATGTTCCTTTATTTGAACATTAGTAATACGCTCTGCATGGTTTGAGATTACCAGGTCCATCAGAGCATCATTCCTAGTTGGGGCCTCAATAAACTGGACCATAAAATTGTCCTGCAATAGGTTTATAAATTTTTGCCCTTTACCTGTCCCAGCAGTGCCATTACTCCAGTCAATTTCTGGGTAGTTAAAATCCCCCATTATTATCACCATCCCAGCCCTTGCAGCCCTTTCCATCTGTGCAAGGAGCTGAGTCTCCACCTCCTCCTTAACATTGGGTGGTCTATAACAAACTCCAATGATTAACTTTGAACTACGCACATCTGTATGCAGTTCCACCCATAATGCTTCAGACTCATCCCACTCTCCATCCACCAGGTCCTCTTTCATACTCGCTTTGAGATCACTTCTCACGTAGAGACAGACCCCTCCACCTTTCCTTTTTACCCTGTCTTTCCGAAAGAGTGCATAGCGAGGAATATTAATAGCCCAGTCATGTGAGGAATGACGCCAAGTTTCAGCAATACCGACTACATCATAGCTCTCCTCATGCACCAGAGCTTCCAACTCACCTATTTTGCTTCGCAGACTTCTGGCATTGGTGAACAAACACTTTAATGCATTAATATGTTTTGACCGGTCACATACTATCCTCTTAGGTCTTCTGAGATTGCAACTAGGACTTGCTACTATACTTACCTTGTGTTTGTGTGCTTTGGTTACCCTACCACTAATGCCCCCAATACTACCCTCTGGAATATGTTCCACGCTGACTCTCAGTATCTCTGGAACCTCCCCCCTGTCGCCTAGTTTAAAAACCCCTCTAACTTTTTGGCCATCCTTATTCCCAGCTGATCTGCACCCTCCTCATTTAGGTGCAGTCCGTCCCTTCTATAGTACTGGTTATCGACTGAGAAGTCGGCCCAGTCCTCCAGGAACCCAAACCCCTCCTTACTACACCAGCTCTTCAGCCACTTGTTCACTTCCCTAATCTCCCTCTGCCTTTCTGGTATGGCTCGATGTACCGGTAGTATTCCTGAGAATACTACCTTGGAGGTCCTGTTCCACAATTTTGCTCCCAAGTCTCTAAAATCGTTCTTTAGGACACTCCATCTGCCTCTGACTTTGTCATTGGTGCCAACGTGCACCATGACAGCTGGGTCTTCCCCAGCCCCTCCCAGTAATCTGTCCACCAGATCCGTGATGTGCCGAACCCGAGCGCCCGGTAGACAACATACAGTTCGGCGCTTCAGGTCTTTGTTACAGATTGCCCTCTCTGTCCTAAGAATTGAGTCCCCTACCACCAGAATCGGTCTTTCCTTTCCCTTCACTTCCCCCCAACTCTGACTGGAAGAGTTCTTCCCCCAGCAGCTAGGAGAGTCCCTCAGCTCCAGCAGTGCTGGTCCCTGACTGGTTTCATGTGGTCAAAGGAACTGCCTGAAGAGCTCAGACAAAATTGTGGCAAGGCACAGATCTGGCCAAGGTTACAAAAAATTCTGCTGCACTTAAGGTTTCTAAGAGCACAGTGGCCTCCATAATCCTTAAATGGAAGATGTTTGGGACGACCAGAACCCTTCCTAGAGCTGGCCATCTGGCCAAACTGAGCTATCGGGGGAGAAAAGCCTTGGTGAGAGAGGTGAAGAAGAACCCAAAGATCACTGTGGCTGAGCTCCAGAGATGCAGTCGGGATATGGGAGAAAGTTGTAGAAAGTCAACCATCACTGCAGCCCTCCACCAGTCGGGGCTTTATGACAGAGTGGCCCGACGGAAGCCTCTCCTCAGTGCAAGACACATGAAAGCCCGCATGGAGTTTGCTAAAAAAAAACACCTGAAGGACTCCAAGATGGTGAGAAATAAGATTCTCTTGTCTGATGAGACCAAGATAGAACTTTTTGGGCTTAATTCTAAGCGGTATGTGTGGAGAAAACCAGGCACTGCTCATCACCTGTCCAATACAGTCCCAAAAGTGAAGCATGGTGGTGGCAGCATCATGCTGTGGGGGTGTTTTTCAGCTGCAGGGACAGGACGTCTGGTTGCTATCGAGGGAAAGATGAATGCGGCCAAGTACAGGGATATCCTGGACAAAAACCTTCTCCAGAGTGCTCAGGACCTCAGACTGGGCCGAAGGTTTACCTTCCAACAAGACAATGACCCTAAGCACACAGCTAAAATAACGAAGGAGTGGCTTCACAACAACTCTGTGACTTTTCTTGAATGGCCCAGCCAGAGCCCTGACTTAAACCCAATTGAGCATCTCTGGAGAGACCTAAAAATGGCTGTCCACCAATGTTTACCATCCAACCTGACAGAACTGGAGAGGAAGGATCTGCAAGGAGGAATGGCAGAGGATCCCCAAATCCAGGTGTGAAAAACTTGTTGCATCTTTCCCAAAAAGGCTCATGGCTGTATTGGATCAAAAGGGTGCTTCTACTAAATACTGAGCAAATGTTCTGAATACTTAGGACCATGTGATATTTTAGTTTTTCTTTTTTAACCACTTCAGCCCTGGAAGAATTTACCCCCTTCCTGACCAGAGCACTTTTTGCGATGCAGCACTGCGTCGCTTTAACTGACAATTGCGCGGTCGTGCGACGTTGAACCTAACCAAAATTTACGTCCTTTTTCCCCCACAAATAGAGCTTTCTTTTGGTGGTATTTGATCACCTCTGTGGTTTTTATTTTTTGTGCTATAAACAAAAGAAGAGCGACATATTTGAAAAAAATGCAATATTTTTTACTTTTTGATTTAATAAATATCACAATTTTTTTTTTTTAAAACAATTTTTTTTCTAAGTTTAGACCGATACGTATTCTACATATTTTTGGTAATTTTTTTTTGCAATAAGCGTATATTGATTGGTTTGCGCAAAAGTTATAGCGTCTACATAATAGGGGATAGATTTATGGCATTTTTATTTTTTTTATTTTTTTTACTAGTAATAGCGGCGATCTGCGATTTTTATTGTGACCGCGACATTGCGGCAGACACATCGGACACTATTGGCGCGTTTTTGGGACCATTCACATTTATACAGCGATTAGTGCTATAAAACTGCACTAATTACTGTGTAAATGTGACTGGCAGGGAAAGGGTTAATACTAGGGGGCGATCAAGGGGTTAATATGTTCCCTATTGAGTGATTGTAACTGTAGGGGGAGGGGACTCACAAGGGGAGGAGACCGATCTGTGTTCCTCTGTACTGGGAACACACATCGGTCTCCTCACCTCTGACAGGAGGTGGATCTGTGTGTTTACACACACAGATCCACACTTCTGCCGTGATCGCGGGCAATCGCAGGTGCCCAGTGGACATCGCGGCCGCCGGGCACACTCACCGGGTCACGAGCGTTGCCGCGGGTGCGCGCGCGCGCCGCCGGCGGCGCGCGCGCGCCCCATAGACGGCCGGGAAAAAAGGACGTCATATGACGTCCGCCCGGAGGGAGGGAGGGTTCCTGCCGGCGTCATATGTCTATGACCCGGTAGGAAGTGGTTAATAAATCTGCAAAAATGTCAACAATTCTGTGTTTTTCTGTCAATATGGGGTGCTGTGTGTACATTAATGAGGAAAAATGAACTTAAATGATTAGAGCAAATGGCTGCAGTTTAACAGAGTGAAAAATTTAAGGGGGTCTGAATACTTTCCGTACCCACTGTGTGTGTGTGTGTGTGTGTATTATATATATATATATATATATACATACACACACACACACACACACACACACACACAGTGCCTTGAAAAAAATATTCATACCCCTTGCAATTTTCCACATTTTGTCATGTTACAACCAAAAATGATAAAGTATTTTATGTGATAGACCAACACAAAGTGACATATATTTGTGAAGTGGAAGGAAAATGATAAATGGTTTTCAATTGTTTTTACAAATAAATATGTGAAAAGTGTGGCATGCATTTGTATTCAGCCCCTCTGAGTCAATACTTTGTAGAACCACCTTTCACTTCATCAAGGGGTGAACTGCTGACTGAGCCAGAGGACCACATGGACACCAGGTTTGAGAGGGAGGCCCAGAGCATTGCTGACTACCTCTCACCTGGTTAGAACAAAGCATGTAAGATTGATCACTATCAGGAGGTCATCTGCAGTGGATGGTGAGAGGCCTTTGGCCACTCTAATTTTATTTCTACTTGTTTGCTGTCGCAGAGATTTGCTGCTGCCAGTAGAGTTCTGTGTAAAAGGGACTGCATACAGTAGGATGTATATGACATACTCCTGACCTATTTATGACATATCCTGGCCTATTTATGCCATATTGTACAATAGATGCTGGTTGCTTAGTGGTCTCTGTTAATTAAATTCTTCTTCTAGGTAGGTTGTGTGTAGAAAAGCATATGTGATGGTAGGAGTATCATATTTTTAAATGAATGTGCTGACGTTTGTACATGTTAGACTCTTGCATGTAGCACAGTGATTAAAGCATGTTTTGGGGTACAGGGACTTTGGCATATGTTACCATGTACACAGTGAGTAGGTTGAAGTTTTAAGTCCCGTCCAGTTTTGCCACATCCCCAGTTTGTCACAATATAGCAGGAGCTCTACCTAAATATTTTCCTCTAGGTGTCCGAGGCTGAACCCCCACCCAGGAAAAAAAAATTATCTACGGCCCCGCAACCCAGTACTAGCAGGGTGGCCGGTGCGTGTATATGTGCTAAATTTGTTAATATTCAAACCTGAATCCAGTACTTCAAATTCTTCCTTTAGATAATTGAGATAAGCGGTTCTTCTCCTGAAACTACTTTTCTTTTTTTCTTTCTCCCAGCACCCACCGTTTAGTTTTTCCACCCTTTCTCCTCCTTTCTATAATCTGTTGCTGGATGTATTCTGTGTTGTTTGGGGACCCTGACAATATTATTATTCTTCCAACCTCCTTTATATTTTCCATCCTTTTGCATTGGTCCAGTCCCCCCAACTTCTTTAGTTTCTTTCCTCACTCTTCTATTTTTGGCTTTGCCTTCAAAGTGTATTTGAATGTGCTCTTTTCCCCCTTATGTTCTTCCTCAATATACATTTTCTTCTGTAATATATCTTTTTATTTAATTGTTAAGGTTTTTAATTGCCAAGTGTACATACATAGTAGGAAAAAATGAAAGGAAGTTATAATCGTAAGTGTACATAATATCACATCATTTTCTTTATGAAGTCCTAGACACCCATATTACTAAGTTCAATATAGCCAATAGTACAAATGGCACTTTTTCTGTTTTGTTTTTGTTTCCATGCTATGTATAACATATAACATAGTCATGTAAAGAGGTAAAAAAAAGAATCCAGAGGTAAATTCCTCCATAAACTCGTGATGTGTGCTGTTATTCATCCATTATCTACCGTATTTATCGGCTTATAACACGCACCCCAATTTAAGAGGGAAGTTTCAGGAAAAAAACGTAAAAAAATAAATAAACCACTTTGAAGCAAAATAATGGTCAGTGCCCATCAATGCAGCCTGATTAGTGCCCACCTGCAGCCTCAATGCAGCCTGATCTGTGCCCATCTGCAGCCTGATCTGTGCCCATCTGCAGCCTGATCTGTGCCCATCTGCAGCCAATCTCCCATAAATGCAGCCTTTTGCCCATCTGCAGCCTCACCTCTGCAGCCTGGAATCACCAAGCCGCCATCTCCTGTTTACTCGGTCGGCAATCACATACACTGTCCCGCCTCCGCCATTGGACCAGCTTCTGTGATTGACAGAACACTAGTCCAATTCCGGTGGCGGAGGCGGGACTGTGTGTGTGTGTGACGTGAGAGCCGAGTAAACAGGAGATGACAGCTCAGTGATTCCGTCGGCGCTCGTCCCCCTCCTTCCCCTCCGAGCTACACGATCGACGTATAACACGCACCCGTGATTTGCCCCCTATTTTCAGGGGAAAAAAGTGTGTGTTATATGCCGATTAAATACGGTATATAGCATATTCTCATATTTCTATGCTTCAGATCTCAGGCCATACACATGTAGCGGGTGTCAAATTTAGTGGGGTGTATCTGGGCAATAGATGGCTCAGATACATTGATTTTAGGGATTTATGGACACTTTGGAGTGTGGGAGGTATGAATGGTGTCATGGTCCCTGGGTGGCGCTGTCACCTGGGACCGGGGTTGAACTACCATTCTAGAGCCGTGCCCCTTTTGTCCTCTCCCGGCGGTAGTACGGCGGGGCGGGGAACCCGCTGTGCCTGCTGGGAGAGGGTATAAGAGGGGGCGGACATCATGCGCACGAGGTCCATTCCCCAGGCACCTTCAGCCTGGGGGCTGCTGCGGTTCGTTTGTGCCCAGGCGCCCTTGGCCTGGGCACTTGGAGTCGAGTTCCATCCCAGGCACCTTTAGCCTGGGGTGAGGTACTATACCAGGAGGCCTGGGGCCCAGTACCTTCGACTGGGTCCCGCGAGGGCGAAGCATTCCTAAGGTGCCCCCGGTATTGGGTGCCTGAATCCTGGGTGTAAGGGACTGGAGATGTGACCTCCCCGTAGAGCCAGCGCAGCATTTGCTGGTGCCGGTGGAGGCCTCTGGTGACCGTCCGGATGGATGTCTTCCTCTGACAGGGGCCGTTTGTTCTAAAGAAGGTACTTCAGGTTCTCATGGTCTGTGGCAGAGACCCATCTTTCTCAGGTCAGTGGCAGGCCTCATCCAAGGCCTGTGGCAGGGGCCTCAATGTTCACCCAGGTCAGTGGCAGTGACCAAATTCACGGTCGGTGGCAGTGACTGTGCGCCAAGACTGTTTGCGCTAAATGGAACAGGAGGAACTTTGATTCATCAGTTGGACCTACTCTTCCCTACACCTTGTCTGTTCTTTTAAAGTCAACCAGTTTCAAGTCAATAAAACAGTGTTGGACTTTTCTTGGTGTGGAACTCGTGTTACTGGAAGCTAAGTGTCCCTGTCAGTGACAGTGGCAATCATCCTCCATAGGAGAAGCTGAGGTTCCGGCCTAAAACGCAGACCCGAGGGCAAATGGTTTAGCTCATACCTCTGCATCCTACATCAGAGAGCCGAGCTGGTGGTGTGCATCTTTCCCCCTTCTCCCAGATACCCCTAGACGAGAAGAACCAGCTGTGAAGAGAGGGGAGAAGCTGGGGCAGGACAGCTACACACATTTCAAAGGAAACACCTTAAGTGTCAGTTTGTCTCTCCAGAATTAATCCATTTACCCCAAACTCTATTGAATTTTTTTGAGCATCCTCTGGCTTCATAAGTCATTTTATATAATGTTACATTGGCTTGGCATTAACCAGGTCCTTCCAGGAGGCTAATGTGAGGTGGTCTCTTTTAATCCAATTGATGACAATCAGTTTGTTTACGGACATAGAAGAATAGTAAGTGCAGCAAAGTTCTCATGTTGTTACTCATCACTTCATCCTCAATAATGCCTAGAAGTCCCAATAGTGGGCTACAAATATTTGGCAGCTCAAATGCATCAGCAATAAATTGGGTCACCTGTGACCAGAGAGGACGTATCCTGTTACAGTCCCACACCATATGGAGAAATGACCCCTCTGCTGCCAAACATTTATGACATGTGGGGGAGTCTCTTCTTCCCATTTTATACAGTCTAAGGGGTGTGTAGTACATTTGGTGCAAGTACCTGAGTTGTATAATTTTGTCCCTGGCCAAAATAACTATGGGCGGCCAACACGGTCTCCCACTGTTCCTCCGTTAGCTCAGGTATAATAGTGGTCCATCTTTCCCTAATTCTCCTTTCTTTTAGGTTTTCTTTGCCTATCAATAGACTATAAATAATAGCTAGATATTAATTTAGTGTGGTCAGTGGTGCCAAGGAGTTTTTCCAGGTTCGTATTCTCTAAGGATATTGATTTAGTCCCGAACTTACTATGTGCGGCATGTTTGAGTCTGGTATATTGGAATGCCCAGGAGTCAAGGACTCCCACTTCCCTCCTCAGTTGTGCAAACCTTTTGATGTCACCCGCATCATATAGTTGGTAAAGGTACAGGAGTCCAAATTTAGACCATTTATAGCCATCCTCGAGATGGGAAAATGCTTTCAGACACGGGTTGAACCATAATGGAGTATTGGAGGATAAGTGAAGGGACCATCTGTTATATGTTTCAGACAGATCCCTAAGATACGTTAAGCAGATTTAAGCATCACTCTACCTCCCTCTGTAGGGACCTCCCCCCGGAAGAAAAAGTTTAACAGGGTTTCATAGGAAGTAACAACCGCTGCTTCCACCGCCACAGCTGCTTTAATTGTGGAAACATTCGCCAATGTATATACACCAGCTGTGATGCAAGATAGTAGAGGCGACGGTCAGGTAACGCCAGTCCTCCACTTCCCACCGGTAATTGCAAGATCTCCAAGGAGACCCTGGCCGCCTTGGAACTCCACAGAAAGGAGCTCAGCAGTGAATTAATATATCAAAATGTTTTTTTTCGGAATATAGATCGGGGCATTGGAGAGCACATATAATGCCCCATACACACGATCGTTTTTAATGCCGTTAAATTTTTTTAAAAATGGGCCTTAAAACCGATCGTGTGTAGGCTCCAGAGCATTTTTAACGACGTGAAAAACAGCCATTAAAAATTTCGAACATGCTCTATTTTTTCACGTCGTTTTTCATGTAGTTTTTTTTAACGACGTGAAAAACGATAGTGTGTATGCTTTTACAAGGTGAAAAAAAACACGCATGCTCAGAATCAAGTATGATACGGGAGCGCTCGTTCTGGTAAAACTAGCGTTCGTAATGGAGATAGCACATTCGTCACGCTGTAACGGACTGAAAAGAACGAGGCTGAAAAGCGCGAATCGTCGCTCAACAAACTTTACTAACATGAAGGGTGGCGCCATCCGAATGGAACTTCCCCTTTATAGTGCCGTCGTATGTGTTGTACGTCACTGCGCTTTGCTTGAACGTTTTTTAAAATGATTGTGTGTACGCAAGACAGGCTTGAGAGAAAACATGAAAAAAAAAACGACGAGAAAAACGTCGGTTTAAAAAATGGCATGAAAAACGATCGTGTGAACGCCGCATAAGAGCTTAGGCAAGAAAATAATTTTGAATAAGTTAGCTCTGCCCAACAGTGTGAGAGGTAAATCTTTCCATTTTTGCAACCTGTCACTAAAAGTTCTAATTACGAGCCACAGATTTACGTCTACAAACGAATCCACCGGTAGTTGAACGTTTATCCCCAGATACTTAAACTGGGATGTGACAGCTTAAACTGGGATATTGGGCGGGCTGTAATATATCTTTAGTCAGTTTCAAAGTATATACTGGCTGTCTCCTATAACCCCATATTATTCTTAAATTTTTTACCTCCTGAACTTTCTTTGAGGGTGTTTTATTCAGGGCAGCTAAAATAGATTATGAGAGACACATTGCTGAAGAGAGTATGAAAAGACCCAAAACATTTTTAATAGTAAAAAGGAGAGGTCGAAGCATATTGGCCCAATAAAAGACGATATGGGGAAGTTGTTTATAAGGAGAGGGTAACAGTATTATAAATACATTCTTGTCCTCAGTTTATACGAAGGAAAAGGAGGGATATAATAAATAGACATGTGAATTTGTTTTCGTCCGAATTTCGAGGATTTTCGCGTTTGTTTTACCAAACGATAACGAACGTGCAGAATTCAAAGGTCCGAAATAAAAAATTGCTTTATTTTCATTTCGTTGCGACAACAGTTCGATATGGATAGAAGATTCGACATGACGGTGACAATAGCGATCTGTGTCTATCGAACCTGCAGTTGAATGTACCTAACCTAACTCGATTAGTCCAAGATTATTCGACATAGAGAGAAAAGATTTGACATGAAGATTCAACGAAGCAGCTAAAAACACACGATCGCCGTAAGCAGACATTTACGGTCAAATGCTTCGCCCATAGGCTATAGAAGAATTCTGAAATATTGATACTAAAGCGCTAATGAAATAAATAGTGAAAAACAAACAAATTGATAACCAAATAGTGAAAGCTGCAATCAAACAAAGGATTCCTGTGTCCGTGCAAGGTGAATAAACAAATAAATGATGCGCTAACCACTAACCAATTTGCAGTGTGTGCACACTTGATGTTATTCAGATCCTCCGTGCTGAATAATAGTGGGAAAAAAATGGTGTATACTAACTAATACTTATATAAATGTCCTATCCACAAATAACATAAATGGTAATGTGGAATAAATTCTTGACCCTTATGTCCAAAAATCCCCAGGTCCATATATAAATGTATCCCTGAACAATACAGATCTTCATAAAGAACCATAAGCACTCTTGTTCATATAGAAAATTCACATGAATGACCTCCTCCTTCTTATAAACACTCCGGTTTCCAGGATATTTCCATATGCATGTAAATAGAAGGAAGGAAACAGATCATTGCGCAATATGCTTTACACAGGCTCAACCTTTCACAGCTGTAGCCCGTACTCCCATAACCTCCAAGATAATCAGCGTTGGTCAGCTCAGGTTTCAGTGTGCTCTTCACTCAGACTGCTGCTGTGAGCGTCACTTAGGCTCCTCCCCCTACGCGTTGCATCACTGACACGTGACTTACTCATGGGTAGCATGTGATCCTACAGCGTACCCTTTTGTAGAGAACGGCAGGTCGCTTTGCTAATTGCCATGGTGATGGTCTGAATTACAACACATCATTGCTGCCAGCGCTGATATCTCTCCGTTCAAAAGAACAAACTTTTTATTGGTACATGTTCAATACAAATATATATAAAAAGCCGCACCTCATGAATACAGGTTTGCGACATATACAAACAACTTAAAACCTTTATGATAAAACTAGTTTAAAAACAAAACAAAATGCAACACCAGTCCCTCTTGTGGTGTAAATTGGAACTGCTGGCATCATATGCATATACAACAATAAATGACATAAAAAATTCCAATAAATGACATTAAAAATTCCAACAGATACACCATTGAAGAAAAACTCACTACCCTGCATGCCATATCATAGTGACATGTATCCACACTGTAGAGTTAGAGTGTATCTCTGTTGTAAATAAACCAATCAAATTTAAAACCATAAATACCTATAAAAAATGTATAGCATCAAATCCCATGTAGCTCTACACATTATCTCATTACTCTATACATAGCCCATAGTAAGAGGGGACATATCCATACCCTATTAATCCAATGTAATATGGAGATGGATATTCATCGAGGTATCCAGAAAACCTCAGGACCACGAAAAATCAGGAATATGTTCTATATAGTGTTTAAATGACACAAATAACTAGAAATCTGAAATAAAACAATTTAGATCGAAATCTATATTCATACCATTCGGCACCAATGTGCGAATTTCATAAATCCACCAGGATTCACTTTTGCTAATTTCCCTCACCTTGTGGCTACCCCTCCAATGTGGTTTGAATTTCTGAATAGCCCAGAATTTTAGGTCTCCAGGATTTCTCTTGTGGCACAAATCAAAATGTCTAGAAACATTATGTTTTGGAAAACCTGCCTTAATGTTTTGCACATGTTCTCTTATTCTTTTCCATAGAGGTCTCTTTGTTCTATCTATGTACTGTAGTGAGCAGGTACATTCCAACATATATACCACCCCTTCTGTTCTACACGTAATAAAATCTCTAATATTATAATCCTTTTTAGTGGTATTGGATTTGAAACTAGAACATTTGACCCCATTTAAACCTGTTTCTCTGCATGCATAGCACCATTTACATGGATAGAATCCCTTTCCTTGAAAAAAGGTAAGTACATTTGTTTTTGTAGGTGGGTCAGGGATATTTTTTACCACTAAATCCCTCAGAGTTGGTCCTCTTCTATATACCACCCTAGGTGTATCTGGTAGGACACTTTGTAGCTGTTTATCTGCCTTCAATATGGGCCAATATTTTCTGAAGTTTTTTTCCAACTGTTTATGCTGAATATTAAAATCCATAATCATTACTACCTCCTGATAATTTGTCATAGATTTTTTCCTTATCCTTTATAAGCTGATTTCTAGGGGTTTCATATACCTCTCTTATTTTGTCCTGGATGAACTCTTCGTTGTATCCTTTGGAAATGAATTTGTTACCAATAGTATTTGCCTGTTCCAAAAATACATTTGTATCCAAACAGTTTCGTCGGAGCCTGACCAACTGGCCCTTAGGTATATTGATTAACCACGGGTCATGATGACAACTATCTGACGGAAAAAGCGGTTTCTTTCTACCGGTTTAAAGTGCGTTTTAGTTTTTATTTGGTTGTTCTCTATAGATATATCTAAATCCAGAAATTGTATGGCTTTATCACTTATTATGTATGTTAATTTGATGTTTCTCTGGTTCACATTGAGTTTTTGAAAGAAATCGATTAGAGTGCTCTCATCACCACTCCATATCACAATACAATCATCAATGAACCATTTATATAGGATTAGATGTTCAGATTCCTCAAAATATATAGCCTCTTCCTCCCATTCGGACATAAAAATGTTTGCAACACTAGGGGCATACTTTGCCCCCATCCCTATTCCATTTAATTGTCTGTAGTACTCAGATCCGTACCAGAAATAGTTGTGCTGTAATCCGAAAGCCAGGCTTCTTAGAATAAATCTTTTCTGTTTGGATGCTATACTACTAAAAACATCCAAAGCCCATCTGGAGGCTTTTATGGCTTGCTCATGCTCTATGTTCGTATAAAGTGAAGCAACATCCGCCGTAGCCAATATGTATTTCTGTTGTGGATTTAGTTCAACCTTCTCCAACAATTGTAAGAGATGTTTCGTGTCTCTCAGATACGCACGTGTTTTTGGCACCAAAGGCTGCATAAACCGATCAACATACTCCCCCAATCTGGAGTTGAGAGATTGTATGCCATTAATAATGGGCCTTCCCGGTGGATTATTTAAATCTTTGTGTACCTTAGGTACTGTATAGATAACTGGAACTCTACACATATCCGGTACTAAATATTTCTGCTCTTTCTTGGTTAGGATATTTTTCTCACAGCCTCTTTCAATTATTTCCGACAGTTCCTCTTTATACTCACTCGTTGGATTATTTCCTAATTTGATATATGTATTGGTGTCATTCAATTGCCCCATTAATTCTCTGTGATAATACTCCTTTGATAGTACCACAATAGCTCCCCCTTTATCAGCAGGTCTGATTACTACTTGCTTATTCTTTTCTAATTCTTTTATCCCTCTATTGATGGCTTGAGGGCCAGGTATTCTATACATTACTCTATACATAGCCCTCTTACTATGGGCTATGTATAGAGTAATGAGATAATGTGTAGAGCTACATGGGATTTGATGCTATACATTTTTTATAGGTATTTATGGTTTTAAATTTGATTGGTTTATTTACAACAGAGATACACTCTAACTCTACAGTGCGGATACATGTCACTATGATATGGCATGCAGGGTAGTGAGTTTTTATTCAATGGTGTATCTGTTGGAATTTTTTATGTCATTTATTGTTGTATATGCATATGATGCCAGCAATTCCAATTTACACCACATGAGGGACTGGTGTTGCATTTTGTTTTGTTTTTAAACTAGTTTTATCATAAAGGTTTTAAGTTGTTTGTATATGTCGCAAACCTGTATTCATGAGGTGCGGCTTTTTATATATATTTGTATTGAACATGTACCAATAAAAAGTTTGTTCTTTTGAACGGAGAGATATCAGCGCTGGCAGCAATGATGTGTTGTAATTCAGACCATCACCATGGCAATTAGCAAAGCGACCTGCCGTCCTCTACAAAAGGGTACGCTGTAGGATCACATGCTACCCATGAGTAAGTCACGTGTCAGTGATGCAATGCGTAGGGGAGGAGCCTAAGTGACGCTCGCAGCAGCAGTCTGAGTGAGGAGCACACTGAAACCTGAGCTGACCAACGCTGATTATCTTGGAGGTTATGGGAGTACGGGCTACAGCTGTGAAAGGTTGAGCCTGTGTAAAGCATATTGCGCAATGATCTGTTTCCTTCCTTCTATTTACATGCATATGGAAATATCCTGGAAACCGGAGTGTTTATAAGAAGGAGGAGGTCATTCATGTGAATTTTCTATATGAACAAGAGTGCTTATGGTTCTTTATGAAGATCTGTATTGTTCAGGGATACATTTATATATGGACCTGGGGATTTTTGGACATAAGGGTCAAGAATTTATTCCACATTACCATTTATGTTATTTGTGGATAGGACATTTATATAAGTATTAGTTAGTATACACCATTTTTTTCCACTATTATTCAGCACGGAGGATCTGAATAACATCAAGTGTGCACACACTGCAAATTGGTTAGTGCATCATTTATTTGTTTATATAGAAGAATTCTAATGTTGGTTGACTAGTAATAATAATGAATAAATATAATTATTACTAGTCATACAACATTAGAATTCTACTATAGCTTGTGGGTGGAGCATTCGATCGGAAATGTACGATCGCAGCGTCGTACAGTTTAGCTGCTTCGTCGAATCTTCTTAGAACATCCGACAAACACCATAAGCCTTCAATTGACAAATTCAACCTTAATTCGGATTATCAGACAATGGATTTTTTAACGAAACAAAATAATTAAAAACAAATTTCGGGAGTAACTAAATAAATTTATTTTTCGGACGAAACCGAAATTCCGAAATAAAATATTTCAGCGTGCACATGTCTAATAATAGACAAGACAGTAATGCTAATAACAGTATATTGAATGCACCCATGTGGCTCACAAAGGCCAGTGTTTAAAAAAGGCTATACAAACTTAATGTGAGTAAATCACCAGGACTAGATGACTTACATTGAGAGTCCTTAAAGTCCAAAAGAATAGTCCTCAAATATTGGAAGGAATGATATGGGCCCATATCCAAGAATTGAATGATGAAAATAGTAAAATTAGTGGTAACTAATATTTAATTATGAAAGACCCTACTTGCCAGCCCAACCTTATTTTTTTTATAATTCTTTATTTTTGCAACAAACTATACAACAAATGAAAACAACCAAGAAGAGTAACTTAAAGGTGTTTGGACAATGAGTGCTTTTGTCAGCGGGAAGGGAGGGTTTGGGGAGATGCTCAAAACCTGTTAAAAAAAGTTTTATATAATAAGAGGAAAATGAGGAAGCTATGAGAGGAGGTACCAGAAGAGAAAATTAGATGTAAATGGAAAAACATGATGGAGGAAGAGGAAAGGAAAAAAAAGGGGGGGGGGCGCATTGAGGAATCCAAGAGGCCTTCCAAAATTCATCATTTCTGATCACGCACTGGGTAGCAGAATTGCAGGATATCAGAATAGGTGAACTGGGTCCAATAGAACCATGTCTTACGGAAACATGCGTCTTGTCTCCTCAGGGAGAAGGTGAGGTCCTCCATATGCATTATGTCATTCACTTATTTTATCCACTGTTGTACCATAGGAGGCGACAGGGACTTCCAAAGTGCTGGTATACAAAGCCATGGTCACATTGACAAGATGTGCCACCAGAGAATGCTGGTACTTGCATTTGGACAATGAGCTGAGGTGCAGGAGGCATGCAGCTGGGTTTTGTTCCAAAGATAAATCGGTGAGCTTGTGGATCAGGGCACAAATGTCCCTCCAAAAGGAAGCGAATATGCGGGCATGACCAGAAAATATGAAGTATCAATCCCCTATCAGAACCACACCTTCAATAATTAGAGCTTACATTTGAGAATATGAGATGTAGTTTCTCTGGGACACCGTACCATTGAGCTAACAGCTTGTACTGTAGACACTCTCTTATAGCTGTGAAGAGATAAAAAAACAAGAAAAACAGTCTCCTGCGCTCAGAAGTTTTTTGGTCTCTTGGTGACACAACCAGAGTATTCCATTCAAAGGAAATGCCCAGAGATCTTGCTAACCTCCTCAGAATATTTGGTATTCTTAGAACTGGAAAATTTTTCCTCTATTTTCCAGTTCTAAGAGATAAAAAACGTCAGGTGCAACTCCAAGTCTTTTTTCCACTCCATGAGAAAATGAGGAATGTGACACACCAGAGAGGAGCAGCGGGGATACATTCACATTTAAAAAAAGTCTGAGTGATGGATAAAAGGTTTATATACCTACACTGTAGTACAGGATTGGAGCAGCCCCCTTAGACTTTTTAGGCAGAAATGGTCATAAAGATAATTACTCTTTCGTTCATGGACTGACACAGCTTCCTATTGACAAGTGGGTATTATCCTATCTTTAGGAGTGACTAGGCAGAAAAAACTTGTAAAAAGTGTTACATCACACCTTCTACAGCACCGCCCAGGGGGCGGACCCTCTGGGCATAATCCCTCTCTCTGCACCTCGCAGATCAGTTTTTTTCTGTCTAGCAAGGAGCAGGACATGGCTCCCTTCGGGCCCACTGGTCTGGGGGAAACATTTTTCTACGTTTTATTTTTTTTGTTTCCTGCGATCTTTGATCAACTGCCGACTGGGTGACCAGGCCGGATCCTCGATCCTTGCAGTCCCCCCAGTTTCGACCATTGAGCGTGTGCCGACCCTAGCTACGCGCTGGGTTTTCAACGACATGCCCGTCGCTCTACAGGTGGCCGGTGAGCCTACGCTCCAGGGCTTGCATCGGACCGCTCAGCTTCGGCTGACCTTACGGCCGAGTCGCAGTAGCCTGACCGGTGAGCTCGCGCTCCAGGGCATGCATACAATCGTTCCCTAGGGTTTAATCACAGCATGCCTGGCCGACAGTCACCTCCGTGCACGGATGATGATCTGTCCGGAATGTCTTCCAGCATGATCCACGCAGGAAAGGTAAGTAGCTTCCCTGCTTCGGCAGGGTGACTTGGCTGGACATTCCTGGAGAGATCAAGTAAGTGGTTGTGGCCCCTTTCTTTCCTCTCTCCCTGCCTTCCCTCCTCCCTGGGCTCTGAGCTAAGGTTTCTTTGTGTCACCTGGGGGGCTCCATCTGAAGCGTGGTGGCGCTGTAGCTGTCATTTAAAAAATTTAATTTTGCTTACCTGTGTGTGCCTTTCTCCCTCCATGCTGTCGGGGGCCATTTTGGGGTGGTCCATGCCTATTGGCCTCTAGTGACTGTCCGGCGGCCATTTTCTTGTGGTTCGCGCCAATATGTATATATCGCCGCTCAGTGGACATTTTCTTGTGGTTCGCGCCCGCTTTGGCCTCTATCGACTGTTCGGCGGCCATGTTTCTTGTGGTTTACGCCTGTATGTAATTACCGCCACCCGGCGGCCATCTTTTTGTGGCTCGCTGCCGTTTTTTGCCTCTACTGTCGGCTCGGCGGCCATTTTCTTAGGGCCCACATTGTTTTCAATACGGTCGCTTGGCGGCCATTTTGCCGAAGTCTTCGGCCTCTAGGGTGCATTTCACTGGCGCAAATTCACACAGGGAACGCTGATGAGAATCAGACTGACACAGGCAGCGGTGGGATAGCATCACAGGCGGAGCACACGGCAGCGATAGCGGTACCGTTCCAAGGGTGGTGAGTCCTCTGGGAGATCTGCATCTCTGTAGCAACTAGGAGGGTGGCCTATTGATACCGTGCCTGGAGTCTCTGTGGGTGACAGCGCGTGGGTCAGCAGGGCGTCTGAAGCAGATGT
Source organism: Rana muscosa (assembly GCA_029206835.1). NCBI lineage: Eukaryota > Metazoa > Chordata > Amphibia > Anura > Ranidae > Rana > Rana muscosa. The sequence goes on along the minus strand of JARGYO010000162.1, from coordinate 38,403,815 downwards.
TTTTCCCCTGAAACACCTAAGTTGGCAGCTGGTGCCCCTGGAGGCTTTGTTGCTCAGGTAAAAGCGGCGCATGGGAACATGGTGGGGTGGAAATCGCCCCCGTCCCCCGCCATCTTCTGGGGATAATTCTGATGCAGAACCAGGCCAGGCTGTGGCTCATGGCCCGGATTCTGATGCATCAGAGACTTCAGAACGTGACCGGTCGGACAGTGAGAATGACTCCAAGTCCAGGTCAGCACGCAAAAAGGCTTTGGTATCTGACCTTATCACGGCAATGCAGGATACGCTAAAATGGTAGAATGCTGCTAAAGCAGCAGAGACACCGGTCCCCTTTGGGTTCCGTTAACCGGCCCACACTGCTAAGGTGTTTCCTTGTGGGTCTTATCTTGATAAGCTCTTGTACAAGGAGTGGGAAGAAAATTTTGGGGCAGGTCGGTACCCCTTGAGGAGAGTTCCTGAAAAAAATGGACCTCTCCCCCGATAGTGGACCCCCCTGTGTCCAGACTTAACAAGTTACCACGATGCCAGTGGAAGGGGCTCCTGTCTTCAGGGACACTCGCTACCTATACACAGTGGGGGGCTCAGCGGTACGTCCAGCATTGGCTGGGGTTTTTCTGATGGCTCAGACACTGAGGTAGCTCTGGCCGACCAGTTGGTACAGGGCCTGGAGTCTGTCTGTCATGGATACTATTCCCTTGCTGTCTTAAGCCTCCGTTTATGCGGTGGCATTACGCTGCCTGATCTGGCTAAGGTGCTGGTCTGTGGACCAATCTTCCTAGAAGGCCCTGTTGGATCTGCCCTTTTAAGGCGACATACTTTTGGGGCCTCTCTGGATGACATCTTTTAAGATGCCACAGGAGGTAAGAGCCAGAGGCTAGGGCCCTCCTTCATCGCGCACAAGCGGTCCTTTCGTCCGCCTAGTGCGGCAAGTAAACGACCCCAGGCCGATAAAGCGCCTGCTGAGGGACAGAAGCATCCCAGGGTTTGCAAGCCCAATCTTGCTTGCCTACCGAACAGATTTTTTTCCGTCTTAACCGCCAGCTTCAGCTGACTTGTCAGGAAGCCCTACATGGGGCAGTCCAAGACCTGCTGATGATGAGGAGGGAGTTTGTCCTGTCTTTGATCTCGGGACCCTTAACTGCTTTGTGAAAGTACAAAGGGTCCGGAAAGGAGTTGGCTCACTCTGTTGAGCTCCCCTCCATCCAGGGGATTTTCCGGCATCCTTGATCATCAAGGATGCATGCTTGCATGTCTCCATATGCACCAGGCATCAGAGATGTCTGCGTTGGCGGCCGGGGAAGACCACTACCAATGGTGGCTCTCCCTTTTGGCCTGGCATCAGCACCAAGGGTGTTCACCAAGGTGCTTGCCCCGATTCTGGCCCTACTAAGACAGCGTGGCTTCGCTATCATGGGCAACTTGGGCGATCTTCTGAGGGTCACTTCAGACTAAAATTTAGAAGTAAGCATGTCTATAACCTGTCATACCCTCCGATACTGGTGGGGTGCTGAACACTCAGAAGTCAGTATTGGTACCGTCCCAACTCCTAGTGTGTCTAGGGTTGATTCTGGACTCCTCAGAGGCGCAAGTTTTTTTCTACCTAGGTGAAAGTTGCAGACCCTTCGGGCTGCGGTGCGGCAGTTGACATCCCAAAGATGGGTTGTCACGCCACTTTTGCAGGCGAGTCCGGGGCCTCATGGTAGCCTCCTTCGAGGCGGTACCATAGGCACTATTTCACACACGAGTGTTACAGAAGTAACTCTGTCCTGAAGTGTCAAGTGCCCTTCATCCCTGGATTATTAAAATCCGGGTGAGCCATCTAATCAGGACTTCCCTAGTTGGTGGCCGGCATTTCTGTCTGGGAAGTTGTTCCTTCCCTTTTACTGGATGGTGGTCACGGCGGACGCCTGTCTTCCCAGTTGCAGAGGAGTCTGAGGAGCTCAGTCAACCGACCTGGGTCGCTGGACTCCGGAGGAATCCCATTGCAGATCATTGGCCTGAAATACGGGCGATCTGGCTTTGCCTCTCCACATGGTTTCAGAGCCTACAAGGGCGTCCAGTCAGAATCCAGTCAGACAAACACCACAGTGGTGGCATATGTCAATCATCAGGGAGGAACAAGCAGCTCTGCTGCAGCATCGGAGGTCGTTCACCTCCTAAGGGGGCTCGCTTACCAGAGGGGAAGCAAGCCAGTCGTATATCTTCTGGCTTCTCGACTCAATCGGAAGGTATTGAGGTTTGTGGCCAGGTTAAGAGACCCATGGGCAAACACGACAGATGCGTTGATGGCACTGTGGAGTCGGTACGGCTAATCTATGCCTTTCCTCCTCGGAAGCTCCTTCCTCATCTGCTTCGCAGACTGGAGGCAGAGAGGATTACAATGGTCCCAATTGCTCTGAATTGACCTTGGCGTCCTTGGTACACCGATCTAGTGCGTCTGGTAGCAGACGCCTTTTGACATCTACCGCTAAGACGGACCTGCTGTCGCAAGGTCCCATACGCCATCCTGTTTTTTTACAGCCACTGGCTTAACGGCATGGCTTGAGAGCCAGGTGCTAAGAGACCGGGGCCTGTCAGACTCTGTGATCTCTACCATGAGGAGTGCTCGGAAATTATCCCCTACGAAGATTACCATCGCACTTGGAAGACCTGCATATCCATTTGTGATTGAGTGAAAAACTTGTATAGCGCTAACAAATGCGAACTAAATCGCCTCAAGGCGCTTTGCATCCAGTAGCTTCATGATCCATCAGAAGAGGTGGGTCTTAAGTTTTTTCCTAAAGGCCCGATGGCTTTCTTCCATACGGATATCCGTGGGTAGCGCGTTCCATAGCCGTGGTCCTTGGACTGCAAATCTTCGTTCTCCCTTTGATTTGTAGCGAAATTTGGGGATGTGAAGGAGATTTTGGTTTGTTGATCGGAGACTGCGTTTGGGGGTGTAATGCTTTATCTTCTCGCATAAATATTGCGGAGCGATTCCTTGTGTGCACTTGTGGGTGAGACAGAGGGTCTTGAATGTGACCCGATCCTTTACAGTTAACCAATGAAGGGTCCTCAGTGCAGGTGTGATGGATTCCCAGGTTTTTTTTCCTGTTATCAGTCTGGCTGCCGTGTTCTGGACGACTTGTAGGCGTGACATCTGGTATTTGGGTAGTCCGAGGTAGAGGGAGTTTGCGTAGTCGAGTCGGGAGTTGATAATTGATCCAACTACTACTGCTGTGTCCTCTTCTGGGATGAAGGGAATGAGTCTACGCAGCAGGCGGAGGAGATGATAAGATCCACTGATTACTGATCCTATTTGAGCGTCCATCGACATCTCCGAGTCAAAGATGACTCCGAGACTTTTGACTTTGGTGCTCGGGGTGATGGTCTGTCCGAGAATGGTGGGTGGTGTCCAAGAAGTTTTAGTTTTTGTCTTTCGGTTAGCGTGGAGGAGAAGCAGTTCTGTTTTGGATCCGTTGAGTTTAAGTGAACTCTCAGTCATCCACTCATCGATCAATGTAAGGCACTTTTTCAATCCGTGATATTGGTCTTTTTTTCCAGTGATACGAAAGTAGAGTTGGGTGTCATCCGCGTATGAGTGGTAGCACAAGTCCTGTTTGCTAATGATTTTTAGGAGTGGGCGGAGGTAGATGTTAAAGAGCAGGGGTGACAGTGGTGATCCTTGAGGGACTCCGCAAGAAATTGCGCGAGTTTCAGAGGTGAAGGCTCCTAATTTCACTGTCTGAGAATGATTCTCAAGAAAGGAAGCGAACCAAGGAAGGTCAGGGTCTGCGACTCCTGCTACTTCTTTAAGACGAATGAGTAGAGTTTTGTGGTCTACTGTGTCGAACGCTGCACTGAGGTCCAGCAGCACCAGGAGACATGGTCCTCCGTCATCTGCGGCTTCGAGGACGTCATCCCATATTTTGAGAAGTGCTGTTTCTGTGCCATGGCCTGGGCGGAAGCCTGATTGTAGTGGATCCAAGAGTTTGTAAGTGTCCAAATGGCCTTGTAGCTGTTGTACTACTGCTTTCTCCATGATCTTGGAAATGGTGTTGAGGCTTGTTACCGGTCTGCGGTAATTTGGGTCCTTGGGGTCAAGATTGGGTTTCTTTAGGAGGGGTTTGATTATACCTTGCTTGAGGGAGTTCGGAACCATACCTTCTTTGAATGATAGATTTACGATGTGTGTAATGGTAGGAGCTAAAATGTCGGTACATTCTTTCAGGAGTTTTGTGGGAATTATGTCATTTGAAGATGTAGTGTCTCTGAGGCTTCTGATGATGTTTTTGGTGGTGTCAATGGTGATCGGGACCAGCGAAAATTTTGCTAGTTGTATAATGTTCGTATTGATTTCCTCTGTTTGCTTTTGGCTGTGTGAAGTTGGTTGTTTTTTTCTGTTGAATTATTTCCCGAATATTTTCGATTTTGTCGATAAAAAAATCCGATAGCTCATTACAGAACTCTTGGGTTTTGTTTGCTGGAGGCTCTAGACAGGTAGGGTTCATGGTCCGAGTGACCAGTTTGGAGAGTTCACGAGGCCGGTTTAGGGCTTTTTTTATGGTGTTTGAGAAATGTTCCTTTTTTGCTTTAAAAATTGCTTTGTGATATTTCTTAGTGAGTGCTTTGTAGTTTGTGTGGTTTTCCTCCGTTGGGTTTCTTCTCCAGGCTCCTTCAGCTCTTCTGCGTTCTTGCTTCAGTAGAGTAAGAGTGTCACTAAACCAGCCCGAGTTGTTTTTACGGATGTGTGCTCCTGCGTCTCGGAGCGACTGTGTCCGCTGTTTGTAGTAATATTTTGTTTAAGGTGTTGAGTGTTTGTTCCGTTGAGTGGTTATGCTTTAGCGTTCCTATTTTTTTTGATAGAGTGGTTTTGAAAAGTTTCGAGTGTAGTTTCTTCTGAGATCTTGTCCAATATGTTTTTGTTGAGTCTTCCGGTTTTTGGGAGATGGTGCTGGTGGTAAATTTGAATTTGATAGCGTGGGGGTCCGTCCATGGTAACGGCATGTTGTCCAGTATGTTGATGTCCATATTTTGTTTGAAGATGAGGTCAAGAATGTGACCCGATCCATGCGTGGGTGCAATTATCAGTTGCTGCAATCCTAGTTCTTCCAATTGGTTGATACAGGCGGTGGCGATGGGGTCCTGAGTGGCGTTAGCCCAGAGGTTAAAGTCCCCGAGTAGTAAAAACTTTTCGGTTTTTAAAGTGTATGTCGAGAAGAATTCGGCGAAGGGTGTGAGGAGATTTGTCTTTGGTCCTGGTGGTCTGTAGCATAGCAGTATGTGAATGGTGTCCTGGGGTGTTGTTTGGAGTTGCAGGGTGAGTGTTTCCATGAATGGCAATGAGTTCTGTAGGGTTGGTTTGGTAAGAGAGAGGTGCGATTTGAAGATAACTGCTAGGCCTCCTCCTCTTTGTCCTATTCTGTGCTCAGTTAGGATGCGGTAGTTCCCAGGTACTAGTTCCGTTAGGACGGTGTTACAATCCGGTGTTAGCCAGCTTTCCGTGATAAAGAGGCAATCTATGTCGTTTTGCGTGATGAAATCATGAATTTCCTGTCTGTGCTTGACTGCCGATCTGGTGTTAATCAAGGCGCATGATAAATCTTGTAGATGAAGTGGTGTCTTTGTGGTTTTGATAGTCGATTGTCGATTGATCCTAAGCAGTTGTTCTTTTTGTAGTATTTTTTGGGTGGAGGTTGGAAGTGTTGGGGCGGTATTCCTTAGCCTGTGGAGGGTGTCCGCTGAGTATTTAAAGATGCACATGATGGGAGGAAAAGGTGATGGGGATGATGAATAGGGCCTAATGGCCTAAACCGCCCCCCCGTTAGTGAGGAAATGAGGTGGCATCCGGGTACTTATTTGGTTCCTGAGTCCTGCTGTTCTCAACAGTGAACGGGCCAAAAATTTTACTTTAAGTACAATTAATGGGGCAGGTATCTGCCCTGGCTGTCTTTTTCAAACGACCCCTGGTGGCTCACTCTCTAGTGAGAACGGCCACCCTCCATTACCTCCGTGGGGCTTGTGTAGCAGACGTCCTTTTGGCGTCTACCACTACGAGAGGACCTGCTGGCGCAGGGTCCCATATGCCATCCTGCTTGCAGTGGCTTTAACTACATGGCCTCTAAGTGCCTCAGAAACCACTGTTTGAGAACATCAGGGAGATTCCCTTGTTGACATTTTCTCAGAAAGTGGTCCTTTTGGTGGCTGTTATGCCAGTAAGAGGGGTTTCTGAGCGGGCAGCCTCCCTATCTGATCTTCCACAAGGATAAGGTGGTGCTGCGTCCGCAGCCTTCTTTTCTTCCCAAGGTCGTGTCTTGACCTTCCATCTCAATGAAGACATGTACTGCCATCCTTGTGTCCTCATCCATCGAATCCTAAGGAGACGACGCTGCATTCCTTGGACATTGTCCAAACTCTGAGAGAATGCTTGTCTGGTACTGCTACGGTCCGGATTCCAGACTCACCGTTTGTTTCGGTGGCTGGTCCCAAGTAGGGCCCAGTGGTCTTGTCGGCCACCATCTCCAGGTGGATCCGACAGATCGTGATCAGGCTTATGCCATGAAGGGTCAGGCGCCTCCCTTTCCCGGCGCATTAGACTAGGGCAAGATATGCCTCTTGGTTTACGTCAGTTAAGACGCAACAGGGGGAGTAGGTGCTGGACATTATGGCGGACACATCGGACACTTTTGACACATTTTTTGGACCAATATAATTTTTACAGCGATCAGTGCTATAAAAATGCACTGGTTACTGTAAAAATTACACTGGCAGTGAAGTGAACCACTAGGGGTGCTGAAGGGTTTAAGTGTGCCCAAGGGAGTGATTACTACTGTTAGGGGGCGTGGCTATGAGTGACATGTCACTGACCTTCACTGCCAGTGTAATTTTCACAGTAATCAGTGCATATTTATAGCACTGATCGCTGTAAAAATTACAATGGTCCCAAAAATGTGTCAAAAGTGTCTGATGTGTCCGCCATAAAGTTGCAGTCACGATAAAAATCGCACATCGCCGCCATTACTAGTATAAAAAAAATGTCATAAAACTATCCCCTATTTTGTAGACCAGGGGTGCCCAACCTTTTGAATGGCGAGGGCCACTTAAGCGACTTGATAACCGGTTGCGGGCCACAATGAGCGGACTCTGCTTATGCAGAGGGGACAAGGACACAGCCCACTCTACTCTATGGGCCCTCCAATCCGATCTGCTCGGACGGAAGGGAACGGATCCCCTTCTGTTTTTTTTTTTTTTTTTGCGGATCGGATTAGAGGTTGGCGGGTGTAAACGGACACAAGACTGTTTTTACATCTGCCGTTCCATAAAGGTCTGATTGGGTCAGACCGATTGTGTGAAAGGAGCCTAAGGCTGCTTTCAAGCTGATGCGCTGGGGTTTACTGCAGCACAGTGAAACTGTGGCTTTCCTGCGGGTTAGCTGCACTCTGCCTTAGGCTTCTATTATATCCTGCAGATGTGGTGCACTTTCTGAAAGCTCACTAAACCCATAGGTAATAACAGAAGTCTATGGCTCAGTGCAGGTAACCCGCAAGTAAACTGCAATGCACCTGCAAATCAGTTTGAAAGCAGCCCAGTAACCACTGAAGAACAGATATGCCCAGATATATACACTGTGATTTTAGTAATAAATTTACCTATAATAACAGTCTTCCATTCACGTATCGCAGACTGTTGCTGTCCCATTCAGAGTGCATTTGGTATCACTCCGCCTGTGACAGGAGGCGGCGCTTTGCAGGAGGTAGCAACTTATGCCTCTCTGCTTCTCAGCCGCTTGCGTCCCTTACCGCCGCCATTCACAACACTGATGCCGCGTACACACGATAATTTTTCCCGTTGAGAAAAATTAATTTTTTTCCTTTTGGACGAGAAAAACGATCGTCTGTGGGCTTTTTGTCGTTTTTCTCGACGGGAAAAACGGCATTAATCACGACGAGAAAAATTAGAACATGCTCCAATTTTTCTCGACGTGATTCCCGTCGTTTATTTTCCGCGGCAATTTTCCCATAGGGAAACACTGCCGGGGAGCCCACACACGGTCGTTTTTTTCGACCAAAAAAAAAATGTAATTTAAAACGGCCGTGTGTGGGGGGAACAAGCTGTTCCTCGTTTTTCACGTCGATTTTCTCGACGGTGTTTTCACCGTCGAAAAAATCGATCGTGTGTACGCGGCATCATGCTCTGAGATTGCCAAGCAGTCTTCCTAGAGCAGGAGGTTGCGGGCCACATCAGAGGGCTCCGCGGGCCACATGTAAAAATAAAGGGATTTTTATAACAGCTTACCTGTAAAATCCTTTTCTTGGAGTACATCACGGGACACAGAGCGACTTAGTCATTACTAATGGGTTATATAGTTTACCTTCAGGTGCTGGCACTGGCAACTTCCAAACCGGAAGTACCCTCCCCTATATAAGCCCCTCCCATCCGGGAGCACCTCAGTTTTGTAGCAAAGCAATAAGTGTCCCAAAAAGAGGGGTGGGAGCTCTGTGTCCCGTGATGTACTCCAAGAAAAGGATTTTACAGGTAAGCTGTTATAAAAATCCCTTTTTCTTTTTCGTACATCACGGGACACAGAGCGACTTAGTCATTACTAATGGGACGTCCCAAAGCAATGCCAAATGAGGGGAGGGATACACTATACATAAGCTGGGCGCCATCAGGCATGAGGCTCTTTTGCGGCCTGCAACACACTGCGCCCAAAGGCGACATCCTCCTGACGTCTACCTGGTAGAATCTAGTAAACGTGTGTACTAAGGACCATGTTGTGGCCTTACAGACTTGAGCCAGGGAGGCTTGGTGATGCACTGCCCATGAAGTTCCAACTGCTCTTGTGGAGTGCGCCCTAACTTTGAACGGAGGCGGTCTCCTTTTCAAGCCATAGGCTTGTATTATGACCTGTCGAATCCACTTGGCTAAAGTAGATTTTTGATGCTGCCTGACCCTTTCTGGGGCCTTCCGGCAGAACAAACAAAGTATCCGTTCTACGAATCTGAGCAGTGGCTTTTAGATAAGCTTTAACTGCTCTTACTACATCCAAAGAATGCAATAACTTTTCCTCTACCGAACTAGGTTTGGGGAAAAAGGAAGGAAGAACCACATCTTGGTTCAAATGGAACCTCGATACCACCTTAGGAAGAAGGCTGGATGAGGACGTAATACTACTCTGTCCTTATGGACAACCAGATATGGCTCCTTACAGGACAAGGCGGCTAATTCCGATACTCTTTTAGCCGAACAAATGGCTACTAAGAAAATCAATTTCCTGGTGAAAAGAACCAAGGAAACGTGCCGCAATGGTTCAAATGGTTGTTTCTGTAGAACCGACAGAACCAGGTTTAAGTCCCATGGACATATGGGAATACTAACCGGAGGGCTAATACGCATCACTCCTTGTATGAAAGCTTTGACTAATGAATGCAAAGCCAAGGGCCTTTGAAAAAATATTGACAAGGCCGTCTGACCCTTGATAGTACTCAAGGCAAGCTTCCTATGTACAGCCCACTGTAGGAAGTCCAGAATCCTACCTATTACGTACTTACGTGGATTCCATTTCTTGGCCTCACACCACGTGATGTACGCCTTCTAGATCCTATAATAGATCTGCCTGGATACCGGCTTCCTGGCATTGATCATGGTAGATACCACAGGATTAGAGAGCCCTCTCTTTTTTAGAATGTGGGCTTCAATAGCCAGGCCGTCAAACCTAGGGCTGGTAAGGAAGGGTAGTATATTGGTCCTTGCGAAAGCAGGTCCGGACGATGTGGGAGGGTCCAAGGACTTCCCACTGACATTTTTACAATCTCCGCGTACCATGCCCTTCGGGGCCACGCTGGAGCCACCAGAATCACTGGTTTCTTTTCTACCCTGATTCTGCGGATTAATCGCGGTGGGAATGCATATATCAGCTTGAACTGATCCCAAGGGAACACGAGGGCATCCGAACCGCAAGCTAGGGGATCCTTTGTGCGAGACACAAAGCTGTCCACCTTTGCGTTGAATCTGGATGCTAGCAGATCTACATCCGGTGTTCCCCACCGCTGGCATATTGCCTGGAAAAACCTCGGGGTGAAGAGACCATTCCCCCGGGCATAATTGCTGGCGACTTAAAAAGTCCGCTCTCCAATTTTCCACTCCTGGGGTGAAAACCGCAGATATGGCTGTGACATATCTTTCTGACCATTCCAGGATGCAATTCGCTTCCCTCTGGGCTGCACGACTCCTGGTGCCACCCTGGTGATTGATATATGCCACTGCTGTGGCATTGTCTGATTGGAGTTTGGATGTCCATGCTACTAGGGCATACCGGGCTGCTCATATCTCTAAGAGATTGGTGGGCAGGGCCTTCACTGCTTCTGACCACTTGCCCTGGCGAGACCATTGCTCCAGTACTGCCCCCCAGCCTATGAGGCTGGCATCTGTAGTGACCACCTTCCAAGAAACCGGACTGAAGGGTTTCCCTTTTTCCAGATTCTGGGGCACCAACCACCAATGGAGGCTCTTGCGAACGGAAGGGGACAGGGACATTGGTAAGTCTAAAGCCTGAACTTTTTTGTTCCAGGCTGACAGTATGGCCCTCTGTAAGTTCCTTGAATGGAATTGACCGTAGGGTACTGCTTCGAATGAAGCCACCATTTTTCCCAGCAGCCTCATACACAGGCGTATGGATGGTTTTCTTTTTTGTACCCACTAAGTGGGTCAAATCTTTCAAAGACGACACCTTCTCTGGAGGTAAGAAAATCTTTCTCTGATTTGAATCCAGTCTTAGCCCCCAAGTATTCCAGACTTTTGACTGGTTTTTGGGGCTGACTTGTCTCGGTTGATAATGCAACCGTGAGATTCCAGATACCTGATTATCTTGTGAACGACCACTTCTAGTTTTTTTCACTGAGTGGTCTATCAGCAACAAGTCGTCTAGATATGCCATTATCGTTACACCTTGTGTTCCTAGTTTGGCCAATCGTAGGGCCAGAATTTTTGTGAACACTCGTGGTGCTGTGGCCAGACCGAAAGGTAAGGCTCTGAACTGAAAATGGCGCCCTTCTACTGCAAAGCGTAGAAATTTCTGGTGGGCCGGACAGATGGGAATATGCAAATAAGCATCCCTTATGTCGATCGAGGCTAACCATTCCTGCCCTTGTAGGGCGGTGGCCACCGATCGGATCGACTCCATCCGAAAAAGTCCTGATATGTAGGAACTTGTTTAGCCCTTTTAGATTTACCGTCCCCATTTGGTTTGGGGACTGTGACAAGGTTCAAGTAAAACCCGAACCCGCTTTCTTCCAAGGGAACCTTCATGATTACCCTTGGAGCAATAGTTGTTCTAGTGCCAGAAGGAGGGATCCACTCTTCTGGGGATCGCTTGGCACGTTTGACCTTATAAAATGGGCAGGAGGAATGTCTTTTAACTCCAGCCTGTATCCCAGACTTACTGCGAAGATCACCCATCTGTCTCTGATGGTGTCCCGCCAGGTCTCTGTGAACAACTGAAGTCTTCCCCTCACCCGATTGAGTGGGGGCAACCCTTCATGACTTGGGGGGAGGTTTTGTACCTCTCTTGACCCAGGGTTTCTTGTTACCCTGTGATTGTCCCTGATTTCTGCCCCCTGGATTTGACCGCGGAGGCCGTCGGAACTGTTTCACAGCCGATGTGCCAGGGACTGGAGAAGTAGGCCTCTTAAAAGAAGGACTTCTACCCTTATTCTTAACCGGCAAGAGTGTACTTTTACCGGCAGAAGTTTTCTGGATATATTTGTCCAGATCTTCTCCAGATAAGCGTTCTCCATGAAATGGGAAGCTAAACAGCAATTTCTTACAGGGAGCTTCAGCAGACCAGTTTTTGAGCCATAGAAGCCTACGCATATGTCTACAGACAGCGTAAAGCGGGATGCCTGTTGGATTGTATCCTTTATGGCGTCCACCGCAACACAAGGCTCTAGGTAGGTCAGCTAGGGCAAGAGCCTGCTGATCTGGTAAGTCCCTTAAGACTTGTTTCAACTGATCTTTCATTGCTTGGCAGACTCCAATCGCTGCTACTGCAGGTTGTGTCACCATGCTTGCTGTAGAGAAAGCAGATTTTAGTAAAGACTCCAATTTTTTTATCTATTGGGTCTTTGAACATTGGAACATTATCTACTGGACATGTCAGTGATTTATTTACACAAGAGATGGCTGTGTCCACTGTAGGGACCCTCCATTTTTTTTATTTTTTTTTATGAACTTATCCTCCATGGGATAGATCACTGGAAATCTCTTGGGGGAGTAAATATTTTATCAGGATGCTCCCAATCCTGGTAAATAAGCCCTTCCAATAAAGGGTGGATTGGGAAGGAACAGACAGCCTGGGGAGCTTTCAGCGACCCCAGCGAGGAAACCGTAGTGGTTGATGGTTCCGCCAGAGGCATTTTAAATGCTGATCGGACCATGTTAGTCAGAGACTGAACCCATAATCTTTCAGCCTGAGATGCTGAGAAAGGTTCTTCCACTGTTGATTCCTCTATAACTGAATCAACCTCATCCTGATCCCCTTCAGGTAGGTCGATCTCTGTGTGGGGCTGTTCCTCCACTAACAGGCACTCTGAAGGAGGAGACGGAGATCGGACGCGCTTTCCCTGTGACAGGGAAGCAGCGATCAATGCTGTTAATCTCTCTTCCAATCCTCCCAGAGTTGAGGATAAAACCTCCTCTGTTATATATACAGGAGCAGGTGGACTGGGGACAGCCGCAGCACCAGGCACTCCTGCGGGGTTCCTACGGCTACTGACCTCTGAATTTTCAGGGGAGATTGGTGCAGTACAAGCATGCCCAATATCCTCAGAGCCCGATGGAGACCCCTTTGGCTTCCTGGAAGACTTATTTCCGGAGCGTCTGGACGACATATCCTTTAAGCACAAAGCTGAGGTATTCCCGTCGTCATACACCAATTTTGCTGGTAATAGTCTAACACAGTTGCTGCTATATACCAGCTGGTGTCCACTAAAGTGCCTTTCTATGGGGATGCCTGCATCAACCGCCTCTGTGTGCCACCGTTTTGTTGCTAGCTCTGTTTGCATCCAGCTGACACTTGTACTGTGTCTTTTATACATGCTGGGACGCCTGCACATGCGCAGAAGCGCCGCGGCGCGCATCGAGCGTCATCCACCCGCCCCGCCCCTTTTTTTTCATAGGAGGCGCGTGCACGTGCCCGCGCGCCATTGGCGCCCTTTTTTGAAACCAAGCAGGGACTAGGAGCCAGGGTCCTTTTTGCCGGAGGGCCTGTGCGGTGGATGAGCGCAGCAACAGGGCAGAGGAACTGGATTCCCACAGAGAAACTTACCAACTGCCTGGATCTTTTGACTTGAGAAAACCAAAGATCCACATGACAAGAAAAATGGACCACAGCGGCCTCTAGTGGTTTAACACCGGTACCGCGGTCCTGTTTTTTTTTTTTTCTTGACTACTATTAAAATTTTAAATTTTCCAGTAGTTATAGGCATACACAGATATTAGCGGGAATACCGTTAGGTAACAGACAGAAAGACAAATTAGGCTTGGGGGTCCCCCAATAGAACCAAGTTCCTGGGGGCCCCCACTTACCTGTTCCCCGCCGCAGGACTCTGTTTGGTCCACAGAAGCCCAAACTTCACCTATCACGGCAGGCATTGTAATTAAACCTTCAGGGACCGGGTTCCCAAGGATTCCACTCCCCTGGACCTGTATAGCACCCTGCACAGAAAACATCTTGGTCGTGGGTATGACCAGAGCTCTGGATCCCAGGGTCCAGCCCTCCTAAGAGAGGCATTACAGGCAAAACCTTGCTCTTCTGTTGCAAGGCCCGGGTACCGACCGTTTAGCTATGAAGCTTTTTTGGTGGGATCCGGAACAGCTTACTAAGGCCCGTAAAAGAACCTGTACGCAAGCCCAGGAAAACACATGTTACTCTTTGGCCAACACCTTAGATACTGGCAAAAAACTGAGGTGCTCCCGGATGGGAGCGGCTTATATAGGGGAGGGTACTTCCGGTTTGGAAGTTGCCAGTGCCAGCACCTGAAGGTAAACTATATAACCCATTAGTAATGACTAAGTCGCTCTGTGTCCCGTGATGTACGAAAAAGAAATGTAGAAGAATACGTATCGGCCTAAACTGTGGAAAAATATTTTGTTTTTTTATCGATTTTTTTGGGGGGTATTTATTATAGCAAAAAGTTAAAAATATTGCATTTTTTTCAAAACTGTCGCTCTATTTTTGTTTATAGCGCAAAAAATAAAAACCGCAGAGGTGATCAAATACCACCAAAAGAAAGCTCTATTTCTGGGGAAAAAAAGGACGTCAATTTTGTTTGGGAGCCCCATTGCACGACCGCGCAATTGCCAGTTAAAATGACGCAGTGCCGAATCGCAAAAAGTGCTCTGGTCTTTGGCCAGCGAAATTGTCCGGGGCTTAAGTGGTTACCCACACTGTAAAAAAGATTTGCCTTGTTGGCCATGTCTATATATAAACAAGTTTTTGTTTTTTATTAATAATAGTGGCATTATATTACCTTTTACTATAAAACTATCTTTATGACCATTTCTGCCTAAAAAGTCAAGGGGGGCTGCTCCAATCCTGCACCACGGTGTATGTGTAAACACTAAGTGTAGTGTGAAATGCGTCACCTGTCCTGGTTTCCGTTGCTGTGACTTGTAGTGCTTGTTCCAATATATTTTTTTACAATAAAGGCACGTTGGTTTGGAGTGCGGCTGTCCTACACATCTTTGTTCTGGAGCGGCAATTTATTTGTTTCTTATCTGCACCACGGTGTAGGTGTACAAACCTTTTGTACGTTTAGGATGTTGGCAGTCCAAACATGAATATATCCCATTTCCTTGTGAGTGATGGATAAAGAGTAATGTCCAATCTGATAGGTCTGCAATGTTGGGGGGGGAATCACGGAGGACAGGGGCGTGTATGTCCGAGGATGGGACCCAAGAGCGTTCCTCCGGACCGTAGTCCAATGCACCAGGTACTGTATGCGCCCACGGAATGTACGGGAGTCAACAATGGACTGTACTTCATACTCCTCATGGTTCTCAACCTGTATAGGGTGAGGACGTGGCACCGAGGTGGTAAAACGGTTGCAGACCAAAGGTTTTAATAAGGAGACATGAAACACATTAGATATGCACATACTGGAAGGAAGGTCCAACGTGTAAGCCACTGGATTTATCCTGCGAAGGATACGGAAAGGCCCAATAAACCGAGGTGCGAACTTCAGGGAAGGAACACGAAGTTGCAGGTTGCGAGATGACAGCCAGACCCTGTCCCCGACCTGGTAGGAAGGCGCAGGCAGGCGTCTGCGGTCAGCATGGAGTCTGTACCTCTCGTTAGCCTGTCGCAAAGCCTCCTGGACTTGTACCCAAGTGGAACGAAGACCACGGAGATGTTCCTCCAACGCAGGAATACTCTGAGGAACAACGAGTCAGGCAACATGGAAGGTTGGAAACCATAATTCGCCATAAATGGGGACAACCGGGAAGCAGAATTCAGAGCGCTATTGTGAGCAAACTCCGCCCATGGTGAGAGGTCTGACCAGTTGTTGTGATGGTCAGAAATATAGCAACGCAGGAATTGCTCCAAGGACTGATTGGCTCGTTCTGCGGCCCCATTAGACTGCAGGTGATACGCAGAGGAGAAAGCAAGCTGAATTCCCAACTGTGCACAAAAGGCTCGCCAGGACCGGGACACAAACCGACTTCCCCTGTCTGAGACAATGACTTTGGGCAGGCCATGTAAGCGAAAGATCTCCCGAGCAAAAATGGAAGCCAGTTCCTTAGACGTAGGCTACTTCTTAAGTGGAATACAGTGAGACATTTTCGAGAACCGGTCTACCACCATAAGAATAACTGTGTTGCCCTGGGAGTTGGGTAACTCCACAATGAAATCCATAGACAGGTGGGTCCAGGGCCTCTCACCATAGGGTATGGGTTGTAGGAGGCCCACTGGAAGGTGTCGTGGAGTCTTACTCTGAGCACACACGGAACAGGCAGCTATGAAGGCGGCTACATCGGCACGTAGACTAGGCCACCAGAATTGTTGGGAATTGGCCCAAAAGAGTTGATTCTTTGCAGGGTGGCCAATAGCCTTGGGAGAATGGTAAGTCTGGAGCACGGCAGTGCGGAGACTCTCGGGAACAAAGCAGCGGTCACAAGGTGTCTCAGGAGGAGCATCGACCTGAGCAGCCAGAATTCTGTAACCCAAAAGGAGAAGTAAGACTGGTGCGAACCGTAGCCAGAATACGATCAGGAGGAATCACAGGAACCGGAACCGACTCCATCTTGGAAGTGGAGGAAAATTGTCGTGACAAGGTGTCAGCCCTTACATTCTTAGTACCGGGTAAGAATGAGACAATGTAATTGAAACTCGACAGGAAAAGAGACCATCGTGCCCTTCTGGGAGAGAGGCGCTTAGCCTCAGACAAGAATGTGAGATTCTTATGGTCAGTAAGAATGAGAACCGGCACAGTGGTACCTTCGAGGAGATGTCTCCATTCTTTCAGGGCTAAAATGAACGCCAAAAGCTCCCTGTCACCAATCTCGTAATTGCACTCCGCAGGTGACAATTCTCTTGGAAAAGTAGCCACACGGATGCATAGCGCTGTCAGAGCTAGGACGTTGAGACAGAAGGGCGCCAACTCCAGTCTCGGAAGCATCGACTTCAAGGATTAAAGGCAATGTGGGATGTGCCAACACAGGCGCAGAAACAGAGGTAGTCTTAACCACTTCAACACCGGGCTTTTTTTTACCACCTCAATACTGGGCCTATTCTGGCACTTCTCTCCTACATGTACAAATCATCATTCTTTTGCTAGAAAATTACTCAGAACCCCCAAACATTATATATGTTTTTTTAGCAGACACCCTAGGGAATAAAATGACGGTCATTGCACGTCACTTTTTTTCTTGCACGGTATTTGCGCAATAGTTTTTCAAGCGCCTTTTTTTGGGAAAAAAAATGGTTTCATGAATTAAAAAATAACAAAACAGTAAAGTTAGCCCAATTGTTTTGTAAAATATGAAAGATGATGTTACGCTGAGTACATAGATACCTAACATGTCACGCTTTAAAATTGCACACACTTATGGAATGGTGCCATACTTCGGTACTTAAAAATCTCCATAGGCAACGCTTTGAATTTTTTTACAGGTTACCAGGTTAGAGTTACAGAGGAGGTCTAGTGCTAGAATTGTTGCACGCGCTCTAACGCACGCGGCGATACCTCACATATGTGGTTTGAATGGCGTTTACATATGTGGGCGGGACTTACGTGTGCGTTCGCTTCTGATCGCGAGGGACAGGGGCGTTTTACATTTTTTTTTTTTATTACTTTTTTTTTTTTACTTACATTTTTTTTTAAGTGTAAAAATAAAAAAAATTATCACTTTTATTCCGATTACAAGGAATGTAAACATCCCTTGTAATAGGAATAGTGTGCGACAGGTCCTCTTTATGGAGAGATGCGGGGTCAATAAGACCCCACATCTCTCCTCCAGGCTGGAAAAAATTTCACAGATCCCATGCTTTACTAGCCGCAATGGCGGCTTTTGTTTACTTCTGAGGACCCGGGCGTGACGTCATCACATCGCGCCCTGGCCTCCGACGGTCATAGAGATGACTGGTGACCATCTGGTCACCAGTCATCTCCATGGTTCACCTCCGGCACCAGACGATTCATTCTCCGGGCCCCCGATGGCACGGGAGAGCCCGGAGATGCACCAGATGGCGGCGGGAGGGGGGGTGTCACCTCCCGCCGCCTATAAGAACGATCAAGCGGCGGAACCGCCACTATGATCATTCTTATGGTGCGCAGAATCACCGGCAGAAGACAAGGATATCTGAATGATGCCTCTAGCTGCAGGCATCATTCAGATATCCCCCCACAAAGCCCAGGACGTCATATGACGTCCACCCAGGATGGGAGATCCCATCTGTAGATGTCATATTACTATGGGCGAGTAGGGAAGTGGTTAAGACTCTCAAAAGCCTTAATGGACTCTGGAGACCAACTCTGTGGGTTACCGTCCTTTCTGGTCATATCAGTCAGGGGCTTGACCAGAGACGAGGAGTTACGAATAAACTTCCGATAATCGTTGGCAGAAAGTTTCTCTGGGTCCATCGAAAAGCCAGCAGTGGAAATTACATAACCCAGGAATTTAACCTGTTCACAATGGAATTCGCACTTCTCCAGTTTACAATAGAGATTTTTCTCTCTTAATTTCTGAAGCACTCGACAGACATCGGTGTGGTGGCTCTCTAGGGACTTGGAAAATATGAGGATATCGTTGAGATAAACCACCACACAAAACTGCAACAAGTCTCGGAGGACATCGGTAATAAACTCCTGGAAAACTGCTGGGGCGTTAAAGAGGCCAAAAGGCATTACGAGGTACTCGTAATGACCTGTTCTGGTATTAAACGCAGTTTTCCACTCATCGCTCTCCTTAATCCTGACAAGATTGTATGCCCCTCTCAAAATCGAGCTTTGTGAAGACCGTTGCTCCCTTGAGGCGGTCAAATAACTCCATAATCAATGGGATCGGATAGGCATTCTTAATGGTGAAACAATTGAGACCCCTATAATCGATACAAGGTCTCAGTTCACCACTCTTCTTCTTCAAGAAAAAGAAACCAGCACCAGCAGGAGATGAGGACTTGCAGATGAAACCTTGAGAAAGTGCGTCTGCAACATACTCCTCCATGACCTTATCTTCCAAGACCGTCAAAGGGTAAACCCGGCCATGAGGGGCTATGGCACCAGGTTGAAGGTCAATTGCGCAATCATACGACCGGTGTGGAGGCAACGTACCGGCTTGACCTTTATCAAAGACATCGCTAAAATCGCAGTACTCCTCCAGCAAGCAGGGAGGAGAGTGAGGAGGTGCACAGGACCTTGGCTACCTTCTGGAAGCATCTCTCACTGCACTGTGGCAACCAGGACAGAACCTCAGCACAGAGCAAATCAAAAGACGGGTTGTGCCTCTGTAACCAAGGATAACCAATAACCAGCGGAAACTTAGGTGAGGAAATAACTTGGAATTGGATTATCTCATGGTGAAGAGCCCCTACGGCCATGGACAACGGAACAGTCTCATGAGTCACATGGGCAGGCTGTAGAGGTCTCCCGTCAAGAGCCTCAATAGCAAGTGGAGTGTCACGCAGCTGCAGCGGAATCGAGTGCTTAGACACAAAGGCAGCATCAATGAACAGGCCTGCAGCCCTGGAGTCGATTAGAGCCTGTATCTCGATGGACGACTCAGCCCAAGACAGGGTAACCGAAACTAGGGGCTTATCCTTCTGGGCAACTGGTGACGAAACAACGCCACCTAAGGTCTGTCCATGACAGGACCTCAAGGTTCGGGCGTTCCCAGGACGGGTAGGACAAGACTTCAAAAAGTGACCGGCCTGGCTACAATAAAGGCACAATTTCTCCCTCCTCCTAAGGGCTCTCTCATCCGCAGAGAGACGCGTGAAGTCCAAGTTCATGGGTTCATCTTCACAGACCGACTCAGTACCAGGAGGCATGGGAGGTGAGGGAGGCAAGGGTGGGACTGCAAAGCTTAGAGACAAATTTACAGGAGACTTCCGCAAGCGCTCCTTAACAGAGGGTCTTTCTCTGAATCAATGAGGATAGCAAACGTGACCAACTTCTCCAGCTCAGTGGGTATATCTCGGGCTGCTATCTCATCTTTGATGTTATCCGAGAGACCATGAGAAAAAGCAGCCACGAGGGCCTCATTGTTCCAAGCAACCTCTGCTGCCAGAGTACGGAATTCAATTGGCATAATCGACAACCGTCCTCGTACTGTTTGATGGACATGAGGCACTTGGCATTAGAAGCGGAGCGTGCGGGAACATCAAATACCCTTTTGAAGGAAGCCACGAATTCTGGGTAACTCAGGACCATGGGTTTCTGCGTCTCCCATAGAGGGTTTTGCCCAGGCCAAGGCTCTCTCAGAAAGCAAAGATATCACAAAACCTACTTTGTTTCTGTCCGTGGGAAACGCCTGGGGCAGCATCTCAAAATGTATCTCAACCTGGTTGAGAAAACCTCTGCATTGGATTGGATTGCCCCCAAATTCCTGGGGAAGTGTGGCGGAACCAGACATACCTCTTATAGAGGTAATACTGGAGGCGGGTGCTTGCACAGAGACTACCGGAGCGGCCACAGTGGGAGACTCTAGACGAGCCATGCGACTCAGGAGCGTCTGTATCGCCGTGGCAAACTGATCCATGCAGTGATCCAGGTCATCCAATCTGGAAAAAATATTATCAACAAGTGGATTGGCTGCATCTTCTGAAGTCATGGCCTTCGCCTACTGTTAGGAACCATGAATCAGACTGAGACAGAAGTGCAGTTAAATAACACTTGTTTAATAATAAAAATAAAAAGGCAAACAGAGTAGCGTAGTCAAAACATAGCCAGGGGCCAATAACCGGATCGGGTAGTCAGCCAAGCCAAAGTCCAAGACCCAGGGATAAAAGTAGAAGTTCAGCAAGCAGGATCTGTAGCCAGAGGGGACGTAGTAAAGCAGGTCTTCAACTGGAACACAGGAGAAAGTCTGTAGTGATGGTAAACACAGGCGAAGGCGAAGAGCAAATGAACTGGAAGTCCTTAAGTAGGCAACTGACGAGCGGATCCTCAACAGGTGAATCACTGGAGAGATGGAAACTGACAATTATCCCACAGCTGAGCTGCCAGCACAGAGAAGGAAGGGCTGAGCCCAGCCCTGACAGTGGCTTGATCAGAAGCCTGATCATTTGGATAAGCTGAATGTAGCCATTCTAATTCTAGGGAGGCAGTAAACCCAGAGGAATTGTACAAATTCCTGTCTAACCTGGCGAAAGAAATCTGGGGGAATACTGACAGGTAGGGTTTAAAAAAAGGTGCAGCAGATGCAGGAGTACATTAATTTTCAAGATACTGCCAAACCAAGTATGGGAGGAAGTACACAAGTGAATTAGATCTTGGTGGATAGTGGAGAATAGCTGAGGGAAGTTTTCCCGGAAGATAGTGTTCAGGGAACAATGAGATTGATTCCAATATACTGTATTTTTCGCCTATTTGAATAGGAAATTCAGTTTCAGGTTGTGCAGTCTGTCTGGAGGGATTAAGATGTTTAACGTCTCAGATTTTTAGATGTTGAAAGAAGGGAGTAGTGATCTAGCTCACTTTGTAAGTTGGGGATCATCTCTGCAGTGGCGGAATTATAGGGGTCGCTGAGGTCGCCATGGCGACTGGGCCCCTTGCTGCAGGGCGGCCCTTGAGGCCCCCCTGTATACTTTGATACGAGGAGCAGGCCGAGCAGCATCCCCGATCCTCAGCCGAACTGTACTCGGGAGTCGGCACTGTGCAGGGAGCTGGTCGCACTGCTTAGAGACCTAAAGTGAAAGCAGTGCTCTTTATCTCCCCCTACAGTGCAGTACCCGGCAGGAAGGGGTAAAGTAAATGTCTGCCATTTTTTTGTGAGACTATCTATCTACTGTATCTGTATGTGTGTTTATGTGTGTGTATGTGCATGTATTTGTATATGTGCATGTATATGTGCATATGAATGTATGTGAGTATGCATTGTATGTGTATATGTTTGATGGGCACAGTGGCTGCGTTTCCACTGTGCCTGATGGGCGCAGTGGCTGCGTTTGATGGGCGCAGTGGCTGCGTTTCCACTGTGCCTGATGGGCGCAGTGGCTGCGTTTGATGGGCGCAGTGGCTGCATATCCACTGTGCCTGATGGGCACAGTGGCTGCGTTTGATGGGCGCAGTGGCTGCGTTTGATGGGCGCAGTGGCTGCATATCCACTGTGCCTGATGGGCACAGTGGCTGCGTTTGATGGGCACAGTGGCTGCGTTTGATGGGCGCAGTGGCTGCGTTTCCACTGTGCCTGATGGGCGCAGTGGCTGCGTTTGATGGGCACAGTGAGGCTGCATTTTTTTAAGAATTTTTCAGTTTGCTTGTGTTACCGGCCTCAAAATGTGAATTAAGAGAGCCGATAATTGTAGACGTGATGAGATAAGGTGATCAGCTTGGCGTGGACTGCAAAGAATCACACAAACAGCATGAGACCAGACCACTGGGTTTTATGGCTGGAGATAGTTTGACTTTTACATAACAATACATATTTTACATTTTTATAATCACATGTTTATAACTATTAACAATATATAATACAGATTTTAACTGAAGTATTTTAAAACGTAGTTACACAAAAAACATTGTTATATTTTAATAACATATATATTCCTGTTATTCCGTGTTATAGATGATGATGTACACTTTAACTGTGCAATACTCATATTGCCAATGCCATGCTTTAATACAAACATTATTTTGGTAGTTCTCTTTTTTAACCACTAGATGGTGCACATGAAGCAATGCATAAGCTTTACATATAGGTTTTTCCTTAAGAATATCAGTTTTCAACATGTGCTTTTCTAACTTTATGGAACTTGTATAAACCAGGTTTCAATATTTCTATTTAGAACGGTTAAGTGCTTCTAATAGACATTTATTCTGACTAATGCAGTATTTTCATGTTTTTATGCCCTTTTCACTTGTTTCTCACACATGCTGTTCTAAACTTCTAATATCAGTAACACTATAGAATACAGTCTGCTGGAACTTTCCCTGCATCTGCTCCAGATGTTTAAGAATCTTTCTATTATAGTTTATTGCAGATTAGGAACAATTTAGAGTACATACCTGCAAAGAATCACACAAACAGCATGAGACAAGACCACTGGGTTTTATGGCTGGAGATAGTTTGACTCCAGTCACATGGTGGGTGGCCTTATATAAACTCTGTTTGTGTACCTTCTCTGCCATCTACTGGGTCTTGAGAGAATAGCAGGAAGGTATTTCTTTGCTAGAAATAAAATAAAATAAATGAATATGTACTTTGCTTTGGGGTGTCTGTTTTGTGACCATATAAACCCCAGTCCGTCACACTCTCCCCTCCTTCAGTTAATGGCTCCCGACATTAAACTCAATTGTTATCTGAACACTGTTTAGTGATTTAAGTAACCCAGATAGGTACTTGTTGCCACCAAGGAGCTATGTTAACTACCTGGCATGTCATGGGAGTAGCTAGCATTGTAGGAGTTTGTACGGTGTGAATCTGACTTGGTATGTATCTTGGCTGACCTAGTGTGTCATATGTAAAGATCTCTTTAGGCTTAGCTTGTCTGGTAGATCTTCTGACAGGAGTTGAGTCATCTCCATCAACATCATTCTTCATTTGCATATCTTGGCTCACAGGTAAGTCTTGACTTGATGAGGGTAATTCTGCAGTGTCTAGTCTCACCATGTCTGTAGCCCAGATTTGGTCGCCAACTAATGTTCCATCATTTTGTTCTTGTTCAAGATTGGGTGTGGTAGTTGTAGGATAGAACTCTTCAGCAGAAACTCTTAAGCCTCGTACACACGGCCGAGAATCTCGTCGTTAAAAACATGTCGTTTTTTTCGACGAGATCCTTGGACAAGAAACTTGTCCCGGCCGAGTGTACACACGCTCATTTCAAAGAACCCGTGGTTCTTTGAATGGAGCGTACGCGGTGACGTAATCGAATACGACGAGCATGCGCTCGTCACATTCGATGCCATCGCCACCATCTTGGTTCACCCTACCTATGCCTAGGAAGCTACCGTGCATGCGTCGAAGTCATTTTGAGCATGCGTGGGCTTCCTGGCGAACAGGTAAGTGTATACACACACAATTTTCTCGTCGAGAAACAGGGTGACGAGAATCTCGACGAGAAAATAGAGAGCAGGTTCTCTATTTTCTCATCGAGATTCTTGTCGCTTTTCTTGACGAGAAACCATACACACAAACTAATTTCTCGGCAAGAAATCTCTGCCAGCAAGTTTCTTGCTGGTTCTTGCCGAGAAACTCTGTCGTGTGTACGAGGCTTGAAAGGGATTTTCTGTACGTTTTGAGAGTTTTGTTGAGACACAACACGATCATGACTTTCTGTAGTCTCTGGTATATAAGGATAATACCATCTTTCTTCATCTGAACATTCCTCCTCTTGGTCCACATCCATTCTGGTCTCCTTTCTGTTACTTGATTGTCTTTGTTTCATTGGTACTCTTGGAATGTGTCCTTCAATTGGTAGGTCATTTACTGGTAGTAAAAGATTTCTGTGCAGCACTCGAATAGTCTTTTTACCACTTTCAGGCGGAATTTTGTACACAGGCCCATCTTTGATTCTTTCTACCACTTTGTGTACTGATTCTTCCCAGTATGAACGAAGTTTACCAGGTCCTCCTCTTTCAGAGAGATTTCGTACTAAGACCCTATCACCCGGTTGAAGAGGTGCTCCTTTTATCTTCTTGTCATAGTACTTCTTCCCTTTAGCAGATGATTTGTGGCTATTCTCGGATGCGATTTTGTAAGCTTCATGCATTCTGGATGCCCATTTTTGAGTAAATGTTGGTTGACTGATTCCTTTTCCAAATTTGGGTTGAGCATTAGGTCAATAGGCAAACGAGGAGATCTTCCATACAATAGAAAGAATGGCGAGTATCCTGTGGCTTCATGCCTGGTGCAATTGTATGCATGAACCATATGTGGAAGATATTTTTTCCAATCTGACTTTTTCTCTTCCTCTAAGGTGCGAAGCATCTGTAACAAAGTACGGTTCAGTCTCTCCACTGGGTTACCCTGTGGATGGTACGGAGTAGTTCTTGAATGAGAAATCCCTGCCAATCGTTGCAATTTCTGAAACAAGTTGTTTTCAAATTCTCTTCCTTGGTCATGGTTGAGTTTCTCTGGATAGCCAAAACGTGGTATGAAATCTTGAAAGATCTTTTCTGCCGCCGTTTTTCCAGATTTGTTCTTCGTGGGATACGCTTGTGCAAAGCGTGTAAAGTGGTCAACTATTACAAGAATATACTCATATCCTCCTTTGCTTTTTTCCAAGTGAAGATAATCAATGGATACTAACTCCAAGGGTGAACTGGTAGTAATCGAACCCATAGGTGCTCTTTCGGTGATATTTGGACGCTTTTGTTTGATGCAGTTGCACTTCTTCAGCACATATTCATCAATGTCTCTTTGCATAAATGGCCAGTAAAATCGTTCACGTGCTAGGTGAGTTACCTTGTCAATACCAATCTGACTCATGTCATCATGAAGATTTTTTAAGACCAATGGTTTTAGCTTTTCTGGTAGGACTAGCTGTTTTTGGGTTCCAGCGTGTCGGTAGAGGATTCCTTCATCAACTCTGAGTTTGTTCCATTCATGTATCAAACGTCTTGTTTTACTGGTCATACTCTCCTTTTCTTTGTGGTTTGGAATCCAGTCGTTCTCCTTAAGCCAGACAACTTCTCTAATGTTGGTATCGTTTTGTTGTAATGCTCTGATGTTCTCCTGAGTCATTGGGCAGATTGTCTGTCCTTTCAGCAATTCTTCGGCCACATCACTTTCTGAGTGAAAGGTCAATGAAGCCACCCATAGTGCCTCTTCTTCGTCGACAGCTTTGCTCCCTTGCCACATAGCTGACACAACCTCAGATGGTACAAGCTCTGTGTACTCAATCAAATTCATTGTGAGTTCCACCGGAAATCGTGACAGTGTATCCACGTCTGCATTCTGTTTACCTGGCCTGTACTTGATATCGAAGTGGAAATCGGCCAACTCGCCAACCCAGCGATGACCCACAGCATTCAGTCTGGCAGTACTCAATACATATGTCAATGGGTTGTTGTCTGTGTAGACTGTGAATGTTGG
The DNA here is from genome assembly GCA_029206835.1 of Rana muscosa. Classification (NCBI taxonomy): domain Eukaryota; kingdom Metazoa; phylum Chordata; class Amphibia; order Anura; family Ranidae; genus Rana; species Rana muscosa. The sequence continues at coordinate 38,378,084 of JARGYO010000162.1, read as the reverse complement.
AGCGTAGTACAAGTAATCTCTGAATTTGTCACAGACTGCCCACTTGAGAGCTAAAAACTCAAGTTTACCAGAGTGAAGATGGTAATTGCGCTCTGCTGGAGTCAATGTTCTGGAGCCAAACCCAATAACACAAAGTTTTTCTCCTTGTCGTTGGTACAGTACACCACCTAGGCCTTCATTGGAAGCATCAGTGTGTAATACGAAGGGTAGGTCAAAATCAGGGTATGCTAGTATTGGTGGATTGGTTAGCATGTCCACCAGTCTGGATACTACAGCTTGATGTTTGGGTGTCCATTGAATCTGTCTTTTAGATGGCACTTGTGTTTTGTTACCATTTTTCTTTGTAGGTTTCCCTTGATTGTTTTTGGTAATGGATGTAGCAGATTCTTTCTCAGTGTTATGCAAAAGTTCATACAGTGGTTTAGCAAGTCGAGAGAAATCTTGAATGAAGGACCTGTAGTAGCTCAGGAATCCTAACAAAGATCTGACTCCTCGCACTGTTTTTGGTTCTTTCCTTTTCAAATGCAATACCGCTTCAAGATCTTTTGGGTCAATTTTTATGCCTTCTTCTGACACCATTCGTCCAAGGTATCGAATCTGTCGTTTAAATAGTTCACACTTCTGCGGTCTAAGTTTGATACCATGCTCGCGCATTCGACTAAGCACTTGCCTAATATCATTGACATGCTCCTGAAAAGTTTTGGAGTAGCAAAGTACGTCATCCAGGTATGGAGAACAACATTTGTCTCTGATGCCCTCTAGTACATTTTCCATGCATCTCTGAAAAGCTGCTGGGGCATTAGTTAATCCAAACGGAATACGATTCCACTCCAGGAGTCCCCAGGGGGTGCTAAAAGCCGTCAGATGTCTGGAGTCTTCATGCACAAAGCCTTGATGATACGCACTACCCTGGTCCAGGATTGAGAACCATGTAAATCCTCCTAAGCTATCCAGCAGATCTTGTATTCTGGGTAGTGGATGTCTATCTGGGATAGTCTTTCGGTTTAACTCCCTAAAGTCAACACATAGTCGTAGGCTACTGTCCTTCTTTCGAACACAGACAACCGGTGATGAGTATGCGGAAGAAGATTTTGTTACCCAATCTCGGTCAAGAAGGTTTTGGATATATTCTTTCACTTCCTTGTATAGGGGTTTCGGTATCGAATTGTAGCGTTTCTGGACAGGAGTTTCATCTTTCAGATTTATCCTCAATTTCAGGTTAGGAATGCATCCTATGTCTCCCTCATCTCGAGCAAAGACATCTGATTCGTCATATAACATTTGTCTCGCTATCTCCTGTTCTTCTTCTGAGAGATCTTCCAAATTGACAGGTGGGTGCCACTTAACAGATTTGTTAGTGGGTAGCTGATTTCCAGTGTCCACTTGATTCAACTGGTTTACATGACACACCCTTTTCTTCTGGTCAATTCCCTTTCCATCGTCTTTGTTTGGAGACAATGGTAGAATTTCAGCTGCTGGAGAAATGGTACCAAATACTGTTCTGGGCGGAAGATAGATGTCATGTTGAGCACGGTTCAGTATAGGTATCTTCACCAGTTTAGAGAACCCATTTGGCACATCTACCACTGAAGGAAATAGTTCAAGTCCTTCCTCAACTGGATATTCTGGAAGTGGTTCAAATGGCATGATTCCTCCTTTTGGCCATGCTCTAATTCTGCATTTGACTTCACAGATCTCACCTCCTTTAATCTGGAGTCCCTTCTTCCCCACTTTGACCATAAAACTATCGGATATTTCTCCTGGGTCAGTTGCTTGACTGACAGCATTGACAATGTTATTCGCTACACTCTGTCTTACTTTCATAGCTTCACTCAGCAAGATAGTCAGGTTTTGGGTGCTGTTTGGTCGGTCACGGTTTTCTCTGATCAATTCTTCGATCACATTAAACCCAAGAATTGGATTGCCATTACAGCAGTCACTCACCAGCATTAGCACATAGATGGCTGAGTTTCCATGTCCACTACTTTCGAATTCCAGACAGACTTCAATCCATCCGATGAATGGAATGATCGAACCATTTGCAGCTGTAATAGATAAGTTGTCATCACAAAGTAAATCTTGTATGTGCCTAATGGAGACACTGGGTAGAAACTCTTCTAACCATGCCTTCCCGACAATGCTGACCTGAGCTCCTGTGTCCATCAACATGTCAACCGGAACACCATTCATCCGACATGACAGTAGGCATTTTCCTCAAATTAATTGTGCTACGTGTTGTTTGGAGAATCCCTTCTCTTTTGGGAGTGTTCTAGTTGACCGGTGGGTGAATACCCTGTTTACCTTCGCACGGGACAGATCATTTGAGGTGGTCACTGGTTGTCCCTTCCCAGTGACCGTCTGTCGTTTCCCGACTGCCTTATTTTCTTCAAGCAATCAACCGCTCTGTGTCCTGTCCAACCACAGTAGAAACAGTGGTAGCAGTTCTGACTCTCTCGTTTAATGCAATCATCACACCTGGGTTTGCAGTGAGCTGTATCTGGAACTTGAACATTGGTTAGTGGCTTAGTCCTTTGGTTTCCAACAACAGGAGTTTGCTTCATCATCTTTTCCAGGTTCTTTGTGAGAGCAGAAACCTGTGTTGTTAGTTCCGTTAATGCAGTGTGATTTGCTCTAGCATCTTCCTCAACTCTCTTTTGCAAGGTGTCTTTTTCACTATTACCTGGTGTCTGTGATGAATGAACAGTAAGAGGTTTGTTTAGGTGCACTGTTTAAGCGTCTGTCTTTCTGTTTCCTCATCAACTGATCTGGTGACCTGCTCTATGATAAAGTCATCCGTTACTGTCAAATCAGACACGTAAGGCTTGATATCTCGTCTAACAGAGTTTTTTTCGTTTAGTCCCTGAAACAGTGTATGAAGGAATATGCCTTGCACCAGTTTTTTGTCATAGTTAAGCTCTTGCCTATCATGTTGTGATGTGGACAGAACTTTTTGTTTTAACCCCACTAGCCTGTAAACAAATTGTTGTGCTGTTTCTCTTTCTTGCTGGGTAGCATTGCTAAGGTCCTGAAATAACTCATTACCACTTCGTTCTCTCATATGTGACTTCAAAAACCTTTTCAATTCAGCAACAGTAAGATCATCTTTGTCAGTCAACATATCTTTAAAATGACCAGGTTTGATTATTCTCAACACGGTGCGTATAATTTCAGATTCAGGGAATTTTTCTGTTAGACCCTCGTCAATTTGTCTGCATGCGCTACTGTAACTCCTGTCCGAACCATGATCTGAAATTACACCACCATGCATTTTGAATTCTCTACGTGGCAATAAAGCAACAACGTCAGTTAATCTCACCACCTCCGATACCTGTTCAGTCCTTGCAGTCCCACTACTTATTTTTTTTGCAGCGGTTGCAATGTCCACAGTTGGTGTACTTTCCTTGTTAAGTTTTAGTTCATTGATCTTGTCTTGGATGATGAGTAGGTAAGACATGCCTTGATCTTCTAACTTCTCCAGCTGATCGCTTCTCATGTAGTCTACAATAAATTCAACGAGTTCCATTTCATTGGTACCAGTCACTGATGGAACGTCCACATCTCTTTCATCTTCCAGCGTAATAGCGAGGCTATGCAGCTGTTCTTCATGAAGCAGATGAAGTTGTTTCCGGATATCCCACATCAGCGCACGACGAGGAGACGCCATATCTGTTGCACTCTGAAGACTTACACTCACAAGGCAGACGACACTCACGACTCTCCTTGTAGCTCTGTAAGTAGGCTCACGCTTGTCTCGCGCTTCCCTCTCACTGGTAACACAACGAATCCCAGCACACAAGCCCCCAAAATGTTACCGGCCTCAAAATGTGAATTAAGAGAGCCGATAATTGTAGACGCGATGAGATAAGGTGATCAGCTTGGCGTGGACTGCAAAGAATCACACAAACAGCATGAGACAAGACCACTGGGTTTTATGGCTGGAGATAGTTTGACTTTTACATAACAATACATCTTTTACATTTTTATAATCACATGTTTATAACTATTAACAATATATAATACAGATTTTAACTGAAGTATTTTAAAACGTAGTTACACAAAAAACATTGTTATATTTTAATAACATATATATTCCTGTTATTCCGTGTTATAGATGATGTACACTTTAACTGTGCAATACTCATATTGCCAATGCCATGCTTTAGAGGCTGGAGATAGTTTGACTCCAGTCACATGGTGGGTGGCCTTATATAAACTCTGTTTGTGTACCTTCTCTGCCATCTACTGGGTCTTGAGAGAATAGCAGGAAGGTATTTCTTTGCTAGAAATAAAATAAAAAAAATGAATATGTACTTTGCTTTGGGGTGTCTATTTTGTGACCATATAAACCCCAGTCCGTCACACTTGCGCCCCCTAAACATTTTGGACAGCAGCCACCACTGGTTTATATGTGTGTGCATTTATATATATACAGTGTATATATATATATGTGTGTGTGTATATACAGTATATGTGTGAGTATTATGCGTGTGTGTGTTTATAGATGTGTATGTGTGTGTTTACATGTATGTATGCACATTTTATGTATGTGCTTTTAATCCTGACCCCCTATATGTGTACAATCAGAACCGATTTTTTTTATTTTTTTTGCTTGTTCGTAGTACCAGCAAAAAAATGTTGTGCCTCTGAAAAATAGGATTTTTATAACAGCTTACCTGTAAAATCCTTTTCTTGGAGTACATCACGGGACACAGAGCGGCATAGTCATTACTATGTGGGTTATATAGATACCTTCAGGTGCTGGCACTGGCAACTTCCAAAACCGGAAGTACCCTCCCCTATATAAGCCCCTCCCATCCGGGAGTACCTCAGTTTTGTAGCAAAGCAATAAGTGTCCCCAAAAGAGGGGTGGGAGCTCTGTGTCCCGTGATGTACTCCAAGAAAAGGATTTTACAGGTAAGCTGTTATAAAAATCCTATTTTCTTTCTCGTACATCACGGGACACAGAGCGGCATAGTCATTACTATGTGGGATGTCCTAAAGCAATGCCCAATGAGGGGGGGGGGATACACCATACATAAGCTGAGCGCTATCAGACATGAGGATCTTTTGCGGCCTGCAACACACTGCGCCCAAAGGCGACATCCTCCTGACTTCTAACGTCCACCTGGTAGAACCTAGTAAACGTGTGTACTGAAGACCATGTTGCAGCCTTACAGATTTGAGCCAGGGAGGCCTGGTGATGCACTGCCCATGAAGTTCCAACTGCTCTCGTGGAGTGCGCCCTAACTTTGAACGGAGGCGGTCTCCTTCTCAAGCCATAGGCTTGCATTATGACCTGTCGAATCCACTTGGCTAAAGTAGATTTTGACGCTGCCTGACCCTTTCTGGGGCCTTCCGGCAGAATAAACAAAGTATCCGTTCTGCGAATCTGAGCAGTGGCTTTTAGCTAAGCTTTAACTGCTGTTACTACATCCAAAGAATGTAATAATTTTTCCTCTACTGAACTAGGTTTGGGGAAAAAAGAAGGAAGAACCACATCTTGGTTCAAATGAAACCTCGATACCACCTTCGGAAGAAAGGTTGGATGAGGACGTAACACTACTCTGTCCTTATGGATAACCAGATATGGCTCCCTACAGGACATAGCGGCTAATTCCGACACTCTTTTAGCCGAACAAATGGCTACTAGAAAAATCAATTTTCTGGTGAGAAGAACCAGGGAAATATGCTGTAATGGTTCAAATGGTTGTTTCTGTAGAACTGACAGAATCAGGTTTAAGTCCCATGGACATATGGGAATATTAACCGGAGGGCTAATACGCATCACTCCTTGTATAAAGGCTTTGACTAGTGAATGCGAAGCCAAGGGCCTCTGAAAAAATATTGACAAGGCCGAAATCTGACCCTTGATAGTACTCAAGGCAAGCTTCCTATCTACAGCCCACTGTAGGAAGTCCAGAATCCTACCTATTACGTACTTTTGTGGATGCCATTTCTTGGCCTCACACCAGGCGATGTACGCCTTCCAGATTCTATAGTAGATCTGCCTGGATACCGGCTTCCTGGCATTGATCATGGTAGATACCACAGGATTAGAGAGACCTCTCTTTTTTTAGAATGTGGGCTTCAATAGCCAGGCCGTCAAACCTAGGGCTGGTAAGGAAGGGTGGTATATCGGTCCTTGCGAAAGCAGGTCCGGACGATGTGGGAGGGTCCAAGGACTCCCCACAGACATTTTTACAATCTCCGCGTACCATGCTCTTCGGGGCCACGCTGGAGCCACCAGAATCACTGGTTTCTTTTCTACCCTGATTCTGCGGAGTAATCGAGGTAACAATTGTGGCGGTGGGAATGCATATATCAGCTTGAACTGATCCCAAGGGAACACTAGGGCATCCGAGCCGCAAGCTAGGGGATCCCTTGTCCAAGAGACAAACCTGTCCACCTTTGCGTTGAACCTGGATGCTAGCAGATCTACATCCGGTGTTCCCCACCGCTGACATATTGTCTGAAAAACCTCGGGGTGAAGGGACCATTCCCCTGGGCATAATTGTTGGCGACTTAGAAAGTCCGCCTTCCAATTCTCCACTCCTGGAATGAATACCGCGGATATGGCTGGGACATATCTTTCTGCCCATTTCAGGATGCAATTTACCTCCCTCTGGGCTGCACGACTCCTGGTGCCACCCTGATGATTGATATATGCCACTGCCGTGGCATTGTCTGATTGAATTCTGACAGGGGACCCTTGGAGTTTGGATGTCCATGCTACTAAGAGATACGAGCAGCCCGGTATGCCCAAGAGATTGATGGGCAGGGCCTTTTCCGCCTCCGACCATCTGCCCTGGAGAGACCATTGCTCCAGTACTGCTCCCCAGCCTATAAGGCTGGCATCTGTAGTGACCACCTTCCAAGAAATCGGACTGAAGGATTTCCCTTTTTCCAGATTCTGGGGAACCAACCACCAACGGAGGCTCTTGCGAACGGAAGGGGACAAGTACATTGGTAAGTCTAGGGCCTGAACTTTCTTGTTCCAGGCTGACAGTATGGCCCTTTGCAAATTCCTTGAATGGAATTGACCGTAGGGTACTGCTTCGAATGATGCCACCATTTTTCCCAGCAGCCTCATGCACAGGCGTATGGACGGCTGTCTTTTTGTACCCACTAAGTGGATCAAATCTCTCAAAGACAACACCTTTTTTCGAGGCAAGAATATTTTCCTCTGGCCTGAATCTAGCCTTAGCCCCAAGTATTCCAGACTTTTGACTGGTTTTAGGGCTGACTTGTCTCGGTTGATAATCCAACCGTGAGATTCCAGATACTTGATTGTCTTGTGAACGACCACTTCTAGTTTTTTCACTGAGTGGTCTATCAGCAACAAGTCGTCTAGATATGCCATTATCGTTACACCTTGCGTTCTTAGATTGGCCAATAATGGGGCCAGAATTTTTGTGAACACTCGTGGTGCTGTGGCCAGACCGAAGGGTAAGGCTCTGAACTGAAAATGGCGCCCTTCTACTGCAAAGCGTAGAAATTTTTGGTGGACTGGAAAGATGGGAATGTGCAAATAAGCATCTTTGATGTCGATCGAGGCTAACCATTCCTCCCCTTGTAGGGCAGTGGCCACCGATCGGATCAACTCCATCCGGAAAGTCCTGATATGTAGGAATTTGTTTAGCCCTTTTAGATTTAATATGGGCCTCACGTCCCCGTTTGGCTTCGGGACTGTAAAGAGGTTTGAGTAAAACCCGAACCCCCATTCTTCCAGGGGAACCTCCATAATTACTCCTTGGAGCAATAGTTGTTCTAGTGCCAACAGGAGGGACTCTCTCTTCCGGGGATCCCTTGGCACGTTTGACCTCATAAAATGGGAAGGAGGAGAGTCTTTTAACTCCAATCTGTATCCCAGACTTACTGCGGAGAGCACCCATCTGTCTCTGATCGTGTCCCGCCAGGTCTCTGCGAACAACTGGAGTCTTCCCCCCACCCGATTGAGTGGGGGCAACCCTTCATGCATTTGACTTTGGGGGAGGTTTTGTACCTCTCCTGACCCAGGGTTTCTTATTACCCTGCGATTGTCCCTGATTTTTACCCCCGGGATTTGACCGAGGAGGCCGTCGGAACTGTTTCACAGCCGATGCCCCAGGGACTGGAGAAGCAGGCCTCTTAAAAGAGGGACCTCTAACTCTGTTTTTAACCGGCAAGAGTGTACTTTTACCGTTGGAAATTTTCTGGATATATTTGTCCAGGTCTTCCCCGAATAAGCGTTCACCATGAAATGGGAAGCTAACCAGCAATTTTTTACAGGGAGCTTCAGCAGACCAGTTTTTGAGCCATAGAAGCCTGCGCATATGTACTACAGACAGCGTAAGGCGGGAGGCCTGATGGATTGAATCCTTTATGGCGTCAACCGCAAAGCATAAGGCTCTAGGTAGATCAGCTAAGGCAAGGGCCTGCTGATCTGGCAAGTCCCTTAAGACCTGTTTCAACTGATCCTTCACTGCTTGGCAGACCCCAATAGCTGCCACTGCTGGTTGTGTCACCAAGCCTGCTGTAGAAAAAGCAGATTTTAATAAGGACTCCAATTTTTTATCTATTGGGTCCTTGAACATTTGGACATTATCCACTGGACATGTCAGTGATTTATTCACACAAGAGATGGCTGCGTCCACTCTAGGGACCCTCCATTTTTTGATGAACTTATCCTCCATGGGATAGACCACCGGAAATCTCTTGGGGGGGAGTAAATATTTTATCAGGATGTTCCCAATCCTGGTACATGAGCCCTTCCAATAAAGGGTGAAGTGGAAAGGAACAGACAGTCTGGGGAGCTTTTAGCGACCCCAGCGAGGAGACAGTAGTGGTTGATGGTTCAGCAAGGTGCATTTTAAATGCTGATCGGACCATGTTAGTCAAAGACTGAACCCATAATCTTTCAGCTTGAGATGCTGAGAAAGGTTCCTCCACTGTTGATTCCTCTATCAGAATCAACCTCCTCCTGATCCCCTTCAGGCAGGTCGATCCCTGTATGGGACTGTTGCTCCGCTAACAGGTACTCTGAAGGAGGAGACGGAGATCGGGCGTGCTTTCCCTGTGACAGGGAGGCAGCGATTAATGTTGACAATCTCTCTTCTAATCCTCCCAGAGCTGAGGAAAAAAACCTCCTCTATTACATACACAGGAGCAGGTGAACTGAGGACAGCCACAGTACCAGGTACTTCTGCGGGGTCTCTACGGTCACTAACCTCTGAATTTTCAGGGGAGACTGGTGCAGCAGAAGCATGCCCAAGATCCTCAGAGCCCGATGGAGACCCCCTTCGCTTCCTGGAAGATTTAGTTCCGGAGCTTCTGGACGGCATATTCCTAAGCCCAAAGCTGAGGTATTCCAGCCGTAATACACCACTTTTACTGAGAATAGTCTAGCACAATTGCTGCTATATAACAGTTGGTGTCTACTAAAGTGCCTTTCTAGGGGATGCCTGCATCAACCGCCTCTGTGTGCCTTTTACTGTTGCTAGCTCTGTCTGTGCACTTCAATAGCCAGCTGTGATTGTGCCTTTAAACATGCTGGACGCCCGCACATGCGCAGTAGCGCCGCGGCGCACACCGAGCGTCATCCACCCGCCCCGCCCCTTTTTCCAGATCGCCTCTATATAGAGAGGCGCGTGCACGGGCACGTGCGCCTTCGGCGCCTTTTTTGAAAAAAATAAGGAGCTAGATGGGAGCCAGGGTCCCTGCCGCAGGGCCCGGGGATGGATGAGCGCAGCAACAGGGCAGAGGAGACAGCTTCCCAAAGAGAACTTACCAACTGCCTGGATTTGACTTCGGAAGAAAAAAATCCACATTACAAGAAAAAGAACCATAGCGGCCTCTAGTGTTTAACACAGGTACCGCGGTCTTACATTTTTTTTTTTTTTTCTTGCCTACTATTAAAAATTTTACATTTTCTCAGTAGTAACAGGCATGCACAGAATATTAGCGGGAATACCTTAGGTAACAGGCAGAAAGACAAAATAGGCTTGGGGGTCCCCCAATAGAACCAAGTTCCTGAGGGCCCCCACTTACCTTTTTCCTCGCCGCAGGACTCTGTTTGGTCCACAGAAGCCCAAACTTCACCTATCACGGCAGGCATTGTAATTAAACCTTCAGGGACCGGGTTCCCAAGGATTCCACTCCCCTGGACCTGTATAGCACCCTGCACAGAAAACATCTTGGTCGTGGGTATGACCAGAGCTCTGGATCCCAGGGTCCAGCCCTCCTAAGAGAGGCATTACAGGCAAAACCTTGCTCTTCTCTTGCAAGGCCCGGGTACCGACCGTTTAGCTATGAAGCTTTTTTGGTCGGATCCGGAATAGCTTACTGAGGCCCAAAGAACCTGTACGCAAGCTCAGTGAAAAACACATGTTACTTCTTGACCAACACCTTAGACACTGGCAAAAAACTGAGGTACTCCTGGATGGGAGGGGCTTATATAGGGGAGGGTACTTCCGGTTTTGGAAGTTGCCAGTGCCAGCACCTGAAGGTATCTATATAACCCACATAGTAATGACTATGCCGCTCTGTGTCCCGTGATGTACGAGAAAGAAAGAGATCCATGCTCAGATTGCTTTTCAGAGGCATTTGACATCTGGTAAAGAGGCAATGTGTTGCCTCCTGACCGCCTGTTTTAACCCCTTATATGCATAATCACTATGCTGCAACTGCATACAGTTGCAGGGTGGTTGCAGTGCATCCCCATTCCCCTAGGGGTATACTTCAAGGGTGACGTCACCGCGCCCACGCAACCCCGGAACTGTACGGGCGTTTTATCGTAAGCCGGCCGGCTTTTCCTTTGTCTTTTTTCAACTGATTTACTGTAAGTTTGCATTTGACTATTATGCGAAATAAAATGTGTAAGGATTTACACTATTAGTTCTTCCTTTTCTTTGGTTCCTTGGTTCATTGCCATACTGGTATCGTATGTCCACCCACTGTGAGTTGCCTCTTCCTGGTAAGGACGCCAATTCAACGATTGGACGCGGTTGCCACAGACCCCTGGCTAGGGATTTAGCCACAGGAGCATCCAGATCCCCTGTCATAAGGGATCATTTACCTGGGGTAAGCGGCAGTGTGTGCATCGGTGGAGGTCTCTTTATCACTATTTTTTTGGTGTTTATTCATCACGGATTATATCGAATACGGTGGAGGACCCCTTCTCTGAACATTTTTTTATATCTATGAACTGCGTTATTGTTGTGGTTTTTTTTGGGGCCAATTTAACCATTCACAATTTATTTGGAGAGCTGCTGTGCTCTTCACATGTTAAACCTTTCTATAGGGTTTTTTTTTCACTTCACATTACTCATTGGTTTAATTTGCATGTTTATCCAGTTCTTGTGAATTAGCATTCAATTTTTCACTAAGATATCAACCATTTTTTGTACGTTTAGCGCAACTTTTTTTCTTTATATACTTCAAGGGTGCCCTGACTGGAAAAAGATTAAGAAACACCGACATGGAGGAACCGATCCCTCCATTTTCCTCCTGCAGCCGCTGAATGCCTGGGGGAGGGAGAGGAGGAGAAGCGGGGGGAAATGAAGAAATCGGTTTCTTTATATGCAGCCACCCACTTGCGTCTGGGTCCTGTTGTTCCGCCACCGGCCTCGGAGGAAAGTGCCCTGTCCGGCGCTCAGGGGGGCCCTTCATGGTTTCTTGCATCGGGGCCCTGAAGGTTCTAGTTACGCCACTGCATCTCTGGATGGGTTATAAAAAAAAAGAGTAATGCTGCGTACACACGATCGTTTTTCATGACGTTAAAAATGCAATTTTTTTAAATGGGCATTAAAAACTATCGTGTGTAGGCTCCAGAGCATTTTTAACGACGTGAAAAATGGGCTAAAAAATATTAGAACCTGCTCTATTTTTTCACGTTATTTTTCACGTTGTTTTTTTTAACGTCGCGAAAAACGGTAGTGTGTATGCTTTTACGAGGGGAAAAAAAACGCGCATGCTCAGAATCAAGTATGAGACGGGAGCGCTCGTTCTGGTAAAACTAGCGTTCGTAATGGAGATAGCACATTCGTCACGCTGTAACGGACTGAAAAGCACGAGGCTGAAAAGCGCGAATCGTCGCTCAACAAACTTTACTAACATGAAGGGTGGCGCCATCCGAACGGAACTTCCCCTTTATAGTGCCGTCGCACGTGTTGTACGTCACCGCGCTTTGCTCGAGAGTTTTTTTTAATGAACGTGTGTATGCAAGGCAGGCTTGAGAGGAAACATGAAAAATCACGTCGAGAAAAACGTCGTTTTTTTAAATGACATTAAAAACGATCGTGTGTACGCAGCATAAGTTGTCAGATTATGCTGCCACTTTATGCTGTATCTGTAATTACTTTATATCAGGGTTTAAGCAGATGTGTTTTTTTACTTTTTTCCATAGTTTAAGGAAAGCACACGGAAATACAGGTACCACATCCATGATACATAAAACAAGAAAAAAAATTCAAACAATAAGTCTTCAGTACAAGAACGTCTTTGCATAAAAATGTAAACACTGAAATGAGATATAGACATTGGGTGTCAGGATCTAGGCAGTCTCTGTATCCCGCATGACATTTTGCTCGGTATACACCGGTTATCATGAACAATGAAAGACCAGAAAGGACCCGCCGGCCTTTCAGTGAAAAGAAGAAAACAAGAAGAAGCAGATGCGTCTTAAAAGGGGCTCTAGCAGTAATATGTAGATGAGTAGGGGCAGCCTTGAGGGGTACCGATTTGTTAACCACATAAGGACCGCCGCACGACAATATACGTAGACAGAATGGCACGGCTGGGCACAAAAGCGTACAGTTACGTCCCCTTTAAGATCCCAGCTGTGGGTTGCGTGCACCACTGGAGGCGCGCTCGCGACCCGGTCCGAAGCTCCATGACCGCACCCGCGGACCTGATCTCCGCCAGTGTCCCGTGATCGGGTCAAAGAGCTAAAGAACGGGGAGAGGTAAGTGTAAACAAACCTTTCCCCATTCTTCCTAGTGGCATGTCAGTGATCGTCTGTTCCCTGTCATAGGGAACGACGATTAGTGACGTCACACGCCAAGCCACGCCCCCCTACAGTAAGAATCACTCACTAGGGCACACTTAACCCCTACAGCGCCACATAGAGGTTAACCCCTTCACTGCCAGTGTCATTTTCACAGTAATCAGTGCATATTTATAGCACTGGTCGCTGTAAAAATGACAATGGTCCCAAAAATGTGTCAAAAGTGTCCGATGTGTCTGCCATAATGTCGCAGTCACGATAAAAATCGCTGATCGCTGCCATTAATAATAAAAAAAAATTATTAATAAAAATGCCATAAAACGATCCCCTATTTTGTAGACGCTATAACTTTTGCGCAAACCAATCAAACGCTTATTGCGATTTTTATTTTTTTATTTTACCAAAAATATGTAGAAGAATACGTATTGGCCTAAACTGAGGAAAAAAAAAATGTATATATTTTTTGTGGATATTTATTATAGCAAAAAGTTAAAAATAATAGGATTTTTTGTACTCACCGTAAAATCCTTTTCTTTGTCGTCCATGGACGGACACAGCTCCTTAATTCTCAACCATTGGGTTATGTTCCTGTTCTATAGGAGAGGACTAGGCAGAACATGTTAGATATTTAAATACAAGTTACTTTAACAGAGTTGAACAGCCCCGCCCAGGAGGCGGTCCCCTCCAGACATAACCCTCCACCCTGCAGTCAGCAGCTCAGTTCGTAAAAAAGCAGTACAAACCAAAAAAGGAGGGGTGGGTGCTGTGTCCGTCCATGGACGACAGAGAAAAGGATTTTACGGTGAGTACAAAAAATCCTATTTTCTCTTTTCGTCCATGGACGGACACAGCTCCTTAATTCTTGACCATTGGGACGTCCCAAAGCAGTGTAAAAAAGAAACGAGGGGTGGGCACAGCAATCAAAAAACAATTTTACCCCAAACAAGCAGAGCTCCTCAACGGAGGAGTTGCAACTTCAAACAGCCGCCTGCAAAACATTGCGGCCGAAGCTAGCATCCGAAGATGCACTCACATCAACCTTGCAAAATTTTGAGAAAGTGTAAACAGACGACCAGGTCGCCGCCTTACACATTTGTGAGACAGACACTTGATGTCGGAAAAGCCCAAGAGGTACCGATAGCCCTGGTCGAATGCGCCGTGACAGGAAAGGGAGGCGCCCGCCCCTTAAGGGCATAGGCCTGGATGACGGTCTGCCTGACCCACCGAGAAATGGTGGCCAACGAAGCAGTCAGGCCCTTCCGCGGACCAGACACCGACACAAACAGTGAGTCAGACCTCCGGAACGGAGCCATAGCAGACAGGTACACCCGCAAGGCACGTACCATGTCTAAAGAATGTAGCGCAACCTCCTTGGAATGCGATGGCCAAGTACACAAAGATGGAAGTACAATGTCCTCATTCAGGTGAAAGGCCGAAACCAGCTTCGGAAGGAAGGCTGTGGGCGTAGCACCGCTTTGTCCTTATGGAGGACCAAATATGGGGACTTGCAAGACAAGGCCGCCAATTCAGAGACCCTAATGACGGACGTGATGGCTACCAGGAAGGCCACCTTATGAGAGAGTGTCAAAAGAGGAATTTCCCTGATGTTCTCAAAAGGAGGTTTCTAAAGGGGGTACAACTGACATGTTTCGCACTGGGAACTAGTGCTTAGTCATAGAGCACTAGTTCCCAGTGCGAAACATGTCCGTTGTACCCCCTTTTTGTCTGCTGTGACTTGTAGTGCTTTGCAATTTTTAAATAAAGGCTACCTTAACGTTTTTTTGGAGTGCAGCTGTCCACATATTCATCCTATTTCTTGTGAGAGAAGGTCCTCCCGCAGTGGCAGTCACCAGGGTACATCCGCCACCAGCCGCACGAGGTCGGCGTACCAGGGACGCCTGGGCCAATCCGGGGCGATTAGAATCACCGGAATGCCCTCGGTCTCTACTATTTAGCCGATACTGACCCCACGGGCCACTAAACGCATCTGACGCATCTGCCCAGGGATCTCTGGACCTGGCTACGAACCTCGACATTTTGCGATTGAGTCGAGAGGCCAGGAGATCCACGTCTGGCATGCCCCATCTCCGGCAAAGGAGTTGAAAACCTCCGGATGTAACGACCATTCCCCGTGGTCCAGCATCTGGTGACTCAGTCTGCCTGCCAGTTTTCCACGCCGGAATGTAAACTGCCGATAGGGCCGGCACGCTCCTTTCTGCCCACCGTAGGATATGAGCGACCTCCGACGCTGCAGCCGAGCTTCTTGTTCCTCCTTGATGGTTGACGTATGCCACAGCCGTGGCGTTGTCTGACTGGATCCTGACTGGACGCCCTCTTAGTCTCTGAGACCACTTGGAGAGGCACAGCCTGATCGCCCGGAGTTCCAGAACATTGATCGGCAGTTGGGATTCGGTCGGAGTCCAGCGGCCCTGGGCCGCCTGAACCCCCCAGACTCCCCCCCAACCGGTCAGGCTGGTGTCCGTCGTGATCACAGTCCAATGAAAGGGGAGGAACGACTTCCCGGACCGAAGAGCCAGGGATCTCAGCCACCAACCCAGAGAGGACCTGACAAGATGACTTATCTGAATCTGACGATCCAGAGACAATGGAGATTTGTTCCATTTGGAGAGAATCTCCTTCTGCAAGACCTGAGTGTGGAATTGAGCATATGGTACTGCTTCAAAAGAGGCTACCATGAGGCCCAGGACTCGCATACAAAAACGGAGAGACGACCACTTGCGAGATGTCAACAACCTCACCGCAGTCTGGAGTGTCTGCAACTTCTCCAAGGGAAGAAAGACTCTGGCCTCCGAGGAGTCCAGTATCATCAACCCAAGGTACTCTAGGCGCTGGGTCGGTACTAAGACCGACTTCTAGAGGTTCAGTATCCAACCAAACTCCCGGAGGGTCTGACTGGCTATAGACACGTCCTCCTTTAATTCTGAGCTTGAAGCAGCTCTCAGAAGAAGGTCGTCCAAGTAGCCTACGATAGCAATGCCGCACTGTCTCAGCAAAGCTAGAATTGGGGCGAGCACCTTGGTGAAAACTCTTGGTGCTGATGCTAGGCCACAAATTGATAGTGGTCTTCACCGATTACAAAGCACAGGAACCTCTGATGCCTGACGCAGATGGGGACATGCAAGTATGCGTCCTTGATATCCAAGGACGCCAGGATGTCCCCCAGATGGAGCGCAGCAACCACCGAATGAATCGATTCCATCCGGAACTTTTGAATCTTTACAAAAGCATTGGGTTCCTTGAGGTCCAAGATTGGACGGACTCCGTCCTTCTTTGGGACCACAAACAGATTCGAGTAGAAACCCTGAAACCTGTCCTGTAGTGGTACGGGTATTATCACCCTGCACCTCAACAAGTCTTGCACTGCCACTGAGAAGCAGATTTGAGGGGAAAAAATCTGTTTGGTGGACCTTTGTCCGCTTGGGAGGGTCTGCCGGCAGGTCCTGACTGACGAAAAATACCGCTTCTGTGTGGGAAAGGAGGGCCCCGGCTTACGGCGCGGCTCCTTCTCTTTAGTGGACTGAGGGAGAAGTGTGCTCTTACCTCCAGTGACATTCTTAATGATGTCGTCCAGTGAGGCACCAAAAAGCCTCCGACCTTTTGAAAGGCAAATCTGCCAGAGTTTTCTTAGAAGCTTGGTCAGCGGACCAGCATTTCAGCCATATTAGGTGGCGCAATACCACCGCAGATGCGGAGGGCCTGGAGATCAAGGGGGCTGCATCCAGGGTTGCATAACAGACGTACACAAGTCCCTGTACCATCTGTTCGGCCAGTGACACGCATTCTGGAGGGAGCTGATGCTCCTCCACAGTCTGGTGCAATATTTTAGCCCACTCAGTGAGTGTCTGGGACACCATGGTAGCAGTCAATATAGGCCGCAATGCTGACCCCAGCATGGTGAACATGGAGCGGCTCACCACTTCAGACCTCCTATCAGTAGGGTCCTTAAAGGCAGGGGTCCCCTCTACCGGGATAGTGGTTACTTTATTTAACTGAGAGACCAGGGGATCAACGAACGGAGGAGAAGCCCATTTTTTCAAAAGGCTTTCCTCAAATGGGTAACAGACCGCCATGCGCTGAGGGACCGCAAAGGACCTCTGTGGCCGTTCCCATTTCTTATCTATGAACTTGTCAAAGAAATCAACATAAGGAAAAACCTTAACAGAGCGGGTCGGTTTGTGCGACCCAAAAGGGACAGACCCTGCAGTGGAAGTCCCAGCTATATCTTCCAGCTTGAGAGTGTCCCTCACAGCATTGATAAGTGCACTCACAAGTGCCCTGTCTTGCGCTGACCCAGACGAGGGGTCCTCCTCACATGGAAGGTCCTGGTCCGCCTCTTCTGACGCCCCAGAACCGGGGTCCTGTGCCACAGCCAGGCCCAAGTCTGAGTCAGAACATTCCCCAGGCGATGGCGGTGGGAGAGGGAGCTTAGTACCACCCTTACGCTCGCACGCCACTTCCACCCTGGCAACAAAAGACTCCAGGACTGCCGACAAAGCATCCATGGGAACCGCAGGTGCAGGGGCACCAGTTGCTGCCTCTGGAATGTGTGGAGAAGAAACGCCAGCTTCTTACTTCATATTGCCCACTGACAGCCCTTAGGGACTTAGTCAAGACACCTGACACAAAATTTTGTCCACCCTCCTTGCTGCACTGACCGAGGGGTTTACCCAGGGGACTCACCGCCTAGCAAGAGACTGTTCAGCGCCGCTGCCCGCTCTCCATCCGCACACCGCGTGTAACTGATGAACTGTGTGAGGTGAATTGCTCCGTTCGCGCTGTTTCAGGAAGTCAGCCAGCACTAGAGGCCAAAACCCACTCCAAAATAGCCGCCGGGTGCCTCAGAGAAAAGCGTGCGGACCACAAGAGAATAGCCGCCCGCAATGTAGACCTGCATCACAGCGCGGCCACGGCAAAATGGCCGCCAATGGGATTTGCAATGCAATACACCGGCCCCAAAAAATGGCGCAGGCGCTTCAAAAAATGGCGCCCAAGCAAGCGAGGTGGACGAGAAGGCCGCAGCGGAGGCTTCCAAAGAAATTAACTACCCCCCACAGAGAGTGTGCCAGGCCAACCCCACAGCCCCCCGCCGGGACCTGGAGCCCCCCTACAGGTATTTCCCGGTCGCAGCGAGCCCCGCAAGGGGAGGAGGAAAAAAGGGGTGACAGAGGGAAAGAGGGGAGGGCAGGAGAACCCCCAAACGACCCCCCTAGTAATGCCCAGCTGTTCTATCCCACCGAAGCAGGAGGAACTGTACTTACCCGTCCTTGCGAGGACCTGCTGGTGCGTTCCTAACAAACCTACAACCGAGCAGTATGGAGTAGCTGTCGGCCCGGTCCACTGTGACTGAGACAGCAAGCAGCCCGGTCATATGTGAACCCTGGAGCAAAGCTCACCGGCCACCCCTGGAGCCATGGGGTATGTCGTGGCCGACCCCGCACGTAGCTAAGGCCTGCTCACGCTCGATGGCCCGACTGGGGAGACTACAAGGATCTATAATATCCAGCCTGTCACCCAGCCGGCAGTTGATAGAAGATTTCTTAAAAGAAATTCAGAAAATACAAAAAAAATTCTTCCGGACTCTGGGCCCAAAGGGAGCCAGGTCCTTCTCCTCTACTAGGCAGAAAAAAAAACTGAGCTGCTGACTGCAGAGTTGAGGGTTATGTACTGTTAAAGTAACATGTATTTAAATATCTAACATGTTTTGCCTAGTCCTCTCCTATAGAACAGGAACATAACCCAATGGTCAAGAATTAAGGAGCTGTGTCCGTCCATGGACGAAAAGAGAAATGTAATTTTTTTCATAATTGTCGCTCTATTTTTGTTTATAGCGCAAAAAATAAAAACCGCAGAGGTGATCAAATACCACCAAAAGAAAGCTCTATTTGTGGGGAAAAAAAGAACGTCAATGTTGTTTGGGAGCCACGTCGCACGACCGCGCAATTGTCAGTAAAAGCGACGCAGTGCCGAATCGCAAAAAGGGGCCTGGTCCTTTAGCAACAAAATGGTTCGAGGCTTAAGTGGTTAAATGGAAATCCTCAGAGAGCGGAGTTAGTTTTAACACATTAATCCACTTCAACGTGTTGGACCCTGCCAGACCAAACTTTTAACTTTCTTTAAGAAGGTAAGTTGTAATTTGTATAGAGGAAGGCCTATGGACAAAGTATAACTAGATTGCGCTATGGCATTTAAAACAGTACCCCATAAACACTTAATTTACAAATTAAGATATCTTGCTATTAATGAGATCTTATGTACCTGGATAGAAAACTGGTTACAGGAGCACATCCAGAGGGTGGTGATTAATGGCATCTTCTCTGAATAGTTTAGAGTTGAGCAGTTTGCCAAAGGGATCTGCCTTGGGACCAATTCTGTTTACCTTGTTCTTAAATGATATAGAAGTTTGAAAAAATACTTCAATCTCATGCCTTGTACACACTGCCGGGAATCCCGGGGGGAAAACCGAGAACCTGCTCAGTAACTTTTCCCCCTGTACACACCAGAGGTTTTCCCGTCAAGAAAACTGCGGTAAGAGCTTTGGCATTTTTTCCACCGGGTTTTCCGGCAGTTTTCCTTTCGGGAAAACTGTGATGAAGCATGCACACGGCCGGTTTTCCTGGCCAAAAGCTCTCACCGGTCGTGTGTACGAGGCATCAGTGTTTGTTACAAAGCTAAGCAGGGTAATAACTTTGCAACAGGATACAGCAACTTTACAAGAAGACTTTGAAATAGTAGAAGGGTTGGGAAGGTTTAATATTGAACAATGTAAAGTAATGCAATTGGAAGCTAAAAATATTATGCAATTTTCTAGCTATGGGGAGAACCTCTGAGAGAATCAAAGTTGGAAAAAGATATGGGGTCCTAATAGCTCACAGGCTCAGCAATAGCATGCAATGCCAAGCTGCAGCAAGCAAGGCCAGCAAACTATTAGCATGCATTAACCACTTAAGGACCGGGTCACGCACTTTTACATCGGCAGAATGGCATGGACAGGCAAATCAACGTAAATATACGTCACTTTATATTTGCCGCCATGTGGGCGCACGCGCCCCTGCCGCGAGCTCCGGGATCGTGCCTGCGGGACCCGCGGACTCGAGGTGTGTCACGGAGCTGCAGAACAGGGGATGCCTGTGTAAACAAGCATCTCCCTATTCTGCCTAGTGACAGGACACTGATCGTCTGCTCCCTCTCATCGGAAAACAGTGATTAGGGGGCGTGGCTTACTGTGACATGACACTAACAGTTAGAATCACTCCCTAGGACACACTTAACCCCTTCCTAGCCCCCTAGGGGTTAACTCCTTCACTGCCAGTCACATTTACACAGTAATCAGTGCATTTTTATAGCACTGATCGCTGTATAAATGTGAATGGTCCCAAAATAGTCTCAAAAGTGTTTGATGTGTTCGCCATAATTTGAAATAGGTATTTTAAATTGCTAAATTTAAAATCTAATTGTTTTGTGGGACTTTGTGTGAGGCTGTGGCCATCCGACACACAGACCTCCATCCCCGATAATATGAGAAGAAAGGGACTAATGGAGAAAAAAAAGTGGGACTTTAAATGAAACAAAACACTAGGGGCAAGTTGAATCAATCAATGAAATAAAATATAGTATTTATTATTGACATATTTGGGTATAGTATATTGCAGGTATACATAGTGAACCAATAAGTATGTTACAGTGTATAATAGAGACATAATTAGTGAAACCATATATTGTTCTAATAGTAACATGATAAACATAGTAACACATGGTGGACAATGAACCCATTCCAACAGTATATCCAAAGTAATAAAAAGTCATAGTATATAATAAATTACAATTCATGATTAAAAACATCAAGCCCATGGTAGTATGCATGATTACTGTGACACAACATCGGTAAAGTAAGCTCGACGCGTTTCGTGGAATATATCCACTCATCAGGAGCATCTAGGAACTGGGGGTACCTATAATGAATAATAAATTACTAATTAATGATAATTAATTAGAAAGGGAAGAGAGGGAGCACAACTTAGTGGTCCTAGCACTCTTACCTAGGATTAATGGGTAAAGCATGGTAGATAATAATGATGTTGGTGGGAGGCATAGGAGGGAAGGGAAGAATCTCCCCGGGAGCTGAAGTGGAAGCAGAGTGGCGGCGGGGAGGCCCAATCTTAGGGTAATACGATAAGAATTGTGAAATAGTGGGTGCCTTTTCTACAGCTGCAATGGTAGGTATGAGCCCGAGGGGTTTCTGTAACAAATAATATAAAATACACACATATTGTTCACTAATGTATACTACTTCTTTCTTTACACACTCAATGCTTCACCTCTATGGCTCTGTTTTTTTATCAGCTCAGCTTATTTTAATGCTTAGTATTTTATATTATTTGTTACAGAAACCCCTCGGGCTCATACCTACCATTGCAGCTGTAGAAAAGGCACCCACTATTTCACAATTCTTATCGTATTACCCTAAGATTGGGCCTCCCCGCCGCCACTCTGCTTCCACTTCAGCTCCCGGGGAGATTCTTCCCTTCCCTCCTATGCCTCCCACCAACATCATTATTATCTACCATGCTTTACCCATTAATCCTAGGTAAGAGTGCTAGGACCACTAAGTTGTGCTCCCTCTCTTCCCTTTCTAATTAATTATCATTAATTAGTAATTTATTATTCATTATAGGTACCCCCAGTTCCTAGATGCTCCTGATGAGTGGATATATTCCACGAAACGCGTTGAGCTTACTTTACCGATGTTGTGTCACAGTAATCATGCATACTACCATGGGCTTGATGTTGTTTTTAATCATGAATTGTAATTTATTATATACTATGACTTTTTATTACTTTGGATATACTGTTGGAATGGGTTCATTGTCCACCATGTGTTACTATGTTTATCATGTTACTATTAGAACAATATATGGTTTCACCAATTATGTCTCTATTATACACTGTAACATACTTATTGGTTCACTATGTATACCTGCAATATACTATACCCAAATATGTCAATAATAAATACTATATTTTATTTCATTGATTGATTCAACTTGCCCCTAGTGTTTTGTTTCATTTAAAGTCCCACTTTTTTTTCTCCATTAGTCCCTTTCTTCTCGTGTTCGCCATAATGTCGCAGTCACGATAAAAATCGCTGATCGCCGCCATTACTAGTAAAAAAAAAGTATTAATAAAAATGCCATAAAACTATCCCCCATTTTGTAGACGCTATAACTTTTGCGCAAACCAATCAATAAACATTTATTGCGATTTTTTTTTATACAAAAAATATGTAGAAGAATACGTATCGGCCTAAACTGAGGAAATAAATTGTTTTTTTATATGTATTTTGGGTATATTTATTATAGCAAAAACTAAAAAAATATTGCTTTTTTTTCAAAATTGTCGCTCTATTTTTGCTTATAGCACAAAAAATAAAATCCCCAGAGGTGATCAAATACCACCAAAAGAAAGCTCTATTTGTGGGAAAAAAGGGACCTCAATTTTGTTTGGGAGCCATGTTGCACGACCGCGCAATTGTCAGTTAAAGCGAGGCAGTGCCGAATCACAAAAAGTGCTTTGGTCTTTGGGCAGCCAAATGGACCGGGGCTGAAGTGGTAAAAAGGGTTTTTACTCAAGAAATAAAACTATCATTCTACCACATCACAAAACTGGTTTGTCAACATCTTGAGATACCATCCAGTTCTGGTCCCCAATCCTCAGAAAGGAGGTCCTTGAAATGGGAAAAGTTCAGAGAAGGGCAACAAAGCTACAACCCCAATTGCCAAAAAGTTGGCACGCCATGTAAAATCTACATGAAAACAATGCAATAATTTGCAAAAGGGGTGGATTGAGTGACCCAAAAAATCCAGCACCTCATCCCTTTACAGTAGTAAGAAATGGTAGCGAAGGGGCTGATTGAATTATGACGGTGCCAGGAAAAACAGTATAAATTACAAAATTAATAAAAATATTAATGTTTTATTACATGGGAAAAAATACACATACAATTTGTAAAAAATAAGCATAGTAATTATATAGAATAGTTGTACTGGCCAAGGTATCTGTATACACAGAATTAGTACTGACGAGTATCACATCCAGTGGCGGTGCGTCCACAGAGGGCGCCGGAGCGCCGCCCCCTCTCGCTCCCGCACCGCCACTGAAAGACAATACACAGATTCATGCATTGCATGAATCTGTGTATTGTCACCGCTGCCGCGCTGCCCACTTTTCATATGGCCGGCCTCCTGGTGAGCGCCGGCCATATGAATTAGAGCGGCGGCCGGCGGTGGGTGTGTTCTGGAAGTGTCTATCAGAGCCAGCGGCTCTGATAGGCTTTCCGAATACAGCTCTCATGCTGTATTCGGCTTCCAAAAACTCCTCCCAGGTACGCACGGGGGTGCGTTCCTTGGAAAAGACTGTGGAGGTTTCAGCCAATCAGGTTCACCGGATCTGGTTACCGGTAACCTGATTGGCTGAAGCGACATGGAGGGCGGGAGAACACATCGAGGACGGCGCGGACCGAGGAAGGTAAGTGCAGGGCTGGGGGGGGACAGGCTATATATGGGGGACACACTGGCTGCATTTGGGGGGAACTGGCTGCATTTGGGGGACAAACTGGCTGCATTTGGGGGGAACTGGCTGTATATGGGGACAAACTGGCTGTATATGGGGGACAAACTGGCTGAATATGGGGGACAAACTGGCTGAATATGGGGGACAAACTGGCTGCATTTGGGGGGAACTGGCTGTATATGGGGGACAAACTGGCTGCATTTGGGGACACACTGGCTGTATATGGGGGACAAACTGGCTGAATATGGGGGCACGCTGGCTATATATATGGGGACAAACTGGCTGTATATGGGAGCACACTGGCTATATATATGGGGACAAACTGGCTGTATATGGGGGCACACTGGCTGTATATGGGGGCACACTGGCTGTATATGGGGGCACACTGGCTGTATATGGGGGCACACTGGCTGTATATGGGGGCACACTGGCTATATATATATATGGGGCACACTGGCTATATATGGGGACAAACTGGCTATATATGGGGACAAACTGGCTGTATATGGGGGCACACTGGCTGTATATGGGGGCACACTGGCTGTATATATGGGGGCACACTGGCTGTATATATGGGGGCACACTGGCTGTATATATGGGGGCACACTGGCTGTATATATGGGGGCACACTGGCTGTATATATGGGGGCACACTGGTTATATATGGGGACAAACTGGCTGTATATGGAAACAAACTGTCTGTATTTTAGGGGGCAAACTGGTGGCGTTTGGGCACAGTGGCTGCGTTTAATGGGCACAGTGGCGGCAATTTTTTTTTTTTCAGTTTGTTTGCGCCCCCCAAAAATTTTGAGCACCAGCCGCCACTGATCACATCCCTACATGTTTCGCCATTAATGGCTTCCTCAGGGGACATACAAATCACCAGTGTTCAAGGCGACTCTAATAATAATAGACACATAGAAAATGTATTAATTATTGAATCAAAAAGAGAACAATTCATAATAATAACAAAGTCATATATCATGATTTAGGACTCCCCTCATTACGCAATCCCTATCACACTTACCAAAAGGACCCCCAGAGGGGTGCACACCAAGCTAACTCAGTATTGTGGTGGAGGAGGTTCTGTGTGACCACAGAGGGCATACAGGGACCAGGCTACAAGAAAATACACAAAAAAGGACAGAATAATAAATATTGTATACTTGGACATAAATTATGTCCAGTACATGGGCTAGCATAGCCTCTAATATACTTACGTAAACTCTGCTATGATAAGGTGTGGGTACAGGGGCGCCAGATAATAAGACCAAGTAACAAAGAAATGGAAAAGTAACACCGTCACATGTAAACCACTGCAAGGAAGAGGAACACATGTGAGATATAGTTGGAGAAAAGGATGACGATGATAATACTAAAAGGCATGACACAGTAATGGGTTTGAATGCAAGTGTGTTAAGTGTGATGGGGATTGCGTGATGAGGGGATTCCTGAACCATGATATATGCCTTTGTTATTAATATGAATTATTCTCTTTTTGATTCAATAATTAATAAATTTTCTATGTGTCTATTATTATTAGAGCCGCCTCGAACACTGGTGATTTGTATGTCCCCTGAGGAAGCCATTTATGGCGAAACCTTTAGGGATGTGATACTCATCAGTACCAATTCTGTGTATACAGATACTTTGGCCAGTACAACTATTCTATATAATTACTTTGCTTATTTTTTACAAATTGTGTGTATTATTTCCCATGTAATAAAACATTTATATTTTTATAAATTTAGTAAGTTATACTGTTTTTCTTGGCACCGTCATAATCCCATCAACCCCTTCGCTATCAATGCAATAATTTGCAAATCTCATCAACCTATATTTTGTTCACAATAGATAATAGAAAACATACAGTGGGTATTGTTCTGTCTCTAGGACAGAGAGCTAAACCTTCTTGCTGTATAAACTTCAGATACCATATTTCTTTGATCTTAGATTTATTGGAACAAGCCAGATGAAACTACAAATTGATAAAATAAACATCAATCGGCACAATATTGCATATAATGAGGAAACAATGCTCAGAATGAGATAACAAGAACTTACTTTTTAAGCTCACTAAGAGGTGATAGCGAGATATTGGAGAAACGGCCTTATGCCGCGTACACACGATCAATTTTTTCGACGGTGAAAACACCGTCGAAAAAATCGACGTTAAAAACGAGGAACAGCTTGTTCCCCTCACACACGGCCGTTTTAAATGTCATTTTTTTTTGGTCGAAAAAAATTACCGTGTGTGGGCTCCGCGGCAGTGTTTCCCTATGGGAAACACTGCCGCGGAAAACATGTAAAAAAAAACGACGAGAAAAATTAGAACATGTTCTAATTTTTCTCGTCGTTTTTAATGCCGTTTTTCTCGTCAAAAGACGACAGAAAGCCCATACTCTATCGTTTTTCTCGTCGAATGGGAAAAATGTCGTTTTTTTCGACGGGAAAAACGGCCGTGTGTACGCGGCATTACTGTCTTGATGTGCATTTCTAAAATGTTGGCTGATGACTTCCTCTAGAAAATCCTCCCAGAATGCTCTAGTTCCTAACAACTTTATTAACACATTCTAAAAAATTACAATATCTAACTAAAACAAGCAGCTAAAGCTATACCAGAAAGGGACAGTAGGTGGCGACTATGCTCTGCATATAACTAGCTTGGTGTACATCAAGGAAAACCCAACATATTATTTAATCACATAAACACATTAACTGAATAAGGCCCAATGGGCAGAACACTTCCCGTATGACGTCATGTGACGTCACTAAAAGAGTCTTCTGCAGAAAGCAACAGAACAAGTTCGGCCATTGGTCTTAGGAATATTTTAGCCTCATTCTGCTGGAAGATCTTGACTTAAACTTTAAGGACATGCTTGTCCTCACTTGGCAGTACTCTGGTGACCAGACCTAAAGGCCACTCATTCCTTTGTATCTGGCAATCTCTCATGAGTACATCATCACCAGGTTTAAGATTAGGTTTTTCAATGTGCCACTTTCTGCTTGGTTGAAGAGTAGAGATATATTGTTTCCTCTATCAACTCCAGAAGGTATTGGCAAGGGTCTGTACAAACCACCGATGTTTGTAAATGTCCTTTTCACAAAACTCTCCAGCTGGAGCACCAACAAGGCCAGTCTTTTAAGTGAGTAACATAGCAGGTGTGAGAATCACTGGATCCTCAGAGTCACTTTAAAGTGATGTCAAAGGTCTGGTATTAATGATGGCTGTGATCTCTGCCATAAAAGTTACTAGGCATTCATGGGTAAGCCTTGTAGTTCCTACTTGCAAAAAGATGAAGTCCAAAATTCTACGGGCTATGCCTATCATCCTTTCTCAAACACCTCCTATTATTATTATTATTTTATTATTATTATTCACGATTTATATAGCGCCAACAGTTTACGCAGCGCTTTACAATGTAGAGGGGGGACAGCACAATTACAGTACAGTTCAATACAGAAAGTACAGGAGGGCCCTGCTCGTAGAGCTTACATTCTAAAGGGAGGGGGTTTTGGGGTCAAAAGGTAATAGCTGCAGAGAATGATTAGATGGGGGTGGCTCTGGGACAGTTGTTAGGTGGGTGTGGGATAGGCTTACCTGAATAAATTAGTTTTCAGGGATCTCCTAAAGGTGGACAGGGAAGGGGCTGATCGGACATACCAGGGCAGGGAGTTCCAAAGGATGGGAGAAGCTCTTGAGAAGTCCTGAAGTCGAGCATGGGAGGAGGTAACAAGGGAGCTAGAAAGCAGGAGGTCCTGGGAGGAGCAGAGGGGACGATTAGGGCGATATCTGCAGATGAGGTTGGTGATGTAGATGGGATCAATGTTGTGAATGGCCTTGTATGTTGTGGTTAGCATTTAGAATTTTACACAGTGGGGTAGGGGAAGCCAGTGAAGCGATTGGCAGAGAGGAGCAGCAGTCGCAGATCGATTAGTGAGCAGAATTCATAATAGACTGAAGGGGGGATAGCCTGTGTAAGGGTAGGCCATTAAGGAGAGAGTTGTAGTAGTCAAGGCGGGAAATAATCAATGAGTGAATAAGTTGCTTTGTGGTGTCATTAGTCAGGAAGGGTCGAATTCTGGAGATGTTGCAGAGGTTAAGGCGAAAGGATTTAGCCAGTGATTGGATTGGATTCTCCAATGTGAGAAGAGTGAGGTGGGTTGAAAGTCCATGTCCAGGGATATTGGCCTAAAGCTAGAGCACATTGTAGGGTCTTTTACTAATATAAGATATATAGGCGCCCAAGGCTTCCCCTCGTATCTTAAGACCCCCCCTATAGAATTCATATATAAACAAAAAAAAGAGACAAAATTCCAATGAACTTTTTAAAATATAAGGACATGTAACCATCCGGGCAGGGGCTTTTCCCTACCTTTACAGTTTTTAATTGCCTGCTCTATTTCTTCTTTAGCGATATCCCTGTCCAATATCCTTGAGTCCTCTTCTGGTACTGCAGGCAGTTTTATCCCCCTTAGGTACTGTTCTATTTAGTTTTTTCTATTTTGTATATCCCCAGGCTCTTGTGAGTCATTTACTTTGTATAGTAACTGATAGTACTCTGTAAAGATTTTGCTGATGTCCCTAGTGGAATATTTAATCTCCCCTTTTTTATTTTTCATCTTTACTATATAATTCAGGTTCCTTCTAGGTTTAATCTGTCCCGCCAACAATCTCCCTGATTTATTCCCAAATTCATATTTCTTTTTGGCCATTCTAGTAAAGGCTTGTTTAGTATATTGTTCCATCAGATCCCTCAGGGCTTCCCGTTTTCCTGTCAATTCAACCATTACCTTCTTATCATTTACTCTTTTATGTTTCTGTTCCAACTCCTGAATTTCTTGTAAAAGGGTCTGCTTATAGGCTGTCCAAATTTTTTTTCTCTTCGCCCCTTCCGCTATTAATCTCCCTCTCATGAAAGCTTTATGGGCTTCCCACAAAACAGTTGGCGCAATGTTCTCTGTATTGTTTTCTATAAAAAAGAGATTAAATTCCCTTTCCAGATCATCCAAAATGCCCTAAACATATAGGAGTGATTTGTCCAACCTCCAGGATCTTTGCCTATCCGGTATATCTTTTAACTCCAAGCTGACCATAACCGGGGTATGAACGGAGAGGGTGATCGATTTCACTTCTGCCTTTAGTAAACCTTCCAAGAGCTGGTGGTCCAAAAAAACTATCGATCCTTGAGTATGAGGAATGTACCTGGGAATAGTATGTAAAATCTCACCCCCTCGGGTGTAAAATTCTCCAGACCTCCACTAATTGTTGCTGGTGTAGTTTTTGTTTAACTGCCCTTAAATTCTTTCCCTCTGAAAGAAGGGAGATAGGTTGAGTATCCATGGTTGGGTCAAAAACAAAATTTAAATCTCCCGCCGTAATCACTTTTCCCTCTCTAAAATGTTCCAATTTATTCAATGTATTTTTTTAAAACAAGCTAGAGCAAACATTGGGACAGAAAAAGTTTACCAGTGTATACTCTTTAACAAATAACCTTTAACAAACAAATACCTTCCTTCGGAGTCTGACTCCATTGCTTTTAGGATAAATGGTGTATTCCTGTCAAAACCTATTGCTATCCCCTTAGATCTCTTATTGAGGGAGTATCCATGAAACCACATCGGGAATCCTTTAGAGTTCAATCATACCCTAGATGACCACTTTAAGTGGGTCTCTTACAGGAAAACTATATTTGATGCCCAACCCTTCAATTCCTGCAGTATTTGATGCCGTTTACTAGGGCTGTTTAGGCCTCTGACATTATATGTGACTATCTTTAAAGGCGCCATCTTTCAAGTAAATATGGCTTACATGGCCTATTACTTGGAGCCATGGGAGGGGAGGGTGGTTCCTCTATTTTTTTCCAGGGTTGATCCATTCAACACACAAAATAAAAAAAAACTCACAATAAAACATAACACTTCCCTCGTGTAAAACCCCCCTCCCCCACCCCTCCCCTACTACATTGAATATCAATGTTATGGCCCACCCAGCTATCGCCCAAGTTATAGGCATCTAGCCTGGTGGAGTACTCCCTAGGGGGCCCTATATGACCACCCTGTTCACCGGGGCTCATCCCCACTGTGGAGATGGTCCCGGGTGCACAGATGGGCATCGCCCAACCCCAGTGTGCCCCCCCCCCCCCCCGAGCAGATACTCTTCTCTTTTCCACCTCCCCTCCCCACTTCTCTTTTCCTTTCCGAATTCTAAACTTTACATGGCTGATCTTTTAGTTTCCTCCATTCTGTTTTTTTTTTTCCCAGTTGTCTAGTTGGGGCATAGGTATGTCTAATTTACTACAGAAGCCTTTCAAGTCCTCTGGGAATTGCAGTGTAGCCGAAACCCCTTGATTTTCTGCTATTAGACATGCAGGAAAAACCCATCTGTAAACAATCTTTTTTTCCTGTAGTTGTTTTGTCAAGGGTTTCAAAGCCCTCCTGCGGGCCCAGGTTTCTTGTCATAAATCTATGAAAATAAGGATCTCGACTCCCTTGTATTCGATCGGTGCCACACTTCAGGCCCTATGAAACTTGTTGTTTTATTTCATAATTTGAGAACTTCGCTATCACATCTCTTACTGTGTCTGTTGGTGGAGTAGTTGTTCTTTGGACTCTATGCACTCTTTCAAAAGGCATGGGAGTTGTTACTTCTTTTTTCAGAATTTTATTGAACATCTCACGGACCGTACTTTCTAAATTATTATTTTTGACAGACTCTGACAGCCCCCGTATCCTCAGGTTATTACGTCTGTTCCGGTTCTCTTGATCTTCAAGCCGATAACGGATACTCCTCATTTCTACCCTATCCGACTCTGCCCTCTCCCACAACTCCTGAATCGCATGTTTGTGCTCATCCAAGTGGGCTTCCAATTCTTCCACTCTTTGTAGCACATTTTGTATATCCATTCGCGTAGCACTCAGTTCTCTTTTAATCATGCCTTCTAGATGGGCTTCTAGATGGGCCATCATCTCCACCATATCTTGCTTTGTAGGAAGTAAAGCAAGGGGAGAGGCGCCTCTGAGTGCAGATGTTTAAAACAATTTAATAAGAGATTGCAGTACAAGCAACTCACATTTTACTGGATAAAAACAGGCATTGTACGATTTCCATATGTAGGAGAGGGTATCATCAGGTCAGTCATCAGCCTCCTTCTCCTGCTGGGGCGCTGTGTTGCTGGTTCTTCCTATCTGCACCGCTTTAGATGGATGGAATAGCCGGCGGCGGTGGAGATACTGCAGAGCACGGCCTGGGTGATGGTTTTTCCGGCAGGCGAGGGCCGATGACGTCACTGGCATGCGACGCGTTTCCTGAGCCGGCGTGCTGCGTGTGACATGGCAGTCGCGCTCCTTTGTCAAGCTGGTGGGTGGGTTGGAGGAGCTGGTATTTGATGGACATGGAGGGGGCGGAGGAAGGACAGAGGGGCGGGGCTAGGGCACAGAGGCGAGAGGAGTGTCAGCAGAGAGAGCTCTGGTATTTGATGGACATGGAGGGAGCATAGAAAGGACAGAGGGGCGGGGCTGGGGGACGGAGGTGGGAGACGTGTCCGCAAAGAGAGCTATTAGTCATGGCATGATGGTAAAGCCAGATAGAGTATATAGATAGTGGTTTTAGAACGGAATAAAGAACACTATGAGTAGGGGTACTATGAGTAGGGGAATACAATAAATTATGTGGTATGAACAAGAATAAGAATAATTTTAGAGAAATTTAAATAAATTTAAATAAATGTAAAAGAAAGGGCAGTAGCTTGGAAAGGGATATGTTGAAGATATAATGAGTATATATATATATATATATATATGTAAAGGTCCATATACATGCATATATACATATGAAAGAAGGGGGGGGCAGGCAAAAAGGTATCCCTATACATACATGTGTACATATAAAAGGAAGGGGGGGGAAGCAAAAGGGTATATAATAAAAATGATAATAATTATTAGGGATGGAATGGGAATGGGAATAGAGTAAATATAGATAAGTACTAATAAATTAATAAAATTAAAGGGTGAGGGAGGGGACGATGTGTGCGAATGGAATAAGGAATGGATGGGTAAAAGGGGGGAGGGGGGGGGAGATCACATAGACACATTCATGTATGCGCCCATGGGAATATTAGATGAGGTGACAGGTCAGGATGGTCATAGAAAGAGGGGGGGGCGGGGGGGAGAAAGAGGAGAAGAACTACTGGACCTATATACACATGCGCATGTATGTGCGCATACACACTCACATGTATACGCGCATACATACACACCCGCATGCGTACATTCGAGGGGGTGGGGGGGGGAGAGGTTAGTATAGTCAGCACAGTTGCTAGCAGGGGGTATGCGTGTACATAAGTTCATGATGCTGGGGGTTTAAATGAATGGAACCGTAAGGCCTCTGATAGAGGAAATGTCATCATAAGTAATAAAATAATAATATAATATACTATATACATGATACATATAAAATATATAAGATCAAAAGGAATGGTATACAATATATATATATAGATATGTCTGCGAGCACATAAATATATGATTGAGGAAAAAGGTGCGAAATGCAGGGTACAAAAATACAAAAATACAAAACTACAAAAATACATATTAACGATAACAATGAAAATGATGATAATGGGAACAATTAATATAATGGGAGTGAGAAGAAGAGGGGGGGGGAAAGGGGAGAGGGAGAGGGAGGGGAGGGGGGAGGAGGGGGAAAGGGAAATGAAAAAAAAAAAAAAACGGGGAGGGAGGAGGGGGGGGGGAAGAAGGGGAGGGAGGGTAAAGGGGAATGGGAAGGTAGGACAGGATGGGGAAGGGGGAAGGTTTTGATAAGTGGGGCAGGGGAACTATACTTACAGACACCCGCCACCCCCAAGTTTGGGTAGAGCAATATACGAAAACCTGTGAGATATATATAATTTAAAGAGTGAAATTACATATCAAAGATGTTGAGATACTGCTAAAATATATATATATATATCTCTAAAGGAGGGGGCTGGGGGGGAGGATATTACAGGATAGTATGGACTTCGATGCTCTCATTAATTCCTCCAGGTGAGAGGACATCCAGGCTGTAGATCCAGTAGGTCTCACGGGCGCAAAGTTTTTTGAATCTTTCGGCTGCAGGGAGGGATCTGTTGATTTGCTCGATGACCCACACTTGGAGTCCTGTGGTGGATTTTTGATGTACTTTGGCAAAGTGTTTGGGGACACTGTGAGGGTCTGTACCACCCTCTATATATCTGCGGTGTTCCCCAAATCTCTGTCTTAGTGGGCGTATGGTGCGGTCTACATACATTAGGCCGCATGAGCAGCTAAGGCCGTACACCACAAAGTCTGAAGAACAGTTGAAGAATTCCTTCAACTGGTATGTTTTTCCTTTAGTGCTGAAGCATTTTTGGCCATGTTTAACAAATTTGCATGTTTTGCAGAGTGGTTTACGGCATTGGTACATACCTATGATTGGTATGAGAACTGGTGTGGGTATGGATGAAGTGGTGGGTTTTAGTCTGCTAGGGGCGAGTTTGTTCTTTAAGTTTGGAGCCCTGCGGTAGGTAACTCTGGGGTAGGGTGGCAGTTCAGATTTCAAATGTGGGTCCTGCTGGAGAATATTCCAATGTTTGAGTAATATTTTTTCCATGTTCTTATGTCTAGAGTGGAAAGTGGTAACGAATCTGGTCGAGCAGTCACGTGTGGCTTGCTCAGTCTTTGGTGGCTTACCATGGAGGTAGAATCTGTGTGCATCATCAACCAGGTGTTCAGGATATTGTTTGTCCATGAATTTCTTTTTGAGGTTTGTACTAAGTTCGATGTAGTCTGAGTCTCTGGTGCAATTCTGTCTGAGGCGACAGAATTGACCCTTGGGGATGTTTTTGATCCAATTCTTGTGGTGACAGCTATTGTAGTGCAGGTACGAGTTTCCAGCGGTAGGCTTGGTGTAGTTTCTGGCAAAGATGGTGTGTTCATCATGTCCAAGTTCAAGATCCAAAAAGGCTATGGTGGCTTATTAAATTGTTTTAAACATCTGCACTCAGAGGCGCCTCTCCCCTTGCTTTTCTTTTCAGTACTTTTGGAACACGGTTTCTGTTTCTCCTTGATGGCAGCCCTGAGACTGTATATGTGACTGTTTTTACTACTCCCCGCCCGGCTCCCTCCCCTTCATTCATTTATTCATTTTTTCTCTCTCCCCTCCACATGCCCCGAGAGCCTGGTCTCTATGTTTACCAATTGTACATACACTATCCTAAACCCCATACTCTAAGGATAACAGCGATTTGGACTCATGCGCATATTTACTTGTATAATGTATATCTCTGAAACCTTTTTTTATGCTGCAGACCAATCCCTCATCCTCTAGTATGTATATATCTTAATCATTCTGTACATGTTTTATATTTGCAATTTATACAGTGCTGTATATTGCTTTTTATCCTTGGTCATTATATCTATTTATTTATCTATATTTATTTATCTATATATGTACAGATAAGATATTATCCTGTTCACACATTTTTTACCCCCTGCTCTATTATTTATAGTCACCATCTCTTATCATATCCCGTTACCCACACCCATCCACCATGGATATTATCTCCACTGTCGAGAGCCACAGATACATGGTTTTGGAACAGATATACTCCACACTATCTACCATTACCTTCTCCAATAACGCCAAACTTATAGGCAAAATACGCCATAGTCTCTGTGGCAAATTTAAACAAATTGAAAGAATTATCCAGACTACCAACCAGCAGTGGTGGGACAAATTCTTTCTATCACAATATATTGACACCAAGATCTCACCTAGAGGTCTACGTGTGATGAAAGAATGCCCTATGTTCCTGGACACCAGCAGCTCGAATGAATGGGCTAACATCGCGGAATTCTGCACAACTAAATGGATGGGAATACTCATCTCCCACAGGAACAATAGGTTTAACAACTTTAATAGTCAACTTAAAACTCTCATAGAGGATATCTCTAGTCACTCAGTACCCATTCCCTCCAGTTGGCTCGAGGTCCTCAAGCACAACACTCAAAAAGATGAGGACCATATGGTTAACACCAAAATGGGCAAATTTAAACGCGATCTTGATGACTATAATTCCAACAGGGTCTTTTCCTGGAATAAAAACACTCCCCACTCTGCCACAACCGCACCCATCACAGATGCTACCCCTAACTCACTTACTCCACATACATGTTCACACATCCCGCCCCTCCCCCCTCACCGCCCCAGCCTCTGATGGACATCCAGTTCCATAACCATCCTCTCTCAGACAGATACCATGAGAAACCTCCATCTTCTCGTATGGTCCAACCACCCCTCTGGATCAACACAAATATCTCCAGACACCATCACTATCAGTATCAGAACAAAACACACAGCAAATACAACTACAACAAGAAAAATGGCCTTATCTCCTCTCTTAATCTGTTCTATAACAGATCGTCTTGTTCACAGCCCATCACAGCTCCCAACGGACCTACTGCTGTGAATACGAGCCCCTGCCCCGGAGATCGTCAGGAATCCGACCTTGGCAACCAAATTATTATCTCGGACCTTCCCCATACAGCAGTTATAGCAGATATATCTGCTACCTCAATCAGTATGACCACCAGATCTATACCGTCAGTGACACTGGAATCATCTGGTCCACATACTCCAAGTACGTCCACTTCTGTACCCCCTCCCACTGGAAACCTCACACCATCTTTTTTTAGTGCCCAGTCCTCCTCTGCCTCTAGCCTCAAGAAAAAGAAAACTTACAGGAGAGGCTGCAGAGGAGGACGAGGAAGACAACTATCCAAAAATCCAAAAATACCAGAAACGATAAAAATATTCAATCTTTCTTCTCATATTCTATGTACTGCTGATACTTCTCTTCTTAGTCATGGACTGAACTTCGCTCCCATCAATAAACCAAATCCATTCCTCCTTTTTAAAGACCTTAATTATTACATACGTAACCTTACCCTCAAAAGACACTTCCATATCCAACAAGAAAAAGATAATAACAACATCACCAATAATGTCCTGATCACCCCCCTTCCAATACCATCCGATTCCGACCCACCGGAACTTCCCTTTGAATCTTTCGACACCAACATAGACTCCCTCACCGAGGACTCTTTTGATGAAGACAACATCTCAAAACTCTATACCCAACATTTTGCTACCTCACCCCCGGTAGTCCACTCCTCCCTGAAACCCAAATCCATTTTCTTTCCCACTCACTCTAAAGGTCCATATATCGAAAGCTTCTAAAGAGTGGTTTATGCAGACCTGGTCAAATTGTGTAATTCCACTTCTTCTTCCAAACATAACAACCTCTCACCATCAGAAATTAAAGCATTAGACCTACTGCTACACACTGACAGCATTGTAATAAAACCCGCCGACAAAGGAGGAAGCATCATCATCCTGGACAAGACTGACTACCTAAAGGAAGCGTACAGACTCCTGTCTGACAGCACCACTTATACCAAACTCAACAAGGACCCAACTTTAGAGTTTGCCAAAGAAGCAGATGTTTTAATATCCAACGCACTCAAAGATGACATCATTTCTAAAACGGAAAGCTTGTTTTTACGAAAAAACTTCTATCACATTCCATATTTCTACTACCTGCCCAAAATTCACAAAAACTCACAACACCCACCAGGTAGACCCATCGTAGCAGCTATGGGTAGTGTAACCACAGGATTCAGTATGTATATAGATTTATTCCTCCAACCTATTGTTTGCCAATTACAATCATCCATTCGTGACAGTACACATCTCCTAGAACTCCTGTCCCCCTACAGGTGGGAACCTTCATACGCCTGGCTGTCACTTGATGTATGTTCATTGTATACATCTATTCCACACACTTTTGGGCTCATGGCACTAGAACAATTTTTGCTTCTGGAACCGCTCATCAATCCCCGTCAGGCTGATTTTATCAAACTAGCCACTCAATTCTGTTTAACCCACAACTACTTTAATTTCAATGGAGACTTCTACCTACAATCACAAGGCACGGCGATGGGGGCCAATTTCGCTCCCTCATATGCCAACCTAGCCATGGGTTTTTGGGAGACCCACCATATTCATACAAATAATCCGTTTGCAGCAAATATCGTTTTCTTCGGACGATACATAGACGACCTTATCATTATCTGGGATGGTCCTCTCGAGCTCATCCAGCCTTTTGTACAACACTGTAACAACAACACCTATGGGCTGTCATTCACATCCGTCTGTGACCCTTCCACCATAGCCTTTTTGGACCTTGAACTTGGACATGATGAACACACCATCTTTGCCAGAAACTACACCAAGCCTACCGCTGGAAACTCGTACCTGCACTACAATAGCTGTCACCACAAGAATTGGATCAAAAACATCCCCAAGGGTCAATTCTGTCGCCTCAGACAGAATTGCACCAGAGACTCAGACTACATCGAACTTAGTACAAACCTCAAAAAGAAATTCATGGACAAACAATATCCTGAACACCTGGTTGATGATGCACACAGATTCTACCTCCATGGTAAGCCACCAAAGACTGAGCAAGCCACACGGGACTGCTCGACCAGATTCGTTACCACTTTCCACTCTAGACATAAGAACATGGAAAAAATATTACTCAAACATTGGAATATTCTCCAGCAGGAACCACATTTGAAATCTGAACTGCCACCCTACCCCAGAGTTACCTACCGCAGGGCTCCAAACTTAAAGAACAAACTCGCCCCTAGCAGACTAAAACCCACCACTTCATCCATACCCACACCAGTTCTCATACCAATCATAGGTATGTACCAATGCCGTAAACCACTCTGCAAAACATGCAAATTTGTTAAACATGGCCAAAAATGCTTCAGCACTAAAGAAAAACATACCAGTTGAAGGAATTCTTTAACTGTTCTTCAGACTTTGTGGTGTACGGCCTTAGCTGCCCATGCGGCCTAATGTATGTAGGCCGCACCATACGCCCACTAAGACAGAGATTTGGGGAACACCGCAGATATAGAGGGTGGTACAGACCCTCACAGTGTCCCCAAACACTTTGCCAAAGTACATCAAAAATCCACCACAGGACTCCAAGTGTGGGTCATCGAGCAAATCAACAGATCCCTCCCTGCAGCCGAAAGATTCAAAAAACTTTGCGCCCGTGAGACCTACTGGATCTACAGCCTGGATGTCCTCTCACCTGGAGGAATTAATGAGAGCATCGAAGTCCATACTATCCTGTAATATCCTCCCCCCCAGCCCCCTCCTTTAGAGATATATATATATATATATATTTTAGCAGTATCTCAACATCTTTGATATGTAATTTCACTCTTTAAATTATATATATCTCACAGGTTTTCGTATATTGCTCTACCCAAACTTGGGGGTGGCGGGTGTCTGTAAGTATAGTTCCCCTGCCCCACTTATCAAAACCTTCCCCATCCTGTCCTACCTTCCCATTCCCCTTCCTCCCCTTCTTCCCCCCCCCTCCCTCCTCTCTTTCCTCCCTCCCCATTTTTTTTTTTGTTTTTTTTTCATTTCCCTTTCCCCCTTCCCCCCCCTCCCCTCCCTCTCCCCTTCCCCCCCCCCTCTTCTTCTCACTCCCGTTATATTGATTGTTCCCATTATCATCATTTTCATTGTTATCGTTAATATGTATTTTTGTAGTTTTGTATTTTTGTACCCTGCATTTCGCACCTTTGCCTCAATCATATATTTATGTGCTCGCAGACATATCTATATATATTGTATACCATTCCTTTTGATCTTATATATTTTATATGTATCATGTATATAGTATATTATATTATTATTTTATTACTTATGATGACATTTCCTCTATCAGAGGCCTTACGGTTCCATTCATTTAAACCCCCCCCATCATGAACTTATGTACACGCATACCCCCTGCTAGCAACTGTGCTGACTATACTAACCTCTCCCCCCCCCTCGAATGTACGCATGCGGGTGTGTATGTATGCGCGTATACATGTGAGTGTGTATGCGCACATACATGCGCATGTGTATATAGGTCCAGTAGTTCTTCTCCTCTTTCTCCCCCCCGCCCCCCCCCCTCTTTCTATGACCATCCTGACCTGTCACCTCATCTAATATTCCCATGGGCGCATACATGCATGTGTCTATGTGATCTCCCCCCCCTCCCCCCTTTTACCCATCCATTCCTTATTCCATTCGCACACATCGTCCCCTCCCTCACCCTTTAATTTTATTAATTTATTAGTACTTATCTATATTTACTCTATTCCCACTCCCATTCCCATTCCATCCCTAATAATTATTATCATTTTTATTATATACCCTTTTGCTTCCCCCCCCCTTCCTTTTATATGTACACATGTATGTATAGGGATACCTTTTTGCCTGCCCCCCCCTTCTTTCATATGTATATATGCATGTATATGGACCTTTACATACATATATATATATATATATATATATATATATATATATATATATATATATATACTCATTATATCCTCAACATATCCCTTTCCAAGCTACTGCCCTTTCTTTTAAATTTATTTAAATTTATTTAAATTTCTCTAAAATTATTCTTATTCTTGTTCATACCACATAATTTATTGTATTCCCCTACTCATAGTACCCCTACTCATAGTGTTCTTTATTCCGTTCTAAAACCACTATCTATATACTCTATCTGGCTTTACCATCATGCCATGACTAATAGCTCTCTTTGCTGACACGTCTCCCACCTCCGTCCCCCAGCCCCGCCCCTCTGTCCTTTCTATGCTCCCTCCATGTCCATCAAATACCAGAGCTCTCTCTGCTGACACTCCTCTCGCCTCTGTGCCCTAGCCCCGCCCCTCTGTCCTTCCTCTGCCCCCTCCATGTCCATCAAATACCAGCTCCTCCAACCCACCCACCAGCTTGACAAAGGAGCGCGACTGCCATGTCACACGCAGCACGCCGGCTCAGGAAACGCGTCGCATGCCAGTGACGTCATCGGCCCTCGCCTGCCGGTAAAACCATCACCCAGGCCGTGCTCTGCAGTATCTCCACCGCCGCCGGCTATTCCATCCATCTAATGCGGTGCAGATAGGAAGAACCAGCAACACAGCGCCCCAGCAGGAGAAGGAGGCTGATGACTGACCTGATACCCTCTCCTACATATGGAAATCGTACAATGCCTGTTTTTATCCAGTAAAATGTGAGTTGCTTGTACTGCAATCTCTTATTATTGTTTTAAACATCTGCACTCAGAGGCGCCTCTCCCCTTGCTTTTCTTTTCAGTACTTTTGGAACACGGTTTCTGTTTCTCCTTGATGGCAGCCCTGAGACTGTATATGTGACTGTTTTTACTACTCCCCGCCCGGCTCCCTCCCCTTCATTCATTTATTCATTTTTTCTCTCTCCCCTCCACATGCCCCGAGAGCCTGGTCTCTATGTTTACCGATTGTACATGCATTGTACATACACTATCCTAAACCCCATACTCTAAGGATAACAGCGATTTGGACTCATGCGCATATTTACTTGTATAATGCTTTGTAGGAAGTGCCTGAAGATTATCTGTTTCTTTCTCCGTTTTCTTTTGTTGTTGTTGATCTTGCTGTGAGGTCCCTTCTCCTCCTGGATCCATATTTTTATTTTGCCCTTCTATGAGGGAGTTTATTTCTTCTGCATTTTCTGTTACTTGTTCTGCCCTTTGATCCGCTTTATCTTGTACCATATACGATTTTATAGAGTTACTGCTTCCACTGTCAGCTTGGGTAGTTTTTACTCCTTTTCTCCCCATTTTTCCTTCCTACCTACAGATTTCTATTCTATTCACTTTGAGTTTTTACCATTAACTGGACTTCACTAGAATCTATGTAGGTGGAATTTCTATCTTAGATACACTATTGATCACTTTTACAGGTAGATTAACCCCTTATAAGATAGTCTCAGTCAATGATAACAACAAGTACATAGTATGCCCCTGATCTGTTGATGTATAACTTTTGATCTCGTGCTAGTGCCCCTGACAGTTTTTACCTTTATCCAAAACTGACTTTACCCAAAAAAAAAAAACCCATATAAAACAGAATATAAATGAGAATACAGGCATATATCGATATGTACACAGATATATAGATACTTTTTTAGTCCTTTCGTTTACTCAGACCCAGGGATATGTAGAAGTAGAACAAAAACACAACAATTATAAAGAGCACTGTATCTTTTCTCCTTCAAATTTTTATGAGAGAGAGCTCCCAGGGGCCGACTCTATTAATCGTATCAGTGCAAATCCTGTATGCCAGAGATATTCTTCCTCCTCTTGGATTTTTATAAGAGAATGTACACGAATATAAAAATGTATAGTGGAAATAAATACACATTTTATGTCTTCTTTTCTTTCCCTCCTCTCCTCTGCAGAATTTTTCTACAGGATGTGACTGACAAATAGCAGGGTCCTCTAAAAAATATATATATATCCCACAACAGAGCAAATGAATGTCAAGTCTCAAAGCACATAAGTGCTCCCCGGCAGGACTCAGAGGTAGCAGGGTAACGAAAGCCTCAAGCGTTAGTAAGTAGCAAAGCAGAAAAACATCAAATGCAATTCGGCCAGTCAATATGGGCAGACTGACTCATGTAGTTATAAACATCTATAAGCAGATTTTTCAAGCTTTTGTATCTGATACAGCAGTAGAAAAACAAAAACAAAAAACAATCCACCAGTCTGCTGCTGTGTCCCAGAGCAGTTTGTAACAGGAGGCTTTAAGTTATAACACTATCCCCCTCCTGATCATGGTCCCTCCAGCCCGCTGCCTAACTAGTGCTTTTTATTTTTCTTTACCTTTAATAGGCAAGAAGGCAAGTAGGTAAAGTAGATCCTCCTACCCGGTCTTCCGACCAGCGGTTCGCGATTAGGCTGGTTCGGGGTGTCTGTGGGGCTTTGTATAGCTCCGGAGCCTCCGTGAAGCTTCCTTATCTCCCCAGTGGGACCCGATCCTTGAGGTCTTTCAGCCCCTCTTAGGTGACTCAAGCTGACGTACTTTTCCAAGCTTATGTGGAGGTTATCGCCGTCTCGCTTCTTCTCTGGCTCCTTCTCCGACTATCCCTCTGACCGTCCACCAGGCTCCAGGATTCCCCAGCCTCTCACGCTGCGGGCGGCAGCAGCAGCAGCGGCTTTACTCCTCAGACCAATCCTCTTTCCCTTCCTCATACCACGACACCACACACCCAATGATACGGTGCGGGACAGGCACGGGAGGGCGGGGGAGACCGTCAGGGGCGCACCAGCCAGGATCCCGGGAACCGGCACACAGGCAAGCAGGCAACCAACGGGGCACAGCAGCACGCGTCAGTCCAGTGTCAGGCCACTTTCGAATCGGATCAATTTGCAGCTTCCATAGGTGGGGACATGGGTTGGCTTAACATGAAGAATCCAGCTTATGTATCTGCTCGGGGAGAGATGCCTGGAAGCTTAGTCTCACACTGCTTGGCGCCATGATGTAGCTCCTCCCCCTGCTGCTCCTACTAAGTGTCTGTCAGAGCGTATTCGTTTCACTGGGCCTCTGATTGCAATGAGAGAGCATTATTGAAACTTGAAGTGTCCATTGATTCAATCACTTCAATATGGACAGCTTGGATGGACATGCAGGTGAATACGACTGCCCAGCGTTTACTGTTTGAATGTCCCCCTTTGGTGTACTGGGTGGTGACACACCAGGGACCAAAAACAAAGTCCAACATTAGTAAAAGGCGGATCCATGCTAAGTCTGTCAGATGGTAAATTGGCCATCTTTTGTTTCTGTAACACTCCACAAAGTTTATGGCAGATAACACACTTGAAAAGGAACTTGCTCACACATCTCTTAGCTCCAACTATCCACAGTCCAGCAGCTCGTAAAGCTCCTTTAGTAAACAGTCAGCCCTGGTGTTTGGTCATGGTAGTGTTGAATGAGAAAGTAGGCAATATGATGGTGACCTGGAATCACTAAGGCCCCTTTCACACTGAGTTTTTCAGGCGTTTTGCGCTAAAAATAGCGCATAAAAAACGCCTGAAAAACTCCTGCCCCTGCAGTCTCAATGTGAAAGCCAGAGTGCTTTCACACTGAGGCGATGCGCTGGCAGGACGAGAAAAAAAGTCCTGCAAGCAGCATCTTTGAGGCGGTGAAGGACCGGTGTGTATACCGCTCCTTTACCGCTGCTGCCCATTGAAATCAATGGGAGAGCGCGGCTATACCGCCTGCAAAGCGTCTCTGCAGAGGAGCTTTGCTGTGTTTTTTTAGCCCCTTCTCGGCCGCTAGCGGGGGTTAAAACCACACCGCTAGCGGCCGAATAGCGCCGCAAAAACTACGGTATAGCGGCGCTAAACTCTAACTTCCCTTCTTTTAAACGGCCACCTACTCTCAACAGGCCATTTAACCTCAACCGGCAGTAGGGGGATTGGAACGCGACCGGGGAAGGTGTTGGGATGGTAGGGTTTTATCAGGGAGACGTGGAAAGTTCGATGAATACGTAGGGTCGACGGTAGGTTCAGCCTCACTGCTGCCGGGTTGATCACCGAGTGATTGGAAAAGGTCCAATGAATAATCCACTAAATTTGCGTGATGGCGTTTGCAGGTTAAGGTGTTTGGTGGATAGCCATACTAAATCTCTGGTCTTGTATGTGGGCGGTGTTCTACTGTGAAGAGCATAGTAGGCCTTCTGTCTGTTTTGGGCTCTAGTGATGTTGTCACGTAGGTGAGGAATGAGGTTCTTTAAGGTGTTGACAAAATCTTCAGCCGCAGGGTTGTTGGTAGGTATCTGCTGAGGGATGAAGGAGGGATGGAACCCGTAGTTAGCATAAAAAGGTGAACAACCTGTGGTAGTACTGGTATTGTTGTTGTATGCAAACTCCGCTAGGGGGAGTAACTCATGCCTGTCATGAAGGGCAATCTAACTTGCTTCGGCTTTCGCGCATGCGTGGCAACGGCGCGCGGGTGTGCACGCGGGAGCGCGCAGTGACACTTCTTGGCGCCAATCTGGGGCTATTTAAAGGGGCTGATGCCTGGGCTCCTTGCTGTCTGGTCTACAGCGTCCCCGAGACCCATCTGCAACCTGATAGATACTCTAACTGATCTGTTCCTGTGACCCGGCTTGTTCCTAACGCTTCCTGCCCTCTGACTCCCGGCTTGTTGACCTTGCTTCTGCCTGCTCCTTGTACCACCTGCTGCCTGCCCGTTGCCGACCCGGCCTGAACAACGACTCTGCCTCTGCCTTTGGAATTGAACCTGATCTGCCAGCCAGTGGATGACCCGGCCTGTTTGGACTTGTCTGTGCCCTGTACTTTAGGACACCTCCCCGCTGCCTCACTCCTCAGTTCCTGTGTGCCTAGCCTGCCTGCTGTTCCAGCTTTCCTGCTGTCACTGACACCTGCATGGAGCCTCCTGAAGTCCAGCTCCATCTCTGCACCAGTGTTCCTGACAGGCACTTGTGCGACTCTGCACTCCTGAGCTCCCTGTTCCCACCATCAGGGGTTCCGGAGTAAGAGGTGCAAAAGAGGCTGCTCCCTGCATTCCAGGCTCATCCACCAGGTACGTGACAGTACCAGACAGCCATGTCCGAGCCTGCGCAGGGAGCGAACCCAATGGAGGAACTATGCCGGCACCTGGATGGGCTAACCCAGGCCGTCCGAAGTCTGCAAGAGGGTTATACCCGACTGGAGGGCCGAGTCCAGGCCCTATCCTCCTCAGCTTCCTCCTCTACTGGGACTTCCGCTTCTCCTTCAGTGGTCATGATGCCGCCTGAACCTAAGGTACCCACACCGAGAGATTCTCAGGGGAGCGGAGCAGATACAGAGCCTTTTGGAATGCCTGCGAGCTCTTCTTTGCCTTGCAACCACGGACCTTCTCATTAGAATCCACCAAAGTGGGGTTCGTTATTTCCCTCCTGTCTGGTGAGCCTCAAGCCTGGGCCCACCGCCTCTTGGAGCATAAAGACGTTTCACTTAATACCCTGGACACCTTCTTCCAGGCCATGTCTCATCTTTACGAGGATCCGCACCAGGCCGCCACTGCCGAAGCAGCCCTGCATGCCCTTCAGCAAGGCCGCAGACCGGCGGAGGATTACGTTTCCGAATTCAGGAGATGGAGCTCAGACACTAATTGGAACGATGCTGCCCTTTGGTACC
Organism: Rana muscosa; assembly: GCA_029206835.1. Lineage (NCBI taxonomy): Eukaryota > Metazoa > Chordata > Amphibia > Anura > Ranidae > Rana > Rana muscosa. Next base: position 38,333,382 of record JARGYO010000162.1, on the reverse strand, counting down.
AATTCCGGGGACTCTCAGAACCGCTTAAAGATGAACTGGCATGTGTAGGTGTGCCCAGAACCTTGGACGCTCTGATCAATCTAACCATCCAGATTGACAGATGTCTAAGGGAACTTAGGACTGAACGAGCCACCGGGCCGTTTCGCCCGGTTTGGATGTTGCCCCGGGTACCCAACTCTGCCAACCCAGCTCCTTCGTTTCCAGTCACAGCCTCCTCTGACAGCCCAGAACCTATGCAGCTGGGACTACTCCGTCCCTCGCTCACACCTGAGGAACGTCAACGCAGGCGAACCTTTAACCTATGCCTATACTGCGGAGAACCTGGACACTATGTATGGACCTGCCCTGTGAAACTCCGTAAGTGCCTCTCCATTTCGTCTGTGCATTTACCGGTTATACCCAGTAATTCAGCTCACCTGGCAATTCCCATTCTTTTGCAGCTCCCAGGAGGGAATATTCAAGTCAGCGCTATCATTGACTCCGGGGCCTGCAGTTGTTTTCTGGACTTGGCTTTTGCCAACACACACCACATTCCTCTGCGCCCTAGAGCTAAAGGGCTTTCAGTACACCTTGCCGATGGGTCGACCCTAAAATCCAGGCCAGTCACACAGGAGACCCTACCTCTGGCCACGACCATTGCCAGCACCCATCAGGAGCTACTGTGCCTGGATGTCATCGAGTCTCCTCTGTTCCCCATCATTCTGGGCATGCCCTGGTTACAGGCCCATAACCCGCAAATTAATTGGACATCAGGAGAAGTCAGTTTCTGTTCCCCCTACTGCCATCAACATTGTCTGCAGGAAGTTTCGAGTACTCCTTCTCCCTTGTTTTGCATGGACTCTGATGCCGAGGTCCGCCAGTCAGTTCCTGAAGCGTACCACAACTTCCTGGACGTTTTCAGCAAGAATGGGGCTGAGACTCTTCCCCCACATAGGCCTTACGACTGCCCGATTGAGCTCCTCCCCGGGGCTGAAATCCCCTTTGGCAGGATTTTCCCCCTGACGGAACTTGAACTTGAGACCCTCAAGACTTATGTTGACAATAATCTTAAGAAAGGGTTCATCCGTCCTACTTCACCGGCAGGGGCAGGGATCTTCTTCGTTGAGAAAAAGGACCATTCTCTCCGCCCCTGTGTGGACTACAGGGAGCTCAACAAAGTGACTATAAAGAACCGGTACCCCCTTCCTTTGGTACAGGAATTGTTCCAAAGACTGGGGATCCGCAGTCATTTTCACAAAACTGGACCTCTGTGGGGCCTATAACCTGGTGCGGATCCGAAGCGGTGATGAGTGGAAAACTGCCTTTCGCACTCGCTTCGGGCACTTCGAATACTTAGTAATGCCCTTCGGACTTTGCAATGCCCCGGCTACGTTCCAGCATTTTGTGAATGACATTTTTAGAGACTACATTGACCTTTTTGTTATCGTCTATCTGGACGACATCCTCATCTTTTCCCCCTCTTTGGAGAAACATCGGGTACACGTTCAGAATGTGCTCGCGCGGCTTTGAACGCACGGGTTATACGCAAAACCCGAAAAATGCGAATTCGAACGCCAAAGCATCCAATTCCTTGGACTTCTCATCTCGGTGGAGGGTATCACGATGGACTCCCAGAAAGTGGCTGCAATTCTTGACTGGCCGGTGCCCGTGGATAAGAAAGGCATACAGCGCTTCGTCGGGTTCGCAAACTTTTATAGGAAGTTCATCAGGGGGTTCTCTTCCATAATCGCCCCAATAACCAACCTAACCAAACAGACTGTCCGGTTCCAGTGGTCTTCAGAAGCCCAAACGGCCTTCGAGACCCTTAAGAAATTATTTACCTCTGCATCCCTTCCGAGGCACCCTAATGCGGCTCTACCATACATTCTGGAGGTGGACGCCTCGGATACAGCAGTTGGGGCGGTTCTCTCTCAAAGACACTTTTCTTCACGCGATTCTCTTTCCACATAACGTATAGACCAGGATCGAAGAATACCATACCCGATGCTCTCCCACAAATGTTCTGTGATCCTGAAACACCTGCCCCTCCAGACACCATCTTGTCATCAGAAAACTTTCTCTTGCTTCAAGAGGACCTGCTATCTCGAATCAAGCAAGCATCCAAGGGGATCTCTCCCTCACCTGGGATAGAGTTGCAGCTCAAGGATGGACTTCTATGGTACAAGGACAAAATCTTCGTACCACAGTGTGACAGGAGGGTCACTTTGGACACAGGGTGAGCCAGGAAATAATGGACATTAAGAAATATATCTTGGGCTACCTAAAATGGGTCTGTATTATATTTATCCACCATATCCCCAAGGATATCTGTAAAGGACTATTTACTGTTTCTGAACTCAACAGGTTAATTGAGAGATACTGAGGTGTTCATCCTCAATCACCTGTCTGCCTAGTGTAATGCTAATCCCAGCTTCTAAAAGACCTGTTCATTGTTTGTGGTGATTTACATTCTATTGTCCATTGTGGTTTGGGGGAATTAAGCCTATAATTATAGGTTGTGGAACTAGCAGCAGACGGGTTAATTGAAGAGATGTTGATGAATCACCTGCATACTTGTGTGTATTGTACTCAACAGACAGACCGGCTACAAAACCCTTTCATTGTAATGTGTATTGGCTCTTATGTTGTGGGTGGAGCTGGACCATTGTTTATTTTAGGTTAATGCAGTATTGGATGGGTATAAAAGTTACAATGTTTTTCTCAATAAAGTCATTCGATCCTAGGAAGATACAGAGTGCGTCTCGTTCTTCCAGAAGGATTAATTCCTATGGGAAGTGGTCGTCTGGCTGTGGAGGATCGGCAGTGAATTTGTGTCCAGGAGAGGGAAGGGATCTAAACGGCATTACCCCCTTTCGTATTTGGGGTGCCATTACACACAGGACTTGCGAGTCGCGGTCCTTAGTTCCTGCCACGATAACAAACTGGCTGGTCACTTCGGGGTACTCAAGACCTCCGAACTCCTACAACGCATGTTCTGGTGGCCGCAACTGTCAAAGGACTGCAGGAGCTATGTGGAGTCGTGCACCACATGTATCAGGAACAAGGGAAGTAAGTCCAGAGCCTGGGGTCTGTTGAAACCATTGCCCATACCCGAGAGGCCATGGAAGAGGATTTCCATGGACTTCATCGTAGAGCTTCCCCCCTCGGAGCTTTTCACCACTATCTTCGTGGTTGTGGATAGACTGTCAAAAATGGCACACTTCTTGCCCATGAGAGGTACGCCCTCCGCTCCTGAGACAGCTAAAATTTTTGTCAAGGAAATCGAGGGGTGCAATTCACTTCCAGGTTCTGGAAGGCCCTGTGTGAAGCCCTCGGGATTAACTTGTCCTTCTCGTCTGCCTACCATCCACAATCAAATGGCCAGACTGAACGGACGAATCAAACACTTGAGCAATACCTACGCTGCTTTTCTTCATTCTCACAGGAAGACTGGGTACCTCTGCTGCCGCTGGCCGAATTTGCATACAATAATTCGGTCCACTCAGCCACAAAGCAATCCCCGTTCTATGCAAACTACGGCTTTCATCCCTCATTCTTGTCCAACTGTATCCCGGAGTCTGCTGTACCTGCTGTCCAAGAGACATTGGATTTTTTCAGAACAAACAATTAATTATTACGAGACACGATGACTAAGACACAAGAATATAATAAAGAAGTGTTCAACAAAAAGAGAAGAGGAGAACTCAACCTGGAACCCGGAGATCAGGTGTGGTTATCTACATTGAACCTTAGACTTGCCTGTCCCTCAAAGAAATTGGGCTCCAAGTTTGTGGGTCCTTTCCTCGTCAGAAGACGGATTAACAGTGTGGCCTATGAACTGGAGCTGCCAGAGTCGTTCCGGATCCACCCGGTCTTTCATGTTGCCCTACTTAAGCCTACTGTTCCTGAACCCTTCTCGGGGCGAGACACCGGCCCTCCCGAACCAATCTTGGTCGACGGTGAAAAGGAGTTTGAGGTGGAATCCATCTTGGATTGTAGAAAAAGGCGCAACCAAGTCCAGTTTCTTGTAAAATGGAAGGGATATGGCCCTGAGGAGAACTCATGGGAACCCGAGTGCAACATTCATGCCAAAAGATTGGTTCAGTCCTTCAAAGACTCTCATCCAGATAAGGTGGCCCAGTTGGGCATCCGGAGGCTGCCCATTGGAGGGGGGCAATGTCATGAAGGGCAATCTAACTTGCAAGTTGGCGACGCTTCGGCGCGCGCGTGTGCGTGGTGATGGCACTTCGGCGCTCGCGGGTGCGCGCCTGCGCAATACGGCGCTTCGGCGTTCGTGCATGCGCGGCAACGGCGCAGATGTGCACGGGAGCGCGCAGTGACACTTCTTGGCGCCAATCTGGGGCTATTTAAAGGGGCTGATGCCTGGGCTCCTTGCTGTCTGGTCTACAGCGTCCCCGAGACCCATCTGCAACCTGATAGATACTCTAACCGATCTGTTCCTGTGACCCGGCTTGTTCCTGACGCTTCCTGCCTTCCGCCTGCCCTCTGACTCCCGGCTTGTTGACCTTGCTTCTGCCTGCTCCTTGTGCCACCTGCTGCCTGCCCGTTGCCGACCCGGCCTGAACAACGACTCTGCCTCTGCCTTTGGAATTGAACCTGATCTGCCAGCCAGTGGATGACCCGGCCTGTTTGGACTTGTCTGTGCCCTGTACTATAGGACACCTCCCCCGCTGCCTGCTGCCTCACTCCTCAGTTCCTGTGTGCCTAGCCTGCCTGCTGTTCCAGCTTTCCTGCTGTCGCTGACACCTGCACGGAGCCTCCTGAAGTCCAGCTCCATCTCTGCACCAGTGTTCCTGACAGGCACTTGTGCGACTCTGCACTCCTGAGCTCCCTGTTCCCACCATCAGGGGTTCCGGAGTAAGAGGTGCAAAAGAGGCCGCTCCCTGCATTACAGGCTCACCACCAGGTACGTGACATGCCAATTGTTTTGTAGATGAGTGCAGTAATAATGGATATATTGTTCTATACAGCAGTTTACCCGTTAGGTTTGCCCATTTGTTTGAGGATGGTAGGCAGTTGATAATCGATGGTCAATCTAGAGTTTTAGACAGAGAGCTTTCCAGAATCTGGAGCTGAACTGTGAACCTCGATCCGACACAATTCTAAAAGGGATTCTGTAGAGTTTGAAAACCTGCTGTGTCAAGATCTCGGCCGTCTCTTTGGAGTTTGGTAGATTCGTGAGGGGCATGAAGTGAGCCATTTTGATAAGGTAGTCGACTGCGACTAGGATTGTGTTGTAACCCCCTGAGCAGGATAACTAAACGATAAAGTCAAGTGAAATGGCCTGCCATGGTTTTTCAGGTATGGGGAGACTTGTGAGGAGACCGAAAGGGGGTCGGGATTCGTGTTTAGAGCGGGCACAAGTCTCGCAGGAGGACACGTACTCTCTTACTGACTCCTCCATCTTCGGCGAACAAGAAGTGGCGGCGAAGGCGATCCAGAGTCCTGGTGATGCCGGGATGACCAGCTAGGGGAACGTCGTGAGTCAGTTTAAGAAATCAATGGTGTAGAGGAGTCGGGATGTACAGCCGGTTATTTTTGAAGAGGAACCCTTCTTCATCTGCCTCTAACTGCAGTGGGAGTCTTTCTGAGGTTAGGGCCTGCTGCAATTCCTCTTTGAGGGTCAAAATGGTGCATAAAATTTTCTGCTGTCGGATAATTTGGGAATTTCTGCCAGGTGTACATTGGTGTTCTTCCAGGCGAGATAGTGAATCAGCCTTTCCATTCTTGGAGCCAGGTCGTTAGGTGATGACAAAGTGGAACCTATCGAAGAAGAGAGCCCAGCATATTTGTCTGGAGGAGAGTGTTTTGTTACGCTGAATGTATTAAAGGTTTTGATGGTCGGAGTACACTATAAAGGGTAGTGAGGTACCCTCGAGTAGGGATGAGCAGAACACCCCCCAGTTCGGTTCTCACCATAACCTGCGAACGGACCGAAAGTTTGCGCAAACTTTAGAACCCTATTAAATACAATGGACGCGAACGTTCGAAATCAAAAGTGCTAATTATAACGGCTAAGTGTACCTCCAGACAAAAAAATCTATTTTTAAGCTCTTTGGAAAACATAGGGAAGGGTTATCACCACTGTAACATTTGTTTTGCTGTCTGTGCACCTGTTCAGAACATTTCACCTCACTTTCCGTCCCAATGACAAATGTTTTTTGAAAATTTTGGGTTTTTATTGAAACAAGGATTGGTGATAAAGCATCAGTGGAGAGGAGACACCTCTTTCCCATATTAACTCTTACAGGAGAGAATTTGCCTTCCTAGGGGTAGATTTCCTCTCACTTCCTGTTGTCTCCTTCCGTTTGCAAGTAGGAGTCGTTTGTAAGTTGGATGTTTGAAAGTAGGGGCCTGCCGTATATACTATGCAGAAATTTGGCCCTTAGGTGTTGGTGTTGCTACAAGACTGTAAGCCCTCACAGTTACTCTTGGTGGGCGCTAGAAAGCCCTGCTGTGAACTTTTATATCAAGAATTGTAATTACATGCCATTGTTGAACAGGGGCAGAAAAATTGGGCCTTTGGTGGTGGTGGTGTTGCCACAACACTGTAAGCCCTCACAGTTACTCTTGGTGGGCGCAGGAATGAGCCCTGCTGTGAATTATTAGATCAAGAATTGTAGTTACATGCCCCTGTTAAACAGGGGCAGAAAAATTGTGCCTTAGGCACTGGTGCCACAACACTGCAACCCCTCACAGATACTGTAGTTGGAGCGCAGCAATGAGCCCTGTTGCAAATTATTGCATCAAAAATTGTAATTACAAGACCCTGTTAAACAGGGGCAGAAAAATTGGGCCTTAGGCAGGCACTGGTGCTGGTACCACAACACAGCAACCCCTCACAGATACTGTACTTGGAGCGCAGCAATGAGCCCTGCTGCAAAGCATTGCATCAAAAATTGTAAATACACGCCCCTGTTAACAGGGGCTGAAAAATTGGGCCTTAGGCACTGGTGCCACAACACTGCAACCCCTCACAGATACTGTAGTTGGAGCGCTGCAATGAGCCCTGCTGCAAAGCATTGCATCAAAAATTGTAAATACACGCCCCTGTTAACAGGGGCTGAATAATTGGGCCTTAGCCACTGGTGGTGGTGCCCAGAACCAAAAATGTTCTTTCAAGCTATCAGCATGATTATTGAGGAGGAAGAGGTTAGTCACTCAGTATAACAGGCTATTCACTCAGCATCAGCATAGGCAGTCTTGAAGGGATCTGACATTTCCAAAAAAATTATTTGGTTACATCAGCATCAGGTGCTTGGTAGCTGGTGGTGATCCAAGACTGATTAATTTTTATGAAGGTCAGTCGATCGACCGAGTCGGTGGACAGGCGCACCCTGTGAATGGTTACAAAGCCTCCAGCAGCACTGAATGTGCGTTCCGAAAGAACGCTGGATGCAGGACAGGCCAGTACCTCAATTGCATACTATGCAAGCTCTGGCCAGTGATCCATCCTCAGACCCAGTAACCCAGAGGATTTTCGGTGGGAAAGGTGTCCAAGTCTGATCTTGCCCCTAGGTATTCCTGCACCATGTAAACCAGACGCTGGCGATGGTTGCTGGAAGCGATCATACCTTGGGCTGCGTACTAAAAAATTGTCTGAACGCATCGGTCAGACGGCCACCTTCTCCACCGCTCTTTCTTTGACTGACCGGAGTCTCAGCAACACGTTGTCCAGGACCAGGAATTTGGAACCTCCCAGTCTCTGGGAACGCGTTGCACAGACCTTTCTGCAAGGCCTCCCGAAGATGCTTCAACCTCTACTCCCTCTGCGATGGCAAGATAAGGTCCGCAACCTTAGCCTTGTAAAGTGGATCAAGGAGGGTTGCCACCCAGTAATGATCCTTCTCCTTGATCGCACAAATATGAGGATCCTTCCGCAGGCTTTGCAGGATCAGGGAGGCCATGCAGCGTAGGTTTGCTGAGGCATTCGGTACGGAGTCCTCTGGGTCACTGAGGACGACATGATCCGCAGCCACCTCCTCCAAGCCACGTACCAGTCCATGGGTGTCTTGGGACTGTAATTGATCTCTAGAAGACTGCTGCTGATTCTGAGTGCTAGGCTCCACCTCCATGCTGACACAATAATCCTCCTCCTCCTCCTCTTCCTGTGTGATAGCCAGGCCAGCAGGAACACTGTCTGGATAAAGGGGGCCTTGAGAGGTAAGGAAGTCCTCCTCTTCCTGCCTCTGCCTCAAGTGCCCTGTCCATTATTCCACACAGCGTGTGCTCCAACAGGTGGACAAGAGGGACAGTGTCACTGATGCATGCACTGTCACTGCTCACCATCCTCGTGGCCTCCTCAAATGGTGCCATGAGAGTGCATGCATCCCTGATCATGGCCCACCGGCTTGGGGAAAAAAATCCAAGCTCCCCTGACCCTGTCCTGGTGCCATATTGCAACAGATACTCATTGATGGCCCTCTGCTGCGTGTGCAGCCGCTGCAGCATGGCCAACGTAGAGTTACACCTGGTGGGCATGTCAGAGATTAGGCGCTTCTTGGGCAGGTTGTAATCCTTTTGCAGCTTAGCCAGCTGAGCACTTATATGACCGGCGGAAATGCCCACAGTTTCCTGGCCTGCTTCAGGACCTCCTGTAAGCCCGGGTACCTGCCCAAGAACTGCTGCACCACCAAGTTAAGGACGTGAGCAAAACAGGGCACATGGGTCAGTTGTCCCTGTCGGAGGGCGGAGAGGAGGTTGGTGCCATTGTCGGAAACCACCTTTCCTGGCTTAAGCTGGCATGGCGTCAACCGCCTCTGAGCCTGCCCCTGCAGAGCTGACAGAGTCTTTGCCCCAGTGTGGCTCCTGTCCCCCAAGCACACCAGCTCAAGCACCGCATGGCATCTTTTTGCCTGCGTACTTGCGTAGCCCCTTGAACGCCTACTGAGCACCGCTGGTTCTGAGGTCAAAGCACAGGTAGAGGCCATGGAGGAAGAAGAAGAGGGGGTGGAGGAGAGAGGTGTGTCAGAATCACCAGTAGTAACATTTTGGAGGCGTGGTGGCGGAACAACCTCCAACACTACTGCACCTTGTCCTGCATCCTTCCCAGCTGCCATCAGAGTCACCCAATGCGCCGTGAAAGATAGGTAGCGTCCCTGTCCATGCCTGCTGGACCATGAGTCAGCGGTAATATGCACCTTACAGCTGACCCCCCTGTCCAGCGAGGCCAAGACATTGCCTTCCACATTGCTGGTAGAGAGCCGGAATCGCCTTCCGTGAGAAAAAGTGGCGTTTGGGAACCTGCCTCTGAGAAACCGCACATTCCATAAACTCACGGAAGGGGGCAGAGTCTACCAACTGAAAAGGCAGCAGTTGAAGTGCTAGCAATTTAGCCAAGCTAGCATTCAACCGCGGGGCTTGTGGATGGCTGGGAGCCAACTTCTTTCGGCGGTGCAGCAGCTAGCTGGGGCAGGGAAATTTGCCTGGTACAATCGGACGTAGGTGTACCGATAGCAGATTGTCCGTAAGTACTTGGCTGTGACACACCTAATTCTACACCTTCATTCCTCTCAGTGCAGGTTTCAGAGAGGACTGCAGGTATAGTGGGGTTGGAGATCCCAGCTGATGAGGAGCAAGGAGAGGTCCGCTTTGTTCTTTGGTGTGGGTCTTTTAGGTAAGCTTGCCAACGGACTGCATGGCAGGTCGACATATGTCTGGTCAATATAAAAGAACTACATTTTTTTGGGACTTTGAATTGAAGTTCATTTAGTTCTTTTATATCAACCTATCGGGGATGGAGGTACATCTAGCTGGCCTCACCTAAAAGTCCCAACCTCTTAGTTTCAATTCAATATGTCTGGTCAAGCACGTGGTGCCCAAGCGGCTGATGTTTTGGCCACGCGAGATACGCATATGTTGCAAATGGCAATGGTGCGATCTGCTGCACACGTCTGAAAAAAGACCCACACCAAAGAACTTTTGGATTAAACACGCAGAGACAGCAGCACCCTGCACATGCGGAGCTCTGCGGTGTGATGCAGTCAGTGTGCTGCCCTTTAAACTGGCCCCTGGAGGGCAATCCTGCCTCATTGGAGATGTGCCTTCTCCTCCTCCTCCCTCCTATCAGGCACCCACGTGGAGTCAGTGACCTCATTATCCCCTCCCTCCTCATCACTGGAGCAAATCTGGCAGTATGCTGCAGCTGGGGGAACATGACTGCCAGATAGCTGTCCTTGTTGGGCACCCCCTCTCTCTGGGCTCATGTTACTACCCCCTCTCTCTGGGCTCACGTTACTGCCTTCCTCCAGCTGGGTTCCATCATCGGAGCCTTCAAAGCGGAGCCTCCAGGAGCATGTACCCAACACTGTGCTCAAACAGTTTGGGGGACTCCTCAAGAGGACATGGTGGGGCTAAAAAAGGAGTGACTGATGCCATTGAGCCGAGGGAAGAGGCCGCTTTGGCAGCTGCTTTGCCAAAGTACCCTGAGCCTGGGTGAGAGAGGACGAGGAGGATGAGGACGGCTTGGTCATCCACTCTACCAAGTCTTGGGAATGTTGCGGCTCAAGATGTAGCTGCACAAAGGTGGGATGTATGTGTGTATATATATATATATATATATATATATATATATATATATATATATCTCTGTACTGATAATGCAGCTATCAGAATCAACTGCCTGCTGTAGTATTAGTATGGGGAAAGCAGCAATTGTCTTCAGTTCGTTTTAGGTGAAAACTGTGCAGAGAGGGACACAGTACACTAACTGAAAATACTTGCAGCTCTCTGCCTGTGGTTTAATTATGAGAACACCACTATTAGTCACTAACTGTATTCAGGTAAGCTTTAGGTGAACGCTATGCAAAGCACACAGTACACTAAGTGAAACACTTACTGTCTGCAGCTAGCACATCACCTGCCTGCCTGTCACAGCATAGAGAATAACATGAACGGACCTAGCTAAACTGAATACAGTGTATAAAAATATATATACAGTGGGTACGGAAAGTATTCAGACCCCCTTAAATTTTTCACTCTTTGTTATATTGTAGCCATTTGCTAAAATCATTTAGGTTCAATTTTTTCCTCATTAATGTACACACAGCACCCCATATTGACAGAAAAACACAGAATTGTTGACATTTTTGCAGATTTATTAAAAAAGAAAAACTGAAATATCACATGGTCCTAAGTATTCAGACCCTTTGCTTTTTAATCAAATATTCTTTATTTATTTTCCACATAATTAAAACATATTTCCATTTCCTTTCATATACAATAATACATATATAGCAGTTATTGCCAAAGAGTCCACCTTCCTCTCCCCTCCCCTCCGTCCCCCATTCACAACTTTCCACCCTCCTTACTTACTTAACCAACACCCACCCTTTAACGTGTTTCCACTTCTGTCCATTTTTTCCACATATTGTTAAATTTATTTTTATTTCCCCTCTTGATATATATAAATTTCTCTTTTGCAACGGTATCGTTTATCACTCTCCTCCATTCTGCCACTGTAGGCGGGTTTTCTGCGTGCCACTTCTGCGCAATAAGTTTCCTTCCTTGAAACAAACATCTTATTATTGCCGTTTGTACATCTCCTGACAATCCCCTTTCTTCCAGGAGACCCAATATACATAGCATAACCTCTGGTTGCAGAGATGTCGCAAACACAACATTTATTTCTTCTACAATTTGTTTCCAATATTGGTATAACTTGGGACACCTCCAGACCATGTGCATTAGGTCCCCCCTCTCATCCCCGCATCTCTGACATTTTGCATCCAACCTCCTACCAAATTGGAACATCTTTTGAGGTGTATAGTATGCTCTGTGTATCAGATAAAGATGAGACACTATTTGGGAGAATGACAATGACACTCTGGGTGTCACGTACCTGGTGATGAGCCTGGGATGCAGGGAGCGGCCTCTTTTGCACCTCCTACTCCGGAACCCCTGATGGTGGGAACAGGGAGCTCGGGAGTGCGGATTTGCACAAGTGCCTGTCAGGAACACTGGTGCAGAGGTGGAGCTGGACCTTAGGAAGCTCTGTGCAGGTTTCAGCGGCAGCAGGGAAGCTGGAACGGCAGGCAGGCTTGGCACACAGGGAACTGAGGAGAAAGACAGCAGACAGCGGGGAGGTGTCTTGTAGTTCCGGGCACAGGCAAGTCCAAACAGGCCGGGTAATCCACTGGCTGGCAGATCAGGTGCAGTCCAAGAGGCAGAGGCAGAGTCGTTATACAGTCCGGGTTGGCAACGGGCAGGCAGCAGAAGGAGCAGGCGGAAGCAAGGTCAACAAGCCGGGGGTCAGCGGGCAGGCAGAAGGCAAGAAGCGTCAGGAACAAGCCGGGTCACAGGAACAGATCGGTAGGGTAATATCAGATAGCAGGTGGGTCTTGGGAACGCTGTAGACCAGACAGCAAGGAGCCCCAGCACAAGCCCCTTTAAATAGCCCCAGATTGGCGCCAGAAAGTGTCACTGCGCGCACCCTCCGGATGCCCAACTGGGCCATCTTAACTGGATGAGAGTCTTTGAAGGACTGAACCAATCTTTTGGCATGGATGTTGCACTCAGGTTCCCATGAGTTCTCCTCAGGGCCATATCCCTTCCATTTTACAAGAAATTGGACTTGGTTGCGCCTTTTTCTACAATCCACGATGGATTCCACCTCAAACTCCTCTTCACCGTCAACCAAGATTGGTTCAGGAGGGCCGGTGTCACGTCCCGAGAAGGGATCAGGAACAGTAGGCTTGAGTAGGGCAACATGGAAAACCGGGTGGATCCGGAATGATTCTGGTAGCTCCAGTTCATAGGCCACACTGTTAATCTAAACTGTGTAAATTATACTGCGCTGTCCATTGGGTGAGACATAAAACACTGAATTAGTGAATCTATCTCTCCATAAATTGTTGCTGCAACTTCTATGTGAGACACACACAAAAAAATATAATAAAGATAATAAAGCTGCGCAAATAGTGAAAAATGGTATATGAGCACCACCTTAAAACATAAGTGGAAGATATATATTGAATGATAAAATAATGATGATTAAATAAATTAATATAATTGGACTGGATCTTAATTGCCAATGTGACAAATAGAACTGAAGAAAGTCCCAACTGTCAATCAGACACCCACATCACATTCAGCAAAAGTCTTGTGCAGTGAAAGAATTGATGTTGAATAGTAACTGTGTGAATAGTACAGTCCAGATAGCCAAAACTGCAACGAAGTGTAGATATGGATCTTCTCGTTAGGCTAATTGGTGACTTCAAACACACAACACCCAATGAAAAGTGCCAAACACTGGATAGATGTAGATTCCACCACCATCAGTTCACACTGCCGCTTACCAGAAATGGTGATCTCCACAGAGATCGATACAAGCAGATGGCTATTCCCCAGCCAGGGTCTCTAGATGGTATCAGTTAAACTCCCGAATTTCACGCCACTCCTCTCCACATATTGCAAAGTATATATGCAAATGGAAAGAAAGCCACCATAGCGTGAAACCGATAAAACAATTTATTGTAAAAAAGTAATGCACTTACATGAAACGCAAGTTATTATGGCGTGTAGTATATTTAGCCGGCCGGCTAAGACTGCCCGTTCCTTCCGGGACTCGTTGGTATGTCGGTGACGTCAGCACGCCGCTCCTCCCTACGTCGTTTCGTCACAGATGACGTCGTCCAGGGGCACCATGAGTTCTCCTCAGGGCCATATCCCTTCCATTTTACAAGAAACTGGACTTGGTTGCGCCTTTTTCTACAATCCAAGATGGATTCCACCTCAAACTCCTTTTCACCGTCGACCAAGATTGGTTCGGGAGGGCCGGTGTCTCGCCCCGAGAACGGTTCAGGAACAGTAGGCTTAAGTAGGGCAACATGAAAGACCGGGTGGATCCGGAACGACTCTGGCAGCTCCAGTTCATAGGCCACACTGTTAATCCGTCTCCTGATGGGAAAAGGACCCACAAACTTGGGACCCAATTTCTTTGAGGGACAGGCAAGTCTAAGGTTCAGTGTAGATAACCACACCTGATCTCCGGGTTCCAGATTGAGTTCTCCTCTTCTCTTTTTGTCGAACACTTCTTTATTATATTCTTGTGTCTTATACCCCATACACACGATCGTTTTTCTTGCCATTTTTTTTCTTGCCGTTTTTCACGTCGTTTTTTTTTCATGTTTCCTCTCAAGCCTGTCTTGCGTACACACGATCATTTAAAAAAACGATCAAGCAAAGCGCAGTGACGTACAACGGCACTATAAAGGGGAAGTTCCGTTCGAATGGCGCCACCCTTCATGTTAGTAAAGTTTGAGCGACGATTCGCTCTTTTCAGTCTCGTGCTTTTCAGTCCGTGACTGCGTGACGAATGTGCTATCTCCATTACGAACGCTAGTTTTACCAGAACGAGCGCTCCTGTCTCATACTTGATTCTGAGCATGCGCGTTTTTTTTCACGTCGTTAAAGCATACACACTATCGTTTTTCACGTCGTTAAAAAAAACGACGTGAAAAACGACGTGAAAAAAGAGAGCATGTTCGAAATTTTTAATGGCCGTTTTTCACGTCGTTAAAAATGCTCTGGAGCCTACACACGATCATTTTTAATGGCCATTTTTTTTAATGGCATTTTTAACGGCATGAAAAACGATCGTGTGTATGGGGCATTAGTCATCGTGTCTCGTAATAATTCATTGTTTGCTCTGAAAAAATCCAATGTCTCCTGGACAGCAGGTACAGCAGACTCCGGGATACAGTTGGACAAGAATGAGGGGTGAAAGCCGTAGTTAGCATAGAACGGGGATTGCTTCGTGGCGGAGTGGACCGAATTATTGTATGCAAATTCGGCCAGCGGCAGCAGAGGTACCCAATCTTCCTGCAAGAACCAAGAAAAGCAGCGTAGGTATTGCTCAAGTGTCTGATTCGTCCGTTCAGTCTGGCCATTTGATTGTGGATGGTAGGCAGACGAGAAGGACAAGTTAATCCCGAGGGCTTCACACAGGGCCTTCCAGAACCTGGAGGTGAATTGCACCCCTCGATCCGACACGATGTTCGCAGGGATGCCATGGAGCCTTATGATTTCTTTGACAAAAATTTTAGCTGTCTCAGGAGCGGAAGGCGTACCCCTCATGGGCAAGAAGTGTGCCATCTTTGATAGTCTATCCACAACCACGAAGATAGTGGTGAAAAGCTCCGAGGGGGGAAGTTCTACGATGAAGTCCATGGAGATCATCTTCCATGGCCTCTCGGGTACGGGCAATGGTTTCAACAGACCCCAGGCTCTGGACTTACTTCCCTTGTTTCTGATACATGTGCTGCAAGACTCCACGTAGCTCCTACAGTCCTTTGATAGTTGCGGCCACCAGAACATGCGTTGTAGAAGTTCGGAGGTCTTGAGTACCCCGAAGTGCCCAGCCAGTTTGTTATCGTGGCAGGAACTAAGGACCGTGACTCGCAGGCCCTCTGGTACAAAGATTTTGTCCTTGTACCATAAAAGTCCATCCTTGAGCTGTACCTCTGTCCCGGGTGAGGGAGAGATCCCCTTGGATGCTTGCTTGATCCGAGATAGCAGGTCCTCTTGAAGCAAGAGGAAGTTTCCAGGTGACAAGATGGTATCCGGAGGGGCAGGTGTTTCAGGGTCACAGAACATTCGTGAGAGAGCATCAGGTTTAGTATTCTTCGATCCTGGTCTATACGTTATATGGAAAGAGAAACGTGTGAAGAAAAGTGCCCACCTGGCCTGCCGGGGTTTCAGTCTCTTTGCCACTCTCAGATACTCCAGATTCTTGTGGTCCGTATAGACCAGGATCGGATGCGCTGCTCCTTCCAGGAGGTACCGCCATTCCTCCAGGGCGGCTTTGATTGCCAGTAATTCCCGGTCTCCCACATCATAGTTCTTCTCCGAATCTGACAGCTTATGGGAGAAAAAGGCAACCGGATGTAAGAGAGCCTTGGGCCCCTGTCTTTGGGAGAGAACCGCCCCAACTGCTGTTTCCGAGGCGTCCACCTCCAGTATGTATGGAAGAGCCGCATCAGGGTGCCTCAGAACGGATGCAGAGGTAAATAATTCCTTAAGGGTCTCAAAGGCCGTTTGGGCTTCTGAAGACCACTGGAACCGGACAGTCTGTTTGGTTAGGTTGGTTAATGGGGTGATAATGGACGAGAATCCCCTGATGAACTTCCTATAAAAGTTTGCGAATCCGATGAAGCGCTGTATGCCTTTCCTATCTACGGGCACCGGCCAGTCAAGAATTGCAGCCACTTTCTGGGAGTCCATCGTGATACCCTCCACCGAGAAGACAAGTCCAAGGAATTGGATGCTTTGGCGTTCGAATTCGCATTTTTCTGGTTTTGCGTATAACCTGTGCATTCGAAGCCGTGCGAGCACATTCCGAACGTGTTCCCGGTGTTTCTCCAAGGAGGGGGAAAAGATGAGGATGTCGTCCAGGTAAATGATAACAAAAAGGTCAAGGTAGTCTCTAAAAATGTCATTCACAAAATGCTGGAACGTAGCCGGGGCATTGCAAAGTCTGAAGCGCATTACTAAGTATTCGAAGTGCCCGAAGCGAGTGCGAAAGGCAGTTTTCCACTCATCCCCGCTTCGGATCCGCACCAGGTTATAGGCCCCACGGAGGTCCAGTTTTGTGAAAATGACTGCGGATCCCAGTCTTTGAAACAATTCAGGAACCAAAGGAAGTGGGTATCGATTCTTTATCGTCACTTTGTTGAGCTCTCTGTAATCCACACAAGGCCGGAGGGAATGGTCCTTTTTCTCAACAAAGAAAATCCCTGCCCCTGCCGGTGACGTAGAAGGATGGATGAACCCTTTCATAAGATTATCATCAACATAGGTCTTGAGGGTCTCGAGTTCAAGATCCTGCCAAAGGGGATTTCAGCCCCGGGGAGAAGCTCAATCGGACAGTCGTAACGCCTGTGTGGAGGAAGAGTCTCAGCCCCTTTCTTGCTAAAAACGTCCAGGAAGCTGTGGTATGCTTCAGGAACTGACTGGCGGGCCTCAGCATCAGAGTCCATGCAAAGCAAGGGAGAAGGGGTACTCAATACTTCCTGCAGACAATGTTGACGGCAGTAGGGGGAACAGAAACTGACTTCTCCTGATGTCCAATTAATTTGCGGGTTATGGGCCTGTAACCAGGGCATGCCCAGAATGATGAGGAACAGAGGAGACTTGATGACATCTAGGCATAGTAACTCCTGATGAGTACTGGCAATGGTTGTGGCCAGCGGTAGGGTCTCCTGGTCCGGATTTAAGGGTCGACCCATCAGCGAGGTATACAGAAAGCCCTTTAGCTCTAGGGCGCAAAGGAATGTGATGTGTGGTGGCAAAAGCTAAGTCCAGAAAGCAACTGCAGGCCCCGGAGTCAATGATAGCGCTGACTTGAATATTCCCTCCTGGGAGCTGCAAAAGAATGGGAATCGCCAGGTGAGCAGAATTACTGGGTATAATGGGTAAATGCACAGACGACATGGAGAGGCACTTACGGATTTTCACCGGGCAGGTCCGTACATAATGTCCGGGTTCTCCGCAGTACAGACATAGGTTAAGGGTTCGCCTGCGTTGACGTTCCTCAGGGGTGAGAGAGGGACGGAGAAGTCCCAGCTGCATGGGTTCTGGGTTGTCAGAGGAGGCTGTAGCTGGGAATGAGGGAGCTGAGTTGGCAGAGCTGGGTACCCGGGGCAACATCCAAACCGGGCGAGATGGCCCGGTGGCTCGTTCAGTCCTACGTTCTCGTAGGCGACGGTCAATCTGGATGGTCAGGTTGATCAGAGCATCCAAAGTTCCGGGCACACCCACACGTGCCAGTTCATCTTTGAGTGGTTCAGAGAGTCCCAATCGGAATTGGTAACAAAGAGCAGCATCATTCCAATTAGTGTCTGAGCTCCATCTCCTGAATTCAGAAACATAATCCTCGGCGGGTCTGCGGCCTTGCTGAAGGGCATGCAGGGTTGCTTCGGCAGTGGTGGCCTGGTGCGGATCCTCGTAAAGTTGGGACATGGTTTGAAAGAAAGTGTCCAAGGTATTAAGTGAAACGTCCTTATGCTCCAAGAGGCGGTGAGCCCAGGCTTGAGGCTCACCAGACAGGAGGGAAATAATGAACCCCACTTTGGTGGATTCCAGTGAAAAAGTCCGTGGTTGCAAGGCAAAGAAGAGCTCGCAGGCATTCCGAAAGGCTCTGTATTTGCTCCGCTCCCCTGAGAATCGCTCAGGCGTGGGTACCTTTGGTTCAGGCAGCATCATGACCACCGAGGGAGAAGTGGAAGTCCCAGTGGAGGAGGAAGCTGAGGAGGATAGGGCCTGAACTCGGCCCTCCAGTCGGGTATAACCCTCTTGCAGGCTTCTGACGGCCTGGGTTAGCCCATCCAGGTGTCGGCAAAGTTCCTCCATTGGGTTCGCTCCCTGCGCAGGCTCGGACATGGCTGTCTGGTACTGTCACGTACCTGGTGATGAGCCTGGGATGCAGGGAGCGGCCTCTTTTGCACCTCCTACTCCGGAACCCCTGATGGTGGGAACAGGGAGCTCGGGAGTGCGGAGTCGCACAAGTGCCTGTCAGGAACACTGGTGCAGAGGTGGAGCTGGACCTTAGGAAGCTCTGTGCAGGTTTCAGCGGCAGCAGGGAAGCTGGAACGGCAGGCAGGCTTGGCACACAGGGAACTGAGGAGAAAGACAGCAGACAGCGGGGAGGTGTCTTGTAGTTCCGGGCACAGGCAAGTCCAAACAGGCCGGGTAATCCACTGGCTGGCAGATCAGGTGCAGTCCAAGAGGCAGAGGCAGAGTCGTTATACAGTCCGGGTTGGCAACGGGCAGGCAGCAGGTAGCAGAAGGAGCAGGCGGAAGCAAGGTCAACAAGCCAGGGGTCAGCGGGCAGGCAGAAGGCAAGAAGCGTCAGGAACAAGCCGGGTCACAGGAACAGATCGGTAGGGTAATAGCAGATAGCAGGTGGGTCTTGGGAACGCTGTAGACCAGACAGCAAGGAGCCCCAGCACAAGCCCCTTTAAATAGCCCCAGATTGGCGCCAGAAAGTGTCACTGCGCGCTCCCGCGCGCCATTACCGCGCATGCGCGTACTGGCTAACGCCGATTCGCCGCTATTGCGCAGGCGCGCACTCGCGCGTGCCGCAGCGTCGCCAGCTTGCAGGTGAGATTGCCCATCATGACACTGGATCCTATTGCTAGTATATATTCCCATTGTTCTTGTGATAGTGGGCCTACATCTCTCTCCCATTTAGCCTTATTTTTAATAACTGATATTTCTCCCTGATCTGCCTTTTCTAAAGATCCATATATATCTGAAATCATCCCTCTGGAGGTCTCCACATTTACTATTTTCCTGAGAAGAGGTATGTCGTCCCATACTGGTAAACCCTGTCCAAACTGAGCGTTCAACGCGTGCTTAATTTGAAAGTATCTGTAGAAGGATCTGTTCGGAACTGCATAATCCTCCCTTATTTCTTGAAATTATTTTATTCTTCCTGCTTTAAAAAGCTGTACCAGAAGGTGTATACCCAATCTATCCCACGCCTCAATTTTTCCCATAGCTTTAAGTTCCTTCAGGTTGCTGTTATCCCATATAGGAGAGAATTCAGAGAATCCACTATAGCCCAGAATTTTCTTGACATCTATCCAGCATTTTATCATCAGTTGAGCTGTGGGACACCTAGAGCAAAAAGAATCCGCCTCTACTGCCTCTACTTCTGTATCGTGACTTGTATCATTCAAAATGAACCCTTTTACTGTTTCTCTTCCTTCTGCTCGATTGCTACCCCACATATGCTGCATTCGAGCGGATAATAATATCCCCTTCTCTCTTGGTTGTTGTAGGGCTCGGAGGCGGATCCTTGCTGCTCCGTTCTTCCAGATCAGTTCCCTGAACACCCTTTCCAGTTTCTTAAACCAATGTCTTGGAATCCACACTGGGGAATTATGCAAAACATATAAGATTTGCGGCATCCTGACCATTTTAATCAAGTTGCTCCGGCCAGCCACTGAAAGTGGAAGCCGGTTCCAAACCCGACATTTTTGTCTTAACTTTGTCAGTAGTGGTACATGGTTTCCCGCTATATACTGCCCTGGATCCCTTGTTATATTTATTCCCAAGTATCTCATTTGGCTCACCACCTTCACTTGTTCTATCTGCCCTAGTAATGGGTCTATCGGCAAAAGTGCAGATTTATCCCAATTAATTGTCCCGAGAATTTGCCAAATTCCCCTATTATCCCCATTACCGTCTCCAGTGAGGATTGCGTGTCCCCCAGGAAAAGTAATACATCCGCATACATTGCGACCTTCTCCTCCCCAGCCTCCTTTTAAAGCCCTGTATTCCCAGGGATGCCCTTATGGCGGTAGCCAAGGGCTCAATAGCAAGGGCGAAAAGCAGGGATGATAGCGGCATCCCTGCCTTGTCCCCCTTGCCAACTGGAACCAATCTGAGCACTCGCCATTTATCCTTACTTTCGTCCTAGGGTTTTCATACAATATTTTGATCCATTGGATAAAGTTGGGACCGAACTGGAATTCCACCAAAACTTTCCACAAATAGTGCCACTCGAGGCTGTCAAACGCCTTGGTTGCATCTAAGGATAAGATTGCTCTTGACCCCACTTCTTCTGTTGGCAGTTGAGTGTTTAAAAATACTGTTCTTATGTTGGTACTGGTAGACCTACCGGGGATAAATCCCATCTGGTCCGGATGTACCAGCTTTGAGACTGTTATTTAGCCTCATTGCCAGTATTTTGGCCAGAATTTTTACGTCTGTACATAGAAGAGATATCGGCCTATATGAGGCTGTCTCGAGTTGGGCTTTCCCTTCTTTTAGTAATACAATAATTGTTGCTTCCGTCATAGACACGGGTAGCTTCCTTTCCTCAGCTGCCCAGTTAAATACCTCCAGAAGTCTTGGAAGCAGCACCTCACCATAGGTTTTATATATTTCTATTGGCAAGCCATCGGGCTCTGGGGCCTTTTGGCCCGCCATATCCGCCGTTGCCAATTGTAACTCTTCCAGTGTAAGTGGTGCCTCCAATCCCTCTCTCTCCACCTCTGACAGCCGAGGGATCTGCAGTCCTGCAAAAAAAATTCTATCTCCCCCTCTATATTACTATGTGATGTACTGCTGTACAGGTTCTGATAGTACTTTTTAAAGACCTCTATTATTTCCGATGTCCCTCTCTTAATTTCCCCTTCCTCATCACAGACCGCCGGGATGACAGATGGGGGAGCGTCGGCCCTAGCTATTAGTGCCAGAATTTTCCCCACTCACTCACCCTCCTCAAAAAAAATCTGTTTTTGAAATAGCTTTTTATTTTCTGCCTTTTTTGTTACAAATTTTTTATACTCTTCCTGTGTCTCTAACCATTCCTTATGTTTCTCCATGGTTGGATTTTCTATATAGTTTATATCTGCCCTTTTCACCTTATCTCTCGCTGCGTTTTCCCGGGCGCGTGTTTGTTTCTTAATATATGATATTTTTTGGATTAAAATTCCCTGCAGAAACGCCTTCAGAGTATCCCATATAACTCCCTTTGAAGCAGACCCAATGTTTACTGCTATAAATTCTTTCAAGCTAGCGCATATCCCCCCGGGTCTTCAATCTCTTCCAGCCAGAATGGGTTTATCTTCCAACCCCCCTTGCTAGACCCTCTGTTTATCTTAATTTCAAAAATCACTGGGGAGTGGTATGAAATGCTTCTTGGTTCATATACCACCTCCCCCACCATGCCCAGGGCCTCCTCATTGCAAAGTACAAGGTCTATCCTGGACAATGTCGCGTGCGTCCTCGAGTGGCAGGAGAATTGTTTTTCCCCCTGGTGTCTCTCCCTCCACACGTCCATCAGTCCCACCTCCCAACAAAATTGGAGGAGAGGGCTGCCGATCGCGTGTTCGGCGGAGGCGCCCGCTGGGAATCTAGCCAGCTTTTTATTCATAGTCATATTATAATCTCCCGCCACTATAACGGGCACCCCCGCCTTGTCCATGATAAACTCCATTAAGTCCCACAGAATTTCCGTACTAAGCAGGGGGGGCAGGAATATATATGTTAGCCACCACATATTCTCTTGTTTCTATTCAGCAATAAAGAAACACATAACATCCTTTGGTATCTATCTTACTCTGTCTGCAGAAGAACGCCATCCCAGAGTCTACCAAAACACTCGCACCCCTTGAATACGAGGTGTGAGTGGAGTGATACTGAACCTGGTATTTCCTATGTTTTAGTACCTTAGTGGTTTCTTTATCCAAATGTGTCTCCTGCAGACACAGCATCCTTATATTACTAATTTCCGCCATTGAGAAAATCGCCTGCCATTTGACTGGGTCTTTTACCCCTCAGACATTCCATGAGCACACCTTTATGCTTTTAACTTGGTTTGGGGTTTTCCCCTTATCATTTCTGTTATCCGTCATCTACCCCTTTTATAATTTCTCCCTTATCAGTGTACTTCTCACCTTACAATAGTGTACCTTAGTAAAAATTTCCCTTCTTTTCCTTTTCTTTCCTTTGTTTCCTGCTTTCCATCAAGAAATCGTGTTTTTAGTGGATCTACCCATTCCAGTGCCCTACTAAAACATACCTTCCCTCCCGCTCCCCCCCCCCCTCCCGATCCGTTGCCCTTCTTGGGGCCCATGCTAAAGGCTTCTAAAATGACCGCATCTACCCTTTAAAGTGAAAGCTCCCCTCTTCCCTCCTGTTAATTTGTGCTTTAGTGTATCATTCCTTCTTACACATCCCTTCTGTAAATTTTGGTATACATTCTTATTTTCCCACCTTTGTGCCCATCTCCACAAAAAATACACTTTTATCAACCCTTCCCCCCATCCTCCCGCTCCCATGTCAGAAAGAAAAACCAGAAAAATATTCGTTTTAAAAAAAAAAAGAAAAAGAGGGTCCCCAATCCCCCCCCCCAAAAAAAGGGGGGAATAAGGGGGTGTCTCTTAATTTAGCGACTGCTATTCGTCTCCATCCTGCTATATCTTCCCTTCATTTGTGCTCATCCATAATGAAAGAAAGAAAAGATGCGCTAGAAATCAACTACTAGGATATATAACTAACTGGTAGACAAATATACGTATAAGCAACATATATGATAACATATGATGGTCCCATGTGGTGCTCGTGCTCAATAAAGACTCCTATGGACTGGTGCTCAAACTGGGTGCCCCACATAGATGTGCACTCACTGCAATGTGTGGACCAACTATTGCTAGTGTGGTCTATTAGGCATGTGGGGATACCCCGAACTCAGGTCTTTAGGATGACGAGATGTTGCTCATAGGGATGAATGGGGATCAAGAGAGAAAGAGCCTCATTGCCCAATGCCGTTTAAAACATTTATTTATTCCACAGCAATGTAAGTGTAACCTTTTTTATGTTAAGTGCCTGATAGTCCTGGCACCCGGCATGTATAGCAGGCGATTGATTAAAAGGGTAATCGGCACTGAACAAGATAGTCCTAGTAGCGGCGTCCTGGTGCACGATTCCCTGGTAGTTTCAATTGGGGCGGAAGTAGAACCTTGACGTTTCGGCCAATCACAGGGCCATCATCGGGAAGTAGTCCTCATCCATAATGTCAGTTCAGCAGGTGTGTTAAAAAACATATTTTCCCCTTTTACAGTTATCCACAGGCGTGCCGGGTAAAACATAGCATATTTGATTCCTTTTTGCTGCAGTCTGTTTACCCTCAGTAAATTTAGCTCTTTGCCTCTGTACTTCCGGGGAAAAGTCTGGATGGATTGATATTCTTGCGCCCTTATATTGTTTCTCTTTCATCTCTCTTGCTTTTTGAAGAATGGTGTCTTTATCTGTAAAATATAGGAGTTTTATAAGGACCGGTCTTGGTTGGCCTCCTGCAGCTGGAGCCCTGAAGGGGACTCTATGGGCCCGCTCAATTGAAAAATATTTTGATAAACAGTCGGTGCCAAGCACTTCTTTAAGCCAATCTTCCATAAATTCCATGGGGCGGTTACCTTCACTTTTCTCGGGGAGGCCTAGTTCCCTTATATTTTTCCTGCGTAATCTATTTTCCATGTCATCGATTTTATTAATGCACGTATTCAATTGTTCTCTCATTACTTTCGTCTCATTTGGCATAGGCTTAACGTAATCTTCATCTTGACTAAGCCTCTCCTCTAACGCAGAAGTCCTCACACCAATCCCCTGCACCTCATGTTTAAGCACCAACATGTCCTCTAATACCCTTCAATTGATCAAATATTTCAGATAATGAGGATTTACAGTTGTTAATTGCAAAAAAACAGCAAATTCTGGCAGCCGAATGGACCCCCACAGAGTTTGGCTAGGTCTGTTTTTCCCCAACTTCATCCACCATACAAATAAACAGCCTGGTTAGTCCACTCACCGCAAACTCCAATGATAAGGGTCTCAGCGTGGGCCAACGACGTCCATCCCCCAACTCCCCTGACAGTAATACACTTGCCTCTCCCAGGGGACAGGAATCATGTAATCATGCAAATACTGACCGAGTGCCGTACTGTATCTGGGTGGCTCTGTGGGCGGTAAAATGCAGCCAGAATCACGTCGCTTGGGCCGTGGGGATCAGCCGAACAGTCCTGTATTAAGCCGAGATCCACAAACTGTGTGCTAGATGGAGATCGCCTGGGTCCGGCCGTGATATCGGCAAGATGCCGCAAGATGGCGCG
Organism: Rana muscosa; assembly: GCA_029206835.1. Taxonomy (NCBI): domain Eukaryota; kingdom Metazoa; phylum Chordata; class Amphibia; order Anura; family Ranidae; genus Rana; species Rana muscosa. Next base: position 38,308,765 of record JARGYO010000162.1, on the reverse strand, counting down.
GTGTATCCGAGCGGCTCACAGACGACCAGGCTCAGCAAGCTATGCAAGTTAGACTACGGGCTGCGCACCGGTGCAGATAGTCACATGGATCGGCCGTGATGATCAGTTTAGTCAGTCCATTTCCTGTTCCGTTCCTCTCTGCTCATCCCTGCATACAGATCCTCTCCTCAGCATGCACCATGGGAGCGGGCGTGGGGGTCAGGCTGCTACGTCCTCTCACCTCAACATCCGGTCACGCCCGACACTCATATATTTAACTCAGGTGCTGTCCATTTCCTCTGATCATCCTTGAGATGGTTCTACACCTTCATTTGAGTCCAGCTGTGTTTTAATTATACTGATTGGACTTGATTAGGAAAGCCACACACCTGTCTATATAAGACCTTACAGCTCACAGTGCATGTCAGAGCAAATGAGAATCATGAGGTCAAAGGAACTGCCTGAAGAGCTCAGAGACAGAATTGTGGCAAGGCACAGATCTGGCCAAGGTTACTAAAAAAATTCTGCTGCACTTAAGGTTCCTAAGAGCACAGTGGCCTCCATAATCCTTAAATGGAAGCTGTTTGGGACGACCAGAACCCTTCCTAGAGCAGGCCGTCCGGCCACACTGAGCTATCGGGGGAGAAGCGCCTTGGTGAGAGAGGTAAAGAAGAACCCAAAGATCACTGTGGCTGAGCTCCAGAGATGCAGTCGGGAGATGGGAAAAAGTTGTAGAAAGTCAACCATCACTGCAGCCCTCAACCAGTCGGGGCTTTATGGCAGAGTGGAGTTTGCTAAAACAACACCTGAAAGACTCCAAGATGGTGAGAAATAAGATTCTCTGGTCTGATGAGACCAATATAGAACTTTTTGGCCTTAATTCTAAGCGGTATGTGTGGAGAAAACCAGGCACTGCTCATCACCTGTCCAATACAGTCCCAACAGTGAAGCATGGTGGTGGCAGCATCATGCTGTGGGGGTGTTTTTTAGCTGCAGGGACAGGACGACTGGTTGCAATCAAGGGAAAGATGAATGCGGCCAAGTACAGGGATATCCTGTACAGGGATATCCTGGACAAAAACCTTCTCCAGAGTGCTCAAGATCTCAGACTGGGCTGAAGGTTTACCTTCCAACAAGACAATGACCCTAAGCACACAGCTAAAATAACGCAGGGGTGGCTTCACAACAACTCCGTGACTGTTCTTAAATGGCCCAGCCAGAGCCCTGACCCCAATTGAGCATCTCTGAAGAGACCTAAAAATGGCTTTCCACCAACGTTTACCATCCAACCTGACAGAACTGGAGAGGAATTGCAAGGAGGAATGGCAGAGGATCCCCAAATCCAGGTATGAAAAACTTATTGCATCTTTCCCAAAAAGACTCATGGCTGTATTAGATCAAAGGGGTGCTTCTACTAAATACTGAGCAAAGGGTCTGAATACTTAGGACCATGTGATATTTCAGTATTTCTTTTTTAATAAATCTGCAAAAATGTCAACAATTCTGTGTTTTTCTGTCAATATGGGGTACATTAATGAGGAAAAAAATGAACTTAAATGATTTTAGCAAATGGCTGCAATATAACAAAGAGTGAAAAATTTAAGGGGTTCTGAATACTTTCCGTACCCACTGTACAACACCTAGGATGCATATATATCCTCTACACACTGTAACTGCAGCTAACTGACTCGCCTGCCTGCTCTAACTCAATATAAATGACACTGTCTGTCTCTGTAATCTCTCATTAAACAACTCCAACACACTAGCCGGCGGCCTTATATAGTGTGGGGCGTGTACTAAACCCCCTGAGCCATAATTGGCCAAAGCCACCCTGGCTTTGGCCAATTACGGCTCTCCGTTTTTTTCTGCGCTGTGATTGGCCAAAGCATGCGGGTCATAGTGCATGCTTGGCCAATCATCAGCCAGCAATGCTCTGCGATGCCGCAGTGAATTATGGTCCGTGACGCGCCACTCGAATTTGGCGTGAATGGCCCATAATGTTTGCAATTCGGCCGACAGCCGATGTTCGAGTCGAACATGGGTTTGACTCGAACACGAAGCTCATCCCTAACCTCGAGTAGGTGTCTCCAGGGCGGATTTCACTGCTAGTAACTCCTTTTCTCCTACTGGGTAATTGATCTCTGCGGGAGTAAGTGATCGGGAATGGTAGGCCACAGGGTGAAGCGGTCCATCAATGGACGATTTTTGGGATAGGATAGCCCCTAGGGCCAGATGGGAGGCATCGACCTCCAAGATGTATTGTAGGTTAGGGTCTGGTAGGCATAGGATGGGTGCAGTAGTGAACCGACATTTCAGGGTATCAAAGGCCTCCTGGGTTTATGTGTTCCATGCATAGTTGGTGTGGATACTGGTGTGTTACAGGATTTTTTTTTTTATGAATTTGCGATAAAAATTTGCGAATCGAAGGAATCTTTGGAGCGCCTTTCTATTCAGGGGTCTGGGCCATTTTTGGATACAATCGATCTTACCAGGATCCATCTGCATGCCTTTCTCGGAAATTATGTAACCCAAGAATGTGACGTGTTGGATTCGAAAATGCACTTCTCTAATTTGACGTATAAGTTATGTGTGCATAGTCTAGAGAGAACCCATCTATAATGCTTGCGATGGTCTATGATGTTGTCAGAGTATATAAGGATGTCGTCTAGATATACTACTAAACAAACATCAAGGAGATCCCTGAAAATGTCGTTCACGAGGAACTGGAAAGTGTCAGGTGCGTTGCACAGGCCAAAGGACATGACCAGGTACTCATAAAGGCCGTAACGGGTGCGGAAAGCGGTCTCCCATTCATCCCCCTGCCGAATTCTGACCAGATTATACGTTCCCTTTAAATCAAGTTTGGTGAACAACTTTGCCGTTTGCAAACGTTACAATAATTCTGGGATGAGAGGAAGGGGGTATCTGTTTTTCACAGTGATCTTGTTCAATTCTCTATAATCGATGATGGGACGTAGGCTTTGATCCTTGTTCCGGATTAAAAACATGCCAGCTGCTGCGAGTAAAGTGGACGGTCTTATGAACCCTTTCTTTAAATTTTCTTCTAGATATTCCTTTAGATGGGCCAATTCAGGCTGTGATGATGCATATATATGTCCAAAAGGAATTTTGCTGCCTGGGAGTAACTCAATTGGACAATCGTATGGTCTATGTGGGGGTAATAGCTCTGCATTCTTTTTGCTGAAGACATCAGCGAAATCTTGGTATGCCCTAGGTACCTGGTTGACTTCCCCTAGGGACAGTGACTCCACCTGCGATAAAGAAGTCTCTTTGTAACATGTCTCCTTGCAGTATTGAGAGGTGAGGAGCACACTGCTGTCTTCCCAACGTAGAGTGGGTTTGTGTGTATGCAGCCAGGGAAGCCCTAGGATGAGGGGAAAATGGGGAGACGGTATCACATCTAAGCAGATGTATTCTATATGTGTAGATTCTGTCACCATAAGCAGAGGTTGTGATTGTGTAGTGATGGGACCGGAGGTTAAGGTAGTTCCGTCAATAAGTCTGAGAGACAGGTTTGCATTTAGTGAATACAGGAATTTTATTGTTTTTAACAATATGCGAGTCTATGAAGTTCCCACACGCTCCTGTGTCAATCATAGCCTCGAGAGTATTTTGGGTTTGGTCCCACTGCAGACAGACAAGAATTTTTAAATAGTTAGAGTCTGGTAAGTGGGGGTTTACTAGCTTGCAGAGGTAAGCTGACTTACCCGGCTTTTTCTTTCTGAGCATGGGGCAGTCGATGTGGTGTGGTGTGGCGCACCACAAAACATACAGAGCTGAAGGGACCTTTGCCTAGACCTCTCCTGCTGGGGTAAGCGGTCCCCTAACTGCACCAATTTCCATGGGTACCATAGAGTCCGCAGTATGGCCGGAGGGAACCGAATAGGAGACTCCTGAGAGTCTCTCAGCTCTCCGTTCTCGCATTCTTCTATCAATGGATATGCTGAGGAGAAAAAGAGCATCCAAGGTAGAGGGTATTACAGTGCGGGCTAACTTATCCTTCAGGGTTTCTGATAAGCCTAGCCGGAACTGATTCTTTAGGGTGACCCACTGTTTAAATTGGGCGATGTAATCTTCGACAGGGTGTTTACATAAGGCAGACTCCGCAGAGATCTGCTTGCTGGGGTCATCATATAGTAGATCCATGGCGGCACTGAAATCGCTGAATGAGTTTAGGATTGGATCTTTTTTCTCTATGAAAGTGTTAGCCCAGGCTCGGGGTTCCCCTCTAAGGTAGGAGATGGCGGTGCAAACTTTAGTTCTGTCGGTGGCATAAGTTCTTGGTTTCATGTCAAACAACAGTTTACAAGCGTTAATGTATTCCCATTAGTTTCTCCTATCCCCCGAGAAGATGTCTGGTGGGCTTATTTTCGGTTCTGGGGTGTCGGGTTGTGTAACCCGAATAGGGAAGTTATCAGTGACATATGATTTGAGATTCTGGTTCTCCGTGGAAAGGTCTGAGACCATCTGTGAAAGAGCGTCAAGTCTCTGATTAAACACCACCATGTGGTTAACTACCTCCGATGGATCCATTTTACTCCTATTGGTAAGAGTGGTTTGTGCTATCTGTAATGCTTCAGGCAGTGTAACTATAATGGTTGGCGTGGATCACAGCTTCGGAAGTCTATAATATGATATACTAAACAGTTAACTTCAATCTGACAGACATCAGGAAGGAAGACTCAGATAAATTGGAAAATCAAGTGGTTTTATTTAGTGTGGTAATACACAGCCATAAGGGGGAGCACCAGAGGTAACTTGAGTGTAGTAGCAGCACACACGAATACAGTTTATAGTAAACAAAAAGATACTTGCTGAGTGGACTTCTGGTGTTGGTGTCACCCAGTGGCTTCTGGAGAGATATACTGGTCTCCTATTGTAGTGGTATAGGTAGAGAGTTCTGCCAGCAGAGTAGGCTGACGGAGGGTAGATCAGTGGAGAGCCTCTGACTACCAGTGAGGAAGGGGCTCTGACCGGCCCAAAAGCTGGAAGTTGGAGGGGCTCTGTCCGGCCCGAAAGCGAGGAGGCAGACGGGGCTCTGTCCGGCCCAATATAGAGATGGAAGTCGGGGCTCTGACCGGCCCAATAGTGAGTGTAGATGGCAGTCTTCTGATGGAGGTATTTGCCTGGCGTCAGGTTCCTAGCACGAACGTCAAGAAAATGGCGGTGGCTGTTTAAGTAGGGATAAGAGGAGGAGCCGGGTGATGTCGCTGTGACGTCATCTATCTGCGACGGAGTTGGTAGAGATGTCTGAGCCCCCAGTGGAGAGATAAGAACATTACATGGAGTTGATGGAGATGTCGGAGCCCCAGTGGAGAGATAAGAATATTACAGGATAAGTACATTACACTGCAGGCCATTCCTGGTGTAGGTGTTCAAACACATTTTCAGGCAGGCAGACAGGTGATTCAGTGATCTGCAGTGCATTAAATATATATACAGTCTCCTACATATACAGTATATATCCACTGCATTCTAGTCTAGCCAAGCCTATATCTGACTGCAGGCCATTCCTGGTGTACTTTTTCTAGTAAACTTCAGGCGGTGTTTTGCTAATCAAATTTTACAACATGTCTGGAAGGCCACCAAGGAGAGGCAGACGCTCTCAGGCCACAAAAAGAGGGCAAGCAGGTTCTGTGTCTAAAGCCAACAGTGCTGGTCGTGGACACGGTGCATCCTAAGCACGTGGCCGTGGGGAACGCTTGTCCTTTTTTTTGGCAGCTGGCCGTGTTGAGCCACAACATGCAGAAGAGTTGGTAGAGTGAATAACAAAGCCATCCTCCTCATCCTCATACTCTGTCACCCAGGCTCAGAGTAGTTTTCCTGCCAATGCAGCTGCCAAAGCGACCTATTCCATCTGCTCAATGTCATCAGTCAATCCTTCCCTAGCCCCACCATCATGCACGGAGAAGTCCCCCGAACTGTTCGACCACAGTGTCAGGTACATGCTGCAGGAGGATGCGCAGTCTTTTGAAGGCTCCGATGATGGTACCCATGTTGATGAAGGCAGTAACGTGAGCCCAGAGAGAGGGAGTGCCCAAGAAGGACAAGAAACTGTCAGTCATGTTCCCCCAGCTGCAGGATACTGCCAGGTTTGCTCCAGTGAGGAGGAGGGAGGGGATGATGAGGTCACTGACTTTACGTGGGTTCCTGTTAGAAGAGAGGAGACACATTTCCAACGAGGCCGGATGCCCTCCAGGGGCCAGTTTAAGGGCAGCCACCCGACTGCATCACACCGCAGAGCTCCGTATGTGCAGGGCGCTGCTGACTCCCCGCGTATTTTGAAAAGGTATTTGGTGTGGGCCTTTTTTAATACGTGTGCAGCAGATCGCACTGTTGCTGTTTGCAACATATGTCTGAAGCGTATCAAGCGTGGCCGAGACAGCAGCCTCTTGGGCACCACATGCTTGACCAGACATATGTCGACCTCCTATGCAGTCCATTGGCAACAGTACTTAAAAGACCCACACCAAAGAACAAGGCGGACCTCTCCTTGCTCCTCATCAGCTGGGATCTCCAACCCCACTATACCTTCAGTCCTCTCAGAAACCTGCACTGAGAGGAATGAAGGTGTAGAATTAGGTGTGCCAAGTACTTGCGGGCAATCTGCTATCGCTACACCAACATCCGATTGTAGCAGGCAAATTTCCCTACCCCAGTTGCTAAACTGTCAAAAGAAATTCGGTCCCAGCCATCCACATGCTCAGCATCTGAATGCTAGCTTGGCTAACTTGCTAGCACTCCAACTGCTGCCTTTTCAGCTGGTAGACTCTGCCCCCTTTCGTGAATTTGTAGAATGTGCGGTACCTCAGTGGCAGGTTCCCAAACGGCATTTCTTTTCAGGAAAGGCCATTCTGGCTCTCTACCGGCATGTGGAAGGTAATGTCTTGGCCTCGTTGGACAGGGTGGTCAGCCGTAAGGTGCATATTACCGCTGACTCATGGTCCAGCAGGCATGGACAGAAACGTTACCTTTCTTTCACGGCGCACTGGGTAACTATGCTGGCAGCTGGGAAGGATGCAGGACAGGGTGCAGTATTGTTGGAGCTTCCACGTCTCCAAAATTCTAGTAGTGGTGATTCTGCCACACCTCTCTCCTCCACCCCCTCCTCTTCTTCTTCCTCTGCAGATTTGTCCTCGAAACCAGCGGTGCTCCGTAGGCGTTCAAGGGGCTACGCAAGCACTAAGGCAAAAAGATGCCATGCAGTGCTTAGGTTAGTCTGCTTAGGGGACAGGAGCCACACTGGGGCAGAGATTCTGTCAGCTCTGCAGGGGCAGACTCAGAGGTGGTTGACGCCACGCCAGCTTCAGCCAGGAATGGTTGAATGTGACAATGGCACCAACCTCTCTCCGCCCTCCGACAGGGACACTTGACCCATGTTCCCTGTTTGACTCACATCCTGAATTTGGTGGTGCAGCGGTTCTTGTGCAGGTACCCAGGCTTACAGGATCTTCTGAGGCAGGCCAGGAAAGTCTCTGGGCATTTCCGCCGGTCATATAATGTCAGTGCTCAGCTGGTTGACCTTTTAAAAGGAATGTAACCTGCCCAAGAACTGCCTAATTTTGACATGCCCACCAGGTGGAACTCAACGTTGGCAATGCTGCAGCGGCTGCACACACAGCAGAGGGCCATCAATGAATACCTGTGTGAGTATGGCACCAAGACTGGGTCAGGGGAGCTTGGCTTTTTTTCGCCACACCAGTGGCTACTGATCAAGAATGCATGCACTGTCCTGTCACCATTTGAGGAGGCCACGAGAATGGTGAGCAGTGACAGTGCATGCATCAGTGATACTGTCCCTCTTGTCTTCTTGTTGGAGCACACGCTTCGTGTAAAAATGGACAGGGCACTTGAGGCAGAACAGAGGGAGGAAGAGGAGTACTTCCTTACCTCTCAAGGCCCCCTTTATCCAGACAGTATTCCTGCAGGCCCGCCGATCACACAGGAAGAGGAGGAGGAGGGTGTCAACATGGAGGTGGAGCCTAGCACTCAGCATCAGCAGCAGTCTTCAAGGGATCGTTTTTAGTCCCCAGAAACCCATGTACGTGGCAGGGAGGAGGTGGCTGAGGATCATGTCATCCTTAGTGACCCAGAGGACTCCGGATCGAATGCCTCAGCAAACCTACGCTGCATGGCCTCCCTGATCCTGCAAAGCCTGCGAAAGGACCCTCGGATTCGTGGTATCAAGGAGATGTATCATTACTGGCTGGCAAACCTTCTTGATGCACGTTACAAGGGTAAGGTTGCGGAACTTATCCAGCCTTCACAGAGGGAGCAGAGGATGAAACATCTTCAGGAGGCCTTGCAGAAAGGTTTGTCCAATGCGTTTCCAGAGCCTGGGAGGTTACAATTTCCTGGTCCTCCTGGACAACGTGTTGCTGAGGCTTGCATTTAGACAATTCTTTAGTCCGCAGCTCCAAGGTCTGATCGGTTCCAGCAACCATAGCCAGCGTCTGATTTACATGGTGCAAGAATACCTAGGGGCAAGATCAGACTTGGAGACCTTTCCAACCGAAAATCCACTGGGTTACTGGGTCTTGAGGATGGATCACTGGCCAGAGCTTGCACAATATGCAATTGAGCTACTGGCCTGTCCTGCATCCAGCGTTCTTTCTGAACGCACATTCAGTGCTGCTGGAGGCTTTGTAACCGATCACAAAGTGCGCCTGTCCACAGACTCAGTTGATTGGCTCACCTTCATAAAAATGAATCAGTCTTGGATACCAAGCACCTGATGCTGATGTAACCGATTTATTTTTGTATGAATGTGAGATCCCTTGAAGACATATGCTGAGTGACTATCCTGTTATGCTGAGTGACTATCCTATTCCTCCTCAATGTTCATGTTGATAGCTTCTAAGAACATTTTTGTTTCAGGGCACCACCACCACCACTGCCTGATGCCACGTACACACGACCGTTTTTAATGTCATTGGAAAAAACCGCATTATTCTCGACGTGATTTTTCGTGTTTCCTCTCAAGCCTGCCCTGCCTTGCCTACACACTATCGTGGAAAACAATATTTGAGTAAAGCGCGGTGACGTACAACGGCACTATAAAGGGGAAGTTCCATTCGGATAACGCCACCCTTCATGTTAATAAAGTTTGTTGAGAGACGATTCGCGCTTTTCAGCCTTGTGCTTTTCAGTCTGTTACAGCGTGACGAATGTGCTATCTCTATTACGAACGCTAGTTTTACCAGAACGAGCGCTCCCATCTCATACTTGATTCTGAGCATGCGCATTTTTTTTTACATCGTTAAAGCCCACACACGGCCGTTTTTCATGACGAGAAAAACGACTATGTAAAAAACGATGTGAAAAATTAGAGCATGTGACAATTTTTTCATGGCACACATGATCATTTTTAATGACTATTTAAAAAAAAAAAAAATTCTCATTAAAAATGGTCGTGTTTACACGGCATAAGGCCCAATTTTTCTGCCCCTGTTTAACAGGGGCGCGTAATTAAAAATGTTGATCTAATATTTCACAGCAGGGCCCGTTCTTGCGCTCAACAAGAGTATCTGTGAGGCTTTACAGTGTTGTGTCACCACCACCACCGCCTAAGGCCCAATTTTTCTGCCCCTGTTTAACAGGGGCATGTTATTACAATATTTGCTCTAATATTTCACAGCAGGGCTCGTTCCTGCGCTCAACAGAATCTGTGAGGGGTTACACAGTGTTGTGGCACCACCACCACTGCCTAAGACCCAATTTTTTTGCGTGTAATTACAATTTTTGATCTAATATTTCACAGCAGGGCCCGTTCCTGCGCCCACCAAGAATAACTGTGAGGGCTTACAGTGTTGTGGCACCACCACCAAAGGCCCAATTTTTCCGCCCCTGTTCAACAGGGGCATGTAATTACAATTCTTGATATAATATTTCACAGCAGGGCCCGTTCCAGCGCCCACCAAGAGTAACTGTGAGGGCTTACAGTGTTCTGGTATCACCAACACCTAAGGCTCAATTTTCTGCAGACTATATAGGGCAGGCCGTATAGTATATACAGGCGGTACCCTACTTTCAAACATCCGACTTACAAACAACTCCTACTTACAAACGGAGGGAGACAACAGGAAGTGAGAGGAAATATACCCCTAGGAAGGGAAATTCTCTCCTGTAAGAGTTAATATGGGAAAAAGGTGTCTCCACTGATGCTTTATCACCAATCCTTGTTTCCCTAATAACCCCAAATTTTCAAAATCCAATTGTCATTGGGACAGAAAGTGAGTGGAAATCTTTTGAACAGGGGCACAGACAGCAAAACAAATGTTACAGGGGTGATAACCCTTGCCTATGTTATCCAAAAAGCTTAAAAATGTATTTTTTAGGCTGGAGCTACACTTACGAAATGTACCTGTTCCAAATTACAAACAAATTCAACTTAAGAACAAACCTACAGTCCCTGTCTTGTTTGGACCGCCTGCATACTGCTGTTCAGAGTATATAGGGCCTGGGGGCCCTACGCCTTTTATTTTTTTAATTTGGGTGCGGGGTTCCCTTAATATCCATACAAGACCCAAAGGGCCTGGTAATGGGCTGGGGGGGGTGTACCCATGTTTTTTTAAACTTTTTTTTTTTTTGCATTAATACATGTCCCCTGGGGCAGGACCCGGGTCCCCAAACACTTTTTATGACAATAACTTGCATATTAGCCTTTAAAATTCGCACTTTAGATTTTTCACGTTCAGGTCCCATAGACTTTAACAGTGTTCGAATGTTCGCGCGAACTTTCGGTCCGTTCGCATGTTCTGCCACGAACCGAACCGGGGGGGTGTTTCAGCTCATCACTACTAAAAATAAGAACAGGGAAGATCTTCTCTCTAAACAAAAACGGCCCCAAAAATAGATATAACGATAAACCCACTGTAGTTACACCCTTTAGCAAGGAATTCTATCAGATTAGAGAAGTGGTTAATAAGTATTTGTCCCTCTTGTTTGAGGACGAGTCTCTTTCTCCTAGCATTTCTTGTTCCACGCCCAATCAACCACATGGTTACACTTTAAAGGCAACTTTAGGTGTGGGACCAGGGATTGCCCTTGCTGTCCGCATATTTTTGGAGGTCAGGAGGTGACGTCCAGCAGTAATGGCAGGATCTTTCATTTAAAAAATTGCTTTCAATTGTAATACCACGTATGTCATCTATGTCATTACTTATACAAATCATGCAATATCCAATATGTGGGACGCACTACTCGTAGACTACGCGATCGCTTCCGCAAACACCTAAGCGACATTAGAACAGAAAAATCCACTAATGTAGCGAGGCATTTTAAAAACTACCACAGTGGTAATATCAGTTTGGTCCATGTACAAATAGTAGAAAGAGTTAAACTCTCAGCCAGAGGGGGTGATTTATTTAGACCAGGAGTGTCCAAACTTTTTTCGAAGAGGGCCAGATTTGATGAAGTGAACATGCGTGAGGGCCGACCATTTTGCCTGACATTCTGTGAACCATTAAAATTAAACTGTGTTCGATCGAGCACTAATACACTGCCCAACAAGAATTCTCTTGCCTTTGTGGCTGTGTGGTGAAGAGATGAGCTCAGGCGTGTTAAAACACACATTCACTTTAAAAAAATCTTAAATTTGAAATAAAGAACTGTGAAGCAAAATAAGGGTCACTGCCCATCAATGCAGCCTCACAAGTGCCCATCAATACAGCCTCACAAGTGCCCATCAATACAGCCTCACAAGTGCCATAAATGCAGCACCCCCGTTGCCCTGAATGCAGCACCCCCGTTGCCCTGAATGCAGCACCCCCCTTGCCATGAATGCAGCACCCCCCTTGCCATGAATGCAGCACCAAACAAATGTCACTGCAATTATCTATGACTGGTCTTCACAGCAAGGAGCATGGGGGTGGGCGAATCGCATATAAACAAAAACACAAAAAGACAGACAAAACCCAAGCTCAACTTACCAACCAATCAGCAACCAACCAAAATCACCTGTCTAACAGTGCGTTTAAATACAGGGGTTTAGTTGCACGCATTTGCAAATACATGCGTAAGCTGCAGGCCTCGTCAAGGCTCCCTGTGTACTGCAGTCCTAACTCTAAAATGTAAAGTCTTCTCAGTGAAAGCACATGCATGCTGATGGATAGATAAAGGGCAGATAACTGGAGGGGGCCCACCCTCCTTAAAGGGGAAGGAGCACACTAGGCACCCAGCACATAGAAGCAAAGGTGCTAGTGCGTTGCCTGACCACAATGACAAAAAATGCCAACATTACAACAAACAAATGTCACTGCCCTTATCTATGACTGGTCTTCACAGCAAGGAGCATGGGGGTGGGCAAATCGCATATAAACAAACACACAAAAAGACAGACAAAACCCAAGCTCAACTTACCAACCAATCAGCAACCAACCAAAATCACCTGTCTAACAGTGCGTTTAAAAACAGGGGTTTAGTTGCACGCATTTGCAAATACATGCGTAAGCTGCAGGCCTCGTCAAGGCTCCCTGTGTACTGCAGTCCTAACTCTAAAATTTAAAGTCTTCTCAGTGGACGCACATGCATGCTCCCCGGCAGCCAGCATGTATTTCTTTTGTGGCCCCCGCCACTCGGGGATTCGTTGGGGGCCACAAAAGATATAAATGTCAAAATGACCAGGCGGGCCATCCGAAACCAGAACGCGGGCCAGACTTTGGACACGCCTGATTTGGACTTTTATGTAGGAGGGAAGTTTACTGGATTTTTTATTTGAGTATCCGTATTCACTCTGGCTTAAACTATGAATGGGATGTTTACCACTATTTTGAGTAATTTTAATGTGCTTCATATATTTTTGATCCTTCTTACTATATTCCTGCTTTTGGTCTTTTTTGAAGAAAAAAAATTATTACTTTCTTGATGCGATTTTTTTGATCGATTGCCTGGTTTTCTCGATTTTTTTTTTAGCTAATATTTATCTTTATGGGCTCAGGTATGTGCACACATTTGTTTTACATGAAACATAAATACTTTCTTTGTTTGAGGACCATTCCGTTCTCGTTTTTTGTAAATGTGTGGGATTTTTGTAAATGTATGGGTGTTTTTGATTTTAATGGTGTCCGCATAGTGGTGTTTTCATGCGACCTTTTATTTATTTGTGTGCCTTTAATTATATACAAATGCTTACATGCATTTTCTTTTTAATTTTTATATTTTGGTATATACTGTATTAGGCTACTGGTAAATTCTGGTCCATGTGGGGGATCCTTCATGTATGTATGTGTCATATATTTTTTACACATGAGGTTCCTGCTATCATGATTTCATCACTATTCTTGCTGGTCTGTGTTTGTATTGTTGTAAGTATACATATACACTCTTATTTTTTTTATCTATACTGTTTTAACTCCTTTATACATGTTTTTCAATGTTTATACCATTTCACATCCTTTGACATTTGTATTATACATGCATGTATATGTGTTTTGTCCAGGTGTGCATGTCTCCTTTGACAGAGCATCCTATTTGCACATGGTGTGTTGATTATTTCTATTTGGACAGGTGATACATTTTTTACCTGTCTTTTTTTGATTGGTTCCAGCCACACACTTTGGTCTATAAAGAAGTATGCATACCTGGTGATAGTCAGCAATGATTAAGCACTTTGTGTGAAACATGTCAGCTGAACAGCGGGATCCCTCGTGTGTCATGTTTTTTAAACCTTTGACTCTACAATAAACCAACAAATTTTTCTTCATCTCTTTATGTGCCGCTTTTTCTCTTTGTTGCATGGATTTTCCAGGTTGCGGACCTCGGCAGGCACCCAGTCTTGTTGCCACAGTATCAAGACATATTTAGTTTGCAGACAGCCTTGGAGCGGTGTACACTCTACTTCCCTTTTCCTAGGCGCTATAGCGTTAAAAATAGCTCCTGCAATCCGCCCTCAAACTGCGGTTACATTGCTGCGGGCTTTCACACTGGAGTTTTGCACTAGCAGGACGGAAAAAAAGTTCCTGTGCCTCCTAAGTCATCTTGGCCACTGTCATAGGTATTGATGTCACAGAGGGAACTTGTGAAAAAGAGAAGTACGACCATTCTCTAGTGTACTAGTGAGCAAGTTATTGACAGATGTCTTTTTGTGTGCTCCCCCCAGGCAAATATCTCCTATAATGACCCAACCAAGATCCAGTTTGGGCATATGGGGCCTTGTGGGGGCCATTGATCTGCTTTTTTTGTGGGCTTGCAAGATATCTCTCCCTAGGAGCAAGATTATCTGATCCTGATCATCTAGTTCTGGTATGAGATGTGCTATGTGATTCCGGTGAGTCTGGTGAACTGCTGCATCTGGTGTGAGGATCTCAGATCTGTTGTCTGGGATCTGATTGCACTCTATCATGGTCGGTAAGTGTAGACACGTCTTACCATCCATGGATTCTATTTGTAGGTCGTCAGTCCTTCTCCCAGCCGTCTACACTGTACCTGCACAGGTCCTAAGGGAGTAAGGACTGCTGGGGCCCTTATTGTTTAGAATATCAAAAAACACAGATATAGCTAGTGACTTTTACTCTGATCATCCAAGATGGCATAGAGCTTGACTGCTTTGTCTCTGCGTCCTTTTGGGTAAACGCTTACTAGACAGATTTTGGAACAGGATATACCACCTGTAATTGCTTTGCAGACTTCAGTGCACTGTTAAATGATTGCTATTGCGTCTGTACTAGAGTCCTTGGCCTTCCCGCCATGGTCATTGTCACTATGGGCAGGTAGGGAGCTTCTTGGAGCTGGCCCTGGGTGCAGAGCTGTGTTGGGATCTGTGCTGCCACACTCTGTACACAACACTGACCTTACAGTCCTTGGCAAAGTGCATGGATGAAGAGCGGCAGTTGTAACAAATGTTGTTCTCTTAGAGGAAGGCCTTGCGATCCCGAATGGTCTTTGCTCTGAAGGTTCTGCATTCTCTCTTGCTCCATGCGTACTCTCTCCTGCTCTCTCTATTGATCCTGCCTCACCTTTTCTGCATCAAAGTGAACCTTTTCTCTTCTTATCTGCAACTGCGGCCCTGGCCCTCGCTGCTTCATCTTTCGGACGGGCAATGGCTGCTGCATTGTGACAGATGGCGTGGATGAGCTTGCTCGCGACCGTGTGTAAGAAGATGCTTGACTGCGAGACATGGCTGCAGTGGAGAAGCTGTCCTGCTGTGTAGAAACCGCTGTAGTGTCCAGTGCGGGGATGCTGCGTGACAGAGCGCGTCTCTGTGTAGCCTGGCTGTTGCTTCACCTGCTGAAGGCCTGTTTCATCTAAGGCATCTGACTGTATTGACACTGCGTAGCCCCGGGCTGTACAGTCTTCCGAAGTCAGCTTATCTTCACCTCAGAGGTCAGTAAACATTTCACTCCTCAGCTTAAAAATGTCACTGTTCTGTCTCTAAACCTTCTTGCTCTATAAACTTCAGATACCATATTTCTTTGATCTTAGATTCATTGGAACAAGCCAGGTGAAACTACAAATTGATAAAATAAACATCAATCAGTACAATATTGCATATAACAAGGAAACAATGCTCTATAAAACAGAATGACATAACAAGAACTTTTTAAGCTCGCTAAGAGGTGATGGCGAGAGATTGGAGAAACAGCCTTCCTGTTATAATGTGCATTCCTAAAATGGTGGCTGACTGACTTCCTCTAGAGAATCCTCCCAGAATGCTATAGTTCCTAACAACTTTATTAACACATTCTAAGAAATTACAATATGTAACTAAAACAAGCAGCTAAAGCTATACCAGAAAGGGACAGTAGGTGGCGCCTACGCTCTACATATAACTAGCTTGGTGTACATCAAGGAAAACCCAACATATTATTTAATCACATAAACACAGTAACTGAATAAGGCCCAATGGGCAGAACAGGTATCGAAAATAATCACATTTTGTTGCTTTGCAGCCTGAAATTAAGACAGACAGTTTTTGTTTTATCCAGCTGTATGTACTCATTTATAACAGCCAAGTGAAAGATATAACACCAACATATCAGAAAAAAGTAAAAAAAAAAAAAAAACTGAATCAAAGAGGATCAGGTATAGCTAATCACCTTCTCAATGGCACACAACGCCATTTGACTTTCAACTGTGATAAGTTGTTATTCTGATTAGCTCAGCATGAAAAGAGCTTTCCTGGAGCATTTCAGTCCCTGATAGTGCAACTGAAGCAAACAATCAACTATAGGTGGCAAAGCACTGTCAAAAGATCTCTGGGATAAAGTTGTGGACAGGCACAAGTCAAGAGATGGATACAAACAAATTTCAAAGACTTTTCAACCAGACTATGTAATAGGAAGGAGGTTTACCTTCCAAAATGACACAAAGCACACAGTTAAAATTACAATACAGTGGTTGAAGGATAAAAAGGCGAATGTCCTTGCATAGCCTAGTCAGAGGCCAAACTTAAACCCCATTGAAAATCTCTGAAAGGACTTGAAGACTGCAGTCCACAAATTGAATCAAAATATTAAACTGAGAAAATGTACCGTTTTAAGAAAAAAAAAGGGGGGTAATTTTGAAATTGATGGCAGCAACACATCTCAAAAAAGGTGTAACATCCCCTCTTCTTTTAACCACTTGCCGACCGCCGCATGACTATTTACGTCGGCAGAATGGCACGGCTGCACAAGGGAACGTACCTGTATGTCCCCTTCAAATCGCAGCACAGCGGGCGCCTCTGCACCTGACGCGAGCTCCGTGAGTGTGACCGCGGGTCCCACGGACTCGATGTCTGCCAGGTGCCCGCAATCGTGTCACGGAGCTGCAGAACGGGGAGATGTAAACAAGGCATTTCCCTGTTCTGCCTAGTGACAGGACAGTGATCTACTGCTCCCTGTTATCGGGAGCAGTGATTCCTGTCGTGTCACTTGTAGCCCAGCTCCCCCCAGTTAGAATCACTCCCTAGGACACACTTAACCCCTTCGTCGCCCCCTAGTGTTTAACCCCTTCCCTGCCAGTGTCATTTACAAAGTAATCAGTGCATTTTTATAGCACTAATCGCTGTATAAATGACAATGGTCCCAAAATAGCGTCAAAAGTGTACGATGTGTCCGCCATAATGTCGCAGTCACGATAAAAATCGCAGATCGCCACCATTACTAATAAAAAAAATAATTAAAAAAATGACATAAATCTATTCCCTATTTTGTAGACGCTATAACTTTTGTGCAAACTAAACAATATACGCTTATTTTTTTTTACCAAAAATATGTAGAAGAATACATATCGGTCTAAACTGAGGGAAAAAAAAATTCTTAGAAATTTTTGGTGGATATTTATTATAGCAAAAAGTTAAAAATATAGCTTTCAAAAATTGTTGCTCTTATTTTGTTTATAGCGCAAAAAATAAAAACCGCAGAGGTGATCAAATACCACCAAAAGAAAGCTCTATTTGTGCAAAAAAAAGGATGTCAATTTCGTTTGGGTGCAACATCGCACGACCGCGCAATTGTCAGTTAAATAGACGCAGTGCCGAATCGCAAAAAGTGCTCTGGTCAGGAAGGGAGTAAATTCTTCCGGGGCTGAAGTGGTTAACAACACTCCGTAAATGTTTGGGAACTGAGGAAACCAGTTGCTGGAGGTTTGGGAGAGGAATGGTGTCCCTTTCTTGCCTGATATAAGATCCTAACTGCTCAACAGTTATATAGTCTTCTTAGTCATATTTTTCATTTCAAGATCTGCAAAATATTTTCAATTGGTGAAAGGTCTGGACTGCAGGCAGGCCAGTTACGTACTTGGACTCTTCTGTTACAAAGCTATGCTGTTATCATAGATGCAGTATGAGGTTTAGCATTGTCCTGCTCACCTGCTGAAATATGCAAGTGATTCCCTGTAAAAGATATAGAAACATAGAAAAGTGAAGGCAGAAAAAAAGAACAAGTGGTCTGTCGAGTTTGCCCCCCCCCCTTTTTTTTAATACATGTTTTTGTATATTATGTTTATTTTTATGTTAACTTGTTTTGTCTTTATGTAGATCTATTGTTTGAATCCACTTACTGTTAACTGACTTACTACCTCTGCTGGACATCTGTTCCAAGCATCAACTACTCTTTTGGTATATAATACTTTCTGAGTTTTTGACGTTCGTCCCGCTAGTTTGAGGTCTTGTCCTTGGCTTCATGTTAAAAATACTGCCCTTTTGAACCTTATTCACCCCCTTGAAGTAGTTAAAGTTTTCCATAATGTCTCCCCTTTCCCTTCTTACCTCAAGTCTTTCCTGATTTCCAATTTTTTACCCGTCTCTGGGCTTGCTCTATTTTATCAATATCTCTTAGGAAGTGAGGTCTCCAGAATTGGACATAGTATTCTAAATGAGGTCTAACTAAAGATCTATATAGGGGAACAGGACCTATTTTCTCGTGCTGGTGACTCCTCTCCTATTTAGTCTGGAGGACGCGGCACCCATGATTGCCAAAAAGAATGTCAACTTTCAATTCGCCTGACCACAGAACAGTTTTTCACTTTGCAACAGACCATTTAAAATGAGCTTTGACCCAGAGAAGACTGCAGCGTCTTCAAAAATATGAGATGTGTCGTCTTCTTTGCATGATAGAAAAAGAAGTCAGGAAGTGATGAAACGTCAGGGCGTGACCAACACAGCTTAGCAAACCGGAAGTGACGCGGATGCGTTCCAGGACCTGCCTCACAGGAAACGCTGATAGGATCTGACGTCCAGCATTCATCAGGGGCAAGTTCCTAGCGCTGAAGCGCTCATTTTGTTCCATTTTATTGCCTGTACAATACATTATTGTGGTACGCAGATTATGTAAGGGGGGAACTAAAGGGTCTTATTTTTCAATAAATTGTCTATACAATATTACCCTATGTGGACATATTCTTTACCCTTACATATACCTGTGTTATCGTGTGGAGTTTATGGTGGAGAAGAAAAGGAATTTTGATTGTATCATTGCTGAAGGAGGATGGTTTATCTAGGCTTGCATTTCTCTTATATCTGGTGAGTGCGCCCCCTGAAGGGGACTTTCGAAAATTCCCCCACGCGGTGAAATACACTTTGGTGAAAGGAGCACTAAGAATAAGAATTGGATTAAATACAACTAGACTCACCATCCACTACTTCATCACCTATATAAGCGATTGTTATAGAAGACGAACACACAAACTTTTGTCCGTAGCGCTGCTACAGTTTTAGTCTGAACTCTTTTAAACGAGTTTTATAAATACTGTTTTTTTTATATTTTACATGATAGAGTTTTACCTTGTATTTTTGGAGGGCACAGCAAAATGCATCCACAGACAGTGATTTTTGGAAGTATTCCTGACTCCTGAGCCCATGCAGTGATGTCCATCACAGAATCATGCCTGTTTTTAATGCAATGCCATCTGAGGGTCTGAAGATCACAGGCATCCAATATTGCGTTTCAGCCTGGTCCCTTGCGCACAGAGATTTCTCCAGATTATCAGCATTTTTTTGATTTTATATGTACTGTAGATGATTATATATTTAAAGTCTTTGCAATTTTACATCGAGGAGCATTATTCTGAAATTGTTCAGAATAGACACGGCTTTTCAGATGGTGAACTTCTGCCCATCTATACATCTGAGACACTCTTTTTGACAATTAAATTACTTGCAAAATGTTCTCCAGTTCTTCCTTGCTAGCACCACTTACTTTGCTAGCTTTTTTGAAACATGTTGCTGCCATCAATATCAAAATTAAACATTTTCTTAAAATGGTACAGTTTTTAAAAATGTGATGTTCTCCATTTTCTATTGTGAATATAATATGCGTTTGAGATTTGCAAATCATTGAATTCTATTTTTATGTATATTTTACACAGTGTCCCAACTTTTTTGGAATTGGGGTTGTACTAAGAGGACCTTGGTTATAAGGAAACAAACATTAAACAAATTCTCCCTGGAGAAGAGACACTTAAGAGGGGATATGATTGCAATATACAAATCTTTAAATGGTGACTCTAGCATTGTTAGGAAACTATTTAAAGCGGTTGTAAACCCTGCTTTATTTTTACCTACAGGTAAGCCTATAATGAGGCTTACTTGTAGGTAAAATGAATATCTTCTAAACATGCACTGTTTAGGAGATAATCACCCTGCATGCAGCTGCTGACATCAGCGGTCCATGTGCTCTGAAGGTCCGGCATACCATGCCAGAGCTTCTTGCCGGAACCAAGGGCTCGCCCTTACATGCTCCGGAAGAAAGGATGCAAGAAGATGTCAGCCCTCTCAGCGGCGAACGGGTGCCGCTGGAAGGGCTTCGTTCTAAGGTGAGTATTTCATAATATGCTAGTATCCAAAGCATTCTAGCCCATTATGCAATTGTCTTGCAGGTTGTTTTTTTTCAGCGGTTTACTACCACTTTAATCTAAGGTCTCTAAAGAAGACACATGGCCACACGATGAAGTTGGACAAGAAGTGGTTCAATGTTAAACTGCATAAGGGATTCTATAACTCCCGTCGACGGTTGGAGGTGTCAGCAGGGACTGTAGATGCATTTAAAAAAAACTTATAGATTCTCATACAGGTGGAACTGGATGAACTGGTGTCTTTATTCAACCTTTTCAACTATTAAGCTGTATGCAAAAAAAAATATTAAACTGTTTTAGCAATATTCAGAATTTTAAGAGGATACACACAGAGGATTGTTTTAAATGTGTTATATAACTAAACTGATTATCCAGCGATGGTGAGGGAGTCTGAATGTGGGAACTGTACCTACACAGATCTTCTATAAAGAAGTAGAAAGGATAGGTGAGAAAGAGCAGAAGTTAACCACTTGCCAACCAGCCGCTGTCATTATACTGCGGAGGTTGGCAAGATCCTGTAAACCGTCGTAGCTGTACGTTGATCTCTTTAAGCGGGATAGCATGCGCTCCAGCTGCATTGCGGGGGTGCCGATACTCGCGGCCGCGATACCCGCCGGCCGTGAGTGATCGCGGGCACGAGAGGCAGAACAGGGACGGGAGTGTGTAAACACACAAATCCCTGTTCTGTTCTGTGAGGAGAGACAGAAAGCGAGTTCCTAATAGCTAGGAACCACGATATGTCATTTTCCTCTAGGTCAGTCCCCTTCCCCACAGTTAGAAACACACCTAGGGAACATAATTAACCCCTTGATCGCCCCCTAGTGTTAACCCCTTCCCTGCAAGCAACATTTTTACAGTAATCAGTGCATTTTTCTAGCACTGATCGCTTTATAAATGCCAATGGTCCCAAAAATGTGTCAAGTGTCCGATGTGTCCGTCATAATGTCGCAGTCCCGATAAAATTGCAGGTTGCCGCCATTACTTGTAAAAAAATAATAATAATAAAAATGCTATAAATCTATTCCCTATTTTGTAGACTCTAACTTTTGCGCAAACCAATCAATATACGCTTATTGCGATTTTTATTACCAGAAATATGTCGAAGAATACATATCGGACTAAACTGAGAAAAATTTTGCTTTTTAAAAAAAAAAAATGGGGATATTTATTATAGCAAAAACAAAACAAAATATTGTGTTATTTTCAAAATTGTCACTTGTTTTTTTGTTTATAGCGCAAAAAATAAGAATCGCAGAGATGATCAAATACCACCAAAAGAAAGCTCTATTTGTGGGAAAAAAAGGACGTCAATTTTGTTTGGGTACAGCGCTGC
Organism: Rana muscosa; assembly: GCA_029206835.1. Lineage (NCBI taxonomy): Eukaryota > Metazoa > Chordata > Amphibia > Anura > Ranidae > Rana > Rana muscosa. The sequence goes on along the minus strand of JARGYO010000162.1, from coordinate 38,287,161 downwards.
ACGACCGCGCAATTGTCAGTTAAAACGTCGCAGTTCCGAATTGCAAAAAATAGGATTTTTTGTACTCGCCGTAAAATCCTTTTCTCTGTCGTCCATGGACGGACACAGCCCCTTAATCTTGACCATTGGGTTATGTTCTGTCTATTAGGAGAGGACTAGGCAGAACATGTTAGATATTTAATACATGTTACTTAAACAGAGCTGAACAGCCCTGCCCAGGGGGCGGTCCCTCCATACATAACCCTCCACCCTGCAGTCAGTAGCCTCAGTTCGTAGAAAATAGGATTTTTGTACTCACCGTAAAATCCATGGACGGACACAGCTCCTTAATTCTTGACAGTTGGGTTATGTTCCTGTTCATAGGAGAGGACTAGGCAGAACATGTTAGTTATCTTAAAACATGCAACTTTAACAGAGTTGAACAGCCCCGCCCGTACATAACCCTCCTACCTGCAGTCAGCAGCCTCAGTTCGTAGTAAATCAGTACAAACTGAAAAAGCAGAGGTGGGTGCTGTGTCCGTCCATGGACGACAGATAAAAGGATTTTACGGTGAGTACAAAAATCCTATTTTCTCTTTTCGTCCATGGACGGACACAGCTCCTTAATTCTTGACAGTTGGGACGTCCCAAAGCAGTGTCAAAAAAACGAGGGGTGGGCACAGCATCAAAAAACCATTTTCACCCCAAACAAGCAGAGCTCCTTAACGGAGGAGTTGCAACCTCAAAACGGCCGCCTGCAAAACTTTGCGGCCGAAGCTAGCATCCGAAGATGCACTCATCAATCTTGTAAAATTTGGAAAAAGCGTAAACGGACGACCAGATCGCCGCCTTACACACTTGTGATACAGATGATTGAAGTCGGAAAGCCCAAGACGCACCAAAAGCCCTGGTCGAATACGCCGTAACGGGAAAGAGAGGCGCCCGCACCTAAGGGCATAGGCCTGGATGACAGTCAGCCTGATCCACCGAGAAATGGTGGCCGACGAGACCGCCAGGCCCCTTTTGTGGACCGGACACCGACACAAACAGTGAGTTAGACCTCCGAAACGGAGCTGTAACAGACAGGTACACCCGCAAGGCCGTACCACGTCCAAAGAGTGGAGCGCAGACTCTCTGGGATGCGATGACGGAGGACACAAGGATGGAAGTACAATGTCCTCTTTCAGGTGAAAGCCGAAATCACCTGTGGAAGAAACTAAGGTCGCGGGCGTAGTACCGCTAAATCCTTATGGAGGATCAACATGGGGACTTGCAAAGCAAGGCTGCCAATTCAGGAACTCTTCTGACAGAAGTAATGGCCACTAGAAAGGCCACCTTCTGAGATCACGTCAGGAGAGGAATCTCACTGGTGTTCTCAAAAGTAAGTTCCTGAAGAACCGAGAGCACCAGGTTCAAATCCCGAGGAGGGAGAAGTGGTCTACTTGGGGGAAACCCCCATCAAAACTCCTGTACAAAGGTCCCCACCAGGGAATGGGACGCCAACGGCCATAGAAAGAAGGTTGAGACTGACCCTTTGTGGTGCTTAAAACAAGTTTTTTAAAACCACTCCATGCTGTAAAAACAGCAGGACCCTGGGAACCGAACACATCCGTGGACGGCACTTCATCTCCACGCACCTGGAGACGTAGGCCTTCCAGGTGCGATGGTAGATCTTGCAGGAGGAAGAATTCAGTGCCCTCAGCATGGTCGAGATGACCGAATCCAAAAGACCTCGGTCCCTTAGTACCTGGCTGACGATAACCATGCCATACGGCCAGCGGCTGTAAGGCAGGATGAAGTGTGGGACCTTGAGACAGAAGGTCCTCCCGCATTGGCATCCGCCAGCGCGTCCACCACCAGGTGTACGAAGTCGGCGTACCAAGGACGCCGGGGCCAATCCAGAGCGATTAGGATCACCGGGAATCCCCTCGATCAGCACATTGAGGAGCAGCCGAGGTAGCCACATCAGTGGAGGATAGGCATAAACTAGCCTCCACGCGTCTGCCCAGGGATCACTGGACCGGACCACAAATCTCAGCATCATGCAAACGAGTCGCAAAGCCAGGAGGTCCACATCTGACGTCCACCTCCGGCAAAGGGAGTAGAAACCCCTCCGGGTGCAAGAGCATTCCCCTTGTTCAACAACTGGCAACTCAAATAGTCCACCAGTTAGAGTTCCACACAGAGAATGTAGACAGCCGACAGAGCCGGCACGCTTCTTTCCATCCACCACAGGATAACCAGAAGGTTGACATAAGCCACAGCAGTGGCATTGTCCGTCTGGAACCTGATCGGGCGGCCTTGTAGTCTCCACGACTTCCTGATCATCCGAAGTTCCAGAACATTGACCGGCAGACGTGATTCGTCCAGAGTCCAGCAACCTGGACCGACTGGACCCCCCAACCTCCCTTCAATAGAAAAGAAGGGAAAAACTTCCCAGATAGAAGTGCCGGAATGTCAGCCATCAAGTCAAAGAGGCCCTGACTAGGCGATTCATCTGAATCTGATGATCCAGAGACAATGGGGATGTGTTCCATAGCACCGAATCCCCCCTCCGAGTGTGGACTCGGACAAACGGTGCTGCTTTGAAGGAGGCCATCATGAGACCCATTTCACTGCCCCCTGGAGCATCCGCAACTTTTCTGGAGGAAGAAAAATTCTCGCCTCTGATGAGCACAGAACCAGCCCCAGGATAGTGTCTGACTATAGACACGTCTTCCTTTAATTCTAAACTGAAAACAGGTTATAAAAGAAGACCATGCAGAGACCAATGATGACAATGCCATGTTGACTCAGCAAGGCTAGAATTGAAGTGAGCACCCTGGTGAAAACTCCCGGTGCCACTAGGTCAAAAAGGAGAGTCATAAATTAATAGTGGTTCTCCCTGACCGCTAATCACAGGAACCGCTGGTGCCTGTCGCATCTGGGGACATGTCAGCTCGCATCCCTGAAGTCCAAGGACGTCCCTGGATGGAGCGAACTGACTCCATCCTGAATTTCCAAATCCCCACCCAGTCTTGAACTGCCCCATCAGGGCAGTCCGACAAGACTGTAGGACAAAGAAAACATCTGGTGAATAAGAAAGAAAACATTGATCTTTTATGAAGCGACCACTTCACAAACTCCATGGTCGAAAAAAACGGACGGCTACACAAAGGCACCCCTGTTATGATGTGCATTCCTAAAATGGTGGCTGGCGGACTTCCTCTAGAGAATCCTCCCAGAATGCTCTAGTTCCTAACAACTTTATTAACACATTCTAAGAAATTACAATATGTAACTAAAACAAGCAGCTAAAGCTATACCAGAAAAGGACAGTAGGTGGCGCCTACGCTCTGCATATAACTAGCTTGGTGTACATCAAGGAAAACCCAACATATTATTTAATCACATAAACACAGTAACTGAATAAGGCCCAGTGGGCTGAACAGGTATAGAAAATAATCACATTTTGTTGCTTTGCAGCCTGAAATTAAGACAGACAGTTTTTGTTTTATCCAGCTGTATGTACTCATTTATAACAGCCAAGTGAAAGATATAACACTAACATATCAGAAAAAAGTAAAAAAAAAAACAGAATCACTGAGTTGGAAAGAGGATCACCCCTCCCCCTCTCCTAAAAATTACTTGTACACTCAATCAGGTATAGCTAATCACCTTCTCAATGGCACACAACGCCATTTGACTTTTAACTGTAATAAGTTGTTATTTTGATTAGCTCAGCATGAAAAGAGCTTTCCTGGAGCATTTCAGTCCCTGATAGTGCAACTGAAGCAAAGAATCAACTATGGGTGGCAAGGCACTGTCAAAAGATCTCTGGGATAAAGTTGTGGACAGGCACAAGTCAAGAGATGGATACAAACTAATTTCAAAGACTTTTCAACCAGACTATGTAACTATGTAATAGGAAGGAGGTTTACCTTCCAAAATGACCCAAAGCACACAGTTAAAATGACAATACAGTGGTTGAAGGATAAAAAGGCGAATGTCCTTGCATAGCCTAGTCAGAGGCCAAACTTAAACCCCATTGAAAATCTCTGAAAGGACTTGAAGACTGCAGTCCACAAATTGTATCAAAAGATTAAACTGAGAAAATGTACCGTTTTGTAATTTTAAAATTGATGGCAGCAACACATCTCAAAAAAGGTGCAACATCCCCTCTTCTTTTAACCACTTGTCGACCGCTGCACGACTATTTACGTCGGCAGAATGGCACTGCTGCGCAAGGGAACGTCCCCTTCAAATCGCAGCACAGCGGGCGCCTCTGCGCCTGCCGCGAGCTCCGTGAGTGTGACCGCGGGTCCCATGGACTCGATGTCCTCCAGGTGCCCACAATCGTGTCACGGAGCTGCAGAACGGGGAGATGCCTATGTAAACAAGGCATTTCCCTGTTCTGCCTAGTGACAGGACAGTGATCTACTGCTCCCTGTCATCGGTAGCAGTGCTCCCTGTCGTGTCACTTGTAGCCCAGCCCCCCCCCCAGTTAGAATAACTCCCTAGGACACACTTGACCCCTTCGTCGCCCCCTAGTGTTTAACCCCTTCCCTGCCAGTGTCATTTACAAAGTAATCAGTGTATTTTTATAGCACTGATCGCTGTATAATTGACAATGGTCCCAAAATAGCGTCAAAAGTGTCCGCCATAATGTCGCAGTCACGATAAATATCGCAGATCGCCGCCATTACTAATAAAAAAAATTATAAAAAAAATGCCATAAATCTATTCCCTATTTTGTAGACGCTATAACTTTTGCGCAAACTAAACAATATACGCTTATTGCGATTTTTTTTTTACCAAAAATATGTAGAAGAATACATATCGGTCTAAACTGGGGAAAAAAATTATTTCTTATAATTTTTTTGTGGATATTTATTATAGCAAAAAGTAAAAAATATAGCTTTTTCAAAAATTGTTGCTCTTTTTTTATAGCGCAAAAAATAAAAACCGCAGAGGTGATCAAATACCACCAAAAGAAAACTCTATTTGTGCGCGAAAAAAGGATGTAAATTTTGTTTGGGTGCAACGTCGCACAACCGTTCAATTGTCAGTTAAATCGACGCAGTGCCGAATTGCAAAAAGTGCTCTGGTCAGGAAGGGGGTAAATTCTTCCGGGGCTGAAGTGGTTAACAACACTCCGTAAATGTCTGGGAACCGAGGAAACCAGTTGTTGCTGGAGGTTTGGGAGAGGAATGGTGTCCCTTTCTTGCCTGCTATAAGATCCTAACTGCTCAACAGTTATATAGTCTTCTTAGTCATATTTTTCATTTCAAGATGTGCAAAATATTTTCAATTGGTGAAAGGTCTGGACTGCAGGCAGGCCAGTTACGTACTTGGACTCTTCTGTTACGAAGCTATGCTGTTATCATAGATGTAATAACATAGAAAAGTGAAGGCAGAAAAAAAGAACAAGTGGTCTGTCGAGTTTGCCCCCCCCCTTTTTTTTTTAATACATGTTTTGTACCGTATATACTCGAGTATAAGCCGAAATTTTCAGCCCTTTTTTTTGGTGTACCTGAAAAATATTGAGAGGCTGCGGGCGTCCATCGTTTAAATCTCGCGGTCTCCTCCTGGTCCCTTCCGTGATAGGCAATTCTCAGCAGACACAGTTCCGCCTATCACGAACGTTCTCTCATCCTCCCCCATCCCAGCAGACACTGTATTCAGTGTTCCTCCAATCACGGACGCCTTTTCATCCTCGGACAAGAGGACGCCGTGATTGGCGGAACACTGAACACAGTGTCTGCTAGGAAACTGAGGATGAGAGAACGTTCGTGATAGGCGGAACTGTGTCTGCTTAGAAACGCCTATCACGGAAGGGACCAGGAAGAGACCGCGAGTTTTAAACAATGAATGGACGCCCGTAGCCTCTCAATTTCAGGTACAATTTAAATTTTAGGGGCACAGTGAGGATGGGCACAGTAAGGTGGCAATGGGCAGAGTGAGGTTGGGCACAGTGACAATTGGCTTATTGAGGTTGCAATGGGCACAGTGAGCGTGCAAATGGGCATTGTTGACCCTCTTCCTCTTACAGTAGCTGCTGCATTCTCACCCTTGGCTTATACTCGAGTCAGTAAGTTTTCCCAGTTTTTTGTGGTAACATTAGGTACCTCGGCTTATACTCGGGTCTATACGGTATATTATGTTTATTTTTATGTTAACTTTTTTTTGTCTTTATGTAGATCTATTGTTTGAATCCACTTACTGTTGACTGACTTACTACCTCTGCTGGACATCTGTTCCAAGCATAACTACTCTTTTGGTATATAATACTTTCTGAGATTCGTTTTTGACGTTCGTCCCGCTAGTTTGAGGTCTTGTCCTTGGCTTCATGTTAAAAATACTTCCCTTTTGAACCTTATTCACCCCCTTCATGTAGTTAAAGGTTTCCATAATGTCTCCCCTTTCCCTTCTTACCTCAAGTCTTTCCTGATTTCCAATTTTTTACCCGTCTTTGAGCTTGCTCTATTTTATCAATATCTCTTAGGAAGTGAGGTCTCCAGAATTGGACATAGTATTCTAAATGAGGCCTAACGAAAGATCTATATAGGGGAACAGGACCTCTTTTCTCGTGCTGGTGACTCCTCTCCTATTTAGTCTGGAGGACGCAGCACCCATGATTGCCAAAAAGAATGTCAACTTTCAATTCGCCTGACCACAGAACAGTTTTTCACTTTGCAACAGACCATTTAAAATGAGCTTTGGCCCAGAGAAGACTGCAGCGTCTTCAAAAAACAAGAGATGTGTCGTCTTCTTTGCATGATAGAGTTTTACCTTGTATTTTTGGATGGCACAGCAAAATGCATCCACAGACAGTGATTTTTGGAAGTATTCCTGAGCCCATGCAGTGATGTCCATCACAGAATCATGCCTGTTTTTAATGCAGTGCCATCTGAGGGCCTGAAGATCACAGGCATCCAATATTGTGTTTCAGCCTGGTACCTTGCGCACATAGATTTCTCCAGATTATCAGCATTTTTTGATTTTCTATGTACTGTAGATGATTATATATTTAAAGTCTTTGCAATTTTACATCGAGGAGCATTATTCTGAAATTGTTCAGAATAGACACAGCTTTTCAGATGGTGAACTTCTGCCCATCTATACATCTGAGACACTCTTTTTGCCAATTAAATTACTTGCAAAATGTTCTCCTAGCTCTTCTTTGCTAGCACCACTTACTTTGCTAGCTTTTTTGAAACATGTTGCTGCCATCAATATCAAAATTAAAAATGTTCTTAAAATGGTACAGTTTTTAAAAATGTGATGTTCTCTATTTTCTATTGTGAATATAATATGCGTTTGAGATTTGCAAATCATCAAATTCTATTTGTATGTATATTTTACACAGTGTCCCAACTTTTTTGGAATTGGGGTTGAATTAAGAGGGCCTTAGTTATAAGGAAACAAACATTAAACTAATTCTCTCTGGAGAAGAGACACTTAAGAGGGGATATGATTGCAATATACAAATCTTTAAAATGGTGACTAGCATTGTTAGGAAACTATTTAAAGCGGTTGTAAACCCTGCTTTATTTTTACCTACAGGTAAGCCTATAATGAGGCTTACTTGTAGGTAAAATGAATATCTTCTAAACATGCACTGTTTAGGAGATAATCACCCTGCATGCAGCTGCTGACATCAGCGGTGTATGTGCTCTGAAGGTCCGGCATACCATGCCAGAGCTTCTTGCCGGAACCAAGGGCTCTCCCTTACATGCTCCGGAAGAAAGGATGCAAGAAGATGTCAGCCCTCTCAGCGGCGAACGGGTGCCGCTGGAAGGGCTTCCTTCTAAGGTGAGTATTTCATAATATGCTAGTATCCAATGCATTCTAGCCCAATATGCAATTGTCCTGCAGGTTTGTTTTTTTTCAGCGGTTTACTACCACTTTAATCTAAGGTCTCTAAAGAAGACACATGGCCACACGATGAAGTTGGACAAGAAGTGGTTCAATGTTAAACTGCAGAAGGGATTCTATAACTCCCGTCGACGGTTGGAGGTGTCAGCAGGGACTGTAGATACATTTAAAAAAAACTTTTAGATTCTCATACAGGTGGAACTGGATGAACTGGTATCTTTATTCAACCTTTTCAACTATGTAAGAACAGAGCCAAAATGGATATACGAGCTGGACAGTATTGCACCAGCAGGATTGCATACATATATTAAGCTGTATGCATTTGTATGAAAAAAAAATATTAAACTGTTTTGGCAATATTCAGAATTTTAAGAGGATACACTACAAAGGATTGTTTTAAATGTGTTATATAACTAAACTGATTATCCAGCGATGGTGAGGGAGTCTGGATGTGGGAACTGTACCTACACAGATCTTCTATAAAGAAGTAGAAAGGATAGGTGAGAAAGAGCAGAAGTTAACCACTTGCCAACCAGCCGCTGTCATTATACTGCGGAGGTCGGCAAGATCCTGCAAACCGTCGTAGCTGTACATCGATCCCTTTAAGTGGGATAGCACACGCACCCGCTGCATTGCGGGGGTGCCGATGCTCGTGACCGGCGGCCGCGATAACCGCCGGCCGTAAGCGATCGCGGGCACGAGAGGCAGAACAGGGACGGGAGTGTGTAAACACACAAATCCCTGTTCTGTGAGGAGAGACAGATCGTGAGTTCCTAATAGCTAGGATCCACGATATGTCATTTTCCTCTAGGTCAGTCCCCTTCCCCACAGTTAGAAACACACCTAGGGAACATAATTAACCCCTTGATCGCCCCCTAGTGTTAACCCCTTCCCTGCAAGCGACATTTTTACAGTAATCAGTGCATTTTTCTAGCACTGATCGCTTTATAAATGCCAATGGTCCCAAAAATGTGTCAAAAGTGTCCGATGTGTCCACTATAATGTCGCAGTCCCGATAAAAATCGTAGATTGCCGCCATTACTTGTAAAAAAATAATAATAATAAAAATGCTATAAATCTATCCCCTATTTTGTAGACTCTATAACTTTTGCGCAAACCAATCAATATACACTTATTGCGATTTTTATTACCAAAAATATGTAGAAGAATACATATCGGACTAAACTGAGAAAAATGTTTCTTTTTTTAAAAAAAATTGGGGATATTTATTATAGCAAAAACAAAACAATATATTGTGTTATTTTCAAAATTGTCACTTGTTTTTTTGTTTATAGCGCAAAAAATAAAAATCGCAGAGATGATCAAATACCACCAAAAGAAAGCTCTATTTGTGGGAAAAAAAGGACGTCAATTTTGTTTGGGTAAAGCATCGCACGACCGCGCAATTGTCAGTTAAAACGTCGCAGTTCCGAATTGCAAAAAATAGGATTTTTTGTACTTGCTGTAAAATCCTTTTCTCTGTCGTCCATGGACGGACACAGCCCCTTAATCTTGACCATTGGGTTATGTTCTGTCTATTAGGAGAGGACTAGGCAGAACATGTTAGCTATTTAATACATGTTACTTAAACAGAGCTGAACAGCCCCGCCCAGCAGCCTCAGTTCGTAGAAAATAGGATTTTTGTTCTCACCGTAAAATCCTTTTCTCTGTCGTCCATGGACAGACACAGCTCCTTAATTCTTGATGGTTGGGTTATGTTCCTGTTCATAGGAGAGGACTAGGCAGAACATGTTAGTTATCTTAAAACATGCAACTTTCACAGAGTTTAACAGCCCCGCCCAGGGGGCGGTCCCTCCGTACATTACCCTCCTACCTGCAGTCAGCAGCCTCAGTTCGTAGTAAAGCAGTACAAACTAAAAAAGGAGGAGTGGGTGCTGTGTCCATCCATGGACGACAGAGAAAAGGATTTTACGGTGAGTACAAAAATCCTATTTTCTCTTTTCGTCCATGGACAGACACAGCTCCTTAATTTTTGACAGTTGGGACGTCCCAAAGCAGTGTCAAAAAAACGAGGGGTGGGCACAGCATCAAAAAAAACATTTTCACCCCAAACAAGCAGAGCCCCTCAATGGAGGAGTTGCAACCTCAAAACAGCCGCCTGCAAAACTTTGCGGCAGAAGCTAGCATCCGAAGATGCACTCATCAATCTTGTAAAATTTGGAAAAAGCGTACACGGACGACCAGGTCGCCGCATTACACACTTGTGATACAGATGATTGAAGTCGGAAAGCCCAAGAGGCACCAAAAGCCCTGGTCGAATGTGCCGTAACGGGAAAGAGAGGCGCCCGCCCCTAAGGGCATAGGCCCGGATGACGGTCAGCCTGATCCACCGAGAAATGTTGGCCGACGAGACCGCCAGGCCCCTTTTGTGGACCGGACACAGACACAAACAGTGAGATAGACCTCCGAAATGGAGCCGTAACAGACAGGTACACCCGCAAGGCCCGTACCACGTCCAAAGAGTGGAGCGCAGACTCTCTGGGATGTGATGACCGAGGACACAAGGATGGAAGTACAATGTCCTCTTTCAGGTGAAAGCCGAAATCACCTGTGGAAGAAACTAAGGTCGCGGACGTAGTACCGCTAAATCCTTATGGAGGATCAACATGGGGACTTGCAAGGCAAGGCAAGGCTGCCAATTCAGAAACCCTTCTGACAGAAGTAATGGCCACTAGAAAGGCCACCTTCTGAGATCACGTCAGAAGAGGAATCTCACTGGTGTTCTCAAAAGTAGGTTCCTGAAGAACCAAGAGCACCATGTTCAAATCCCGAGGAGGGAGAAGTGGTCTAATTGGGGGAAGTCCCCATCAAAACTCCTGTACAAAAGATACCCACCAGGGAATGGGACGCCAACGGCCATGGAAAGAAAACAGCCAAGGCTGAGACTGACCCTTGGTGGTGCTTAAAACAAGTTTTTTAAAACCACTCCATGCTGTAAAAACAGCAGGACCCTGGAAATTTAACACGTCCGTGGACGGCACTTCATCTCCACGCATCTGGAGATGTAGGCCTTCCAGGTGCGATGGTAGATCTTGCAGGAGGAAGAATTCAGTGCCCTCAGCATGGTCGAGATGACCGAATCCGAAAGACCTCGGTCCCTTAGTACCTGGCTGACGATAACCATGCCATACGGCCAGGGGCTTTAAGGCAGGATGAAGTGTGGGACCTTGAGACAGAAGGTCCTTCCGCATTGGCATCCGCCAGCAAATCCGCCACCAAGTGTACGAAGTCGGCGTACCAAGAACGCCGGGGCCAATCCAGAGCGATTAGGATCACCGGGAATCCCCTCGATCAGCATATTGAGGAGCAGCCGAGGTAGCCACATCAGTGGAGGATAGGCATAAACTAGCCTCCATGCGTCTGCCCAGGGATCACTGGACCAGACCACGAATCTCAGCATCATGCAAACGAGTCGCGAAGCCAGGAGGTCCACGTCTGACATCTACCTCCGGCAAAGGGAGTAGAAACCCCTCCGGGTGCAAGAGCATTCCCCTTGTTCAACAACTGGCGACTCAAATAGTTCGCCAGTTAGAGGTCCACACCGAGAATGTAGACAGCCGACACGCTTCTTCCCGTCCACCGCAGGATAACCAGAAGGTTGACATAAACCACAGCCGTGGCATTGTCTGTCTGGAACCTGATCGGGCGGCCTTGTAGACTTCCTGATCATCCGAAGTTCCAGAACATTGACCGGCAGACGAGATTCATCCAGAGTCCAGCGACCTGGACCGACTGGACCCCCAACCTCCCTTCAATAGAAAAGAAGGGAAAAACTTCCCAGACAGAAGTGCCGGAATGTCAGCCATCAAGTCAAAGAGGCCCTGACTAGGCGATTCATCTGAATCTGATGATCCAAAGACACTAGGGATGTGTTCCATAGGACCGAATCCCCCCTCCGAGTGTGGACTCGGACAAACGGTGCTGCCTCAAAGGAGGCCATCATGAGACTCTTTTCACTGCCCCCTGGAGCATCTGCAACTTTTCTGGAGGAAGAAAAATTCTCGCCTCTGATGAGCACAGAACCAGCCCCAGGATGGTGACTGACTATAGACACCTCTTCCTTTAATTCTAAACTGAAAACAGGTTATAAAAGAAGACCATGCAGAGACCAATGATGACAATGCCATGTTGACTCAGTAAGGCTAGAATCGAAGCGAGCACTCTGGTAAAAACTCCTGGTGCCGCTAGGTCAAAAAGGAGAGTCATAAATGAATAGTGGTTCTCCCCGACCGCTAATCAAAGGAACCTCTGGTGCCTGTCGCATGTGGGGACATGCGAGCTCACGTCCCTGAAGTCCAGGGATGTCCCTGGATGGAGCGAACTGACTCCATCCTGAATTTCCAAATCCCCACCCAGTCTTGAACTGCCCCATCAGGGCAGTCCGACGAGACTGTAGGACAAAGAAGTAAAAGGGGAGGTGGTGCTGCGCTGTTTCTATTAAGTGATGTACTGGCTATGAATAACTGTAGTGCACAATGGCTAAAAACCAGTAATACATAAATAAATAATCAAGAATAATTAAAACCATGAATTACAGTAGTGGATGAATTACTAAAACCATAAATCAATAATAAAAAAAAAAAATTTATATTTATAAAATAAAAATATAAAACAATGTGAACATTGATGTGCAAAGTTGCTAAATGTGCAAAGTATAAACAAATATATAGCCTGCAGATTGCAAGCCAATGGAATGTGAAAAGGTGAAATTGCTGATTGCAAGAGTGCAATTGAGTGCTAAAAGTGCAGAGGAATGTCCAATAAGCAATGGAACAAAAGAAAAATATAATTGTTGCAATCCATCCCCCACAGTGTAGAGACCCTTTTCTCTCACGTCCACCCATGGGGCTTAATCTTATCCATTATTTTTAATTTATTTTATTCAAATTTTATTCTATTTAATGTGCAATGCAATTTGCATTTTTTTGTTCCAATACCTATTTTAATATAAATATATGACGCTATATTACAATTGTTGCCCCCTTGTTTTACTGCCCTGCGATGCATGCCTTGTGAGGTACAATCTAGATGTTTTTTATCATTATTTGTACCGATGCATGGACCTCAAAGTTATGGTCGCCAAAATCCCATTGATTAAAATCACAGGGAAAATGGCGGCGCCTTTGTTGTTGTTTTTTGACAACCATAAACAGGGCCACGCTCATAGTTATACATGATCCCAGGCAAGATGGCCACCAATGAGGATTAACATGGAGCTTCAAGAAAATGGGCGCCGCATTCATTTCAATAGAAACACTATATAAAGACTGTCTTTTTGCCTTCCCATCATCCCCTGATGAAGTCACGTGACCGTGACGGAGAGGCATTCAGATAGACGGAGGCACACGAGCTTGCCGCTCGTATAGGAGATAAGTTTGTTAACATGCATTTTAATGTGAGTTTTATGTGAGTACCCCTACTGTTGTTACAATAAATATACCGTTTGGTTTTAAAACGTACTTCACGATTGAGATCCTCCTTTCTCTCCTTTTAAAACACCGCTGCCACTGAGAGACAAAGGCAATATTTGTGATCCAGAATTGGTCTAAAACAGGGATATGCAATTAGCGGACCTCCAGCTGTTGCCAAACTACAAGTCCCATCATGCCTCTGTCTCTGGGTGTCATGCTTGATGCTGTCAGAGTCTCGCTATGCCTCATGGGACTTGTAGTTTGGCAACAGCTGGAGGTCCGCTAATTGCATATCCCTGGTCTAAAATTACATCTGAGGAACTACTGCGCCCAGCATCTGTGTATGAGGTTACTTTATTACCGTTAGGACCACACCAGATGAACTACTGCTCCCAGTTATTTTATATGCAGTTACCTCATTACCGCAAGGTAAGAGGCCACCTTTACCTTTGTGTGTGACACAGGAGATTCATTTATCTCTTCAGCACTTCACTACCCGTACACGGAAAATAAAAGAACCCACACTTTGAAGAAAGCATTTTTGCTACTGGCACTGCTTGCTGTTATTTGCACATCTGAACTTTTGGATTGCAACAATTATATTTTTCTTTTGTTCTATTGTTAATTGGACATTATTCTGCACTTTTAGCACTCAATTGCACTCAACAATTTCACCTTTGCACATTCCATTGCCTTGCAATCTGCAGGCTATTCATTTGTTTATACTTTGTTTGCACATTTAGCAAATTTGCACATCAGTGTTCACATTGTTTTATATTTTTATTTTATGTATTTTATGCACTTTGCACTTTTTTATGATTGATTTATTGATTTATGGTTTTAGTAATTCATCCACTACTGTAATTCATGGTTTTAATTATTCTCGATTATTTATGTATTACTGGTTTTTAGCCATTGTGCACTACAGTTATTCATAGCCAGTACATTACTTAATAGAAACAGCGCAGCACCACCTCCCCTTTTACTTCTACTCGCATATGGGTTTGGATTAACTTTTTCGGTGCTTGCGACAGTTTTCACTACCCCCCTTTTTTCTATTTCTGGTAGCGCAGGAATAATCACCTACATTATGTAAGACAAAGAAACCATCCGGTGAATAAGAAAGAAAACATCGATCTTTTATGAAGCGACCACTTCACAAACTCCATGGTCGGAAAAAACTGACGGCTACACAAAGGCATTCAGGGCCTTGAGGCCTAAGAGCCATGAATAGATCTGAATCTGTCCTGCAGCGGTATGGGTATGACAACCCCCAAGAAACACCGCAATATATTGGAGAAGGAAGGTCCCAGCTTACGGGGCGCCTCTACTGTTAGCCAAAGAAAGGCAAATCTGTCAGAGCTTCTCTAGAATCTCAGTCAGCGGACCAGTATATCAGCCTTTTCAGGTGGCGCAAAACCACCCCGGACACAGGGCCGGCGCTACCACTAGACGGACTAGGCAGCCGCCTAGGGCGCCTGGCCGCTGGTAAAACTTCTCCTGCACTGTCAATCCACAGAGCTTGCAACACCAGGCAGCCGCTATGACCTGTGTGAAGCAGCGCGCCCCCCCACACACACTGTGTGACATGTGTCCACTTTACAGTCCAGCACACTCCCCCCCCCTCTCCCCGCCGCTCTGACATGTTTCCACTGCAGCAACCATCCCACCTCCCCAGCCCGCTCTCCGCTCAGACTCGGAGCGGAGATCGTTTTGACAATGAGTGACATGTGACAGTGTCCAGGTCCAGCCCACCCCCCAGGGCGCTCTCCACTCAATGTGTGTACAGCCGCCATCAGGGGAGTACAGGAGTAAGGGGCCCGCTCCACCTACAGCACATGAAATCTATCAAGTGCCCGGCCCGCTATAGAGAAAGAAGCCTCCTCTCACTAGCGCCGCCGCTGCTGCCTTTCTAACTAGCCTCTCAGCAGGTGATCGCGGCCAGCACTAGCTCCTCTTCCTTCCCTGCTGAGACGGAGCCGGTGTACTGCCGAGCATTGCCCCCCAGCGGATTCTGCCCGCTCTGTACTGCGCAGGTGCGGCGCTTTTTCCGAAAATAGCCGAACATGTAGAGCTGAGAGTCAGCTCTACATGGCGCCTGCGCACACAAAATTGTGCTACACTGCTGACATCCAGGCTCTTTCCTTACCATCCCCGTGGACATGGAGGATGTTAAAAAAAGAGCCAGGAGGCCGAGCGAAGCGAGGACGTGAGGCCGACTGGCCACTTACATCTAGGTCCACGCAGGCGCCGTGTAGAGCCGACTCTCAGCTCTACACGTTCGGCTATTTTCGGAAGCTCATTGACGTTCGTACTGCGCAAGCGCCGCACCTGCGCAGTACAGTTGGGGGCAGAATCCGCCGGGGGGACGTTTGTCGGCAGATCACCGGCTGGCTGCTGCTGGGTTTCTTTACACTGTGATTGGCCGTGACAAGGTCAGGGGGTGTGTTCAGCTCGTCAGCACATTGACCCAGCCCTATCAGGTGAATGCATTGCACAGCAGCATGGAGGGTAAGTCACAAAAGTTGTGTGTGTGCTGCTGTGCCCCATGTGCTAACAAGCTGGCATGATTGAGTTGAATTGTGGAAAATGGATGAGGATGACTCTGGGTGGAAATGAGTTACATTGTGGAGATCCTCTTCATTATGTAACTCCTCCCCACCCAGAGTCATCCTCATCCATTTTCCACAATGCAACTCCATCATCCCCACCCCCACCTAGCACCATCCATCCGTCCATCCCTCTCCACGATGCATCCCCACCTAGCACCATCCATCCATCCATCCCTCTCCACGATGCATCCCCACCTAGCACCATCCATCCATTCATCCCTCTCCACGATGCATCCCCACCTAGCACCATCCATCCATCCCTCTCCACGATGCATCCCCACCTAGCACCATCCATCCATCCCTCTCCACGATGCATCCCCACCTAGCACCATCCATCCATCCCTCTCCACGATGCATCCCCACCTAGCACCATCCATCCATCCCTCTCCACGATGCATCCCCACCTAGCACCATCCATCCCTCTCCACGATGCATCCCCACCTAGCACCATCCATTCATCCCTCTCCACGATGCATCCCCACCTAGCACCATCCATCCATCCCTCTCCACGATGCATCCCCACCTAGCACCATCCATCCATCCATCCCTCTCCACGATGCATCCCCACCTAGCACCATCCATCCATCCATCCCTCTCCACGATGCATCCCCACCTAGCACCATCCATCCATCCCTCTCCACGATGCATCCCCACCTAGCACCATCCATCCATCCATCCATCCCTCTCCACGATGCATCCCCACCTAGCACCATCCATCCATCCCTCTCCACGATGCATCCCCACCTAGCACCATCCATTCATCCCTCTCCACGATGCATCCCCACCTAGCACCATCCATCCATCCATCCCTCTCCACGATGCATCCCCACCTAGCACCATCCATCCATCCCTCTCCACGATGCATCCCCACCTAGCACCATCCATCCATCCCTCTCCACGATGCATCCCCACCTAGCACCATCCATCCATCCATCCCTCTCCACGATGCATCCCCACCTAGCACCATCCATCCATCCATCCCTCTCCACGATGCATCCCCACCTAGCACCATCCATCCATCCCTCTCCACGATGCATCCCCACCTAGCACCATCCATCCATCCATCCCTCTCCACGATGCATCCCCACCCCCACCTAGCACCATCCATCCATGCCTCTCCACGATGCATCCCCACCTAGCACCATCCATCCATCCATCCCTCTCCACGATGCATCCCCACCCCCACCTAGCACCATCCATCCCTCTCCACGATGCATCCCCACCCCCACCTAGCAGCATCCATCCCTCTCCAGGATGCATCCCCACCCCCCACCTAGCACCATCCATCCATCTCTCTCCATGATGCATCCCCACCTAGCACCATCCATCCCTCTACACGATGCATCCCCACCCCCACCTAGCACCATCCATCCCTCTCCACGATGCATCCCCACCTAGCAGCATCCATCCCTCGCCAGGATGCATCCCCACCCCCCACCTAGCACCATCCATCCATCTCTCTCCACGATGCATCTCCACCTAGCACCATCCATCCATCCATCCCTCTCCACGATGCATCCCCACCCCCCACCTAGCACCATTCATCCATCCCTCTCCACGATGCATCCCCACCTAGCACCATCCATCCATCCCTCTCCACGATGCATCCCCACCCCCACCTAGCACCATCCATCCATTCATCCCTCTCCACGATGCATCCCCACCCCCACCTAGCACCATCCATCCCTCTCCACGATGCATCCCCACCCCCACCTAGCACCATCCATCCCTCTCCACGATGCATCCCCACCTAGCACCATCCATTCCTCTCCACGATGCACCCCCACCTAGCACCATCCATCCATCCCTCTCCACGTTGCATCCCCACCTAGCACCATCCATCCCTCTCCACGATGCATCCCCACCCCCACCTAGCATTATCCATCCATCCCTCTACACCATGCATCCCCACCTCCACCCAGCACCATCCATGCCTCTCCACGATGCATCCCCACACCCACCTAGCACCATCCATCCATCCCTCTCCACGTTGCATCCCCACCCTCACCTAGCACCATCCATCCACCCCTCTACACCATGCATCCCCACCTCCACCCAGCACCATCCATGCCTCTCCACGATGCATCCCCACACCCACCTAGCACCATCCATCCATCCCTCTCCATCTACACCCAGCACCATCCATCCCTCTCCACAATGCATCCCCATCTACACCCAGCACCATCCATCCCTCTCCACAATGCATCCCCATCTATGCCCAGCACCATCCATCCCTCTCCACAATGCATCCCCATCTATGCCCAGCATTAAAATAGTGTTAAAATAAAAGTGGGTGCACCAAAGGACTCAGTGGGATGGGCAGTGGGCAGGCCCTGGGGAATGTTGGTGGTCAGGCCTAAAGGGCCCCAGAATTTCTGATGGCTGCCCTGCAGCCACCCCCAGGACGCTCTCCATCGCTCTGACGTGTCCAGACCCCCCCCCCAGGACGCTCTCCTGACCATGTGACATGTCACACACACTGCTGAAGCGGAGTAAATCATGATGGGACTACATAGCCTGGCAGCGGCTCTCCAGGCTTGGGGACAGGTGGAGGCGGAGCCTGGAAGAGGCACCTGACACAGAGGCAGGTACAGCATAAAAGCAAAATAGGAAGAGGAACAGGCAGCAAGCAGCACAGGGTCACGTCAATACAAGTTTGCTGAGCCCAGTAAAAACTGCTGCTGTCTGTGTTAGATAATGAGATTGTATATTAAATATATTGACAATGACATGCAATTTGCAAATGTGTGTGTATAATATATGTATATTCACTAATCTGCCAAATCCCAAATGCCAAGTATGTACCGAGGCCCCACCCCATGAGGCGGCATTGATTGGCAGTGGTGGTACTGTATTTGATGGGCACAGGTGAGGCGGAATGGAGGGGCACAGGTGAGGCTGCATTTGATGGGCGCTGGTAAGGCTGCATTTGATGGGCGCTGGTGAGGCTGCATTTGATGGGCGCTGGTAAGGCTGCATTTGATGGGCGCTGGTGAGGCTGCATTTGATGGGCGCTTCATTTAAAAGGTGGGGTATACATGGGCAGGGCAAAGGGGGTGGGGTCAGGGGTGGAGCCAAGGGGGGCAGAAAAATGAGGGTTTGCCTAGGGTGTCAAAAATCCTTGCTCCAGCCCTGCCCGGACACAGAGGCCCTAGAGACTAAATCAGTCGCAGTGCACCTGCTGGTCGACTTATAGAGGAAGCTGATGCTCCTCCACTGCCTGGTACAAAAGCTTTGCCCAGTCATTGAGTGTCAGAGACACCAGAGACGCAGCCACTACCGGGGCATAACACTGACCTCAGCATGGCAAACACAGTCCGAGCCATCGCTTCTGATCACCTCCGAAAGGCAGGTGAACCCCCCTGCCGGGAAAGTGGTACCCCTGATACCAGGGGTCAACTTCATAGGCAAAAACACATATCCTTATGAAAATGCTCTACAAGGAATAACGTGGAGGGACCAAAAAGGACCTCTGCAACAAACCCAGTCCCCATCTATGAAGAGTCGCCTTCAATATAGAGTGGGTCGAGTGAGACCCAAAAAAGGGACTGACACCTTCCAGTAGCTACTTCATTGATAAGTGCTGATTGTACAAACACATAGTTTATACTGTGTATTGCGCCAAAACACGCAATTGGAGCGTGGGAGGAAACACACTCAGCCACAGAGAGCATAGTACATATACATACGGTGTAGGTATTTTAGTATGTGTGAATAAACATATTGAACATGTTTATACTGTGCATAGCCCAGAAGGCGCACATACCATTGGAGCGTGGGAGAAAAGCGGAGCACCCGAAGGAAACCCAAGCAGACAGAGAGAATAACCATGCAGACATATGCTGTGAATGTATTTAGTGTCGTATATAAACATATTGTTTATGTTTATAATATGCACTGCACCGAAGGCGCGCATGTCATAGGAGCGTCGGAGGAAACCGGAGCACCCGGAGGAAACCCACGCAGATACAGAGAGTAACCATACAGACACATTCTGTGAATGTATTTAGTGTCGTATATAAACATATTGTTTATGTTTATAATATGCATTGCACCGAAGGCGCGCATGTCATAGGAGCGTGGGAGGAAACCGGAGCACCCGGAGGAAACCCATGCAGACATTATAAACATAATTGTGTATGTTTAAACTATGGCCCAGAGGGCGCTTAATCCTCTCTGAATCCAATCTGAGTATAAGTGCTGCCGAAGCAAGCACCAAACTGCACACAAAAAACAACCTGTCAGAGTCGGAGCATCCCTCAGGAAATGGCGGGAAACCACAGGTGCAGGGGCACTGGCTGTTGCCTCTCAGATACTGACTCCATGTCACACAGAAAGCTCTCTGGACTAGTCAAACTAATGACCAAAGTCCCCCCCTCCATGCTGCACCGACCGGGGGATCACCCAGGGGACACACCTGCCCAGAATGAGACCGTTTAGTGTCATTGCCCGCCTCTATACACAAAGACTGTGTATCACTGTAATATCCATGCTGCTCTATAAGCAATGTGTGTGGAAACAGTGAGGGAAGTTGTGAGGAGAATTGTGCTTGCCATTCAGGAGCCAGCACTATAGGCCCACACTGCACCAAAGATGGCCGACGGACGCCTCAGGGAAGGGCGCAACCACAAGAAAATGGCCGCCCGCAATAGCAACTGCACCAGAGTGCGGCCACGGCAAGATGGCCGCCAATGGGAAAAAGCAATGCAATAGAAAACACCTTGAAAATGGCGCCAGCGCTGTCAAAATGGTGCCCGAGCACCGCAATGTGGACGAGAAGGCCAGGCATGGGCGTCCCCGGAGTAGAGCACCCCCCACAGAGAACGAGCTACGACACCACACGGACCCCCACCGGGACCTGGAGCCCCCCCACAGGTACGCCCCGGTCGCAGCCAGCCCCGCTGGGGCAGAAGGGATAAAGGTGACAGAAAACAGGGAAGGAGAGGACAGGAGAACCCCCTTTCCCAGGAATGCCCAGCTGTTAACACCCACCGAGGCAGGGGGAACTGTACTTACCCGTCCAAACGAGGACCTGCTGGTGCGTTCCTGACAGGCCTACAACCGAGCGATACGGAGTAACTGTCGGCCCGGTCCACTGTGAGTGAGACAGCAAGCAGCCCAGTCATATGTGGACCCTGGAGCAGAAGCTCACCGGCCACCCCTGGAGTCATGGGGTATGTTGTGACAGACCTGACGCCTATTTGCAAGGGACTGTAACACACTTGATGGCCGGACTGGGGGGACTACAAGGATCTACAATATCCTGCCTGTCATGCCCAGCCGGCAGTTGATAGAAGATCTTAAAAATAAAATAAAATAAAAATTTCTTCAGGACTCAGGTCCCAAAGAGAGCTACGTCCATCTCCTCTGCTAGGCAGAAAAAAACTGAGGCTGCTGACTGCAGGTAGGAGGGTTATGTACGGAGGGACCGCCCCCTGGGCGGGGCTGTTTAACTCTGTTAAAAGTTGCATGTTTTAAGATAATTAACATGTTCTGCCTAGTCCTCTCCTATAAACAGGAACATAACCCAACTGTCAAGAATTAAGGAGCTGTGTCCGTCTATGGACGAAAAGAGAAAAGCAGTACAAACTAAAAAAGGAGGGGTGGGTGCTGTGTCCGTCCATGGACGACAGAGAAAAGGATTTTACGGTGAATACAAAAAATCCTATTTTCTCTTTTTGTCCATGGACGGACACAGCCCCTAATCTTGACCATTGGGACGTCCCAAAGCAGTGTCAAAAAACGAGGGGTGGGCACATCAATCAAAAAAACATTTTCACCCCAAGAGCTGCCCAATGCAGGAGTTGCAACCTCAAACAGCCGCCTGCAAAACTTTGCGGCCGAAACTAGCATCCGAAGATGCACTCACATCAACCTTGTAAAACTTTGAAAAAGTGTGAACGGACGACCAGGTCGCCGCCTTACACACTTGTGATACAGACGCTTGATGTCGGAAAGCCCAAGAGGCACCAATAGCCCTGGTCAAATGAGCCGTAACGGGAAAGGGGGGCGCCCGCCCTTTAAGGGCATAGGCCTGAATGACGGTCTGTCTGATCTACCGACAAATGGTGGCTGACGAGACCGCCAGGGCCTTCTGCAGACCAGACACCGACACAAACAGTGAGTCAGACCTCCGGAACGGAGCCGTAGCAGACAGGTACACCCACAAGGCACGTACCACGTCTAAAGAATGTAGCGCAACCTCCTTGGAATGCGATGGCCGAGGACACAAGGATGGAAGTACAATGTCCTCATTCAGGTGAAAGGCCGAAACCACCTTCGGAAGAAAAGAAGGCTGCGGGCATAGCACCGCTTTGTCCTTATGGAGGACCAAATATGGGGACTTGCAAGACAAGGCCACCAATTCAGAAATCCTCCTGAGGGATGTGATGGCTACCAGGAAGGCCACCTTCTGAGAGAGCGTCAAAAGAGGAATTTCCTTGATGTTCTCAAAAGGAGGTTTTTGAAGCGCCGAGAGCACCAGATTCAAATCCCACGGAGGTAGTGGTGGTCGCACCGGAGGAGCCACATGCCGGACCCCTTGCACAAACGTACTTACCAGTGAATGAGCCGCCAGGGGTCACTGAAAGAAAAAAGCCAAGGCTGAAATCTGCCCCTTAATGGTGCTTAAGGCAAGTTTCTGGTCTATTCCGCACTGTAAAAACAGCAGGATCCTGGAAACCGAATAACTCGGTGGATGCCATTCCATCTCCTCACACATAGAGATGTAGGCTCTCCAGGTGTGATGGTAGATCTTCCTAGAAGAAGATTTCCGTGCCCTCAACATGGTTGAAATGACCGAATCCGACAGGCCTCGGTCCCTCAGTACCTGGCTTTCAATAGCCATGCCGTTAAAGCCAGCGACTGTAAAGCAGGATGAAGAATGTGACCTTGCGAGAGATGGTCCTCCCTCATTGGTAGACGCCAGGGCACATCCGCCACCAGACGCACAAGGTCGGCGTACCAGGGACGCCTGGGCCAATTTGGGGCAATTAGAATCACCGGAATTCCTTCGGTCTCTACTCTGCGGAGTAGACGAGGAAGCAACTTCAGTGGGGGAAAGGCATAAATTAGCCAATACTGACCCCACGGGGCCACCAACGCGTCTGACGTGTCTGCCCAGGGATCTCTGGACCTGGCCACGAACCTCAACACCTTGCGATTGAGACGAGAGGCCAGGAGATCCACGTCTGGCGTGCCCCATCTCTGGCAAAGGAGTTAAAAAACCTCTGGATTTAACGACCATTCCCTGTGGTCCAGCATCTGGCAACTCATAGTCCGCCTGCCAGCTTTCCACGCCCGGAATGTAAACTGCTGATAGGGCCAGCACGCTCCTTTCCTTTCCACCCACCGTAGGATGTGAGCAACCTCCGACACTGCAGCCGAGCTTCTTGTTCCTCCTTGATGGTTGACGTATGCCACAGCCGTGGCGTTGTCCGACTGGATCCTGACTGGATGCCCTTTCAGTCTCTGAGACCACATGGAGAGGCACAGCCTGATAGCCCGGAGTTCCAGAACATTGATTGGTAGCTGGGATTCACTCGGGGTCCATCGGCCCTGGGCCGCCTGATCCCCCCAGACTCCGCCCCAACCGGTCAGGCTGGCGTCCGTCGTGATCACAGTCCAATGACAGTGGAGGAAAGACTTCCCGGACCGAAGAGCCGGGGATCTCAGCCACCAACTCAGAGAGGACCTGACAAGATGACTTATCTGAATCTGACGATCCAGAGACAACAGAGATTTGTTCCATTTGGAGAGAATCTCCTTCTGCAAGACCCGAGTGTGGAATTGGGCATATGGTACTGCTTCGAAAGAGGCTACCATGAGGCCCAGGACTCGCATTCAAAAATGGAGAGACGACCATTTGCGGGATGTCAACAACCTCACCGCAGACTGGAGTGTCTGCAACTTCTCCAAGGGAAGAAAGACTCTGGCCTCCGTGGAGTCCAGAATCAACCCCAGGTACTCTAGGCGCTGGGTCGATACTAACACCGACTTCTGGAGGTTCAGTATCCAACCAAACTCCCGAAGGGTCTGACTGGCTATAGACACGTCCTCCTCTAATTCTGAGCTTGAAGCAGCTATCAGAAGAAGGTCATCCAAGTAGCCTACGATAGCAATGCTGCGCTGTCTCAGCAAAGCTAGAATCGGGGTGAGCACCTTGGTGAAAACTCTTGGTGCCGATGCTAGGCCAAAGGGAAGAGTCACAAAATGATAGTGGTCTTCGCTGATCGCAAAGCGCAGAAACCTCTGATGCATGACGCAGATGGGGACATGTAAGTATGCGTCCTTGATATCCAAGGAAGCCAGGAAGTCCCCCAGATGGAGCGCAGCAACCACCGAATGAATCGATTCCATCCAGAACTTTTGAATCTTTACAAAAGCATTGAGTTCCTTGAGGTCCGAGATTGGACGGACTCCGTCCTTCTTTGGAACCACAAACAGATTTGAGTAGAAACCTTGAAATCTGTCCCGTGGTGGAACTTGTATGATCACCCCGCACCTCAACAAGTCTTGCACTGCCCCCTGGAGGGCAGCCCGACGAGCAGGAAGGAGAGGCAGATTTGAGGGAAAAAATCTGTTTGGTGGACAAGAAAGGAACTCTATCTTGTACCCCGAGGTGACCACCTCGCAGACCCACTGGTCGGAGAGCAGGGAGGTCCACCGAGCTGCAAACCCGCAAAGCCGTCCCCCCCACCCTGGAGTCGGGCGGGGGCAAAACTTCATGCGGTAGCAGGCTTGTTTGCTGGCTTGGTGGGCTTGCGCACCCAGGGACGCTTCTGTCCCCCAGCTGGACCCTTGTCCGCTTGGGAGGGTCTGCCGGCAGGTCCTGACTGTCGAAAATACCGCTTCTGTGTGGGAAAGGAGGGCCCCGGATTACGGCGCGGCTCCTTCCCTTTTGTGGACTGAGGGAGAAGTGTGCTCTTACCTCCAGTGACAGCCCCCACTCGGATTTTCCCAGAGCGCTGGCGGGTCCCAAACGAAAAGGAGAACCAGACGAGGCACCCGAGGTGGGAGGCGGGCCAGGAAAAAGAAGGAAGGTTTAAATTTTAATATGAGTGGCATTTTTAATTTGAGTAAAGCCACGTTTTCAGAGGCCGAGTCACGTATCCTGGATAAGGGTTTAAAATATGTTCCCTCCAAGACTTTGAACAAATTTAACACGATTGTGGACGTACACAAATATGTCCGCAAACTAAATATACAAAGGCATTTTATTGCTAATCCACCCTTACCTAGAGACACTAGTGAGGGGACTGACTGTGTCACTCATACTGGCCTATCTAACCCCTCTCTATTTAACCCTCCCAATATCTTTGCTTCATCTATTAGGGTGTTCAGGGATTTGGTCCTTAGAGATTTGGAATCATTACCTAGGGCCAAAATCTACAATCATCCAGACATTAAAGTAGGTTTGAAAACCTTGTGTGAACGCAAGGATATTATAATCCGCCCTGCGGACAAGGGGGGGGGGCTTAGTTGTGTTAGATAAAATGGATTACCATACCGAAATGTGCAGAATCCTTGACGATACCAGCACGTATATGCCCTTGAATAAAGATCCTACAAAAGTATTGAAGAAAGATCTCAGTGATTTGATAGATAAAGGATTTCAGTTAGGGATTTTGGACAAAAAGGAGAAGGACTTCTTGGTGCCCATAGCTCCTAGAATTCCAATTATGTACTATCTCCCGAAAGTCCATAAAAATATTGTACACCCTCCTGGCAGACCAATAATAAGTGGGATCGATTCTGTGACGTCCCGTATCGGCCGTTACATCGATTTTCACTTACAACCGCTGGTTCAATCTACTCCGTCTTTTTTAAAGGATACGGGAGCTACCATACGCCTTCTAGAAGGTGTGGACTTTAGGGAGGATTGTATTCTTGTCACTGCTGACGTGACATCATTATACACGTGCATACCGCACAAATTAGGATTACATGCGGTAAAGCATTTTATGGCTGTATCTGGTTCGTTACCCCAGGTTCAACAGCGGTATATTATGGAGTTGCTAACATTCGCTACTCAATCTAATTATTTTTGGTATCATGGCCAGTTTTTTTTGCAAACCAAAGGTGTTGCAATGGGCGCCAAGTTCGCCCCTAGCCTTGCAAACCTTTTTATGGCCCTATGGGAGGAGGATGTCGTCTATGCCTTACAACGTCCAGAACTCGTTGTGTGGGCAAGATATATAGACGACATCCTCCTCCTATGGAAGGGTGATGAGGAGTCTTTACATGACTTCATGGTCACTCTTAATGATAATGATATGGGAATTGTGCTTACCTATGAGATGAGTCGTAATACTATTCATTTTTTGGATCTAGAGATTTCAGTTATGGACCAAAGTTTAGTGACAAAAACTTTTTTTAAGCCAACAGATCGGAATGGGTATATCCCAATCGACAGCTGTCATTACAGCTCTTGGCTGAAATCCGTACCATTTAGCCAACTACTCCGAGTCAGGAGAAACTGTACACACCTTGATGATTTTTACATACAAGCAGACACACTCAAGTCAAGATTCATTGAGAAGGGATACCTTCCGTCTGCTATTGATGCTGAAATTGTCAAGGTTTCTTTGCTAGACAGACAGTCTTTAGTTGTTGAGCGTCCCAAACGCCCACCAGATCCACGATTTAGGTGGTCGTTTGTGACTCAATTCTCTATACAGCACAGACGGATTAAACAGATTTTTAATCGACATTGGGGGGTCCTTAAGAACGATCCCCTGTTAGGCCCGGTGCTCCCTGATCGTGCAGGTGTTGTATACAGAGGAGCTCCATCTCTTCGTAATCAGATCGCCTCTAATGTAGTCGACCCTCCGGTTAAACAGTGCTTGTCCCTTTTTCCAAACATGAAGGGGTATTATCCGTGTAAACGTTGCAATGTGTGTATACATAATGTCATTGGATGTGGCAGAGGTGTTAGTTTCACATCTTCTACCACTTCCACCATCTATCATATGAAACATTTTACCACATGCACCACTAGATGTATCGTATATCTTATTACATGTCCATGTAATAAGCAGTATGTGGGACGTACTATCCGCAACTTTTCGATTCGTGTCAATGAACACATTTCAGGCATCAAAAAAGGTCACACCAATCACAGCGTGCCTAGACATTACCTTCAATTTCATGATAAGAAGGTTGTAGGCACCAAATTTCAGGTGATTGACCAATTCATTCCTCACTGGAGAGGGGAGTCTCGCGTTAGGGGTGTTTCCCAATTGGAAACTTTCTGGATTTACCAGCTTCGATGTTACTCACCGTTCAGACTTAATATTGATTGGGATATTAATTCATTTATTAATAAGGCCTAATATCAATTTGGTTATCCTTATGTCCCGGTTTACTGTCTATGCGGCTTTTTATTTATTTTATATGTTTCTTTTATTTTGCATTTTCACCTTCGTCATTCCTGGTTCTATTTTGTATGTATTATTCTAATTCAAGATGGATTAGTCTTATATTCATCTCATTACCTGTGGCTATTAATATAGCTATTGTAATTCATTATATGGGGGTACCATTAATAGATTATATTTTATATATTTTTCAGATATTTTTAATATATATATTTGTGTGACACCTTCTAGGACAATTTATATGTTGCTGATGCTATTTGACATATGCTATCCGCACCCAGCGGTTTATTATATGCCAATTGTGGTGTGTAACCCGTATCCAGTGCATTCAGCGGTTTAGCAGACCTATAATCATAATGTTACCTATATCATATATATCTGTAGAGTCAGTATATATTGTTACCTTTTTCCTTTTAGGTGCTTTGTATGACTGTTTCATCTCACACGATGGTTTTATATTTATTTTATTGATTATAATTTTGGTATATGGGATCCCTGTACTTTATTGGTGTCATATACCAGTAATTTTCAGTGGAATCAGATATGCTTGCCCTCCTTTGTGCTCGTCATTTCTTTTAGCCCGACTCTGTCTTTGTTTGTGCTGACCTTGGATGCGATGAGTGGCTGTTGCTGGCTGAGTCATTTGGCTATCTGCTATTGGACGTATTTTCCATTGCGGTTTAGGCGATGGCACTTGCGATAGAGATGTGGAACGCAAATACTTCCTGGATGGGCTGTGTGATGATGTTCCTTTACGTTACTAAGATGACGTCGTTACGTGCGTCGCTCATATGATGCGATGCACGTCTAGGATAGGAACACGGCCACTCCCAGGATTGGCGGCGTAATGACGCTGGTTGGCAGATACGTCACGGCTCATTGCCATGCGCGGCCCAGACTCGTTCTATTGGTCTGCACTTCTGGCTCTGTTGAATGACGTGCACGAAGGTTAGGTACTCTGTGCTCATGATTGGACCATCCCCCTCATGAGGCGGGGAACACAACAGCTGTAACGAGTTCAAACAATCTTGCTTTATGTTTATAATGGCGTGGCAGTCTTTTGCAGGTTCATGCCCCAGTTGATGCATAGGGTAAGGACCCTACTGATAGGAGGTCCGAAGCGGTGAGCCGCTGTGTGGAGGGTGAGCGGTGAACCGCTGTGTGGAGGGGACCCCTGCTTTTAAGGAAAAGCAGGGGTCCCCTCCACCGGGATAGTGGTTACCTTATTTAACCGAGAGACCAGAGAAGCCAATTTTTTCAAAAGAGAAAGGGGATATGGTCTGATGCAACCACTCAAACGCCTCCATCCCTAAAAAAATTAACAAAGAAGCAAAAATGCAAGTCGCCCTGGGACTTTCAGTGAGGTGAGTATGGGGTAGTTTGTTTCTTTCTGACCGTCTCTTCTCACCATCTCCCATTGCCCCCAACAACCATGCATCAGCCCCTGAGGAAGCGAGTGGAATCTCGCGAAACACGTAGGGCACCTTTGAGGCGTTTTGTATATCTGCATGCGCTGAGGACCCTGCTCTTCACAACAAGCCTACATTTTGGTTTTATACATTTATATTATTTCTTGTTTCAGGAACCTTTGTCTGTGTGCATGTACCTACTGGCTCAGCCACCCTTTATCACCATTATTGTTCATGGATGTACTATATTTGCAATGTATTTACAATTGTCTGTACCCATGTTGTTTTACATTGGCCACTATGCCTGGTGACACACAATAACTGTTGTCTCCGCTCTGTTTTTACAGCATTTGTTACGAATAAATTGTTTTCATTACGCATCTGTGTGAACATGTGCCTAACTCTCTCACCTCACTCAAAGTCCCAGGGATGGAGGTGTTTGAGTGGTTGCATCAGACCATATCCCCTTTTCTCTCCAGTACCTGGTGGTAAACACCCATTTAGCTCACCATTTGGTCTGCTGCAACTTTTGGCTACTGTTCACCCATACATCCAGTTCAACACCACTCCTTTTCTGGCCAGGTGTGCCAGCACATTGGCATTTTTGGGGGGTTTTCTTCTTGGGCTGATTCCATATGCCTCCCGCTGGTTTTCCCTGATGTTGGTGTTTACCATCCAGCTCGGGGGCTGCGATGCACTAAAAGGAGATACATTTGATCTCCTGCTGTCCACGCCTGTCCAGCCGGATGGGCGTGGCCACCCAGCGCATCGGCGCCATGTCTATCACGTTTTTGGACGTCAGGTGTCTGTAGAGCTGTGTGGAACATCTCGGATGGATGGGCAGTCCCTGTGCAATGCGCACTCCCCCTGACAGCTGGCGCCCTCCTGACGCCAGCACGTCGCCATCCTGACATGGCGCTGGGGGCGGAGCTCTCGTATTCCCGCGGGTATGTCCGGATGTCTGGCATAGCTGGGACTGCTGCTGCTGCGGTCTGGTGGTCTGGCTTGGTGTTCACAGCCGTGCGAGTGCAGCAACAATGATTGGATTTTCATGTTTCCCCTCAAGGTAAACCTTCTCAGTTCAGCACCAAAATGCATGTGTGTACTACTCACAAACACACATCAGAGTTGAGGGACCTTTAGATTACATACTTGTATTCTTTACCTCTGTCAATCTTGCATCACTCCTGTTGCCCCTTAGCCCCCCCCCCCCTTTTTGGCCCACACTGTCATGTGTTATTTAGCTCAATCACACTATACTCAACACTATAGTATACCGCACACATGCATACAATATAGCAAGTGTAGCCTATGATATGCCACTTGCATTTTTCATGCAAATTGCATGCAGTCGAATCGGTCACATTTAGTCTCATGTTGCTATCATGTTGACTTATGTGTATTGTCATATTTTTCCTAGACACTTCCAGTATGGGCCTTCTGTGACCACTGTGTCAAACACCGCCACATAGACTGTGCTACTCATCTGGATATTTTCCCGTGGCCGGCACCCTTTTGCTTCGTTCCCTCAGCTCCCGAGCTGGATGTACCATATGCCGCCATCTTGGTAACCAGTGATCGGCAACTCAGCCCAAGGTAGTGGTGAGTATGGGGTCGTTTGTTCCTTTCTGACCCTCTCTACTCACCATCTCCCATTGCCCCCAATTACTAGTAATTGACATCCACTGTCCTTATATTTTTACAACAGATAAAACAACCATGCATCAGCCCCTGAGGAAGCGAGTGGACTCTCACAAAACGCGTAGGTCACCTTTGATGCGTTTTGTATATCTGCATGTGCGGAGGACCCTGCTCTTCACAACAAGCCTACATTTTGGTTTTAAACTTTATATTATTACTTGTTTCAGCAACCTTTGTCTGTGTGCATGTACCTACTGGCTCAGCCACCCTTTATCATTATTGTTCATGGATGTACTATATTTGCAATGTATTTACAATTGTCTGTACCCATGTTGTTTTACATTGGCCACTATGCCTGGTGACGCACAATTACTGTTGTCTCCGCTCTGTTTTTATAGCATTTATTACAAATAAATTGTTTTCATTACGCATCTGTGAGAACATGTGCCTAACTCTCTCACCTCACTCAAAGTCCCAGGGCAACTTGCATTTTTGCTTCTTTGTTCATTTCTTTCAAAAGGCTCTCTTCAAACAGGTAACAGACCGCCATGGGCTGAGGGACAGCAAAGGGCCTCTGCGGCCGTTCCCTTTCCTTATCTATGAACTTTTCAAAGAAATCAACATACGGAAAAACATTAACAGAGCGGGTCGGTTTGTGCGACCCAAAAGGGACAGACCCTGCAGTGGAAGTCCCAGCTGTATCTTCCAGCTTGAGAGTGTCCCTCACAGCATGGATAAGTACACTTACAAGTGCCCTGTCTTGCGCTGACCCGGACGAGGGGTCCTCCTCACAGGGAAGGTCCTGATCCGCCTCTTCTGACATACCAGAACTGGGTACAGAACATTCCCCAGGCGATGGAGGGGCGCTTAGTACCCCCTTTACGTTCGCACGCCGCTTCCACCCTGGCAACAAAAGACTCCAGGACTCCCAACAAAGCATCCATGGGAACCACAGGTGCAGGGGCACCGGTTGCTGCCTCTGGAATGTCTGGGAGAAAACGCCAGCTTCTGACTTCATATTGCCCACTGACAGCCCTTAGGGACCTAGTCAGGATACCTGACAAAAAAATATGTCCACCCTCCTTGCTGCACTGACTGAGGGGGGGGGAATACCCAGGGGACTCACCGCCTAGCCAGAGACTGCTCAGCGCTGCTGCCCGCTCTCCATCCGCACACCGCGTGTGCCTGAGGAACTGTGTGAGGTGAATGGCGCCGTTCAGGAAGCCAGCCAGCACTAGAGGCCAAAACCCACTCCAAAATGGCCGCCGGGTGCCTCAGAGAAAGCGTGCGGGCCACAAGAAAATGCCCGCCCGCAATTTCAGACCTGCAGCATAGCGCGGCCACGGCAAAATGGCCGCCAATGGGATTTGCAATGCACAGGCCCCAGAAAAATGGCACCAGTGCTTCAAAAAATTGCGCCCAGCAAGCGAGGTGGATGAGAAGGCCAGCAGCAGAGGTTTCCCATAATTTACTACCCCCCACAAAGAGAGCGGGCCTGGACACCCCCACAGCCCCCCGCCGGGACCTGGAGCCCCCCTAAAGGTATTCCCCGGTCACAGCGAGCCCCACAAGGGGAGGATGAAAAAAGGGGTGACAGAGGGAGAGAGGGGAGGGCAGGAGAACCCCCTAACGACCCCCGTAGGAATGCCTAGCCGTTCCATCCCACTGAAGTAGGAGGAACCGTATTTACCAGTCCTTGCGAGGACCTGCTGGTGCGTTCCTGACAGACCTACAACCGAGCAGCATGGAGTAGCTGTCGGCCCGGTCCACTGGGACAGAGAGCAAGCCACCCGGTCAAATGTGAACCCTGGAGCATAGCTCACCGGCCACCCCTGGAGCCATGGGGCATGTCGTGGCTGACCCCGCACGTAGCTAAGATCTGCTCACGCTTGATGGCCGGACTGGGGGGACTACAAGGATCTATATTATCCTGCCTGTCATGCCCAGCCGGCAGTTGATAGAAGATTCTAAAAATAAAATAAAAAGTAAAAATTTCTCCAGGACTCTGGGCCCAAAGGGAGCCAGGTCCTTCTCTACTAGGCAGAAATAAACTGAGGCTGCTGACTGCAGGGTGGAGGGTTATGTACGGAGGGACCGCCCCCTGGGCGGGGCTGTTCAGCTCTGTTTAAGTAACATGTAAATATCCAACATGTTCTGCCTAGTCCTCTCCTAATAGACGGAACATAACCCAATGATCAAGATTAAGGGGCTGTGTCCGTCCATGGATGAAAAGAGAAAATGGCCCGGTTATTGAGCAGCCAATTCTTCTGGGGCTGAAGTGGTTAAACAGTACACCATTCCTTGAGAAAGGAGGACAGAATTCCTTTGAAACATGTCAGAAGTGAGGCTGGATGAACAGGTGTGATGTCACAATCAGCTGCTTGAGTTTTTGCAAGCAGATTTGCCAGCAGTACTGCAAAAAAGCTCAGTTCTATATCTCACCGGCTGGGGCATAGACAGCAGCTTTTTCAATTGGGAGCTAAACACTGTTTGTATTCTGGAGAAACAAGGAGAGAGGCGCCTCTAAGTGCAATAGTGTTGACAAAATTTTAATGATAAATACACTGAATAAACTCACCTTTAAGTAGATTAATATAGGCGTAGAAAAGAGGGGTACAGATGTCAGGATGACGGTCTTCAGCAGTAGGTCACAGAGCCTCTGTGACCTACTGCTGAAGACCGTTAGTCTGACATCTGTGTATTTATTATTAAAATTTTGTCAACACTATTGCACTTAGAGGCGCCTCTCTCCTTGTTTCTCCAGCTACCCCTGAACATGGTTTCTTTTCATCTATGAAGGCAGCCCTGTGCACAGTGGATTCTATTTAACCCCTGCTTCACCTATATACACCGTTGGTGTGTATACAGACTTTAAAGGACTTTTTAAAGACTGTCTTTTTTTCATGGATGTTTTTATTTATTCATTTTTTACCATTTTTTACATCTATTTTCCATATTGATTGTTTTGGGTAATACATGTTCTGTGGATTTTGTGCGCCATCACTTGTCTGTATAACTGTTTGTATTCTGCCTATGGAAGCTATTCATGCATGGATGAGGACACAGAGAGCAGTCATTAAAGTGGTTGTAAACCCTCTCCTATACCCAGTGAAGTGAACAGCCTCAGATGATACACATAGATGAAACAAATCCTCCTACATAAATTTTACATGTACTGTATCTCTCAAAATTGAGTACACCTCACATTTTTGTAAATATTTTATATCTTTTCATGTGACAACACTGAAGAAATGGCACTTTGCTACAATGTAAAGTAGTGAGTGTACAGCTTGTATAGCAGTGTAAATTTGCTGTCCCCTCAAAATAACTCAACACACAGCCATTAATGTCTAAACGACTGGCAACAAAAGTGAGTATTTTGTGTGGCCACCATTATTTTCCAGCACTGCCTTAACCCTCTTGGGAATGGAGTTCACCATAAATACAAACAATATTCACGCTAC
Source organism: Rana muscosa (assembly GCA_029206835.1). Classification (NCBI taxonomy): domain Eukaryota; kingdom Metazoa; phylum Chordata; class Amphibia; order Anura; family Ranidae; genus Rana; species Rana muscosa. The sequence goes on along the minus strand of JARGYO010000162.1, from coordinate 38,253,389 downwards.
TAACACATATGAGCAGCTACAATACCTGTGGAAAAAAGTAAACAACAAACAATATACAAAAATGTAGCGCTATACGTAATAACAATAAATCATAACACCCAAGTGCTCGAAGTGTCTGGATCACAATGGATCTAGTGATATGTCCAAATATATGAAAAAGTCCAAATTACAAAGAGTCTATGAATGACCAAAACATAAATGTGGTTGTGACTTTCAATTCCAAATGGTGAATCTTCCAAAGTAAAGGAGTGACATGTGACCACCACCGTATGAAAGGGAGGCTTACCAGATGGAATGGACCCAATGCACGTACGTGTAGAGGGTCAAACAGGCTTAGTGTGTATGTATCCGTACACATGAAATCCCAGCCGGCACTGCACACATATGTATCCGAGATCCAAACTCGAGGATAACACCAAATATCCAAGCCCAATAAATGATGGAAATGGCTCACATAGAAATCATATAGAGAAAAGAAGGAGAGGGCACATAGTGTAATAACGTAAAGGATGTTTAATAAATGTAGGTAAGTACACTTACATTCAATCCATAAATATAGCGCTTTGCAAAACACTCAGTGGCAGCAGTAGAGTCTCCCGACGCGTTTCGCAAAACCTTGCATCGTCTGGGGTATAACTCCACTGTTGCCTGTATGCTACTTATAGATAACAAGGACCTCCCCCTCGTCTGCCCATTATGCCAGCACTTCCTGGAAAATCAAAATGGCGCTAGGGCGTGCGTTCCCAGCCTCTCTATGGAATCCCTACATAGACCATAGATGATCCTATTAGGGGAAAGCTGAATGGGCTAGATACGGGGGTGGACCTATAAATATATCCACATCACTAACCTGCGTGCCCATGCATGATGCAGGGCAAAACCAGCATGCATATGAACCTCGTATGACCGGGTATTAGTGTGGCCGGATGTCCATCGTCGCGGTCGTGACGTCACACCCAAGACGCGCGATAAACATCACGTGACCAACGTGCAACGTCACATGACCCTCGTAAGACGTCACATGACGTACAGACGTTCACGCCAGACGCAGACAACGCAACTGATGGCGCTGCGTCCCCGGAAATGGGGCTATACCTGGCTGGCAGGTTGGCTACGCTGCGCTTCACCGCCCCGCAAACACAGAGCGTGAGACGCAGCCAAAGGCAGAGATAAATTAACTTAAACTGGTCCACGTCACATGTCACTCCTTTACTTTGGAAGATTCACCATTTGGAATTGAAAGTCACAACCACATTTATGTTTTGGTCATTCATAGACTCTTTGTAATTTGGACTTTTTCATATATTTGGACATATCACTAGATCCATTGTGATCCAGACACTTCGAGCACTTGGGTGTTATGATTTATTGTTATTACGTATAGCGCTACATTTTTGTATATTGAATGGAGTTCACCAGAGCTTCACAGGTTGCCACAGGAGTCCTCTTCCACGCTTCCATGTCGTCATCACGGGGCTGGTGGATGTTATAGACCTTGCGTTTCTCCACCTTCCATTTGAGGATGCCCAATAGGGTTTAGCCCTGGAGACATGCTTGGCCAGTACATCACCGTTACCCTTAGTTACTTTAGCAAGGCAGTGGTCATCTTGGAGGTGTGTTTGGGGTTATGTTATAATACTGCCCCGCAGCCCAGACTCCGAATGGAGGGGATCATGGTCTGCTTCAGTATGTCACAGTACGTTGGCATTCATGGTTCCTTCCATGAACTGTAGCTCCCCAGTGCCGGCAGCACTTATGCAGCCCCAGACCATGACACTACCATGCTTGACTGTAGGCAAAACACGCTTGTCTTTGTACTTCTTACCTGGTTGCCGCCACACATGCTTGACACCATCTGAACCAAATAAGTTTATCTTGGTCTCATCAGACCACAGGGCATGGTTCCACTAATCCATGTCCTTAGTCTGCTTGTCTTCAGCAAACTGTTTGCAGGCTTTCTTGTGCATCATCTTTAGAAGAGGCTTCCTTCTGGGATGACAGCCATGCAGAGCAATTTGATGCAGTGTGCGGCGTATGATCTGAGCACTGACAGGCTGACCCCCCCTACCCCTTCAACCTCTGCAGCAATGCTGGCAGCACTCATACGTCTATTTCCCAAAGACAACCTCTGGATATGAAGCTGAGAAGGTGCACTCAACTTCTTTGGTCAACCATGGCCTGGCCTGTTATGAGTGGAACCTGTCCTGGTAAACCACTGTATGGTCTTGGCCATCATGCTGCAGCACAGTTTCAGGGTCTTGGCAAACTTCTTGTAGCCTAGGCCATCTTTATGTAGAGCAAGAATAATTTTTTCAGATCCTCAGAGAGTTCTTTGCCATGGGGTGCCATGTTGACCTTCCAGTGATCAGTATGAGAGAGTGAGAGTGACAACACCAAATTTAACACACCTGCTTCCCATTCAAACCTGAGACCTTGTAACACTAACAAGTCACATGACATCGGGGAGGGAAAATGGGCAATTTGGCCCAATTTGGACATTTTCACTTAGGGGTGTACTCACTTTTGTTACCAGCGGTTTAGACATTAATGGTTGTGTATTGAGTTATTTTGAGGGGACAGAAAATTTACAGTGTTATACAAGCTGTACACTCACTACTTTACATTGTAGCAAAGTGTAATTTCTTTAGTGTTGTCACATGGAAAGATATAATAAAATATTTTCAAAAATATGAGTGTACTCACTTTTGTGAGATACTGTACATCTGCAGTCTTTTCCTTTCTACATTCTTTATAAAGTGCAGATCGTATTACAAATCTTGTTTCCTCTTCCAAAAGTGGGTGTGGAGTCTGGGCATACACTTTGTGTGAGCTGCACACACCCCCCTCCTCCACATAGGCAGAGGAATGAAGAAACTTGCAGAGCTGCAGTCGGAATAGACCAGCTCTCTGCTTATCCATCTCTAAGTTCCCTCCCCGACACAAATATTCAGCTGCTTTTATCTCGTGTGTTGGAGAGCTTGTCAGAAGTTATCATGCTGATAACAGAGTAACAAAGCAGCAGAAAGACAACACTAAAGCCCCGTACACACGATCGGATAACCTATGGGTTTTCGTCCGATGGATTTGTCCATCGGAAATCCGATGAAACTGTTTTTCATCAGTCTTGGCCACACACCATCAGTCAAAAAACCGACGGCAAGAAAACGACGGCACGTACAAAACGTACGACGCGCTATAAAAGGGCCGAACAAATATAATGGCGCCACCCCCTTGGGCTGCTTTTGCTGATTTCGTGTTACCGCGTGTTAGTAAAAGTTTGGTGAGAGCCGATTCGCGCTTTTCAGTCTCCGTGCTTTGCAGATCGTTTCCTGGTGTTCAGTTTGTGCTTGTGGGTTTGTATTTGTGATTCAGTGCGTGCAGTCAGGTCGTTACTGCCTTGCAGTGCCTTCTTGGGCGTTTGTTTACTGTTTTTCAGGTCGTTCTTCTCAGGCCTTGCTGTTCCACGGTGCGTTCTGTTTGAGTGCGTTCTGACCAGCCGACCGGTTTAAAACCATGTTTGAAGTGCGTTCTCGAGCTCGTGCTGGCTTTGGACTTGGTGTTGCAGTTAACACTGTAATCCGAGTTCAGTCTGTGAACAGGGTGAGGAGGAGTTCATGGACTAAGAATTGGTTGCTCCAGCGGGACCAATTCTCTCATATGCCTCTGCTGCGGGAAATCCATGAGAATAATCCTGATGATTTCAGCAATTATCTCAGGATGACGGACCCCGTATTTCACCGTCTGTTGGATTTGCTGTCCCCGTATATCACGAGGCAGGACACTGTGATGCGCCAGGCCATCACTGCCGAGCAGAGGCTTATTGCCACGTTGAGATACCTGGCGACTGGGAGAAGCTTGCAGGACCTCAAGTTCTCAACAGGCATCTCCCCCCAGGCTCTCGGGATCATTATCCCTGAGACGTGTTCGGCCATTATTCAGGTCCTGCAGATGGACTATATGAAGGTAATTTTGCTCCTTTAACCTCACATTATATGTTTTTATTGTTTTAGAATCTTCTCTTTTTTTTTCCTCCTAACACAAATTTGCCTGTTTGTAATATCCTGGTAATGTCCCCATTTTACCCATGCATGTTTTTACCTGTAAAGGCCTTTTTGGGCCCTTCATGCCTATTTCCCTTCACTAACCTCTCCAGCATGCTATCGTGGGCGCAAACCCAGCTAGCCTTCTATTTTCCTTTTCATATTTTTGGGGTCAGTGCCCTCGTAGTTTGACAACCCTCCCTCCCCCCCCCCTAAAGATGTAAAAATATTTTTAGTTCTCAATCAAGCTCAGCAGAGTGGTAGAGCCTTTTTTTGGATCCCCCACAATCACCTTAGGCCCCCCCCCCCTAGATTATTTTAGAAAGTCCACTCAGCGGGGGTGAGGCATCTGCTAAGTGGGCCTTTGTTTATTGGTAGGAAAAACTCCCTTAAATAATAATGTTAGAATGATGTTGGCCAACAATGTTTTTGCGTGTAATCTGCTTGCACTGTAAACATAAACCGTACTAATGTCTTCTTTTTGTTTGACTCCACAGTTCCCTAGCACACCACAGGAATGGCTGACTGTGGCCTCCCAATTTGCCCAGCGGTGGGATTTCCCCAACTGCGGAGGGGCAATTGATGGGAAGCACGTCCACATAGTGCCGCCACCCCGTTCGGGGTCATACTATTTTAACTATAAAAGGTTTCAATAGTATTGTGTTAATGGCGGTGGTGTCGGCACGGTACGAGTTCCTGTATGTGGACGTGGGGAAGAACGGCCGGATGTCCGATGGCGGAGCATTCGCTGAGATGGAGTTCGCTCACCGTTTGCAGGCTGGGGGTCTTGCACTGCCTCCAGATGCAGAGAACGTGGAAGGGCTACCGTTCGTTTTCATCGCGGATGAAGCTTTTGGACTAGGACCACACCTCATGCGGCCGTTTCCCCAACGCACCCTCACCCCGGAGAGGAGGGTTTTTAATTACCGGCTGGCCAGAGCCCGGAGAGTTGTGGAGAATGCCTTTAGGATAATGGCCAGCCGGTTCCGCCTGTTTCAGACAGCTATCAATTTGGCGGAATGTAAACTGAACAACATTGGCTACTGCTGCTGCTTATTGCACAACTTTTTGCGAAAATTTTCTGCTAATTATGTGTCATCAGTTGGGCCTGAGGCCGGTCCATCTGAACTGACAAATCTGACCGGCCTCAGCACTGCCTGTACTGGCCTGGCCCCCCAAAGTGCCCGTGAAGTACGTCAGAAATACGTAGAGTACTTCACGGGTAGGGGGGCCATCGCAATGCCAGACCACATCTGACCTTTTATTATTACCTTTTTCAAATAAAAAAAATATTTGATTTACTACAAACTTGTGTTGTCATTCTTGTATTTGTGGTTTATGTGTCTCCCAGGTTCTAGTAGTGCCAAGTGTATTTGTCCTTAGTAAATACCCTCAAATCTCAGAGGTAAAAACACTGTTTTTGCATCTTCAGAACTGCTATTGAGCATAGAAAGAACAAGGCACACCTTTTTTAGACTTCCCGAATGTTTTTATTGATTGCACAACATTTTTGGTTGGTTTGCAAAATTCTAGCCTTTTTTTTGTTTGTGCGGCTTTTTTTGCAGAAACATGCATGGATCAAAAGCCAATATTTTTTTCTGAAAAAGTAACAAAATAACACAGTGAAAAATACAAACAGGAGATGGGGTGATGTTACCCCTGATCCATCCCAAATGTGAAGAACCACACTTTCTTTTTGGGGCTCAAATGGGTATCTTCAACATGATCCCATGGCTAAGGTAAACATGTGCTATCTGCCATCATGGGGGATCAATGGACGTGCTTTAGGGGTGAAAACCCTTCCTCTCACCTACTTGAGGAGGGAGGAAGAGGTTGCACCCCCAAAACAGGGACATAGATATCCTGTGACGGCAGATAGCACATGTTGAGTCAGTGTGTGCATCATCACTTTTGGGCTGGTGGAAATCCCATAGGAAATTTCGGACGCATAACAAAACACAAAAACAGGGGGGGGGGTTTACACTATTCTCCCCAAAATATCTATCATGTTTTTATATTTTTGCTCAATCACAATCATTCTCTTTCTCATAATGTCCATTTCGCTACTGCATTCCATGATTTCCTGAATGATTATTTTGGCGCTGGCACTCGAGAATGGAGGATTTGGACTTCCTGACACAACCCCACGTTCAGTCCCTAAAAACAAAAAAAATTTTTTAAACTATGCAGGCCTACATCTGTATTTACCTTGAAGTTGTGGTGACAGACACTGACCTGTTGTGCTGATCAGCTCCACCTCTCCTTCCTCCACCTCCCCTTCCTCCACCTCCGCTTTCTCCCCCTCCGCTTCCTGAACCTGCTGATCTTGGTCTGCTTTGTGATCTTCGGGGAGTTTCTGTGGTGTTTGGTTCCTCATCTCCTGAGCATGGTGTCCTCCCAGTCTCCTCTCCCCTATGGGAATTTAAAAAATAATGTATCCTTTAGCACACAGACTTTTTAGGCCTGAAAATGGATTCTCATTGTTTTGAAGTGGGGTACAATTGATATTTGGCCCTGAGTTTCAAGATGAACATATGAGATCTTGCAAACTCAACAAAGCAACATGTTATTTTGGAGGACACTCACAAATACACTTGGATAACCACCAAGGTATCCACTGGACCACCTGTGTGTGTGACACCGTTAAGAAATTTGGTCATGTGGCCCAGAGTATAGTATCTTGATCAAGAACAAAAAAAAGTACACAACTGCTGGAGTGTCATCTCCTTTACCCAGAATACAGTTTATCCTTTCATTCACATTCTAATTTTCCTTACAATACATCATCTAGCCAACAATGTGTAGATAAACATTGTTGAAGTAAAATGAGGCATGCCCACATGTAGTTTACGTGGATATGTGCCAAACATGTTTGGGGGAAGAGCAGCATTTTTTTTTAACAACACATTTACCAAATAAGTGGACTCTCCACTTAACATAAAAGTTGACATTTTAAAATGTGAAACCAGTCAAGCCAAGCACATGTTGCAAAACATGCAAGAATACATATTACAATGTGAAAGAACACAGTAAAAGAAAATTACTTTTTTCTATGCTTTTTAGAAGCTTCCTATACTGCTCCGGCTCCCTCAGCTTGAGGTCTGACCACCTTTTACGGAGTTGTTCCTTGGATCTCCTGACCCCACATTTTTTATAGAGAGTCTTCGCCACTTTGTCCATAATTTGTGACTTCCGGAGATTAGGGGTGTCGTATGGGCCATGCTTGCCGTCGTAATCCTTCCTCCGCAGAATGTCCACCATCTCCGCCATCTCAGAAAAAGACATATTAGTCGCCTTGTATCTTTTTTTACAGGATCGGGACGTTTCCGCCTCCGGGCTTTCCTCGTCGGTAATTTTTACTAAAGAAGCCACCTGTGTCTGCGACATGTCGCCGTCTCACACTGTGCGCCGATCATTAAGGGGCGGGGAAATGCAGAAAAAGTCAGTCATGGGCGGGCGACGAGGGCGGAGTTACACGCATGCGTAGGGTATAAAAAGGGGAAAGAAGTTATTAGGGATGCGTGGAGTAAGGACGACCGGAAGTGAACCAACGAACTGAACTAAGGTAAGAAGGGAACTCGGGCCTGCAGTGGCCTATAATGGTTCATGATTGTAAAGGGCAATATTGTGATAAGTTGAGAAGAATCAAATCTGATTTTTTTTTTTTATCCTTGTTTTTTTACTTGCTGATTCAAAAAGATGCATAAACTACGTGAGCCGGAGGTGATGCTGACTTTTATTGAAAAATATAAGGAACAGCGCAACCTGTGGGAACTGAAACACCCTGCGTACCACAAGAGTGCTGTACGTCGGGCAACTATTTGCAAATTAGCATAGGATATGAAGCCATGGATCCCAGATGCAGACTACACTATGATCAATAATAAAATCAACAACCTGCGTAATTCCTATAAAAAAAATACAAGGAAGTGTGCAAGTCAAAGAGATCAGGAGCAGCAGCCGAGGATGTAGTAAAGCCCAAGCTGTGGTACTACAGACATCTTCAATTTCTGGATGACCAGATCGAGGCCAGGGAATCTATTTCCAGCCTTCCCTCAACCCTTCCTTCCACCCTTCCCTCCAGCGTTCCTTCTACCCTTCCCTCCACCCCTGCAGAGGCGGAGGAGGAGTCTCCTGAACTTGAACAGCCAGATCTTCGCACCTTCAGCCAGGTATAGTATTTTTGATGATAATTATTGTCCACTAAGTAATATTGTGTTGAACTGTTTGGATTACCCATAAATGATATAATCCCCCCCCCCAAAAAAAATATGCACCAGTAATGATATCCAAATTGTGGGTGATAGATTCCCCAAATAATACAATTTTTATTTTATAAACAGGATGAGGCAAGCCAGGAAGGAAGAGGGTCAGGAGTGTGGCAGGCAGGAGGAGGCAGGGCCAAGTGGGACTCCTCTCTACGTCAGACCGCCAAAACAACGGCGGATGACACAAGTGGAGGAGGAGTCACTAAAGATGATTCAGGAGGCTGCTGCCATCATGAGGGCCCCCCTCAACCCTACGGAGGGGTTTAGCAGCTATCTGGCGGATAAGTTGCTCCAAATGGAGGCAGGACAACGGGCCCTTTGTGAGCACCTCATATATATGGCCGTACACATGGGGGCGAGGGGGCTGCTGACTGAGGCCACCCATCTGTCACATCAGGCCAATCCCTCTCCTCCTCCTCCTGCCACATCACCACCCACAGTGGCCCGGCCTGCAAGGGTGCGAGGACGGGGCCGTGGAGAGAACGCTGCAGGGAAGCGTGGAAGGAAGGCTACAGGAAAGAGCAGGAGGTGATTCTCTGGCCTCGAGCTGCTCTTCCAGAAGTTGCAGGTTGATGGAGTACCACAGCTTGGGATGATGTATGTCTTTGGCTGCTGCTCCTTATTTCATGCTGTTGTTGATTTTATTATTCATCATAGTCAGGTCTGCATTTGGGATCTAAGGACTTGATATTCTCTGCTAATTTCTGAATAGTTGCCCTTCGTTTTTTGTTTGCTTTTTTTCCGAAATAAAGGGAAATTTGATTTCAGCCAACATAGATGGCTGATGTGTTTTTTTTTTTGAAGTAGCAATAACATTTCATAAATACAATGTGTAAAAAAGGGAGAATTTGTGAGCTCGGCCTTGAAGAATTAAACTAATTATTCCTAAGATCACAAGAAAGAAGAAAGACATACGTTTGTCAGAACTCATGAGAAAGATCTGCTGCCAAAATGACATTTTAAACACCGTTCTAAAGCAACAAAACATGCGCTGCATTAAACGAAGCAATAACTTGCAGAATGACGAATGTGCTCTCTCCATTAGGAACGCTAGTTTTACCAGAACGAGCGCTCCCATCTCCTAATTCAGTCTGAGCATGCGTGGGTTTTTTAACCGATGGACTTGCCCATAGACGATCGGAAATTACCATCGGTTTTTTATCCATCGGAAAATTTTAAAACAAGTTCTATTTTTTCCAACCGATGGAAAAAAGACCGATGGGTACCATACACGATCGGTTGGTCTGATGAAAACCATCCATCGGACGGTTTTCATCAGTCAAACCGATCGTGTGTACGGGGCTTTAGAGCTTTGGAGAGAGATAAGTCAACACTACAAATATATGTGACCAGATCAGATTTCATGAATGAGGTTTACAACCACTTTAAAGCTGGAAATTGCCATCACAGCAAAGCAACTTGTAAAATACATACAGATCTCCACACGTGAGTAAATCTCCACCATTCTGCAATACAGTAAACCCCTGTTATATCGCGGTTCAGTTTTCGCGGTCCCGGTATATTGCGTTTTTTTCTGTAAGACCTATTAACCTTATTTTATTGATTAAATCATTGTTAATTAAATATTTTTGTGTTTTCCATTGCTCTTGCTATGTCTCTCAGTATCTTTTATGTGTTTAAATGTGTTTCTATTGTTTTAAAAGTGTGTTTAAAGACCTTAAAATGCTTTTAAAGTACAGTGAAAGTTATAAAAACATGCCTAGTGTGTATTTAAATAGGGTATTTCTATTTCGCGGATTTTCACTTATTGCGGGTGGGTCTGGAACGTAACCCCCGCGATGGAGGGGGGTTTACTGTATTGTATTTATCAGTCATTCAGTGGCACAAACTTGCCATACACTTGGATATCATCAGTGTGAAAGTTTATGCAACTGTGTGAAGTATTAGTTATGTCAGCGTGAATAGAGGTAGCTATAGATGGATCAAAATTTTGCCAGTTCAGCAGGGACTGGTCAAATTTTGATTCATGTCTGGCCACTGCAGTTGAAAATTTGTCAATATTCAACCGCCCTGTTGGATAAAAGCTGCTTGGTCAGCAGCTGAAGCCATGGGCGTCCGCTCCATAGGGCAAGGGGGGGCGTTTGACCCCCCCTGGAATCGGAAAAGTGTGTTTACAATGACAGCCGCCTCCCGCACATTGGTGGGCCAAGGCCACCTGCGCCGCCGATTCTCACTGCCATCATTCATGTCTGTCAGTGTGTTGCAATGCATACATTTACTCCGCTCCCACGGCACACCCCTGTTTGCCGGCGCCAGCCAATATCACCGCGCTGCCGCTGCTCCCCTTAGTTTACAGCCCCACCCGGCGCCTGTCCTGGCGGCGTGACATCACTCACGGCGGGAGGGGGGCTGATGGGAGGAGTGTAGAGAGCTGCCTGCTAGAGGAGCCAGCGCCGTCGAGGAGGAACCAACCAGGCCAGCAACAAGTTGAAGTTCATCTTCATTACAATTTCAATCAGACGACAGACGCTGTGCTACAGCAGCAACAGTCAGTCAGTCAGTGTCACTGGAAATAAGCACTAAACTAAAATTAAATGTGATTATGTGAATGTGATGACTGCGATGTTTTAAATATGCAGCATGGTGGTGGGGGGGGGGAGGGGGGTCGAAGAAAGGGTTAAATGCGACTGGGTATGCGACTGTATTGCCGCTGCCGAAGTGCCCCCCCCCCTGAAAAAATTTCAGCGGATGCCCATGGCTGAAGCGCTGATCTGTGTATTCTGATAGTGGGGAGAATGTGTGGATGGGGGAATCGGTTCAGTTTTTTTATTATATATATTAGGGGTCCCCCAAGTCTAGATAAGACAGACATTTTTTGTAAAGGGTGCTTAACCACTTCAACACCGAGGACGTCATATGATTTTGAGCGGTGATATCTGCATGATGCCTGCAGCTACAGGCATCATTCAGATATCATTGTTTGCAGCCGGCGATTCTGTGCACGATAAGAATGATCATAGCGGCAGTTCCTCCGCTTGATCGTTCTTATAGGCGGCGGGAGGGGATGTCCCCCCTCTCCCGCCGCCATCCGGTGCTTCTCCGGGCTCTCCCGTGCCATCGGAGGCCCGGAGAACGAAATCGGCCAGCGCGGGCTCACGACGATAGAGATTTCCGGTGACCAGATGGTCACCAGTCATCTCTATGACCGTCGGAGACCTGGGCGCGACATTGTGACATCACGCCCGGGTACCCGGAAGTAAACAAAGCCGTAATAGCGGCTGTCAGCATGAGATCAGTGAGTTTTTTTTCCCGATCTCATGCTTTCCAGCCTGGAGGAGAGATCTGGGGTCTTATTGACCCCACATCTCTCCATAAAGAGGACCTGTCACAATATATTCCTATTACAAGGGATGTTTACATTCCTTGTAATAGGAATAAAAGTGATCAAATTTTTATTTATTTTTTTAAAAGTGTAAAAATTAAAAAAATTAAGGGAAAAATAAAATTAAAATTAAAACGCCCCTGTCCCCGATAGCTCACGCTCAGAAGCGAACACGCATGTAAGTCCCAACCACATATGTAAATGCTGTTCAAACCACACGTGAAGTATCACCGCGTGCGTTAGAGCGCGTGCAACAATTCTAGCACTAGACCTACTCTGTAACTTGAAAATAATAACCTGTAAAAAAAATGTAAAGTGTCGCCTATGGAGATTTTTATGTACTGAAGTTTGGTGCCATTCCATGAGTGTGCGGAATTTTAAAGCTTGACATGTTAGGTATCTATTTACTCGGCGTAACATCATCTTTCACATTATACAAAAAAATTGGGCTAACTTATTTTTTGAATTCATGAAACCGTTTTTTTTTCCCCAAAAAAAGGCGTTTGAAAAATGATTGCACAAATATCGTGTGAGATAAAAAGTTGCAATGACCGCCATTTTATTCCCTAGGGTGTCTGCTAAAAAAATATATATAATGTTTGGGGGTTCTGACTAATTTTCTAGCAAAAAAATAGGATTTTTGTACTCACCGTAAAATCCTTTTCTCTGAGTCCATGGACCGACACAGCCTCTCTATTGACAAAGTAGGTATTATCCGTTAATTAGGAGTGACTAGGCAGAAAACTTGTAAAAAGTGTTGCATCACACCTTCTACAGTACCGCCCAGGGGGTGGACCCTCTGGGTATATCACCTCAGTCTGCATCTCGCAGATCAGTTCGTCAAAAAGCAGCACAAACTTAAAAGGAGGGGTGGGTGCTGTGTCAGTCCATGGACTCAGAGAAAAGGATTTTACGTTGAGTACAAAAATCCTATTTACTCTTTCATCCATGGACCGACACAGCCTCTCTATTGACAAAGTGGGACGTCCCAAAGCAGTGTCAGAGAAAAAACGAGGGGTGGTAACAGCATGAAAATAAACTTCACCCCAAACACAAAACAGCACTCCTCCAATGGAGGAGCTGCAACTCTAAACAGCCGCTTGCAAAACCTTGCGGCCGAAAGAGGCATCCGAAGATGAACCTACATCAACTTTGTAGAACTTTGTGAAAGTGTGAGCGGACGACCAAGTCGCCGCTTTACACACTTGGGAAACAGACGCTTGATGTCCGAAAGCCCAAGAGGCACCTATTGCCCTGGTCGAATGCACCATGACCGGAAAAGGGGGGCGCTTGACGCTTTAAGGCGTAAGCCTGGATTACTGTCGGATCCACCTAGAGATGGTGGCCGAAGAGACTGCTTGGCCCTTCTTGGGACCAGCCACCGAAACAAACAGTGAGTCTGACTTCCGGAACAGGGAAGTAGCAGATAGGTATACTCTCAAAGCTCGGACAACGTCCAAGGACTGCAACACCGACTCCTTAGGATTCGACGGATGAGGACACAAGGATGGAAGTACAATGTCTTCGTTGAGATGAAAAGCCGAAACGACTTTCGGAAGAAAGGAAGGCTGCGGCCGCAGCACCACCTTATCCTTGTGGAAAATCAAATAGGGAGCCTTGCAGGACAAGGCTGCCAGCTCAGAGACTCGTCTAACTGACGTAACAGCTACCAAAAAGACCACTTTCTGAGAAAGTGTCAACAGGGGAATATCTCTAATATTCTCAAACGGTGCCTTCTGAAGCACCGAGAGGACCAGGTTCAAGTCCCACGGAGGTAGCGGGGGATGGACCGGGGGGGGGGGGCACATGTCGAACCCCCTGCACAAATGTACTCACGAGAGAGTGAGTCGCCAGGGGTCGCTGAAAAAAGACAGCCAGGGCAGATATGTGTCCCTTAATTGTACTTAAGGCAAGCCTTTGGTCCACCCCACGCTGTAAAAACAGCAGGATTCTGGAAACCAAATAAGTACGCGCATGCCATTTCATTTCCTCACACATGGAGATGTAGGCCTTCCAAGTGCGGAGATAAACCTTCCTAGAGGACGGTTTCCGAGCACTTCTCATAGTAGAGATTACTGAATCTGATAGGCCCCGGTCTCTCAGTATCTAGCTCTCAATAGCCACGCCGTTAAAGCCAGTGACCGTAAAGCAGGATGGAGTATGGGACTTTGCGATAGCAGGTCCTTCCGTAGTGGTAGGCGCCAGGGGACGTCTGCTACCAGACGTACTAGATCGGCGTACCAAGGATGCTGAGGCCAATCTGGAGCGATTAGGATCATTGGAATTCACTCTGCGGAGCAGAAGAGGAAGAAGCCTTAAGGGAGGGAAGGCATAGATTAGCCGATACTGACCCCACGATGCCACCAACGAGTCCGTTGCATTGGCAGAGGAGTTGGAACAACTCCGGGTGTAAGGACCATTCTCCCTGGTCCAGCATCTGGCGGCTCAGGTAGTCCGCCTGTCAGCTCTCCACACCCGGAATGTACACGGCCAACAGTGCCGGTACGCTCTTCTCTGCCCACTTCAGGATGAGAGCGACCTCCGATGCTGCAGCTGAGCTTCTTGTTCCTCCTTGATGATTGACATATGCCACTGCTGTGGCGTTGTCTGACTGGATCCTGACTGGACGCCCTTGCAGCCTCTGAGACCATTTGAAGAGGCACAGCCTGATCGCCCGGATTTCCAGGACATTGATCGGCAGGAGGGCTTGATAATCCAGAGATGATGGGCATCTGTTCCATCTGGACAGAACTTCCTTCTGTAACACTCGAGTGTGGTATTGAGCATATGGGACCGCCTCGAAGGAGGCTACCATGAGGCCCAACACTCGCATGCAAAAACGGAGTGACGACCAATTCCTGGAAGTCAGCTGCCGTACTGCAGCCCAGAGGGTCTGCAACTTCTCCACAGGGAGGAATACCTTTGCCTCTGAGGAATCCAGAATCAACCCCAGGTACACTAGGCGTTGAGTGGGCACCAATACTGACTTTTGCGTGTTTAGTAGCCAACCACAGTCTCGAAGAGTCTGACGGGTAATGGACACGCTTACCTCTAATTCTGAGCTTGAAGGGGCCTTCAGCAGAAGGTCGTCCAAGTAGCCCATGATAGCGATACCCCGCTGTCTTAAAAGTGCCAGAATCGGAGCGAGCACCTTGGTGAACGTCCTGGGTGCTGAGGCAAGGCAAAACGGGATGGCCACAAACTGGTAGTGGTTCTTTCCGATAGCAAATCACAGAAACCTCTGGTGTCTGGAGTATATGGGGACATGCAGGTATGCGTCCTTGATGTCCAAGGAGGCCAGAAAGTCCCCTGGATGGAGAGCCGTGACTACAGATCAAACCGACTCCATCTGAAATCTTTGTACCTTCACAAAGCAATTGAGGGCTCTGAGATCCAAGATTGGACGAACCCCCTCCTTCTTCGGCACAATGAACAGATTTGAGTAAAAACTCTGACCCCGTTCCTGTTCTGGAACTGGAATAACTACCCCGCGTTCCAGTAGACCCTGGACCACCCCATACAGGGCCTCCCGACGAGTCGGTAGTAGCTGGAGATTGGAGGTGACGAATCTGTCCGGTGGACAAGATAAAAATTCTATCTTGTAGCCTGAGGAGATTACTTCGCAAACCCACCTGTCAGAGACTAGAGCTGTCCACTGAGTCGCGAATTTGCGAAGACGTCCCCCCACCCGAGAGCTGGGTGGGGGCGGACCTTCATGCGGACGCAGATCTGTCCGCAGGCTTGTTGGGTCTGCGGGACCAAGGACGCTTTTGTCCTTGGGCAGGCGCCTTGTCGGCCTGGGGTCTTTTCTTTTTCGCCCTAGGGGGACGAAAAAACGCTTGTGTGCAGTAAAGGAGGGCCCTTGCCCTTGGCGTGGCCTCTACCCTTGCTAGTTTGAGGAAGCAAAGTGCTTTTACCTCCTGTGGCATCCTTGATGATGTCATCCATAGAGGCCCCAAAAAGTCTGTCGCCCTTAAAAGGCAGATCCAACAGGGCTTTCTTGGAGGTCTGGTCCGCAGACCAGCCCTTTAGCCAGATCAGGCAGTGTATTGCTACTGCATAAACCGAAGCTTTTGACAGCAGGGGAATAGTATCCATGTCTGACTCGCAGACAAACCTAAGGCCCTGGACCAACTGGTCGGCCAATGTTATCTCATCAGGAGGAGCATTTCGCTCCTTAACCCCTGGAGTAGCAATCTTGCCCATTCAGAAAGTGTCTGAGACACTAGGGCCCCCGCCAATGCCGGGCATACTGCCGAGCCTATCACTGAGTATAGGTAGCGAGCGAGTCCTTCAGCCTTCTTATCCACAGGGTCCTTGAAAACAGGAGCCCCTTCTACTGGAATTGTGGTGGCTCTATTAAGTCTGGACACCGGAGGGTCCACTATAGGGGGAGAGGTCCATTTCTTCAGAAAACTCTCCTCAAAGGGGTACCGTACCGCAAACCTCTTTGGGGCTGTAAAGACCCTCAGTGGATTCTCTCATTCCTTGTATAAGAGTTTATCAAAATAAGACACACAAGGGAACACCTTAGCAGTGCGGGCAGGTTTATGAAACCCAAAGTGGATCAGAGTCTCTGCTGCTTCGGCAGTATTTTCCAACTTTAGCGTATCCCACACTGCAGTAATAAGGTCAGATACCAAAGCCGTCTTGCGTACTGACCTGGACTTGGAGTCATCCTCACTGTCCGGTCACGGTCTGCAGTCTCTGATGCGTCAGAATCTGGGCCATGAGCCGTAGCTGGACCTGGTTCTGCATCAGAATTATCCCCAGAAGCTTGCAGGGGACGGGGGCATTTACTACCCCCTGTATTCCTGTGTGCTGCTTCCACCCTGGCAGCAAACGCCTCTAGGATTGCCGTCATAGCGTTCATAGACACCTCAGGGGCACCAGCTGCTAAATCTGGTATTTCAGGGGAGAAGACATCTGGCTCAGATGCCATGCTGACCACACGCTGACACCCACAGGGCTCCAGGCAAGATATCAATAGGCCACCCTCCTGTGCTACAGAGATGCTGGATCACCCAGAGGACTCACCACCCTGGACCGGTACTGCTATGCTGCCGTGTGCTGCGCATGTGATGCTGTCCCACTGCTGCTGTGTCAGTCTGCATCTTTTATCAGCGCTTCCTGTGTGAATCTTTCGCGCCAGTGTAATGCACCCTAGAGGCCGGAGACTCTCGCAAAATGGCCGACAAAACGTCTGTATGGAAGATCATGTGGGCTCTAAGAAAATGGCCGCCGAGCCGACGATAGAGGCCAAAGCAGCCTTAGACCACAAAAAAGATGGCCGCCCACCGGCAATATATACATACAGCGTGGATCATAACAAACATGGCCGTCGATCAGTCGATAGAGGCCAGAGGGTGTGGAACTACAAAAAAATGGTGCCGAAACCACAGGAAGATGGCCGCCTGGCAGTCACTAGAGGCCGAACCCGGCATGGACCACCGCAAAATGGCCGCCGACAGCATGGAGGAGGAAGCACACACAGGTAAGCAGAAATGACAATTCTTTTAAATGTTAGTTACAGCCAGCCCCGCTCCAGTGAAACCCCTTAGGTGACCCCCAGCACCCAGCAACCTTTAGCTAGAAGCCCAGGGAGGAGGGAAAGGCAGGGAGAGAGGGAAGAAAGGGGCCACAACCACTTACTTGGTCTCTCCAGGAATGTCCAGCCAAATCACCCAGCCGAGGCAGGGGAGTTTACTTACCTATCCTGGCATGTATCATGCTGGAAGACATTCCAAACAGATCATCGTCCGCGCACGGAAGGTGACTGTTGGCCAGGCATGCTGTGATTGGACCCAAGGGGACGATCATATGTATGCCCTGGAGTGCTACGCTCACCGAACAGGCTGCTGCGACTCGGCCGTAAGGTCAGCCGAAGCTGAGCGGTCCGATGCAAGCCTTGGAGCGTAAGCTCACCGGCCAGGCTGCTGCGACTCGGCCGTAAGGTCAGCCGAAGCTGAGCGGTCCGATGCAGGCCCTGGAGCGTAGGCTCACCGGCCACCCGTGGAGCGACGGGCATGTCGTCGAAAACCCAGCGCGTAGCTAGGGTCGGCACACGCTCGATGGCCAAAACTGGGGAGACTACAAGGATCAAGGATCCAGCCTGTCACCCAGTCGGCAGTTGATCGAAGATCGCAGGAAACAAAAAATGTAGCAAAAAAAATATATATTTTTCCCCCGGACCAATGGGCCCGAAGGGAGCCATGTCCTACTCCTTGCTAGACAGAAAAAAAATGATCTGCGAGATGCAGACTGAGGGGATATACCCAGAGGGTCCGCCCCCTGGGCGGTACTGTAGAAGGTGTGATGCAACACTTTTTACAAGTTTTCTGCCTAGTCACTCCTAATTAACGGATAATACCCACTTTGTCAATAGAGAGGCTGTGTCGGTCCATGGACGAAAGAGTAAATTATGATTTTTACATGAAGGAGAGACGTGCCAGAATAGGCCCGGTATTGAAGTGGTTAAAATGCTATTTTTTTTTCATAGTTTTGTCCGTATATCAGTTTACATTAATAATAAACATGATGAGAGTATTTATTTAAAAGTCATACATTTCTGTAAAAAAAAAAAAAATAATTAGTAAGCAAATTTATTAGAGGTTCACCAATACATATATGGTAGCTGTGCTAAATTTGGTCTTCAATGGTCTTGAAGGGGTAAACATGTTCATTAAAGCTGAATTCCAGGTATGGATTTTTTTTGCATAGTTAGTTCTATAATTGAACAAGGAAGAAATCATGACGTCACTGCCCTAATTCTCCACCTCACTGAAAAAAATGCAAGGCATTCTGTGAATTGCACCTTGTTGGCACGGGACCCAGAAGACAGGAGCGATCACTGTCATAGTTGTGGCTACTACAGTGTATCTCCATTTTCACAGACGACCCATGTGCATACTAACATTGATCCAGGCCGGACCAATGTAACTATGCATTAAAATCCATACCAGAGTTTCAACTTTAACATGAAAACATGGACTTTCATTTCAATAAGCAGACAACTGCTAGAAAATACACTGATATAACAAAGCTTTTAACAATTGTATGGATTTCTCCAAAATATTTATTGCTGTACAAGTAAATAGAAAATAATGCAGTTTATATTGACAAGCCCTTCAAGATGTTGGTGTACAAACAGTGCAAGAATTTAACTTTGATTTGGAGGAGATTATAACGGCTGTGTGAAATAGCAGGTTAAAAGAGATTTATAAAATACATAATGTAGCAAGACAGGTAATATTGTTTATAAGGTTACATATGTTTACATTTATAGATATGCATTTTTTTTTTTACAGACTGAAAGGTTAAAAGGTAATAAAAGAAAATAGGGAGCATAACCTTTTCCTTTCATAGCTGTAAAACATAAATCTGTGTTTTAGAGGTTAATTCAATTTAATATAGAATAACAAAATTCTTTATTGGATTTTTGCTGAATTAATACAAAGGCTCTGTGATAGTGGTAAACCTTTAGTGTTCTATGAAACAGATGATACTGTAGTGAATATCTTATTGACAAGTTCATAAAAAAAAAAAAAAAGAGATGGACGGAGTCAGATTTACAGGTGATGTTCTGAAGCTAATACGCCACATGATTAAAGAATTAGCAAGCCCTGTTCTTCAAGATGTACAAGCATCCTCTAATACAGGAAGAGATGTTAACAGCACTCCAGTGTTTTGGTCCTTGTGAATAAGATTTGGTATGCAATACTACCGATTGTGGAATTACCATATCTTCACTGGGGCAATGAAACAAGAACTTCAACATAGTTGAGGGGAAAAAATCCTGATTGCCCATTGATCATTCCTTCATACCAGTTCTCATCAATTTGATTGGTAAGGGTGATGATATCACCTTCACGGAAACCAAGTTCACCATCATTCTCAGGTTCAAAATCATACAAAGCTTTGCAACATGGTTGATCCAATGGAGCTGAAAATGAACCAAATATGGGTGTCAATTAAAAAATAAATAACATATTCCTAAAAAGACATGGTTAACTGAATAAAAAGTTATGAAAATATCTGGCTGGCATGCTTATGTTTAAACTTGCAGCAGACCCCTCTAAAAAGCGATCCGTGGTGGATCGCCTTTCAGAGGAATTTGACAGGCAACAGTCACCTCCTCATTGCCTGTTTTAACCCTGTAAATGTTGCACCACTGCATGTATTACACTATTGCCAGTAGTAATGCCAGCCAAACATGACGAGGTTATCCTTTTTGCTGCGGTTGTGAAGCAAAGTATTACAGCCTGTGATGCCTTTGCAGCTTAACCTCTTCCCGCCCGGCGTATAGTCAAATGATGGCCGCAGGAACCCTTCGTCCCTCCGGGCGGCCATCATATGACGTCCTGGGATTCCCTGCAGTGTGGAGAGCGGGCGGCGTGCGCACTTGCCACATCACTGGGGACCTGATGCACGTGCCCAGCGGCCGCGATGTCCGCCGGGCACCTCACCAGAGCAGGGACGTGGATCTCTGTCCTGTCAGGGAGAGGCGACCGATGGTGTGTTCCTTGAACATAGGGACACCGATCGGTCACCTCCCCCAGTCAGTCTCCTACCCCCACAGTTAGAATCACTCCCTAGGGAACACATTTAACCCCTTGATCGCCCCCTAGTGTTAACCCCTTCCTTGCCAGTCACATTTATACAGTAATCAGTGCATATTTGTAGCACTGTTCGCTGTATAAATGTGAATGGTCCCAAAATAGTGTCAAAACTGTCCGATCTGTCCGCCGCAATAATGCAGTCCTGACAAAAATCGCAGATCGCCGCCATTAATAGTAAAAAAAAAATAATAAAAATGCCATAATTCTATTCCGTATTTTGTAGACGCTATAACTTTTGCGCAATCCAATCAATATACGCTTATTGCAATTTTTTTTACCAAAAATATGTAGAAGAATACATATTGGCCTAAACTGAGGAAAATAATTTAAAAAAATTAATAAAAATTGGGATATTTATTATAGTTAAAGTAATAAATAGTGTTTGTTTTTTTTCAAAATTGTCGCACTTTTTTTGTTTATAGCGCAAAAAATAAAAACCGCAGAGGTGATCAGATACCACCAAAAGAAAGCTCTATTTCTGGGGGGAAAAAAATGATCAAAATTAATTTGGGTACAACATCGCATGACCGCACAATTCTCATTTAAAGTGTGACAGCGCTGAAAGCTGAAAATTGGCCTGGGCAGGAAGGGGGTGAAAATGCCCGGTATGGAAGTGGTTAAGGGAGAGCGGTAAAAACAAAGTTCAATGGCCTGTTTTTAATCGCCCTTAACTGCTGCAAGTGTAAATAAGCCCCAACAGAAAATATGAACTGTGTTCTTAGTTTTCCTACTAGCTTTCATCAAACGGTTATGTTATATAAGATGTGGTACTCTTGTTTCAAACATTAAATCTTTTTTTTTTTTTTATCTTTATTTAAGGTAAGCAGAGTGTACAAAATAGTATGGTATCACAAATGTCAACCAACATCAAATAATAAAAGACAAAAATTATAACAAGTCCATTAGGTCTACGTACATTAATGATATAACCGGTAGAGGACCCTTTGCAGTGTTGTGGGGGAGCAGGAAACTGTGGTCTAAAGACTCCACAACAGCTATGACCTGCAATTCAATCTGAAAAATAGGGGGAACCTCCCAACCAGGAAGAGGGTCAGTTTTACCGGACATATGTGAACCATTAAATGTGAACGTTGGGGAAAAGCACGACACCCTGCAGGGTGAAGCAGACTTAATCCCCATCGGCAGGTATCAAGCCATTATAATGTAGTGATCAATGTCAAGACGGTGGGGCTCTCGCTCCTGGTTTCCCAGGAGCGGTACCAAAGGATTATGCAAACCGAAGGAATTTTATCTAAAAAGGGAAAGGGGAAGAAGTGGGCAACACCAAAGGTGTCGGAAAGGAATAGAGGGGTAGAGGGACGAGGGGGGACAGTAGGGGTAAAATGAGAGGGGAAGGGGGGTTAGAAGCTCTGGCGAGGTCGACGGTCCCAAGTATCCAATTTTCTCGGAACGACTTGCTCAAATATAAGACTTAAATTCGTCCGAGAACCGGAACAGATACCAATGTATCCAGCGAGTGTTGTGTTCCTCCTCCCTTTCCCCTAAGGCAGCTGTAAGATGTTCCATTCGCTGTATCAAACATTAAATCTTATCGTAATACTTGGTTTTTGCATATATACATCCCAAATTTTAAACATTTTGCAATGGATCATATAAAACTTACAACTGCATTTGTATCCTATAAATAACTTTGCCATGTTGACAATCCTACATAAAGTCTCTGTACAAAATTAACGACAGTAGATTTCATTAAGAACAGAAAGTATTTAAATGTGTCATTCTATCTTATATATCAAAAATAAATGAACTATTCTTTAAATTTGGGTTAGGGGGCAGGCCATCTGAATCAATCTTTTCAACATCCCCGTTTATCAGTAACTGTGAATGCTAGTGTAGCCATTGTTTTCAAACTGTATACTGCAGTTTCAGGTTTGTTGACCATATTTAGTAAAGTGCAGTGTATAAAAACAATTGCTTCTATGTAGTAGTGCTTGGGGACCAGCGAGAAAGTATAACCTGACGTGACGCGTCGCCCGTGCCCCTGGAAGACGCAAATCCATTGCGAAGCGTCGTAGGGCGGAACGGAGCTGCGTGTCTACGTCACCACCCTCTTCTATCCAGTCAGGACGGGTCTGTCTGCGCGTGTCCGGCCGGGACCCCAGACTTAAGGCTGTTTTGATACTGCAACACTGTAAGTGTGTTTTTTACATTCTTTTAAATAAACGTTTACGCTATGGGAGCCTTCCATTCTTTTCACATGTCCATATGAACCTGGTACCACTTTGGATTGCCATCGAGGGTGTTATAGCATATGCTGTTTTTGGGCTGGATTCCTCTGGATGCAGTTTGGATGTGATCCTTCCTATACAAACAAGGCTCGCTGTGATCCTCTGTAATGGGGGATCATTGATTTTTGGTAAAAAGGCATTCTAATCTCACTTGGTGGCAGACTGTTCTTTCTATAGAGAAAATTCCTCACAAAATCCTCTCTCTTCACTACAGACTTTATGGTGCACGGGTGCACATTTATTATTTTTCTGCAACATCGCCATTATTTATGGCCAGGTTATTCATAGACACTGTATTATTGTTTCACCAATTTTTTTCTTTACTTCATTTTTCATTTATGGTTTATTGCAAACAATTTTGGATTGATTTTTATGTCAAACCAATCAATTTGGTTTGTCCCTATTTTCACTTTCCATAGTGTTTAAGTTTTCACTCACATAAGGATTATTAATATTGTCCAATATTAGTATATGTTGGTGTTTACAATATTTTATTGCACTAATATTCATTTATTTGTTATATTGGTCATTTATTTTGGGTTAGCGCAACCTATATTTTTTTCATTTGTTATTTACTGTTTTTGTTCACAGAAGGTTTGCAGCTCCCCCCTACCCATTTACCATTGTGGGTTTTTTGTTTGTACGATATTCTTCTTAGCGCAGTTTTTCCCCCATTATTTTATTAGAAAGTATAACCTGACAGGATATTTGAGATGTGCCAAAGAAAGCATCAAAAACCCCTCCAATAAACCAGGGCATAGCAAATTAGAACCACCTTCGGAGAAAAGGTTTTCACATGTCATTCAATCACATATCCCAAAAATAAGGGGATTATAATTTATCTTGGAATAGTGGATAAAGCAATGCAAATCATATCTTTATGACCTTTGGCTAACACCCAGGACAATTGGTATAGGGTACAGGTAAAGCCTAAATTTATACCGTTCGATCTTACATCCTGTTTGGTTATACTTTCTCTCTACAAAATGTTTATAGGAGTGTTGGAAGAGTTTCCTGTGCCACATAGCACATGTAGAAACATCATGGTAACAAATCTCTTGGGCATTCTGAAAAGGTTTTTCTTTTCCAATATTATTTGTTTTAAGAAACAACAAAGAATTCACTTAGAACAGAGGCTTGAATAAGACACACTAAAGAATTACGTTGTTTTTGTATAAACAGCATCACACAATGTTGTGAAATGAAGATCAATACACAATACAGGAATCTGGAGCCCCTTGTCATTTCACTCATTTGGCTCAGCCAAATGGGGTGCAGTCCAGATGCCTATCAATATCAGAATAAGAGAATCAAGAAAATGAACTACATTGTATATAAATCAAGTATAACCAATAGGGAACTGTCTTGAGAATGCTTAAAAGTTTTGATTTCACACTGGGAGCAGAACTATTTTTTTTATCGGGAAGCTGAATTAAGTGTTGAAACTAAATGCACAAAAAATAGGATTTTTGTACTCACCGTAAAATCCTTTTCTCTGAAGTCCATGGACGGACACATTTCCTTAATTCTTGACTTGTGGGTTATGTTCCGTCTATTAGGAGAGGACTAGGCAGACATGTTAGACATTTAAAACATGTAACTTTAGCAAAGCTTTACAGCCCCACCCAGGGGGCGGTCCCTCTGGTTATAACCCCTCACACTGCCTCAGCAGCTCAGTTCGTCAAAAAGCAGTATAAACTTAAAAAGGAGGGGAGGGTGCTGTGTCCGTCCATGGACTTCAGAGTAAAGGATTTTACGGGGAGTACAAAAATTCTATTTTCTCTTTTGTCCATGGACGGACACAGCTCCTTATAATTATTGACTTGTGGGACATCCCCAAGCAGTGTCAAAAAACGAGGGGTGGGAACAGAAAATTAAACAACTTCACCCCAAACAACCAGAGCTCCTCAATGGAGGAGATGTAGCCTCAAACAATCGCCTGCAAAACCTTGCGGCCGAAGCAAGCATCCGAAGATGCATACACATCAACCCTGTAAAACTTAGTGAAGGGATGAACAGGCGACCAGGTCGTCGCCGTACACATCTGTGAAACAGACGCTTGATGTCGGAAAACCCAGGAGACACCAATTGCCCTGGTCGAATGCGCCGAAACAGGAAGGGGAGGCGCCCGCCCTCTAAGGACATAGGCCTGAATTAGCGTCTGGCAGGTCCACCGACGAGACCGCCAGGCCCTACTTTGGTTAAGTCACTGACAGAAACAGTGAGTCTGACCTCGTCTAAGGGATGTAACGCAACCTCTGTGAGATGCGACAGCCGAGGATGGAAGCACAATGTCCTTATCCAGATGAAAGGCCGAGACCACCTTCGGAAGAAACGAGGGTTGTGAGCATAGCACTGCAGAATCCTTACGAAGGATTAGGCATGGGGACTTGCAAGGCATGGGGACTTGCAAGACAAGGCCGCCACTTAGAAACCCTTCTGACAGATGTTATGGCCACCAAAAGGCAACTTTCTGAGAGAATGTCAAAAGAGGAATCTCTCTGATGTTCCCAAATGGAGGTTTCTGAAGCACCGAGAGCACCAGGTTCAAATCCCACGGAAGAAGTGGTGGTCAAACCGGGGGGGGACCACGGACCCCCTGCACAAATGTATACACAAGTGAAAAGAGCCGCCAAGGGCCGATGAAAGAAAACAGCTAAGGCTGAAATCTTCCCCTTAATGTTACATAAGGCAAGATCTTTATCCACTCCATGCTGTAAAAAAACAGCAGGATCCTGTAAACTGAATATGCCCGTGGACACCACTCCATCTCCTCACATGGAGATACAGGCCTTCCACGTGCGATGACAAATACTCCAAGAAGATGACATCCGTGCTCTCAGCATGGTGGAAATTACCGAAACCGACAGGCCTCGGTCCCTTAGTACCTGGCTTTCAATAGCCATGCCGTTAAAGCCAGCGACTGTAAAGCAGGATGAAGTATGGGACCTTGCGACAGAAGGTCCTCCCGCATCGGCAGTCACCAAGGGACATCCGCCACCAGGCGCACTAGATCGGCATACCAGAGACGCCGAGGCCAGTCTGGGGTAAACAGAATCACCGGAATCCCCTCGGCCTCTACTCTGCGGAGCAGACGAGGAAGAAGATTTATTGGGGGAAAGGCGTAAAATTTGCAGATACTGACCTCACGGAGCCACTAACTTGACTGTCGCGTCTGCCCAGCGATCTCTGAACCTGGCCACAATCCTCAATACCTTGCGATTGAGTCGAGAACCCAGGAGGTCCATGTCTGGCGTGGCCCAACTCCGGCAAAAGAGTTGGAACACATCCGGGCGTAGGACCATTCACCTTGGTCCAGAGTCTGGCGACTAAGGCAATAGCTTGCCAGCTTTCTACGCCCGGAATGCATACGGCCGATAGAGCCGGCACGCTCCGTCCTGCCCACCTTAGGCTGTGAGCGACCTCCGATGCTGCAGCCGAGCTACTTGTTCCTTCTTGATGGTTGACATATGCCACCGCTGTGGCGTTGTCCGACTGGATCCTAACAGGATGCCCCTGTATATAAAGATGGATTGCGCTGACTAAAATTAAACCACTATGCCTGTGTCAATCTAAACAAATTGTGTGAACTTAGTGCTCTAGATGTAAAAATAGGATTTTTATAACAGCTTACCTGTAAAATCCTTTTCTTGGAGTACATCACGGGACACAGAGCGACATAGTCATTACTAATGGGCTATATAGATACCGTCAGGCGCTGGCACTGGCAACTTCCAAAACCGGAAGTACCCTCCCCTATATAAGCCCCTCCCATCCGGGAGCACCTCAGTTTTGTAGCAAAGCAATAAGTGTCCCCAAAGAGGGGCGGGAGCTCTGTGTCCCGTGATGTACTCCAAGAAAAGGATTTTACAGGTAAGCTGTTATAAAAATCCTATTTTCTTTCTCGTACATCACGGGACACAGAGCGACATAGTCATTACTAATGGGATGTCCTAAAGCAATGCCCAATGAGGGGGGGGGGGATACACCATACATAAGCTGAGCGCTATCAGACATGAGGATCTTTTGCGGCCTGCAACACACTGCGCCCAAAGGCGACATCCTCCTGACTTCTAACGTCCACCTGGTAGAACCTAGTAAACGTGTGCACTGAAGACCATGTTGCGGCCTTACAGATTTGAGCCAGGGAGGCCTGGTGATGCACTGCCCATGAAGTTCCAACTGCTCTCGTGGAGTGCGCCCTAACTTTGAACGGAGGCGGTCTCCTTCTCAAGCCATAGGCTTGCATTATGACCTGTCGAATCCACTTGGCTAAAGTAGATTTTGACGCTGCCTGACCCTTTCTGGGGCCTTCCGGCAGAATAAACAAAGTATCCGTTCTGCGAATCTGAGCAGTGGCTTTTAGATAAGCTTTAACTGCTCTTACTACATCCAAAGAATGCAATAACTTTTCCTCTACCGAAGTAGGTTTGGGGAAAAAAGAAGGAAGAACCACATCTTGGTTCAAATGAAACCTCGATACCACCTTAGGAAGAAAGGCTGGATGAGGACGTAACACTACTCTATCCTTATGGATAACCAGATATGGCTCCTTACAGGACATAGCTGCTAATTCCGACACTCTTTTAGCCGAACAAATGGCTACTAGAAAAATCAATTTCCTGGTGAGAAGCACCAAAGAAATATGCTGTAATGGTTCAAATGGTTGTTTCTGTAGAACCGACAGAACCAAGTTTAGATCCCATGGACATATGGGAATATTAACCGGAGGACTAATACGCATCACTCCTTGTATAAAGGCTTTGACTAGTGAATGCGAAGCCAAGGGCCTTTGAAAAAATATTGACAAGGCCGAAATCTGACCCTTGATAGTACTCAAGGCAAGCTTCCTATCTACAGCCCATTGTAGGAAGTCCAGAATCCTACCTATTACGTATTTACGTGGATGCCATTTCTTGGCCTCACACCAGGCGATGTACGCCTTCCAGATTCTATAGTAGATCTGCCTGGATACCGGCTTCCTGGCATTGATCATGGTAGATACCACAGCATTAGAGAGCCCTCTCTTTTTTAGAATGTGGGCTTCAATAGCCAGGCCGTCAAACCTAGGGCTGGTAAGGAAGGGTGGTATATCGGTCCTTGCGAAAGCAGGTCCGGACGATGTGGGAGGGTCCAAGGACTCCCCGCAGACATTTTTACAATCTCCGCGTACCATGCTCTTCGGGGCCACGCTGGAGCCACCAGAATCACTGGTTTCTTTTCTACCCTGATTCTGCGGAGTAATCGAGGTACCAATTGTGGCGGTGGGAATGCATATATCAGCTTGAACTGATCCCAAGGGAACACTAGGGCATCCGAGCCGCAAGCTAGGGGATCCCTTGCCCAAGAGACAAACCTGTCCACTTTTGTGTTGAATCTGGATGCTAGCAGATCTACATCCGGTGTTCCCCACCGCTGACATATTGTCCGGAAAACCTCGGGATGAAGGGACCATTCCCCTGGGCATAATTGTTGGCGACTTAGAAAGTCCGCCTTCCAATTCTCCACTCCTGGAATGAATACCGCAGATATGGCTGGGACATATCTTTCTGCCCATCTCCTTTGGGCTGCACGACTCCTGGTGCCCCCCTGACGATTGATATATGCCACTGCTGTGGCATTGTCTGATTGAATTCTGACAGGGGACCCTTGGAGTTTGGATGTCCATCCTACTAGGGCATACCGGGCTGCTCGTATCTCTAAGAGATTGATGGGCAGGGCCTTTTCCGCATCCGACCATCTGCCCTGGAGAGACCATTGCTCCAGTACTGCTCCCCAGCCTATAAGGCTGGCATCTGTAGTGACCACCTTCCAGGAAATCGGACTGAAGGATTTCCCTCTTTCCAGATTCTGGGGAACCAACCACCAGCGGAGGCTCTTGCGAACGGAAGGGGACAAGGACATTGGTAAGTCCAGAGCCTGAACTTTTTTGTTCCAGGCTGACAGTATGGCCCTTTGCAAATTCCTTGAATGGAATTGACCGTAGGGTACTGCTTCGAATGATGCCACCATTTTTCCCAGCAGCCTCATGCACAGGCGTATGGATGGCTGTCTTTTTGAACCCACTAAGTGGATCAAATCTCTCAAAGACGACCCCTTTTCTTGAGGCAAGAAAATTTTTCTCTGGTCTGAATCCAGCCTTAGCCCCAAGTATTCCAGACTTTTGACTGGTTTTAGGGCTGACTTGTCTCGGTTGATAATCCAACCGTGATATTCCAGATACTTGATTGTCTCGTGAACAACCACTTCTAGTTTTTCCACTGAGTGGTCTATCAGCAACAAGTCGTCTAGATATGCCATTATCGTTACACCTCGTGTTCTTAGATTGGCCAATAATGGGGCCAGAATTTTTGTGAACACTCGTGGTGCTGTGGCCAGACCGAAGGGTAAGGCTCTGAACTGAAAATGGCGCCCTTCTACCGCAAAGCGTAGACATTTTTGGTGGGCTGGAAAGATGGGAATGTGCAAATAAGCATCTTTGATGTCGATCGAGGCTAACCATTCCTCCCCTTGTAGGGCAGTGGCCACCGACCGGATCGACTCCATCCGGAAAGTCCTGATATGTAGGAATTTGTTTAGCCCTTTTAGATTTAATATGGGCCTCACGTCCCCGTTTGGCTTCGGGACTGTAAAGAGGTTTGAGTAAAACCCGAACCCCCATTCTTCCAGGGGAACCTCTATAATTACTGCTTGGAGCAATAATTGTTCTAGTGCCAACAGGAGGGATCCTCTCTTCTGGGGATCCCTTGGCACGTTTGACCTTATAAAGCGGGAAGGAGGGGAGTTTTTTAACTCCAATTTGTATCCCAGATTTACTGCGGAGAGCACCCATCTGTCTCTGATCGTGTCCCGCCAGGTCTCTGTGAACTGAAGTCTTCCCCCCACCCGATTGAGTGGGGGCAACCCTTCATGCATTTGACTTTGGGGGAGGTTTTGTACCTCTCCTGCTCCAGGGCTTCTTGTTACCCTGCAATTGTCCCTGATTTTTACCTCCGGGATTTAACCGAGGAGGCCGTCGGAACTGTTTCACAGCCGATGTCCTAGGGACTGGAGAAGCAGGCCTCTTAAAAGAGGGACCTCTAACTCTATTTTTAACCGGCAAAAGTGTACTTTTACCGCTGGAAATTCTCTGGATATATTTGTCCAGGTCTTCCCCGAATAAGCGTTCACCATGAAATGGGAAGCTGACCAGCAATTTTTTACAGGGAGCTTCAGCAGACCAGTTTTTGAGCCATAGAAGCCTGCGCATATGTACTACAGACAGCGTAAGGCGGGAGGCCTGATGGATTGAATCCTTTATAGCGTCCACCGCAAAGCATAAGGCTCTAGGTAGATCGGCTAGGGCAAGAGCCTGCTGATCTGGCAAGTCCCTTAAGACCTGCTTCAACTGATCCTTCACTGCTTGGCAGACCCCAATAGCTGCCACTGCTGGTTGTGTCACCAATCCTGCTGTAGAAAAAGCAGATTTTAATAAGGACTCCAATTTTTTATCTATTGGGTCCTTGAACATTTGGACATTATCCACTGGACATGTCAGTGATTTATTCACACAAGAGATGGCTGCGTCCACTGTAGGGACCCTCCATTTTCTGATGAACTTATCCTCCATGGGATAGACCACCGGAAATCTCTTGGGGGGAGTAAATATTTTATCAGGATGCTCCCAATCCTGGTAAATGAGCCCTTCCAGTAAAGGATGGATCGGAAAGGAACAAACAGTCTGGGGAGCTTTTAGCGACCCCAACGAGGAGACAGAAGTGGATGATGGCTCCGCAAGGGGCATTTTAAATGCTGATCGGACCATATTAGTCAGGGACTGAACCCATAACCTTTCAGCATGTGATGCTGAGAATGGCTCTTCCACTGTTGATTCCTCTACAACAGAATCGACCTCATCCTGATCCCCTTCAGGTAGGTCGATCCCTGTATGGGACTGTTGCTCTGTTAACAGGCACTCTGAGGGAGGAGACGGAGATCGGGCGCTTTTTTCCTGTGACAGGGAAGCAGCGATCAATGCTGACAATCTCTCTTCCAGCCCTCCCAGAGCTGAGGAAAAAACCTCCTCTGTTACATACACAGGAGCAGGTGAACTGAGGACAGCCACAGTACCAGGTACTCCTAAGGGTGCTCTACGGTCACTAACCTCTGATTCTTCAGGGGAGACTGGTGCAGCCGAAGCATGCCCAAGATCCTCAGAGCCCGATGGAGACCCCCTATGCTTCCTGGAATTTCTAGTCCCGGAGTTTTTAGACGGCATTATTCCTAAGCCCAAAGCTGAGGTATTCCAGCCGAAATACACCACTTACTGACAATAGTCTAGCATAAATGCTGCTATAAGAAACAGTTGGTGTCTACTAATGTGCCTTTCTAGGGGATGCCTGCATCAACCGCTTGCTGTATATAATATATATATATTAAATATATATATATAAAAAAAAAATTTTTCTTGACCACTATTAAAATTATTACATTTTTTTAGTAGTTACAGGCATGCACAGATATTAGCGGGAATACCGTTAGGTAACAGACAGAAAGACAAATTAGGCTTGGGGGTCCCCCAATAGAACCAAGTTCCTGGGGGCCCCCACTTACCTGTTCCCCGCCGCAGGACTTTGTTTGGTCCACAAAAGCCCAAACTTCACCTATCACGGCAGGCATTGTAATCAAACCTTCAGGGACCGGGTTCCCAAGGATTCCACTCCCCTGGACCTGTATAGCACCCTGCACAGAAAACATCTTGGTCGTGGGTATGACCAGAGCTCTGGATCCCAGGGTCCAGCTCTCCTAAGAGAAGCATTACAGGCAAAACCTTGCTCTTCTCTGCAAGGCCCGGGTACCGACCGTTTAGCTATGAAGCTTTTTTGGTCGGATCCGGAATAGCTTACTGAGGCCCAAAAGAACCTGTACGCAAGCTCAGTGAAAAACACATGTTTCTTCTTGGCCAACACCTTAGACACTGGCAAAAAACTGAGGTGCTCCCGGATGGGAGGGGCTTATATAGGGGAGGGTACTTCCGGTTTTGGAAGTTGCCAGTGCCAGCGCCTGACGGTATCTATATAGCCCATTAGTAATGACTATGTCGCTCTGTGTCCCGTGATGTACGAGAAAGAAATACCAATAATTATTACCACAAATTAATTAAATGATCTGTGTCATCAATGGCAGAAATACCTGCTGTGACAATAAAGTGCATGTGCAAAAAACAATATCTTGTGCAAAAAAAAAGTGAATCCCACTCTTAAAATATATCAAAAAATACAAACAAATATTGTATATATGAATCAAGATTAGATAAATGTATTATGTATAGTTCATATAAATGCTCCCTTAATGAATTATTATATACTTGATTAATTATTATATCTCCAATGGTGAACAAGTGTCCAAACAATCCTGTGCAGGTTTTGATTTCAATCCCCAGTGACTTGCTAGGCTTTCACCACGTATGTGCTTAATATCACCACCAGATGAATTGGCCACTCACCAGATAGGCTGATTGTGTGTGCCTTTGGTTCATATGGATAACCACTCCGTACACCAGATTTTTCAGCAGTTCCTCTCAGAATATTGATGGTAGATGTCACTGTATGGTTACTCATAAAACACACATAGGGCCATCATGGTGTAGTACATATAAAAAATGTTTATTAAAGTATAAAAAAGTTCATTCACTCACATTTGTAAGTGCCTTAGGGCCGGCACTGAGCTGATCCAGCAGTGTATAGATGGTCTGTATGTTTGTATATCTGGTCCGCACGAGTGCCCTTTAAAACTCCTCCTTATGCTGTCTAACGTTTGTAAATCCTGTTACATTACCAGAGATGACAAGCAAATAGGTTCCGCAGCCTCAATGCATTTCGCAGTCAATGCGTCATCAGGAAGCCCCTGTAGTCTCTCTGACCACGTGGAGAGGCACTGCCTGATCGCCCGAAGTTCCAGTACATAGATCGGCAGGTGGGATTCTTCCTGTGTCCAGCGACCTTGTGTTGACTGAACCCCCCTCAGGCTGGTGTCCATAGTGATCACCGTCCAGTGAAAGAGAAGGAACGACCTTCTGGACTGAAGGGCCGGAGACCTCAGTCACCAGACCAGGGAAGCCCTGACTAGTTGGCTCACCCGGATGACCAATCCGGGGACAACGGAGACTTGTCCCATTTGGACAGGATCTCCTACTGCAAGACTCGAGTGTGGATTGAACATACAGTACCGACTCGAAGGAGGCCACCCTGAGACCCAGAATTTGCATGCAAAGTGCAGCGACGATTACCTGCAGGATGCTAACAGCTTCACCGCCACCTGAAGAGTCTGCAATTTATTTACAGGGAGAAAAAAAAAACCTTTTCCTCCGAGGAGTCCAGATCAAGCCCAGGATTCCAGGCGCTGAGTCGGAACCAACACCGACTTCAGGAGGTTCAGTACCCAACCAAATCCTTGAAGGTCTAACTGGCATTTGCCATCTTCTCCTCTAATTCTGAAACTGAAGCAGCTCTCAGGAGGAGGTCGACCAGGTAGCCCACGATAGCGATTCCTTGTTGTTTCAGCAAGGCCAGAATCGGGGCGGACACCTCGGTAAAAACCCTTGGTGCCGATGCCGGGTCAAAAAGGGAGAGCCGGGGCGTGGTTTCGGCATGCTGTAGAGCGGTCGCACTTCTCCTGAGCTCCGGCGCCGACCCAGCTAAAAGAACCTGAACCGACACTGCGGCATCGTTACCACCCGGAACAAGGATGCGGAGGAAACTGGGCAAGCCCACACCCAAAAAAGGCACCTCGGCGGGCTCGATAAAGCGCTATTTAGCATCCGAACCGGACGCCATGGAAGACATGGATGGCCTGGGCCGATCACCGCATGGCGCACACTCCGGAACAAGCTCCGCCTCCCGCAACAGGCCTGAACTCAGACGCTGTTCCCCTGACTCGTTGGCCGGATCGGAGGGTGAAGAGAGCTCCCCACAGACACTCTGGAGTTGCCGCTCTGGTAAGCGATCTCCCCACTAAGACGGACCTGGCCTCCCTGCTACTGAGCATAGAGAAGGTCATTAAAAAGGAGGTCTCCGCTGTACGCGCGGACCTCTCCCATGTACTAGAACGGGTGGAGGAGACTGAGCAACGCTTAGACCGCCACGCGACCGCCATTAGGGCCTTACAGGCATCCTCCCGCCAACTCGCCATAGCCCACAGACTGGCTCTATACAGGATGGAGGACCAGGAAAACCGCAACAGGCGCAATAACATTAGAATCAGAGGTCTCCCCGAGGCTACCGGGGATGATGACCTTCTGCCCTCCGTCTGCGGCATCTTTAATAGTCTCCTGGGCCTACCGCCAGATAACCCGCTGAAAATCGATAGAGTGCACAGGGCCTTGAGGCCTCGCAACTTATCCACCGACACCCCACGGGACGTAATCTGCAGGGTCCAACACTACTCGGAAAAAGAGCTGATTATGAAAAAGGCTAGAGTGGCCACCCCGATAGACTTTGATGGCGCCATGCTCTCCCTCTACCCAGACCTTGCCAGGGAAACACTGGAGAGGTGCAGGGCCCTCTGGCCACTCACGGAAATCCTCAGGGCTGCAAACATCAACTATAGATGGGGCTTTCCTGCTGCTCTAATAGCCAACAAGGAAGGTAAAACGGCGGTGCTTCGTTTCCCAGAGGATCTGGAAAAGTTTTGTGCGGACATGAACATCCCTCCCCCAGAGCTGCCTGGATGGCAGGATGTCATTCCCCCTTTAACTGGCAACGCGGGGCCAATGTGGCAGAAAGCTGACCGCAAGCTTCGCTCGTCTGTTCCGGGCTCCTCGCCACACACTGGCTGAGCCCTGTGCTGAGTGCCCTCTCGATCGTGTCCACATTCTCGGATGGGAATGGTTTGCCCCGTTTTGGCTGTTCACCCACCTATGTGTTATCCCTGTTTGTTTTACCTTCAAAAAGGAACAGTTCGCTCAGACCTACCTAACGTATAGCCTCTAGGCAGATATGCAGGGTGAGGCAATGAGGGGACCTGGTTCTCTTTTCTCGGGCTATAGCCTGATGACGCAGTTCGGTTCTATTTTAGTGTACTTTATACTACTTTGAGTTTTTGATTTTTCATTAGGATATATTGGTTATTTTACATGTTTGCTGGGGTCGGCGCCGGGGCCTCGGGACACTGCTAAGACCCCTATTGGGATCGGTGTCCGGATGCCCGGGCCCCTCCGCCCCCTCCTTGGCGGGAGCTGTGGTGCCGCGCGCCTGTCCCCTTGTGGGGCGGGTGGGCGGGTGTGTTGGGCCTCATGCGCGACCTGCTTGAGCACGGCAGTTCCATGCGTGCATCTTTAACCAGCCTGATGGGTTGGTCTTTCTTATGTCAGTTTTGTGTTACTAACTTCTCATCTTTTCTTCCTTTTTCGTTTCTCACCTTTTCTCGTACCAATCTATCCCCACCCCTCCCCTGTACTCGATATCTCCTGCCTCGGATCCGAACACCTGTGAGGAATGTGATTGTGGCTCCCCTCTTTGGCTCTCCATGGCTACGGTAAACCTACTCTCATTTAATGTACGGGGCTTACATTCCCCCGGTAAGAGACACGACCTCTATAGGGAGCTGGGTCGCCTGCGGGGGGACGTGATCTTCCTGCAGGAGACCCACCTTACTCATACGACCTCGGTAAAGTTATTTTCACAACAATACCCCACGTGGTATTATAGCCTCTCGGATATACACAAAGACAAGGGGGTGGCCGTTGGGTTCCGCGGGAGAGCCGCGTTTACATTAGATTCCATGTTAAGTGACCCGTTGGGACGTTTTCTGTTTCTGAGGGGCACCCTGGGCAGTATGCCATGCACTCTGGCGACCCTATATGCTCCTAATCGCAACCAGGCGAGCTTTATTGCTTCCACACTCGGGAAATTACAAGACTTCTCGCGAGGCTGCATTCTCCTAACGGGTGATTTCAACACCCCCCTGGAACCAGTCATTGACACTTCCAGGGGGAGCTCTAGTATTCCACATAAACAATTGCATTATGTTCGCAAGAAGCTTCACGAAGCGCAACTTATTGACACCTGGAGGACCATGCACCCGCGAGAATGGGACTTTACCCACTTTTCACAGGTTCACCTAACCTATTCTAGAATTGACCTTTGTTTTATTGATCATCGACACCTACCTTTACTGGTGAGGTCGTCCATTGAGTCTTCGCCTATCTCCGACCATATGCCCATTACACTCACTATCAAGGTATTATCCCTCCCCCTCAAATCCACCAACTGGAAGTTGAACGAGGAACTCATTGCAGATGAGATTGATAGAAAAGCGATAGAGGAGGCTATCTCCTTATATTTTAAAGAAAACTCTCACCCAGACATCTCCCCGGGTACATTGTGGGAAGCCCATAAGGCTCACATACGTGGCAGGCTGATAGAATTAGGATCCAGAAAGAAAAGGGAACGCACACTCCAGCAAACTAAATTGCTCACTGAAATTAAACACCTCGAACAGAGCCACAAAATCAGACACTCACAAGACTTATTCCATGCCTTAACGGAAAAAAGAGAGGAATTGAAGTCCATTATGCACTTAGAGCAAAAACAACGCACTCGTTTAGTTGCCCGAGGTTACTATGAATGGGGAAACAAACCGAGTAAATTATTAGCCCGCTCCTTGCAGCAGAGGAAATCTGCTTCCTTTATTGCAAAAATCAAAACCCCTTCAAATATTATGATACACGATACTCCCTCCATTGCCAAAGAGTTTCGGGAGTTTTACCAGCAACTGTATCATGTACCACATTCTATTACAGACATGGATAGGAAAAGGGACCTTATCAAGGAGTACCTAGAGCGGGCAAACCTCCCCAAGTTAGCGCTTGAGGTCTTGGCTTCCTTGGAGGGTGAGCTTACCACCAGAGAGCTGCACTCAGCTTTAAAAAGCATGACAGGTGGCAAGGCTCCGGGACCGGACGGATTCACGGTAGCATATTAGCGCCTATGCAGGTTTACTCATGCCTCGCTTAGCCACCTATGCCAATGTGACCTCTACCGGTGGTGAGCTCCGACCCGAGACTATCCATGCCCACATTACAGTTATCCCAAAGCCTGAAAAGGACCCTAGTATATGTGGTAGCTACCGCCCCATTTCCCTGTTGAATATCGACGCGAAAATTTATGCCAAAGCCATTGCGAACAGACTTCTCCCCCTGATCCCGAAATGGATATCCAGAGACCAGACGGGCTTTATACCTGGTAGAGAGGCAAGGGATAACTCCCTTCGCACCCTCTCTCTGATCGCGCACGCACGGGGAACCTCCCAGCCCACCCTTCTGCTGTCCACGGATGCTGAGAAGGCGTTTGATAGGGTGGACTGGGAGTTTCTAATGGCAACTCTGGCCTATTTGGGTATTAACACTCCCCTTTTGTCTCAAATTTCGGCGCTGTACAACAACCCCACGGCTCAACTACGCATTAATGGCACATTGGGCGATCCTTTCACCTTACACAATGGCACACGCCAGGGCTGCCCCCTTTCTCCTATTCTATTTGCCCTTTCCTTGGAGCCATTCCTCTCTATTGTAAGACATAACCCGAACATACATGGAATAGTCACAGGTCCCGTAGAACATAAATATGCTGCTTATGCGGATGATATCTTATTTTATATTCAGCAACCCCTGATTTCCCTCCCGAACCTTCTGTCGGAGTTCTCCCAATATAGTGTCATCTCCAATTTCAAGATTAACATGACAAAGTCTGAAATACTGAATATATCCGTCCCGACACATACAGCCTCGCACCTCTCACAAGCGTTCCCCTTTAATTGGCAACCGAAGAAAATGAAATATTTAGGTATCTAGCTAACGCCAAATCTGACAGCCTTATTCCGAGCAAACTACAACCCATTGCTAAACGCCATTAGAACTGACATACAGAGATGGTCACAACTCGCTCATTCCTGGCTGGGGAGAATAGGGGTGGTCAAGATGAATATACTGCCCAGGGTGCTATTCATGTTTCAGATGATTCCATTTGGCATTCCGGTCGGCTTCTTTGCTAAGCTTACCTCCATTGTCGGTAGATATGTGTGGAACAGGAGGCGGCCCAGACTTGCTAGATCTCTTATGGTTAGGCACAAGGGAAGGGGTGGTTTAGCCCTACCAGACTTCAGATTATATTTTCGTGCAATAATCCTGACCAGGCTCTCGGATCTGAAATACCACAAATCTACTAAACTTTGGGCAGCCCTGGAGACAGAGCTCAGTGGCTCGGATATCTCCTCACAAATGTGGATCCCGAGGAAGTTTAGAAGCCTCTCGGCTACTACATCTCCACTGACTCACTCTTCTCTAATGGCTTGGGACTATATATGTAAAGCTCACAAATGGGAATACAACTCACCCTTACTCCCTTTGAGCGGACACAATTATTTTCCCCCTGGAAACATTACACCGGGGGTTTACCCCTGGAACCTAGGAATTGGGACTCTTCTACACCAGGTCACTTTCTCCGGGAACATCTTACCCTTGTCTACACTTCTCCCTAATACACTTGTAACCAACATGGATCATTGGAGGTATCGGCAACTAACAGCATTTGTTCATTCTCTACCGAAGCCCCTGAGATCATTTACTGAGTTGACCCCTCTGGAATTAGCATTCTCCGAGGACCGGCCGGTGGAGAAACCTACTTCCTACTTTTACCGTACTCTAGTGGATCTGTCCTCCACCAAAGACCCTTCGTTTATCCATAACTGGGAGCTAGACCTACAAAAAGACTTAACCAGCTCCCAAAAGAGCGACATCCTATCACTAGCCCACATCTCCTCTGGAGCTTCACATATGGCAGAGGTGAATTACAAGCTCCTAACGAGATGGCATTACTCACCCGTAATTTTACACAAGACCTTCTCTCACATGTCCTCCCTGTGTTGGAGGGACTGCGGGGAGAGGGCGACTCATGGCCATATCTGGTGGCTATGCCCGCGCATACGCCCATTCTGGTTAGCTGTACTTCACTGGATCGGAGAGATACAGGGATGGGAGATCCCTAATGATCCTTGGGTTGTTTTGTTCCACTGTACAGGCGGGCCAGTAGGACCATATAAAAGATCAATAACACCACACCTTCTTAACGCTGCAAAGGCTCTCATTCCACGTTTTTGGAAGAAAAAAAACATCCCTTCACTACGCCTTTGGCTGGTGAAAGTAGACAAAATCTATCACATGGAGGACATGACCCTCTCTCTCAGGGGTAAATCTGACCTTGCAAAAAAGATATGGTCCTGCTGGATTGCTTTTAAATATACCGCCGCATATGCGGAAATTATGTCTCAACCGGTATAACGGCGCTTTGTACATTGTACTAACTATATCAGATACTATATTTGTTCGGATGTGTTTGGACCGGGGCAGGTCCCCCAATCCCCACCCCTCCCTTATTTCCTTCCACACCTTTCATATCTTTTACCCCCCTGTGTTCTTTATTTCTCTGTTCTTCCTTTCTCCTATAATGTTATATTGTTAAGGGGGTACGCTTTGACCGTTGAATTTTATGATGAAGAAGCTACTCTCTTCCACTCCGCGATGGAGCATCCCTACACATGAATGTGGAGGTTTGTGATTTGTATGTATGTTAACGCCCAACGATGTTACTGGAGGCGATTGGCTGTATTGTATAAAGATGTAAAGCCTTTTCTCAATAAAAACGAATTAAACAAAAAATAAGGGAGTAAAAACTGGCACAACATTGCTTGGTAAAACAACACACAGTACACTAAACATTGTTATGTACACAGTTAGCCCTTTGTTTGCCCTTAAATGTTAACCCCTTCCCAGCCAGTGTCATTAGTACAGTGACAGTATTATTAGCACTGATCACTGTATTAGTGTCAGTTTCCCCCTCCAGTGTCACTTAAGCTGGTCATGCATGAATAGAAAATCGTTCGAAAAAACGTTTGTTTTTAAAACTTTTCTGTGTGTTAACGACATCATTGTAGCTAATTACTTTCCACATATTATCGATCGTCAATGACATAAATGGGAATTTTTTGGTCTGTCAATGATCAATGCACATGCACTGTATGTTTTTTTCAAACTATTTACCCTCGATTTCCCTACTAGTGTTTAGAAAGTTTTTCGATTACGCAACAAAATTCTGACATGATGGATCTTTCTTGGGGCATAAAACTTTGCATTTCGAGATTCGAAATGCACCTACTAATGTTTCTAAAGTTCAACAATCGGGCCTATCGAACACTTTTTCATGTATGGCCAGCTTTAGTGTCAGATTACCCCCTGCACTATAGCAGTCCCATTATAAGTGGCTGATCACCAGCATTAATAGTATTAAAAATAAATAAATAAATAAAGATTCCAGTATATATACCATTGTTTCTACATGTTATAGCTTTCACGCAAACCAATCAATATACACTTATTGGGATTTTTTTAACCAAAGACATGTAGCAGAATATATTTTGACCTAAGTTTATGAAGAAATTTGATGTTTTCCTTTTTTTTTATTGGATATGTTTTATATCAGAAAATAAAAAAAAGAATTATAAAAAAAAAAAAAAAGGGAGAGCCACAAATTGGTAGTGATCATCCCTGACTGCAAAACGCAGAAAAAACTCTGATACCTGATGCATATGGGGACATGCAAGTGTGTGTCTGAGGTTCAAGGATGCAAAAAAATCCCCCGGATGGAGTGCAGTGATTACGGAGCAAACTGAATCCATCCAGAACCTTCGCAGTTGTACAAAGGTGCTGAGGGCATAGAGATCCAGGAATGGACGGACCCCGTCCTTCTTTGGGACTACTAACAGAATGGAGTAAAAGCCCTGGAACCTTTCCGGCCGCGGTACAGGTCTTTTGACCCTGTGTGTCAGCAGGTCCTGTACTGCCCCAAACAGGTCGTTCCGACAAGCTGGAGGAAGATGAAGGTTTGAAGGAAAAAATCTGTTTTGTGGACAAGAAAGAAATTCTATCTTGTACCCTGATGAAACCAATTCTCAAACCCACTGGTCGGAAAGCAGGGAGGTCCACCAAGCTACAAACTCGCGAAGGCGACCCCCCACCCGAGAGTCGCGCAGGGGCAAACCTTCCTGCAGTAGCAGATTTTTTTGCGGGCTTGTTTAGCTTGTGAACCCAGGGACAGTTTTGTCCCTCAGCTGGCCCCTTGTCGGCCAGGGAACGCTTACCTGCGGGCCCGGACTGACGGAAAATAACGCTTCTGAGCAGAAAAGGAGGGCCCAGGCCTGCGGCGTGGCTCCTTACCTTTTCTGGATTGTGGGAGCAGTGTGCTCATACCTCCAGTGACATCCTTAATAATGTCATGCAGCGAGGCTCCAAATAGCCTCTCACCCCTGAAAGGCAATCAGCCAGAGCCTTCTTGGAAGTCTGGTCCGCGGACCAGCATTTTTGCCAAATCAGGCGATGCAGTACCACAGCAGATACTGAGGCTCTTGAAATCAGGGGAGCAGTGTCCAGGTCTGCGTTGCAGACCTATTTGAGGCCATGCATCAACTGGTCAGCCAGTTCTACACAGACCGGGGAAACCTGTTATGTTTCCAACTCCCGGTGCAAATATTTTGCCCCTTCTGTAAGTGCCTGTGACACCAGAGCTGCAGCCAAACCTGGCCGTATGTATCCTTAAATGCAGGGGTCCCCTCAACTGGAATAGTGGTTACTTTGTTTAATCGTGATACCGGGGGGTCCACCACCGGGAGAGATGCCCATCATTTCAGCAGGCTCTCCTCAAAGGGTAACGGACCGCCATGCGTTTTTGGAACTTAAAAAAAACCCTCTGCGGCCGTTTCCATTCCCTGTCTATGAACTTATCAGAATAAGTCCCATAAGGAAAAAACCTTAACAGTGCGGGTCGGCTTGTGGGACCAAAAAAAAAAGGACCAACACCTCATCAGATGCCAGCTTAAGAGTTACCCGCCTGTGGTGATAAGTGCTCCAACAAGTGCTTAGTTCTGCACTGACCCAGACATGGTCCGCATGGTCCTGGTCAGCAGTCTCTGACCCTTCAAGAACAGGGGCTCTGTGCTACAGCCAGGCCTGAGTCTAAATCAGAGCAATCCCCAGAAGATGGTGGGGGAGGGGGCGGTTTTTACCCCCCTTTTCGCCCACACACCGCTTCCACCCTGGCCACCAAGGACTCCAGGGCTGCCGACAAGGCATCCAGAGGCACCGCAGGTGCAGCATAAAGCATATACATCATTACAGCTACCACCGGACTATCTAGGGAAGAAAAAACGCCAGCTTCTGACGCCATACTGACCCCCTGATAGTCTATAAGGACCACGCCGTTCAGGAAGCCAGCCAGCGCTAGAGGATGAATGTAGAAAAAAATCCACCCAAAAATGGCCGCCGGGCGCCTCAGGTAGAAAAGGGCGCGAGCTACAAGAAAATGGCCACACGCAGCAAAGACCTGCACAACAGCAGGCTACAAGAAAATGGCCGCCCGCAGCAAAGACCTGCACAACAGCAGGCTACAAGAAAATGGCCGCCAATGCAAAAAACAACAGCAGCCAGACAACTAGAAAATGGCGTCGGCGCTACCAAAAATGGCGGCCAAACGTTCTGAGGTGGACGAGAAGGCCACAAAGACGCTGAGCGGGGGCTTCCTAAACGACAGAACACTCACCCAGAGAGTGGACCCAGATACCCCGCAGCCCCCAGCCAGGACCCGGAGCCCCCCACAGGTCACACATAGCAGGCCCCGCATGCATGTGGAGGAGGAAAAAAGGGGGGATGGGGGAGAGGAAAAGGAGGACAGGAGACCCTCTAATCGACCCCCCCAAGGAATGCCTAGCTGTTCCATCCCGCTGAGGCAGGAGGAACCGTACTTACCAGTCTATGCGAGGACTTGCTGGCGCGTTCCTGACAGACCTACATCCGAGCAGTACGGAGTAGCTGTCGGCCCGTTTCACTGTGACTGAGACAGCAAGCAGCCCAGTCATATGTGAACCCCGGAGCAATAGCTCACCGGCCACCCCTGGAGCCATGGGGTATGTCGTGGCCGACCCCGCACGTAGCTAAGGCCTGCTCACGCTCGATGGCCAGACTGGGGGGGACTACTACAATGATCTATATTATCCAGCCTGTCACCCAGCCGGCAGTTGATAGAAGATTTCTTAAAATAAAATTATAAAATAATAAAAAAATTAAAATTTCTTCAGGACCCTGGGCCCAAAGGGAGCCAGGTCCTTCTCCTCTACTAGGCAGAAAAAAACTGAGCTGCTGAGGCAGTGTGAGGGGTTATGACCAGAGGGACTGCCCCCTGGGCGGGGCTGTAAAGCTTTGCTAAAGTTACATGTTTTAAATGTCTAACATGTCTGCCTAGTACTCTCCTAATAGACGGAACATAACCCACAAGTCAAGAATTATAAGGAGCTGCGTCCGTCCATGGACAAAAGAGAAAGGGCCCTTTTCCACCGAACGTAGTTGGATGAATTTTAAACTGCACTCCAAAAGCATAGACAGCCCAAAATCAAGGTAATCCTATGGGCATAGTTCACATCATTGCAGTGCAGTTCAGTGCACTTACCAAAAAAAGTACAGCACGCTGAATTTTTCTGCACCGCAAATGCAGGGAACGCGCTGCAAATGCGATATGCCCCTACATGTACAGGGACTCTCACTATTTATATTAGAGATAGAGATATATATATATATATCTCTATCTATCTATCTATATATCTATCTATCTCTCACCAAGGTAAGTACACCCCTAAGATTTCTGTAAATATTTTATTATATCTTTTCATGTGACAACACTGAAGAAATAATTACACTTTGCTACAATGTAAAGTATTGAGTGCACAGCTTGAATAATAGTGTAAATTTGCTGTCCCCTCAAAATAACACAACAACACAGCCACTAATGTCTAAATCGCTGGCAACAAAAGTGAGTACACCCCTAAGTGAAAATGTCTAAATTGGGCCCAGAGTGTCAATATTTTGTGTGGCCACCATTATATTCCAGCACTGCCTTAACCCTCTTCTGCATGAAGTTCACCAGAGCGTCACAGGTTGCCTACTGGTGTCCTCTTCCACACCTCCATGATGACATCACGGAGCTGGTGGATGTTAGAGACCTTGCGCTCCTCCACCTTCTGTTTGAGGATGCTCCACAGATGCCCAATAGGGTCTAGGTCTGGGGACATGCTTGGCCA
This sequence comes from Rana muscosa, assembly GCA_029206835.1. Classification (NCBI taxonomy): domain Eukaryota; kingdom Metazoa; phylum Chordata; class Amphibia; order Anura; family Ranidae; genus Rana; species Rana muscosa. Next base: position 38,209,715 of record JARGYO010000162.1, on the reverse strand, counting down.
GTCCATCACCTTTAGTTACAGCTTCTTTAGCAAGGCAGTGGTCATCTTGGAGGTGTGTTGGAATACTGCCCTGCTGCCCAGTCTCCGAAGGGAGGGGATCATGCTCTGCTTCAATATGTCACAGTACATGTTGGCATTCATGGTTACCTCAATGAACTGTAGCTCCCCAGTGCTGGCAGCACTCATGTAGCCCCAGACCATGACACTCCCATCACCATGCTTGACTGTAGGCAAGACAATTATCTTTGTACTCCTTACCTGGTTGCCACCACACACGCTTGACACCATCTGAACCAAGTAAGTCTATCTTGGTCTCATCTGACCAAAGGACATGGTTTTCCACCTTTAATGTGAACTATAAACTGTACAACTCAATCGAAAAACAAACAAATCTTTTAGGGAGGGGAAGTAAAACTAAAATAATTTGGTTGCATAAGTGTGCACGCCCTCTTATAACTGGGATTGTAGCTGTGTTCAGAATTAAATCACATTCAAACTGATGTTAAATAGGAGTCAGTACACACCTGCCATCATTAACCACTTAACGACCGCCCACTGTAAATATACGTCGGCAGAATGGCACGGACAGGCACAATCACGTACCTGTATGTGCCTGCCTTCGTATGGGTGGGGGGGTCCAATCGGACCCCCCTCCGGTACAGTGAGCGTCCGGGATCGCTTCGGGAGGGGGCCGCCATTATTTTTTTTAGGTTCGCCGCAGGTTTTTATAGCGTCGGGTACCCCCATATATTACCTAATAAAGGTTTAACCCCCTGATTGCCCCTAGTTAACCCTTTCATCAGTGATCACCATATAAGTGTTACGGGTGACGCTGGTTAGTTAGTTTGCTTTTTATAGTGTCAGGGCACCCGCCGTATATAACCCAATAAAGGTTTAACCCCCTGATCGCCCGGTGGGTAATATCAATTAGGTTTTAGCGTCAGAGAGGGTCTGCATCGCCCCAGGCAGCGTCAGGTTAGTGCCAGTAACGCTAACACCCACGCGTGAAGCCTTAGTGGTATAGTATCTGAACAGATCAATATCTGATCTGATCAGATCTATACTAGTGTCCCCAGCAATTTAGGGTTCCCAAAAATGCAGTGTTAGCGGGAATCAGCCCAGATACCTGCTAGCACCTGCGTTTTGCCCCTTCGTCCAGCCCAGGCCACCCAAGTGCAGTATCGATCGATCACTGTCACTTACAAAACACAACACACATAACTGCAGCGTTCGCAGAGACAGGCCTGATCCCTGCGACTCCAGTGCTGTAGGGGGTGATTTCACCACCACAGTTAAAAAAAAAAAGCATATATGCCGAAGCATTGGGGCAGCAGGGGCGGAGGAGCGATTTTGCTCCTAATGCCGCGTACATACAGTCAAAATTCCGACGGAGGCTTGCCCGTGGAAAAGTCCGACCATGTGTGTGCGGCATAACTTTTGCGGGAGGATGCTCCCATGCTTCGGCATATATAAATGGTGCATGTATGCCCATCATTAGAAGTGGGTGAATGAAGGGAGGTATTCTAATGGTGGGCATACCCACCGATCAATCTCTTTTTTCATTCAGCCAACAGGCTGCATGAAAAAAAAGATTACAATACATGTCCAACAAGGACCTGCAACGTACTGGTATGTTGCTGGACTTTGAATGGTAATACCAGATTGATGCCTGCGGGTTTAGGTATCATTCTTTTCAGCCAGCGGCCGGCTTTCATGTAAAAGCAATCCTAGTGGCTAATTAGCCTCTGGACTGCTTTTACAAGCAGTGGGAGGGAATGTCCCCCCCCCGGATATAAAAAGCGCCATTGGGAAATTGGGAAAGCATTTTATCACACCGATCTTGGTGTGGTCAGATGCTTTGAGGGCAGAGGAAAGATCTAGGGTCTAATAGACCCCAGTTTTTTCAAAAAAAGAGTACCTGTCACTACCTATTGCTATCATAGGGGATATTTACATTCCCTGAGATAACAATAATAAAAAAAAATATATGGAAGGAACAGTTTAAAAATAAAATAAAAAAGCAAAATTAATAATAATAAAAAAAAAGCACCCCTGTCCTGCCCTGCTCTTGCGCAATGGCGAACGCAAGCGTCGGTCTGGCGTCATATGTAAACAGCATCTGCACCATGCATGTGAGGTATCACTGCGAAGGTCAGATCGAGGGCAGTCATTTTAGCAGTAGACCTCCTCTGTAAATCTAACGTGGTAACCTTTAAAGGCTTTTAAAAATGTATGTAGTTTGTCGCCAATGCGCGTTTGTGCGAAATTTTAAAGCATGTCGTGTTTGGTATCTATGTACTCGGCCTAAGATCATCTTTTTTATTTCATCAAACATTTGGGCAATATAGTGTGTTTTAGTGCATTAAAATTTAAAAAAGTCTATTTTTTCCCCAAAAAATTCGTTTGAAAAATCGCTGCGCAAATACTGTGTGGAAAAAAAAAATGCAACACCCACCATTTTAATCTGTAGGGCCTTTGCTTTAAAAAAATATATAATGTTTGGGGGTTCAACATAATTTTCTTGCAAAAAAATTTTTTTTTTCATGTAAACAAAAAGTGTCAGAAAGGGCTTTGTCTTCAAGTGGTTAGAAGAGTGGATGTAAGCTTCCTAATGTTGTGTATAAAATGCCAGGACAGTTCAAACCCCCCCCCAAATTACCCCATTTTGGAAAGTAGACACCCTAAGCTATATACTGAGAGGCATGTCGAGTCCATGGAATATTTTATATGTTGACACAAGTTGCGGAAAAAAGACAATTAATTTTTTATTTTTTTGCACAAAGTTGTCACTAAATGATATATTGCTCAAACATGCCATGGGCATATGTGGAATTACACCCCAAAATACATTCTGTTGCTTCTCGTGACTACGGGGATACCACATGTGTGAGACTTTTTGGGAGCCTAGCCGCGTACGGGACCCCAAAAACCAAGCACAGCCTTCAGGCTTTCTAAGGGTGTAAATTTTTGATTTCACTCCTCACTGCCTATCACAGTTTCGGAGGCCATGGAATGCCCAGATGGCACAAAACCCCCCCAAATGACCCCATTTTGGAAAGTAGACACCACAAGCTATTTGCCGAGAGGTATGGTGAGTATTTTGTAGATGTCGCTTTTTGTCACAAAGTTTTGAAAATTAAAAAAAAATATATATATATATATATATTTCTTTCTTCATTTTCAAAAACAAATGAGAGCTGTAAAATACTCACCATGCCTCTCAGCAAATAGCTTGGGATGTCTACTTTCCAAAATGGGGTCATTTGGGGGGGGGGGGGGGGTTTGTACTGCCCTGCTATTTTAGCACCTCAAGAAATGAGATAGGCAGTCATAAATTAAAAGCTGTGTAAATTCCAGAAAATGTACCCTAGTTTGTAGACGCTATAACTTTTGCGCAAACCAATAAATATACGCTTATTGACATTTTTTTTACTAAAGACATGTGGCTGAATACATTTTGGCCTAAATGTATGACTAAAATTGAGATTATTCGATTTTTCTTATAACAAAAATTAGAAAATATCATTTTTTTTCCGTTTATATCGAAAAAAAAAAAAAATCGCAGAGGCAATCAAATACCATTAAAAGAAAGCTCTATTTGTGGGAAGAAAAGGACGCAAATTTCGTTTGGGTACAACATTGCATGTCCACACAATTTCCAGTTAAAGCAGCGCAGTGCCAAATTCTGAAAACACCTCTGGTCCTTTAGCTACAAAATGGTCCGGGGCTTAAGTGGTTAAGAGTGCCTCTGATTAACCCTAAATAAAGTTCAGCTGTGCTAGTAGGTCTTTCCTGACTTTTTCTTAGTCACATCCTACAGCAAAAGCCATGGTCAACAGAGAGCTTCCAAAGCATCAGGGGGATCTCATTGTTAAAGGGTATCAGTCAGGAGAAGGGTATAAAAGAGAAAGTCATCATCAAGTGGAGAAAATATGGCACAACAGTGATATTACAAAGAACTGGACGTCCCTCCAAAATTTATGAAAAAGACGAGAAGAAAACTGGTTAGGGAGGCTGCAAAGAGGCCTACAGCAACATTAAAGGAGCTGCAGGAATAACTGGCAAGTATTGGCTATGTGGTATGTGACAATAATCGCACGTATTCTTCATATGTCTGGGCTAGAGTGGCAAAAAAAAAAATTATTACGAAGAAAAACATCCAAGTCAGGCTAAATTTTGCAAAAACACATCTGTAATCTCCCAAAAGCATGTGGGAAAATATGTTATGGTCTGATAAAACCAAGGTTGAACCTTTTTGACTATAATTCCAAAAGATATTTTTGGCGCAAAAACAACACTGCACATCAACAAAAGAACACCATACCCACAGTGAAGCATGGTGGTGGCACCATCATGCTTTGGGGCTGTTCTTCAGCTGGAAATGGAAAAAACTGTGCTTACTGTATAAGTAATGTAAAAAATTAATAAATGAACCCTTTTAAGCAGCATAAGCACAAAAGCAACAAGAAAAGAAAAAACTGCGCTATGGGTTCAAAGTAATAAAGACCAATAAAAAAGTCCAATTAGGAAATATTGAAACCAACACAAACGTCAAAGGACACAATACTTGTCCTGGATTTCTAGGCAAACTTGTCAGGATATGTGCTAACCAGATGATAAGCCAAAATGGACAGATGGCTATAACCCAGCCCAGGCCTTTGTTTGGCACACCAGTACCAATTCCTCCAATATAGATGGATAGCAGCAATGGGGAGATGGCTCCACAGAATGTATAGATGCGTGTGTCCAAAGAAACGTGTTTAAATGAAAAAACATAGCGTAATCCTGCCACATAAAATGTCTCTATATGGGGTTAAGACTATAGGGTATGGGAGACAGAACGACACCCAGTGTGTGACTGCTATTTGTAGTGAACCATCACCGCACATAAAGTCTCCTTACCAGATACCAACATAAAAACAGGCCTTAACAGTGATAGGAAGTCACAAGAACAAATCCACCATTGTGTAAACCGCCACCTCTCATAGAGTCTGCTTACCAGATAACATAAGTTGTATGCAATGAAATTCAACCGCAGGCTAGTGGATGGCTGGATGGATGTAAGCGTCACTCTTATGGATATGGCTGTTATAGTGGATGGATGGATGTTCCTCACTGTTGAAGATTTAACTCCGTAGGACCCCTACGGAAGTTGTGTACCAAAAAAGCAAATGGGGACTGGATAGTGTGATATCGCCACAACATTTATTATAAAAAAGTAAAAAATACACTTACTCAATAAGCGATAAACAGGACATATGAAAAGCCGGCCGGCTAGAAAGCAAACTCCCGTCCTACAAGCGTGGTGACGTCAGCACGTACCCCCTTAGACGCATTTTGTCATCACAGACATTGTCAATAAGGGGGCCCTAGTGACAAAACACTATCCAGTCCGTTTTGGCTTATCATCTGGTAAGCACATATCCTGACAAGTTTGCCTACAAATCCAGGACAAGTATTGTGTCCTTTGACGTTTGTGTCGGCTTCAATATCTCCTTAATTGGACTTTTTTATTGGACTTTATTACTTTGAACCCATAGCGCAATTTTTTATTTTCTTGTTCTTCAGCTGGAACAGGGCCTTAGTCAAGGTAGAGGGAATTATGAACAGTTCCAAATAACAGTCAATATTGGCACAAAACTTTCAGGCTTCTGCTAGAAAGCTGAACATGAAGGGACCCTTCACCTTTCAGCATTAGAAGGATCCAAAACATACATCCAAATCAACAAAGGCATGGCTTCACCAGAAGAAGATTCAAGTTTTGGAATGGCCCAGCCAGAGCCCAGACCTGATTCCGATTGAAAATCTGTGGGGTGATCTGAGGAGGGCTGTGCACAGGAGATGCCCTCGCAATCTGACAGATTTGGAGTGTTTTTGCAAAGAAGAGTGGGCAAATATTGCCATGTCAAGATGTGCCATTCTGATAGACTCATACCCAAAAAGACTGAGTGCAGTAATAAAATCAAAAGGTGCTTCAAAAAAGTATTAGTGTAAGGGTGTGCACACTTATGCAACCATAATATTTTATTTTTTTATTTTTACTTCCCTCCACCTAAAAGATTTCAGTTTGTTGTTCAACTGAGTTGTACAGTTTATAGGTCACATTAAAGGTGCAAAAAGTTCTGAAATGATGTATCTTTTATCACAGAAACCTGACATTTTAACAGGGGTGTGTAGACTTTTTATATCCACTGCATATATATATTTTTGCTTTATTACAGACAAAAAAGACCACAAAAATCATTTGCTGCTTAAATAAACTTGTCTGGATGTGAACGAAGGTCATTGTAGAGGTCCCAGAATTGCCTCTTGGTCTCTCTTTCCATCAGTAGTGGATGAACCCAGTAATAACACCACCTACTTGTACATCGCCTCAAAATTGCAATGGTCAGCAGCAGAATTATGCCGATAAGAGTAGACATTCTTACTTCTCTCCTCACACTACCAAGAAGAAAGAAGTGACCTAAAAAAAAAATACAAGAAAGCCAAGCCCAAAAACATATATAAAACTGCATAAAAAAAACAGCGCTCAAGCGAAATGCATTTCAAATGCACTTCAAATGCATGCGTTTTTAAACATAAAAAGCTGGGGGGCAGCTTAAGGGTCCATTCACACCGAACGCAGTCGGATGCAGTTTGCTGCATTTTGAACTGCACTCCAACAACCAAGACAGCCCAAAATCAAGGTAATCATATGGGCATAGTTCACATCATTGCTGTGCAGTCAAGTGCAGTTAAAAAAAAAATGAGAGCATGCTGCATTTTTCCGCAACGCAAATGCAGGTAACACACTACAAACACACTTAAAATGCACTGCACCATGCCCCTTTAAGCCAAGCCCAAAAATTAATAGAACAATGCACTGCAAATGCACCACAAAACACATGCAAAGCGCGCTTTAAATGCATGCAGTCAAAAACGCAGTTATGCGCAGTTTCCGGTGTGAATGGGCCCTAAGCCAAGAAAACCAAGCCCAAAAAGGCATAGAAAAATGCACTGCAAACGCAGCACAAAACGCATGGGTCAAGTGTGCTTCAAATGCATGTAAGCATGCAGTCAAAAGCGCACAATTATGTGCAGTTTCTGGTGTGAATGGGCCCTACTGCTTACCAATATGCCTGAAGGCTACGGCTAAAAGTATGGTTTTCTGATACAGTCTACTTCTCGTTACAGACCAAAATTTTCATGAAGCATTTTTTAATTCTAAATAGTACTAAATAAAAGCATAAAAATGTTATTAACCACTTGCCGACCACCCACAGTACATTTACTGCGGGTGGCATGCACAGGCAAAGCGATGTACCTGTACGTCATTTTGCTTGTACAGAGAGTGGGGCGAAGCATGGCCCCCCTGTCCGCCGAACCCAGTGGAATGTGGATCATGGTGCTCGAGGACCGGAGTCATGTGCAGTGGCAGCCCCCCCTAATCCATGCGCCCGGCCCCTAATCTACAAGCAGGGCAGCAGAGGTATGGATTCCAATGTGTTTTTTTCGATCACCATTTCCCGCGGGTGGTGGGGGGGTTTGATCGCTGCATTCATGTCCGTCACCGGGGGAGGGGGGCACTGGTCACATGATCACATTGTCAACAAAGCTGTTATGCATCAATATGATTTATGACAACTTTGCTTCCTTTACTAGTGAGCGGTTATTGGCCCACAGCTAACAAATGGTACCTGGGCCAATCACAGCACCCTGCCAATCACAGATCACTAGTAATCACAGCTGTCATGAACTTAACCCATTCAGGACAGTTCAAAGCAGCATTGTACCAGCAATCAAAGAGGAATTTTTTTTTTTTAAATGAAAGTAAAAAATTATAAAAATATTTAAAATTTCGAATACAAATATTATAAAAACAGTGTCCCTGATCATGGCTACAGTCACTATCATGACGCTGTACTGTGATGGTGACGTTATGTAGAACAAACAAAAAAATTGGATTTTTATAACAGCTTACCTGTAAAATCCTTTTCTTGGAGTACATCACGGGACACAGAGCGGCATAGTCATTACTATGTGGGTTATATAGTTTACCTTCAGGTGCTGGCACTGGCAACTTCCAAACCGCAAGTACCCTCCCCTATATAAGCCCCTCCCATCCGGGAGCACCTCAGTTTTGTAGCAAAGCAATAAGTGTCCCCAAAAGAGGGGTGGGAGCTCTGTGTCCCGTGATGTACTCCAAGAAAAGGATTTTACAGGTAAGCTGTTATAAAAATCCTATTTTCTTTCTCGTACATCACGGGACACAGAGCGGCATAGTCATTACTATGTGGGACGTCCCAAAGCAATGCCCAATGAGGGGGGGGATACACCATACATAAGCTGGGCGCTATCAGACATGAGGATCTTTTGCGGCCTGCAACACACTGCGCCCAAAGGCGACATCCTCCTGACTTCTAACGTCCACCTGGTAGAACCTAGTAAACGTGTGTACTGAAGACCATGTTGCGGCCTTACAGATTTGAGCCAGGGAGGCCTGGTGATGCACTGCCCATGAAGTTCCAACTGCTCTCGTGGAGTGCGCCCTAACTTTGAACGGAGGCGGTCTCCTTCTCAAGCCATAGGCTTGCATTATGACCTGTTGAATCCACTTGGCTAAAGTAGATTTCTTTCTCGTACATCACGGGACACAGAGCGGCATAGTCATTACTATGTGGGTTATATAGTTTACCTTCAGGTGCTGGCACTGGCAACTTCCAAACCGGAAGTACCCTCCCCTATATAAGCCCCTCCCATCCGGGAGTACCTCAGTTTTTTGCCAGTGTCTAAGGTGTTGGCCAAGAAGTAACATGTGTTTTTCACTGAGCTTGCGTACAGGTTCTTTTGGGCCTCAGTAAGCTATTCCGGATCCGACCAAAAAAGCTTCATAGCTAAACGGTCGGTACCCGGGCCTTGCAGAGAAGAGCAAGGTTTTGCCTGTAATGCTTCTCTTAGGAGGGCTGGACCCTGGGATCCAGAGCTCTGGTCATACCCACGACCAAGATGTTTTCTGTGCAGGGTGCTATACAGGTCCAGGGGAGTGGAATCCTTGGGAACCCGGTCCCTGAAGGTTTAATTACAATGCCTGCCGTGAGAGGTGAGGTTTGGGCTTCTGTGGTCCAAACAGAGTCCTGCGGCAAGGAAAAGGTAAGTGGGGGCCTCTCAGGAACTTGGTTCTATTGAGGGGACCCCCAAGCCTAATATGTCTTTCTGCCTGTTACCTAACGGTATTCCCGCTAAATATCTGTGCATGCCTATAACTGCTAAAAAATTTAATAATTTTAAAAGTGGTCAAGAAAAAAAAAAAAAATGGTTAAACCGCGGTACCGGTGTTAAACCACTAGAGGCCGCTGTGGAACATTGTTTTCTTGTCATGTGGATTTTTTCTTCCAAGTCAAAATCCAGGCAGATGGGGAGTTCTCTGGATGGGAAACTGTCTCCGCTGCCATGTTGCAATGCTCGTCCATCCCCCGGCCCTGTGGCAAACAGGGCCCTGGCTTCTGTCCTAGTTCCTTTCAAAGAGAGCGCCGAAGGCGTACGTGCCCGCGCTCGTGCGCGAGCACGCGCCGCTATTTATAGAGGTGGGCTGAAAAAAGGGGCGGAGCTTGGTGGATGACGCTCTGTGCGCGCCGCAGCGCTTCTGCGCATGTGCGGGCGTCCCAGCATGATAAAAAAGCACATTAGCTATTGTCAGCTGGTTATGGACAGAAACAGAGCTGGCAACATTTAAAGAAAGGCATACAGCAGGCGGTTGATGCAGGCATCCCCATAGAAAGGCACATTAGTAGACACCAACTGTTTATATAGCAGCAATTGTGCTAGACTATTGTCAGTAAGTGGTGTATTGCGGCTGGAATACCTCAGCTTTGGGCTTAGGAATATGCCGTCTAAAGGCTCCGGGACTAAGAATTCCAGGAAGCATAGGGGGTCTCCATCGGGCTCTGAGGATCTTGGGCATGCTTCGGCTGCACCAACCTCCCCTGAAAAATCTGAGGTTAGTGACCGTAGAGCACCCTCAGGAGTACGTGGTACTGTGGCTGTCCTCAGTTCACCTGCTCCTGTGTATGTAACAGAGGAGGTTTTTGCCTCAACTCTGGGAGGACTGGAAGAGAGATTGACTAAATTGATCGCTGCTTCCCTGTCACAGGAAAAGCGCGCCCGATCTATGTCTCCTCCCTCAGAGTGCCTGTTAGCGGAGCAACAGTCCCTTGCAGGGATCGACCTACCTGAAGGGGATCAGGATGAGGTTGATTCTGTTGTAGAGGAATCAACAGTGGAAGAGCCATTTTCAGCGTCACATGCTGAAAGATTATGGGTTCAGTCCCTGACTGATATGGTCCGATCAGCATTTCAAATGCCCCTTGCGGAGCCATCAACCACTCCTGTCTCCTCGTTGGGGTCGCTAAAAGCTCCCCAGACTGTTTGTTCCTTTCCAATCCATCCTTTACTGGAAGGACTCATTTACCAGGATTGGGAACATCCTGATAAAATATTTACTCCCCCCAAGAGATTTCCGGTGGTCTATCCCATGGAGGATAAGTTCATCAAAAAATGGAGGGTCCCTACAGTGGACGCAGCCATCTCTTGTGTGAATAAATCACTGACATGTCCAGTAGATAATGTCCAAATGTTCAAGGACCCAATAGATAAAAAATTGGAGTCCTTATTAAAATCTGCTTTTTCTACAGCAGGCTTGGTGACACAGCCAGCAGTGGCAGCTATTGGGGTCTGCCAAGCAGTGAAGGATCAGTTGAAACAGGTCTTAAGGGACTTGCCAGATCAGCAGGCTCTTGCCCTAGCTGATCTACCTAGAGCCTTATGCTTTGCGGTTGACGCCATCAAGGATTCAATCCATCAGGCCTCCCGCCTTACGCTGTCTGTAGTACATATGCGTAGGCTTCTATGGCTCAAGAACTGGTCTGCTGAAGCTCCCTGTAAAAAATTGCTGGTTAGCTTCCCATTCCATGGGGAACGCTTATTCGGGGAAGACCTGGACAAATATATCCAGAAGATTTCCAGCGGTAAAAGTACACTCTTGCCGGTTAAAAACAGAGTTAGAGGTCCCTCTTTTAAGAGGCCTGCCTCTCCAGTCCCTGGGACATCGGCTGTGAAGCAGTTCCGACGGCCTCCTCGGTCAAATCCCGGGAGTAAAAATCAGGGACAATCGCAGGGTAACAAAAAACCCTGGGTCAGGAGAGGTGCAAAACCTCCCCCCAAGTCAAATTCATGAAGGGTTGCCCCCACTCAATCAGGTGGGGGGAAGACTCCAGTTGTTCGCAGAGACCTGGCGGGACACGATCAGAGACAGATGGGTGCTCTCCGCAGTAAGTCTGGGATACATATTGGAGTTAAAAGATTCTCCTCCTTCCCATTTTATGAGGTCAAACGTGCCAAGGGATCCCCGGAAGAGAGGATCCCTCCTGTTGGCACTAGAACAACTATTGCTCCAAGTAGTAATTATGGAGGTTCCCCTGGAAGAATGGGGGTTCGGGTTTTACTCAAACCTCTTTACAGTCCCGAAGCCAAACGGGGACATGAGGCCCATATTAAATCTAAAAGGGCTAAACAAATTCCTACATATCAGGACTTTTCGGATGGAGTCGATCCGATCGGTGGCCACTGCCCTACAAGGGGAGGAATGGTTAGCCTCGATCGACATCAAAGATGCTTATTTGCACATTCCCATCTTTCCAGTCCACCAAAAATTTCTACGCTTTGCAGTAGAAGGGCGCCATTTTCAGTTGAGAGCCTTACCCTTCGGTCTGGCCACAGCACCACGAGTGTTTACAAAAATTCTGGCCCCATTATTGGCCAATCTAAGAACACAGGGTGTAACGATAATGGCATATCTCAACGACTTGTTGCTGATAGACCACTCAGTAGAAAAACTAGAAGTGGTCGTTCACAAGACAATCAAGTATCTGGAATCTCACGGTTGGATTATCAACCGAGACAAGTCAGCCCTAAAACCAGTCAAAAGTCTGGAATACTTGGGGCTAAGGCTGGATTCAGGCCAGAGAAAAATATTCTTGCCTCAAGAAAAGGTGTCGTCTTTGAGATGATTTGATCCACCTAGTGGGTACAAAAAGACAGCCGTCCATACGCCTGTGCATGAGGCTGCTGGGAAAAATGGTGGCATCATTCGAAGCAGTACCCTACGGTCAATTCCATTCAAGGAATTTGCAAAGGGCCATACTGTCGGCCTGGAACAAAAAAGTTCAGGCCCTAGACTTACCAATGTCCTTGTCCCCTTCCGTTCGCAAGAGCCTCCGCTGGTGGTTGGTTCTCCAGAATCTGGAAAAAGGGAAATCCTTCAGTCCGATTTCTTGGAAGGTGGTCACTACAGATGCCAGCCTTATAGGCTGGGGAGCAGTACTGGAGCAATGGTCTCTCCAGGGCAGATGGTCAGATGCAGAAAAGGCCCTGCCCATCAATCTCTTAGAGATACGAGCAGCCCGGTATGCCCTAGTAGCATGGACATCCAAACTCCAAGGGTCCCCTGTCAGAATTCAATCAGACAATGCCACAGCAGTGGCATATATCAATCATCAGGGTGGCACCAGGAGTCGTGCAGCCCAGAGGGAAGTAAATTACATCCTGAAATGGGCAGAAAGATATGTCCCAGCCATATCTGCGGTATTCATTCCAGGAGTGGAGAATTGGAAGGCGGACTTTCTAAGTCGCCAGCAATTATGCCCAGGGGAATGGTCCCTTCACCCCGAGGTTTTCCGGACAATATGTCAGCGGTGGGGAACACCGGATGTAGATCTGCTAGCATCCAGATTCAACACAAAGGTGGACAGGTTTGTCTCTCGGACAAGGGATCCCCTAGCCTGCGGCTCGGATGCCCTAGTGTTCCCTTGGGATCAGTTCAAGCTGATATATGCATTCCCACCGCCACAATTGTTACCTCGATTACTCCGCAGAATCAGGGTAGAAAAGAAACCAGTGATTCTGGTGGCTCCAGCGTGGCCCAGAAGAGCATGGTACGCGGAGATTGTAAAAATGTCTGTGGGGAGTCCTTGGACCCTCCCACATCGTTCGGACCTGCTTTCGCAAGGACCGATATACCACCCTTCCTTACCAGCCCTAGGTTTAACGGCCTGGCTATTGAAGCCCACATTCTAAAAAAAGAGAGGGCTCTCTAATCCTGTGGTATCTACCATGATCAATGCCAGGAAGCCGGTATCCAGGCAGATCTACTATAGAATCTGGAAGGCGTACATCGCGTGGTGTGAGGCCAAGAAATGGCATCCACGTAAGTACGTAATAGGTAGGATTCTGGACTTCCTACAGTGGGCTGTAGATAGGAAGCTTGCTTTGAGTACTATCAAGGGTCAGATTTCGGCCTTGTCAATATTTTTTCAAAGGCCCTTGGCTTCGCATTCACTAGTCAAAGCTTTTATACAAGGAGTGATGCGTATTAGCCCTCCGGTTAATATTCCCATATGTCCATGGGGCTTAAACCTGGTTCTGTCGGTTCTACAGAAACAACCATTTGAACCATTACAGCATATTTCCTTGGTTCTTCTCACCAGGAAATTGATTTTTCTAGTAGCCATTTGTTCGGCTAAAAGAGTGTCGGAATTAGCCGCTATGTCCTGTAAAGAGCCATATCTGGTTATCCATAAGGACAGAGTAGTGTTACGTCCTCATCCAGCCTTTCTTCCTAAGGTGGTATCGAGGTTTCATTTGAACCAAGATGTGGTTCTTCCTTCTTTTTTCCCCAAACCAAGCTCGGTAGAGGAAAAGTTATTACATTCTTTGGATGTAGTAAGAGCAGTTAAAGCTTATCTGAAAGCCACTGCTCAGATTCGCAGAACAGATACTTTGTTTATTCTGCCGGAAGGCCCCAGAAAGGGTCAGGCAGCGTCAAAATCTACTTTAGCCAAGTGGATTCGACAGGTCATTATGCAAGCCTATGGCTTGAGAAGGAGACCGCCTCCGTTAAAAGTTAGGGCGCACTCCACGAGAGCAGTTGGAACTTCATGGGCAGTGCATCACCAGGCCTCCCTGGCTCAAATCTGTAAGGCCGCAACATGGTCTTCAGTACACACGTTTACTAGGTTCTACCAGGTGGACGTTAGAAGTCAGGAGGATGTCGCCTTTGGGCGCAGTGTGTTGCAGGCCGCAAAAGATCCTCATGTCTGATAGCGCTCAGCTTATGTATGGTGTATCCCCCCCCTCATTGGGCATTGCTTTGGGATGTCCCACATAGTAATGACTATGCCGCTCTGTGTCCCGTGATGTACGAGAAAGAAAATAGGATTTTTATAACAGCTTACCTGTAAAATCCTTTTCTTGGAGTACATCACGGGACACAGAGCTCCCACCCCTCTTTTGGGGACACTTATTGCTTTGCTACAAAACTGAGGTACTCCCGGATGGGAGGGGCTTATATAGGGGAGGGTACTTCCGGTTTGGAAGTTGCCAGTGCCAGCACCTGAAGGTAAACTATATAACCCACATAGTAATGACTATGCCGCTCTGTGTCCCGTGATGTACTCCAAGAAAAGGATTTTACAGGTAAGCTGTTATAAAAATCCTATTTTTGACGCTGCCTGACCCTTTCTGGGGCCTTCCGGCAGGATAAACAAAGTATCCGTTCTACGAATCTGAGCAGTGGCTTTTAGATAAGCTTTAACTGCTCTTACTACATCCAAAGAATGTAATAACTTTTCCTCTACTGAACTAGGTTTGGGGAAAAAAGAAGGAAGAACCACATCTTGGTTCAAATGAAACCTCGATACCACCTTAGGAAGAAAGGCTGGATGAGGACGTAACACTACTCTGTCCTTATGGATAACCAGATATGGCTCTTTACAGGACATAGCGGCTAATTCCGACACTCTTTTAGCCGAACAAATGGCTACTAGAAAAATCAATTTCCTGGTGAGAAGCACCAAAGAAATATGCTGTAATGGTTCAAATGGTTGCTTCTGTAGAACCGACAGAACCAGGTTTAAGTCCCATGGACATATGGGAATATTAACCGGAGGGCTAATACGCATCACTCCTTGTATAAAGGCTTTGACTAGTGAATGCGAAGCCAAGGGCCTTTGAAAAAATATTGACAAGGCCGAAATCTGACCCTTGATAGTACTCAAGGCAAGCTTCCTATCTACAGCCCACTGTAGGAAGTCCAGAATCCTACCTATTACGTACTTACGTGGATGCCATTTCTTGGCCTCACACCAGGCGATGTACGCCTTCCAGATTCTATAGTAGATCTGCCTGGATACCGGCTTCCTGGCATTGATCATGGTAGATACCACAGGATTAGAGAGACCTCTCTTTTTTAGAATGTGGGCTTCAATAGCCAGGCCGTCAAACCTAGGGCTGGTAAGGAAGGGTGGTATATCGGTCCTTGCGAAAGCAGGTCCGGACGATGTGGGAGGGTCCAAGGACTCCCCACAGACATTTTTACAATCTCCGCGTACCATGCTCTTCGGGGCCACGCTGGAGCCACCAGAATCACTGGTTTCTTTTCTACCCTGACTCTGCGGAGTAATCGAGGTAACAATTGTGGCGGTGGAAATGCATATATCAGTTTGAACTGATCACAAGGGAACACTAGGGCATCCGAGCCGCAAGCTAGGGGATCCCTTGTCCGAGAGACAAACCTGTCCACCTTTGCATTGAATCTGGATGCTAGCAGATCTACATCCGGTGTTCCCCACCGCTGACATATTGTCCGGAAAACCTCGGGGTGAAGGGACCATTCCCCTGGGCATAATTGTTGGCGACTTAGAAAGTCCGCCTTCCAATTCTCCACTCCTGGAATGAATACTGCGGATATGGCTGGGACATATCTTTCTGCCCATTTCAGGATGCAATTCACTTCCCTCTGGGCTGCACGACTCCTGGTGCCACCCTGATGATTGATATATGCCACTGCCGTGGCATTGTCTGATTGAATTCTGACAGGGGACCCTTGGAGTTTGGATGTCCATGCTACTAGGGCATACCAGGCTGCTCGTATCTCTAAGAGATTGATGGGCAGGGCCTTTTCTGCATCCGACCACCTGCCCTGGAGAGACCATTGCTCCAGTACTGCTCCCCAGCCTATAAGGCTGGCATCTGTAGTGACCACCTTCCAAGAAATCAGACTGAAGGATTTCCCTTTTTCCAGATTCTGGGGAACCAACCACCAACGGAGGCTCTTGCGCACGGAAGGGGACAAGGACATTGGTAAGTCTAGGGCCTGAACTTTTTTGTTCCAGGCCGACAGTATGGCCCTTTGCAAATTCCTTGAATGGAATTGACCGTAGGGTACTGCTTCGAATGATGCCACCATTTTCCCCAGCAGCCTCATGCACAGGCGTATGGATGGCTGTCTTTTTGTACCCACTAGGTGGATCAAATCTCTCAAAGACGACACCTTTTCTTGAGGCAAGAAAATTTTTCTCTGGTCTGAATCCAGCCTTAGCCCCAGGTATTCCAGACTTTTGACTGGTTTTAGGGCTGACTTGTCTCGGTTGATAATCCAACCGTAAGATTCCAGATACTCGATTGTCTCGTGAACAACCACTTCTAGTTTTTCCACTGAGTGGTCTATCAGCAACAAGTCGTCTAGATATGCCATTATCGTTACACCTCGTGTTCTTAGATTGGCCAATAATGGGGCCAGAATTTTTGTGAACACTCGTGGTGCTGTGGCCAGACCGAAGGGTAAGGCTCTGAACTGAAAATGGCGCCCTTCTACTGCAAAGCGTAGAAATTTTTGGTGGACTGGAAAGATGGGAATGTGCAAATAAGCATCTTTGATGTCGATCGAGGCTAACCATTCCTCCCCTTGTAGGGCAGTGGCCACCGATCGGATCGACTCCATCCGGAAAGTCCTGATATGTAGGAATTTGTTTAGCCCTTTTAGATTTAATATGGGCCTCACGTCCCCGTTTGGCTTCGGGACTGTAAAGAGGTTTGAGTAAAACCCGAACCCCCATTCTTCCAGGGGAACCTCCATAATTACTCCTTGGAGCAATAGTTGTTCTAGTGCCAACAGGAGGGATCCTCTCTTCCGGGAATCCCTTGGCATGTTTGACCTTATAAAATGGGAAGGAGGGGAGTCTTTTAACTCCAATTTGTATCCCAGACTTACTGCGGAGAGCACCCATCTGTCTCTGATCGTGTCCCGCCAGGTCTCTGCGAACAACTGAAGTCTTCCCCCCACCCGATTGAGTGGGGGCAACCCTTCATGCATTTGACTTTGGGGGAGGTTTTGTACCTCTCCTGACCCAGGGTTTCTTGTTACCCTGCGATTGTCCCTGATTTTTACCCCCGGAATTTGACCGAGGAGGCCGTCGGAACTGTTTCACAGCCGATGTCCTAGGGACTGGAGAAGCAGGCCTCTTAAAAGAGGGACCTCTAACTCTGTTTTTAACCGGCAAGAGTGTACTTTTACCGCTGGAAATTTTCTGGATATATTTGTCCAGGTCTTCCCCGAATAAGCGTTCACCATGAAATGGGAAGCTGACCAGCAATTTTTTACAGGGAGCTTCAGCAGACCAGTTTTTGAGCCATAGAAGCCTGCGCATATGTACTACAGACAGCGTAAGGCGGGAGGCCTGATGGATTGAATCCTTTATAGCGTCAACCGCAAAGCATAAGGCTCTAGGTAGATCAGCTAGGGCAAGGGCCTGCTGATCTGGCAAGTCCTTTAAGATCTGTTTCAACTGATCCTTCACTGCTTGGCAGACCCCAATAGCTGCCACTGCTGGTTGTGTCACCAAGCCTGCTGTAGCAAAAACAGATTTTAATAAGGACTCCAATTTTTTATCTATTGGGTCCTTGAACATTTGGACATTATCTACTGGACATGTCAGTGATTTATTCACACAAGAGATGGCTGCGTCCACTGTAGGGACCCTCCATTTTTTGATGAACTTATCCTCCATGGGATAGACCACCTGAAATCTATTGGGAGGAGTAAATATTTTATCAGGATGTTCCCAATCCTGGTAAATGAGCCCTTCCAGTAAAGGATGGATTGGAAAGGAACAAACAGTCTGGGGAGCTTTTAGCGACCCCAACGAGGAGACAGAAGTGGATGATGGCTCCGCAAGGGGCATTTTAAATGCTGATCGGACCATGTTAGTCAGGGACTGAACCCATAATCTTTCAGCACGTGATGCTGAGAATGGCTCTTCCACTGTTGATTCCTCTACAACAGAATCAACCTCATCCTGATCCCCTTCAGGTAGGTCGATCCCTGTATGGGACTGTTGCTCTGCTAACAGGTACTCTGAGGGAGGAGACGGAGATCGGGCGCGCTTTCCCTCTGACAGGGAAGCAGCGATCAATGTTGTCAATCTCTCTTCCAGCCCTCCCAGAGCTGAGGAAAAAACCTCCTCTGTTATATACACAGGAGCAGGTGAACTGAGGACAGCCACAGTACCAGGTACTCCTGAGGGTGCTCTACGGTCACTAACCTCTGATTCTTCAGGGGAGATTGGTGCAGCCAAAGCAAGCCCAAGATCCTCAGAGCCCGATGGAGACCCCCTGTGCTTCCTGGGATTCTTAGTCCCGGAGTTTTTAGACGGCATATTCCTAAGCCCAAAGCTGAGGTATTCCAGCCGAAATACACCACTTACTGACAATAGTCTAGCATAATTGCTGCTATATAAACAGTTGGTGTCTACTAATGTGCCTTTCTATGGGGATGCCTGCATCAACCGCTTGCTGTATGCCTCTTTTTTTTTAAAATGTTGCCAGCTCTGTCTCTGCACTCCATAGCCAGCTCACAACACATAATTGTGCCTTTTAACATGCTGGGACGCCCGCACATGCGCAGAAGCGCTGCGGCGCGCACAGAGCGTCATCCACCAAGCTCCGCCCCCTTTTCCAGCTCACCTCTATATATAGAGGCGCGTGCACGCGCGCGGGCACGTGCGCCTTCGGCGCTCTTTTTGAAAAAAGAAACTAGGGACAGGAGACAGGGCCCTGTTTGCCGGAGGCCGGGGGATGGACGAGCATTGCAACATGGCAGAGGAAGCAGTTTCCCACAAGAGAACTCACCATCTGCCTGGACTTGACTCTGATGAAAAGAAAAAAGTCCACATGACAAGAAACGTTCCACAGCGGCCTCTAGTGGATTAACACAGGTACCGCGGTCTGTCCATTTTTTTTTTTCTCGACCACTATTAAAATTATTACATTTTTTAGTAGTTACAGGCATGCACAGATATTTAGCGGGAATACCGTTAGGTAACAGGCAGAAAGACATATTAGGCTTGGGGGTCCCCTAATAGAACCAAGTTCCTGGGGGGCCCCCACTTACCTTTTCCCCGCCGCAGGACTCTGTTTGGTCCACAGAAGCCCAAACTTCACCTCTCACGGCAGGCATTGTAATTAAACCTTCAGGGACCGGGTTCCCAAGGATTCCACTTCCCTGGACCTGTATAGCACCCTGCACAGAAAACATCTTGGTCGTGGGTATGACCAGAGCTCTGGATCCCAGGGTCCAGCCCTCCTAAGAGAAGCATTACAGGCAAAACCTTGCTCTTCTCTGCAAGGCCCGGGTACCGACCGTTTAGCTATGAAGCTTTTTTGGTCGGATCCGGAATAGCTTACTGAGGCCCAAAAGAACCTGTACGCAAGCTCCGTGAAAAACACATGTTACTTCTTGGCCAACACCTTAGACACTGGCAAAAAACTGAGGTGCTCCCGGATGGGAGGGGCTTATATAGGGGAGGGTACTTCCGGTTTGGAAGTTACCAGTGCCAGCACCTGAAGGTAAACTATATAACCCACATAGTAATGACTATGCCGCTCTGTGTCCCGTGATGTACGAGAAAGAAAGACAAATTAAAAAAAAAAAAAAAAAGACAAATTTTATTTAATTTCTTTATTTTCATTTAAAAAAACTTCCCATGCCTCTTACTAAATACCTTGGACTGTCTACTTTTCAAAAAGGGGTAACTTTGGAGGTATTCGTACTGTCCTGGCATTTTAAGGGCCTCAAGAAATGAGATCTGCTGTCAGTACATTAGGACTGATCAAATTTCAAATATACACTGCTCAAAAAAGGAACATTTTGAAAACACATCAGATCTCAATGAGGAAAAATACCATGCTGGATATCTATACTGATATGGACTGGGTAATGTGTTAGGAATGAAAGGATGCCACATTGTTTGATGGAAATGAAAATTATCAACCTATAGAGGGCTCAATTTAAAGACCCCCCCCCCCCCGAAAATCAAAGTGAAAAAATGATGCAGCAGGCTAGTCAATTTTGCGAAAATTTCATTGCAGCAACTCAAAATGGTACTCAGTAGTTTGTATGGCCCCCACGTGCTTGTATGCATGCCTGACAATGTCAAGGCATGCTCCTAATGAGATGACGTGTGCCATTCTAAAAAAGTTGGACTGCCTATGCAACCTCTATAGGGTCCAGGTATCACCTCATGCTACCATTAGTGACACTGACCCTAGCTAAATGCAAAACTTGTGAAAAACATTCAGGAAAGAGGAGTAGGGGAAAAAAATGTCAGTGGCCTCCACCTGTAAAACCATTGCTGTTTTGGAGGTCAGGCTGGGTTCACACCGGTGCGACATGACACTTGTCCTACTTTGGATCCGACTTTGCCTTGAACATACGTCCGACTTTCAATGAACTTGGATCTGACTTGGATCCCCGCCAATACCAGGCACTGTGTTTGGTATGAATCTTGGAGGGGGAACGCCACGCCAAATTTTAAATAAAAAACCGACATGGGTTCTTCCTCCAAGAGCATACCAGGCCCTTCGGTCTGGTATGGATTTTAGGGGAACGCTCGTCCCCACCCCCTTTCCTGACCGGCCGGGCTGCGTGCTCAGATAAGGGTCTGGTATGGATTTTGGGGGGACCCCCACGCCGTTTTTTTTTAATCCATACCAGACCGAAGGGCCTGGTATGCTCTTGGAGGGGGAACCCATGCCATTTTTTTTTTTTTTTTAATTTGGTGTGGAGTTCCCCCTCAAGATCAGCAGAGCACAAGTCGCATGCCAAAATCAGATCATGCAAGACGGCGTTCCGTCTTTATCTGACTTCAATGATATAAATGGGCTGAAGTAGGATCAAAGTCAGACCAAAGTAGTACAGGGAGCATTTTCAAAGTCGGACCGACATGTGTCGGACCAGTTAAGACGGCTCCCATAGGAAAACATAGATTTTCACACGTCATGCGACATGATCTCCCAATGTCTGAGCGTTTGTCGCACCAGTGTGAACCCGGCCTCAGGCCGGGTTCACACTTGTGCGACACGACAGCCATCCTACTTTGGATCTGACTTTGCCCTGCGACATGAAGCCGACATATGTCCGACAACACTGAACGGGGATCCGACTTGGATCCCCGCCAATACCAGGCACTGTGTTTGGTATGAATCCTAAGCGGAAACTCCACGCCAAATTTTAAATAAAAAACCGGCATGGGTTCCCCCTCCAGGAGCATACCAGGCCCTTGGGTCTGGTATGGACTTTAAGGGGAACCCCTACCCCGAAAAAACGGCGTGGGGGTCCCCTCAAAATCCAAACCAGACCCTTATCCGAGCACGCAACCTGGCAGGCCGCAGGGGAAGAGGGGGGGTTCGAGAGAGCGGCTTCCCCTCCCTCCTGAACCGTACCAGGCCGCACGCCCTCAACATGGGGGGTTTGGTGCTTTGGGGAGGGGGGGCGACCTGCGGCCCCCCCACCCCAAAGCACCCTGCCCCCATGTTGATGAGGACAGGGCCTCTTCCAGACAACCCTGGCCGTTGGTTGTCGGGGTCTGCGGGCGGGGGGCTTATCGAACCCGGGAGCCCCCCTTTAATAAGGGGGCTCCCAGATCCCGGCCCCCCACCCTATGTGAATGAGTATGGGGTACATCGTACCCCTACCCATTCACCTGGTGGAAAAAAATGTCAATAAAAACACACACACAGCTTTTTAACCACTTCACATCCGGGCCAATTCTGACACTTCGCTCCTACATGTAAAAAGCCAAATTTTTTTGCTAGAGAATTACATATAACCCCCAAACACTATGTATGTTTTTTTAGCAAAGACCCTAGAGAATATAATGGCGGTCATTGCAACTTTTTATCTCGCACGGTATTTGCGCAATGATTTTTCAAACGCATTTTTTTTGGAAAAAAAACGATTTCATTAATTAAAAAATATTAAAACATTAAAGTTAGCCCAATTTTTTTGCATAATGTGAAAGATGAAGTTACGCCGAGTAAATAGATACCTAACATGTCACCCTTCAAAATTGTACACGCTCGTAGAATGGCGCCAAACTTCGGTACTTAAAAATCCTCATGGGCGACGCTTTAAATTTTTTTATTGGTTACATGTTTTGAGTTACAGAGGAGGTCTAGGGCTAGAATTATTGCTCTCGCTTTAACGTTCGCTACGATACCTCACATGTGTGTTCTGAACACCGTTTTAATATGTGGGCGGGACTTACGTATGCGTTCGCTTCTGCGTACGAGCTACCGGGGACAGGGGCGCTTTACATTTTTTTTTTTTTATTTATTGTTCATTTTACACTTAACTTTTTACTTTGTAAGTTAGGAAAAAAAATAAAAATAAATGATCACTTTTATTCCTATTACAAGGAATGTAAACATCCCTTGTAATAGGAATAAGCATGACAGGTCCTCTTTACAGTGAGATATGGTGTCAATAAGACCCCACATCTCACCTCTAGGCTGAGAAGCCTGAAATAAAAAAATAAAAATAAACGATCACTGCTTCCTAGCCGAAGCGGCGCCGTTTTTTTGAATGCAGAGGCCGGGCGTGACGTCATAACATCGCGCCCGGCCTCCGAACGATCATAGAGACTCCGGCGACCATCTGGTCCGCCGGAAATCTCTATTCTAAGAAGCCGGGGCCGGCGGATCCTGTCACCGACTCACCGATCACTCAGGTGAGTCGGTAGAAGCACCGGAGGGCGGCGGGAGGGGGGGGACGTCCCCGCTCGCCGCCTGTAAGAACGATCAAGTGGCGGAACAGCCGCTATGATCGTTCTTACGGTACAGAGAATCGCCGGCTCTAAAAAACGATATCTGAATGATGCCTGTAGCTGCAGGCATCATTCAGATATCCCGGCTGAAAGTCAAGGACGTCCATGGACGTCCTTAGGCGCGAAGTGGTTAAAGTAATTTATTGCACAGCTCCGGGGGGTCTTCTTCCGACTTCGGGGGTCTCAGCGCTCTCCGGTTCTTCCTTCTGCCGGGCCTCCGCTATCTTCTTCCAGCTCTTTTGCTAGCGGGGCCCGGTCTTCTCCGTCGCCTCCTTCTTCTCTCGCTCTCCGGTTCTTCTCTCGCTCTCCGGTTCTTTCTTCCTTCTGCCGGGCCTCCGCTATCTTCTTCCAGCTCTTTTGCTAGCGGGGCCCGTTCTTCTCCACCGCCTTCTTCCCTCTTCTCCTCTTCGATGTTGACACGTCGCTTCCTCCCGCTGTAATGCTGGCTGTGCGGTGCGCTCCGATTTATATAGGTCTCTTATGACGTCACAGTCACATGCTCCGGGTGGCCACATGCTCCCATGACGCAACAGTCACATGCTCCGAGGCCACCCGAAGCTTGTGACTGTGACGTCATGAGAGGCCTATATAAATCGGAGAGCATCGCACAGCCAGCATTACAGTGGGAGGAAGCGACGTGTCAACATCGAAGAGGAGAAGAGAAGAAGAAGGCGACGGAGAAGACCGGGCCCCGCTAGCAAAAGAGCTTGAAGAAGGTAGCGGAGGCCCGGCAGAAGGAAGAAAGAACCGGAGAGCGCGGAGACCCCCAAAGTTGGAAGTAGACCCCCGGAGCTGTGCAATACTTTAAAAAGCTGTGTGTGTGTTTTTATTGACATTTTTTTCCACCAGGTGAATAGGTAGGGGTACGATGTACCCCATACTCAGATAGGGTGGGGGGCCGGGATCTGGGGGCCCCCTTATTCAAGGGGGGCTCCCGGATTCTGATAAGCCCCCCGCCCGCAGACCCCGAAACCAACGGCCAGGGTTGTCGGGAAGAGGCCCTGTCCTCATCAACATGGGGGCAGGGTGCTTTGGGGTGGGGGGGCCGCATGTCGCCCCCTGTCCCAAACCCCCCCATGTTGAGGGCATGCGGCCTGGTATGGTTCAGGAGGGAGGGGGGCCGCTCTCTTGTCCCCCCCCTCTTCCCCTGCAGCCTGCCAGGTTGCGTGCTCGGATAAGGGTCTGGTTTGGATTTTGGGGGGATCCCCACGCAGTTATTTCGGCGTAGGGTTTCCCCTTAGGCCTCATGCCCACTGGCGTTTTTACAGCTGCGTTTTTTGCAGCTTAAAAACGCCTGTCCATGTTATTGTAAATATTGTTTTTTTTTTTTTTTTTTTTTCAGAAAAAAAAAAAAAAAGTCGGAGCTAAAAACGCGACCGCGCGTTAGTGCGCGTTTTTTGCGCGTTAGTGCGCGTTTTTTGACGCTCGCGTTTTTTCCTGCCTAATTCTGACGCTGAGGAACGCACTGGTCCTGGTTTTTTTTTACAGCTTACAAACGCCTATGCTCTTTACAGCTCAAAAACGCCTAGGTGGGCATGAAGCTATAGACTAACATGGACAGGCGTTTTTAAGCTGTAAAAAACGCTCAAAAACGCGGCTGAAAAAACGCCCGTGGGCATGAGGCCTTAAAATCCATACCAGACCCAAGGGCCTGGTATGCTCTTGGAGGGGGAACCCATACCCGTTTTTTATTTAAAATTTGGCGTGGAGTGCCCCCTCAAGATCAGCAGAGTACAAGTCGCATGCCAAAGTCGGATCATGCAAGACTGCGGTCCGACTTTGATCCGACTTCAATGATAGTCAATGGGCTGAAGTAGGATCAAAGTCGGTCCAAAGTAGTACAGGGAGCATTTTCAAAGTCGGACCGACATGTGTCGGACCAGTTAAGACGGCTCCCATAGGGAAACATTGATTTTCACATGTCATGCGACATGAGCTCCCAATGTCGGAGCGTTTGTCGCCCCAGTGTGAACCCGGCCTCAATCGCATTTTTGCACATCTAGTGCACCTGCTGTTAATTCCATTAACACCAAAGCAGCTGAAACTGATTAACAACCCCCTCTGCTACTTAACTGACCAGATCAAAGACATGTAGCAAAATATATTTTGGCCAAAATTTATGAAGAAATTAAATTTTTGGATTTGATATGTTCTATAACAGAAAATGTTGGTTGGAAAAGAAAAAAGTCAAGGGATATATATTAGGATTTTTGACTTGCTAGCAAAATTATTTTCTCTCAGTACAGTAAAGGACACAGCATCTTTAGTCTTTAATAAAGGGTTATGTGTAGCTACCTTTCTGGTGTTCGGACATTGGCTAAAAAAAAAAAAAAGCTGCAGGGACATTCCCTATACCCTAACCTCTCGCTCTCCCAGCTAGCTTCACTTTTGTTGCAACCGCTAGGAAGATCAAAGAGGGGGGACTTGGGTCCTGTACTTTACACTATAAAACGGACAATAGGAAGAAAGAGATGAAAGCAACCAGAAAGGCCACCCTTCTAGTAAGGCCAGATAAGGGAATAATCCTAATATATTCAAAAGGGCCACTTCTGAAGAGCTGAAAAACCCAGGTAAAGTCCCATGGAGTCAAAGAACAATTTACAGGGAAGAGATGTGAGTGACACCCTGCACAAATGCCTTAACTAGGGAACGACTGGCCTCTGAAACAGAATAGCCAAGTCTCAGATTTGACCCTTGATGGTACTCAGAGTCAGATGCTGGTCTAGACAAGACAGGAGAAAAGACAGGATGCATTCTACAGAGTATTTACTAGGATGGAATTTCCTGGTCTCAACTTGCAAAATAGACTTTTCATGTGTGATGGCAGAGTTTCCCAGTGACCGAGAAGCAGGATGATGGACCTGTCCTTGGGCCAGAAAGTCCAGACAATCTAGAAGGGTCAACAAAGAGTCTACCAAGAGTCTGAGCACCATTTTATCCTGGGCCAGCTTGATGTCTTGCCCTCCTTCTCATTCCTGCATAGCAGATGTAGAAGCAGCTGGAGAGGTGGAAAGGTGTAGATCAGGTGGTACAGACACTACAGAGTAATCAGAGCAGCCACTGCTATGTACAGAGTGTCCCCGGACCTAGCAACAAACTTTAGTTTGTTGCTGAATCTGGATGCCAGAAGATCCAGGTCCTGCGTCCACCCTCACCTGCAAAGGACCTGGAAAACCTCCAGATGGAGAGCCAACTCCCCAGGATGCAGGCGCTGACAACTGAGAAAGTCTGCCTACCAATTATGAATGTCTGGGAGGTGGATGGCATACAGGGCCAGAACATGCAGGGTTGGAGTATCAAGTTTGCATCGCTTTGCGTGTTGCAACTTTCGGTGTCTGTCTGATGGTTGATTTAGGCCATGGCAGTGGCATTGTCTGACTGAACTCTTGATGAGTGACCTTGTAAATGAGGGGTCCAGTGTTGAAGGGACAACTAAATCTAGGATATTTATGGGAAGGCAGAGTTCCTCCGATGACATTTCCTGCACCAAGAAACTCCAGAAAGAAATTTGGAAGGATAGTGCTGGGACTTTATGATTGTCTTAATTTTATATGGGTATACCTGTATCCCTTATAGGGGGTACTATTCTACGGTAAGAGGAGATTACCTGTGTCATAAATCCAGCACATTTCAAAAGGTTCAACACTTCACATTTCCTCCAAAAAAAAACAACCACAGTGAAAATCTAAAAATCAAATCAAATATATTATATGGTAACCGCATGGAAAAAGTCTGATATACTACAAATGATTGAGTAAATCCAACCACCACATCCAATATTGAGGTATATATCATAGTAGTAAGTTTATAAAATATATAAGTATTAGTATCCATCATAATCTTTGTAAATTAATAAAAAATGTATATGTATACCCAATCCAGGAAATTAGTTATCAATGTTGCCAATAGAAAAAAAAAAGTCTTATGATGTATGCAACCAAGCCATTCCATAAACTACTATAACCACTCCAACTCCGGAAGATTTACCCCCTCTTCATGATTAGGCCATTTTTTGCGATATGGCACTGTTACTTTAACTGACAATTGCGCAGTCGTGCGTCACTTGTATCCAAATAAAATGTAAGTCCTTTTTTTCCCCACAAATAGAGCTTGCTTTTGGTGGTATTTGATCACCTCTGCATTTCTTTACGATATAAGCAAAAATTAAGACTGACAATTTTGAAAAAAAAATAAAAACAATATGTTTTACTTTCTGCTAAAAAAAAACCCATATCGAGTAACATTGAAAAAAAAAATCGCTTCATCAATTTAGGCCAATATGTTTTCTGGCAAATATTTTTGGTAAAAAAAAATCCCAATAAGTGTATATTGATTGTTACTGAAGGTATTGACGTTATGGTGTCTGCAAACTATGGGATATATTTATGGAATTATTATTTATTTAATTTCTACTAGTAATGGCGGGAATCAGCGACTTATAGTGGGACTGCAATACTGCAGCGGACAAATCTGACACTGACAGTTTTGTGGGAGCCAGTGACACTAATACAGCGATCAGTGCTAAAAATATGCACTGTCACTGTACTAATGACACTGGCTGGAAAGGGGTTAAGATCAGGGGCAATCAAAGGGATAACTGTGTTCCTAGCCAGTGTTTTTGTACAGTGTGGGAGGTGCTTTTAACTAGGGGAAGGCATGGATCCTTGTCCATTCTTTGCGGGAACACAGGCCTTCCCTACTGAAAGTAAGGCAATCTGCCTTGTTTACATTGGCAGACTGCTGTTCTGCCTCTGTACCGAATAATTGGCGGGTGCAGGCGGACAAAGAGTTTACGGTACCCGCTAATCGACTCCCGCTATGTATACTCACAGAGGGAGCGAGTCGGTGGCGACGTGCATTTGCGGCATCTACCCAGAAGTGGAGGACCATGTGTGTGTATGTATATATATATATATATATATACACACACACACACACGTGATCCTGCGCACAGTGGCTATCCTGTAGCAGCATATCTGCTACAGGGCAGTTGACAAGTGGTTAATTATAACTACTATAATTATAACAATATAATAAAATGAATGTGATATGTCAGTGTTAAATCAGTACTACTTTGTATTAAAAATAGGATTTTCAACTTACCAGTAAAAATAGGATTTTTGTACTCACCGTAAAATCAGTTTCTCTGACGTCCATGGACTGACACAGCTGGATACTGTAAACGTGTGGGTATATGTCCCTGCTTGCAGGAGAAGATCTAGGCAGAATGTTAGATGTTAGAAACATTCTAGAACAAACCAGAGCTGAACAGCCTCGCCCAGGGGGGCGGTCCCTCCAGACATTACCCTCCCACCTGCAGCCTCAGTTCGTAACAAAGCAGTACAATCCTTAAAAGAAGGGTGGGTGCTGTGTCAGTCAATGGACGTCAGAGAAACGGATTTTACGGCGAGTACAAAAATCCTATTTTCTCTTATCGTCCATGGACTGACACAGCTGGATACTGTAAACGTGTGGGACGTCCCAAAGCAGTATCAGAAGGGTGGGAGCAGTAGTAAAGGAACAACCAAAACTTCACTCCAAACAAGCAGAGCTCCTCAACGGAGGAGTTGCAACATTAAACAGCGGCCTGCAGCACTTTGCGGCCAAAGGAAGCATCCGAAGATGCAGCCACATCAACCTTATAGAACTTAGAAAAGGTATGAACGGACGACCAGGTTGCCGCCTTGCACACTTGTGCAACCAACGCTTGATGTCGGAAAGCCCAGGAAGCACCAGTTGCCCTAGTGCATGGATATGCAATTAGCGGACCTCCAGCTGTTGCAAAACTACAAGTCCCATCATGCCTCTGCCTCTGGGTGTCATGCTTGCTGCTGTCAGAGTCTCGCTATGCCTCATGGGACTTGTAATTTGGCAACAGCTGGAGGTCCGCTAATTGCATATCCCTGCCCTAGTGGAATGCGCCGTAACCGGAAAGGGAGGCGTCCGCCCCTTAATGGCATAGGTCTGTATAACGGTCTGTCTGATCCACCTAGAAATGGTGGCAGACGAAACCGCTTGGCCCTGTTTTGGACCAGAGACAGACACAAACAGTGAGTCAGACTTCCGAATGGAAGCAGTAGCAGACAGGTACACCCGTAAGGCTCGTACCACATTCAAATTGTGAAGCACAAACTCTCTAGGATGCGATGGATGAGGGCACAAGGACGGAAGGACAATGTCCTCATTAAGGTGAAAGGCCGAAACCACCTTTGGAAGGAAAGACGGTCGCGGGCGCAACACCGCCTTATCCTTATGGAGGACCAGGTAAGGCGACTTGCATGACAGAGCCGCCAACTCAGACACCCGTCTAACAGAAGTGATGGCTACTAAGAAAGCCACCTTCTGAGACAAGGTTAAAAGAGGAATATCTCGGATATTTTCAAAAGGAGGTTCCTGAAGAACCGAGAGCACCAAGTTCAGATCCCACAGAGGGAGCGGAGGCTTGGCAGGGGGAACCACATGGCGAACCCCCTGCACAAAAGTGCTAACTAAAGAATGACCTGCTAAGGGTCGTTGAAAGAAAACGGCCAAGGCCGAAATCTGACCCTTAATAGTGCTCAAAGCCAGCCTTTGGGCTACACCACGCTGCAAGAACCGCAGGATTCTGGGGATAGAGTACGTCCGTGGACGCCAGTCTAGCTCTTCGCACATAGCGATGTAAGCTCTCAGGTACGGTGATAGATCTTTCTAGAAGAAGACTTCCGTGCCCTAAGCATGGTTGAAATCACCGAATCTGACAGGCCTCGGTCCTTCAGCACCTGGCTCTCAATAGCCATGCTGTTAAAACCAGAGACTGTAAAGCAGGATGAAAGATAGGACCTTGAGACAGAAGGTCCTCCCTCATGGGCAGTTGCCAAGGGACGTCCTCGATGAGACGTACCAGATCGACGTACCAATGACGCCAAGGCCAATTCCTGGGCAATGAGGATCACCGGAATGCCCTCGGCCGCTACCCTGCGCAGCAGACAAGGAATCAACTGCAGTGGAGGGTAAGCGTATATCAAGCGATACTGACCCCATGGGGCCACCAATGCGTCTGAGGCATCCGCCCAGGGGTCCCTGGACCTGGCCACAAACCTTGACACCTTGCGATTGAGTCGAGATGCCATCAGGTCCACATCCGGTGTGCCCCACCGCCGACAAAGGAGTTGAAACACCTCCGGATGCAAGGACCACTCCCCCTGGTCCAAGGACTGGCGCCACCTCACACACCAGAACACTGCTCCTCTTCCCAGATCACTAACAGACATGAGCGTCCCCAGCCAGGCCAGAGTGACCCCCAAGCACCCCCACAGCACAGCACCAGTACAGGGTGCAGAGAGCAGCAAAACAGGGGGGAGACAGGGAGAAACCCCCCATATAAAGAAACACAGCCAGCATGTACTCACCTGCAGCAGGAGAGACTACTTACCTGTCCCAGAGGGACCCACTGGATTGTTTCAGACAGACCAAACACAGTGAAACCTCGGATTGCGAGTAACGCGGTTAACGAGCCTTTCGCAATACGAGCAATGTATTAAAAAAAAACTGACTCGATTTGCGAGTGTTGTCTCGCAAAACGAGCAGGATTCAAGCCACAGCGGTGTGCAGTACCTCATTTGGCCTGAGATGGGGGCGCCGGAGCTGAGTGGAGCCGTTCGGAAATGCTCGGAAATACTCTGTTCCCAAAACTTTCCAAGTTCAACATGCCATTGAAGTCTATGCAGAACAAATTATTTTAGTTTCCATTGACTTCTATGGGGAAACTCGCTTTGATATGCGAGTGCTTTGGATTACGAGCATTTTTTATTTTATTAAGAAGCATTATTACAGAAGTATTTAATTTATTTAGGTAGATTATAATGGGTTCTCCCCAGCCCAACAAGCTGGCATCCATCATGAGCACTTGCCACAACTTTGGGGGAAAGGGTTTTCCTGCTTCCAGAGCCAAAAAGAAAATCCACCACATCAGAGAGAGTCTGGCCTTGCAGGTCAGATTCACAGGGCAGTCCGAAAAGCAACTATGTTTGACCCATGGTTCAAGAATGTTGATTTGCAAGGGTCTGGAGTGAAACTGGGCATATGGGCAAATGCCCTTATACAGGCATGAATCAAGGTTTGACCCTAACACCCAACAGCCTGGGCACAGCAGAGGAGGGATGGACGTTTGTCCCAGAAAGGAAGATCTGGAAAGATCCATATCAAAAGTCAGACACAGGTACTGTAATCCAGTGTTTCTCAACTCCAGTCCTCAAGGTGCCCCAACAGGTCATGTTTTCAGGATTTCCCTCAGATGAAACAGCTGTGGTAATTACTAAGGCAGTGAAACTGCTCAAATCACCTGTGCAAAATAATGGAAAGCCTGAAAACATGACCAGTTGGGGCGCCTTGAGGACTGGAGTTGAGAAACACTGCTCTAATCCATCAGTCAGTTGTACCGCAACATCAAAAATCTGGGGATCCAACCAAATCCCTTCATAGTCTGCTGGACATCAATTGACAGGGATAGGGGAGGACTGATCCTTTGCCAAGAAATCGTCCAGGTAATTCACAGTGTGTAACCCCTGAGAACGAAGCAGAGCTACAAATGGGGCAAGCATTTTCGGGATGATGTGCAAGTAAGCATCCAGGATGTTTACTGATGCCAACCCCCCCCCCCCCCCCCAGAAGTAAGGAGGCATTGACTGACCTGACCAATTCCATGCTAAACTTTTCAACCTGCAGGAATAAGTTGAGTCTTAAAATTTACAATGTACCAAATGCCTCAATTTGGCTTGGGAACTGTGAACGGGTTGGAATAGGAACCCTCAACGGTGTTCCTTGTACGGGAATGTGGTGATGACCTCCTTGAGAGGAGCTGCTGAACAGCAAAAAAATAAAAATAAATAGATCTGCCATTCTTTGTGCTGAGGGAGAGGCAATTTTGAAAGCATGAAGCAGGAAGGAGGGGAAAACTCCAGTTCGTAGTCCCTGAAAAGACACACTGCACACAAACATTTGAGATTTCCTGGAACCAAAAAGCCAAAAAGGCCGACAGACATCCCCTCAGGTTGACAAATTTGCAGGAGCACAATCCTTATTTACCAGAGGAGGAGAGTGCTCCTACCCCCTTGTGACCTCCTTGATGACTAAACAGGCATTCTCCCTCAAAGAGCAGATGCTCACAGTGTTTCTTGCACAGGAGCACTGCTGACCAGCATTTGGGCCACAGAGTATTCAGCATTGGGGTAGAGGAGGCTCTAGATCTGGCGAAGTGTATCTGCCTAGCTATTCACACAGTAGCGCAAGGCCACAGGTAAAAGCTCTAACTGGGTGGTGAACAGCAGGATCTTTTAAGATGGCACTAGCATCTTTGGCTTAGCACTTCTTTCAGACAGCTAGGGTCTGACAAACTGCCAGAGAAGCAACTAGAGGGTGCATGGCAGGGCCTTCCAAGGAATAGTTTAATTTAGCATCAAGCTCTACTCAATATGATATTGCTGAGCAAAACATTTAGGAAAACAGAGATTTTTAGGGTGAGGCCAGTCACCATATAGGACAAGCTTCTAAAGCTGTGCATACAGCTGTCTGTTCTACACAAGCCAGACTCAAGAACGGCTTCTGTCGAACGGGAATGCTGGAAAACCACTATCTGACCCACATCTGATTAGTGCTTGCACAGTGGGGAAGATTGCCACACTAACATTGCTTGTGTTAGTATGGCTATCTCTCAGATTTTTTTTGTTCAGCCCGATGAGTTGAACTAAAAATAAACTTCTAGTGTGTACCCAGTTTAAAGCCTAGTACACACGGCCGAGAATCTCGTCGCAAAAAAAACGTTGTTTTTCTCGACGGGTTTCTTGTCAAGCTTGACGAGATTCTTGTCAAGCTTTCCTTGCATACACACTGTCAATCCAAAATCTCGTCGGTCTAAAGCACGGTGACGTACGACGGCAGTATAAAGGGGAAGTTCCATTCTCATGGCACCACCCCTTGGGCTGCTTTTGCTAATCCCGTATTACTGCGTTAGTAAAAGTTTAGTCAGAGACGAATCGCGCTTTTCAGTCTTCGTGCTATCAGTTCGTTACAGCGTGACGAATGTGCCATCTTCATTACGACCGCTAGTTTTACAAGAAGGTGCGCTCCGGTCTCATACTTGATTCTGACCATGCACGGTTTTTGAAGACTCGGTAAAGCATACACAAGAACGGTTTTCTCGTCCAAAAACAAAAACGTCTGACGAGAATCACGACGGGAAAAAAGAAAGCAGGTTTTCTTTTTTTCTCGACGAGAAACCATACACACGAACGGAGAAAACCGGTCGTGTGTACAAGGCCTAAGACTGAGTAGACTGGAAAGGTCTTAACAGGCTTGGGCAATTTTATAGACCTCATGTGGGGTAGCAATGGCATTGTAAGCTTGGAGGAAACTTCCAGCTGAAGGTGACTTGTCCTGATCCAATTCTTTAGAGGTAGAGGGGGAATCTTCCTCATCAACCTGCTTCCCAGGCATTACCTCTGCGGCTGCCGAAAGCCATTTTACACTTTTCAAAACCATGGTCAAAATAAACCTTAAAGCGGAGTTCCAGCCTTTTAATGTTTATTAAAAGTCAGCAGCTACAAAAAGTATAGCTGCTGACTTTTAATAAACAGACACTTACCTGTTCCACGGTCCAGCGATGCGGCCCACGGAGCGTCGCTCCTCTCCTAGGTGCCTCCATTCACATTCTGGACACCCGACCATGACAGCTTTCGGCTTCATGGCCGGGCACGCACTGCGCATGCGCGAGTCGTGCTGCGCTTCTTGGAATGGACAGGCGATCTCCTGGGACCTGTCACGTGTCCCAGGAGATCGCCTAGAAGGAGGGGCCGCCTAGGGGCAGAGTAGGAGTCGCCTAGGCGGTCCCTAGGTGGAAGTAGGAAGTGGCACAGGAAGTCCAACTCCTACCGAAGACCCCACCCCCCCCTAAAAAAAATGACATGCCAAATGTGGCATGCAAGGGGCGAGGAGTGCTGAAAGCGGAAGTTCCACTTTTGGGTGGAACTCCGCTTTAATGCCCAAACTAAATTTTGCAACTTTATTAGTAAAATTGTACACATCATCACAACTACTTGGTGTATCCAGGTAGATAATACAAATCCAAAAATGAATTAGTGCAGCGCAACCAAGTGATTAGTGCACAAACATATATACAGTCTTTTTGCTCCTTACTCTATCTGAATGTGATATTTACAGTCTCTCTAGTCAAACTCAATAAAAATTGTATTTTTGTACTCACCGTAAAATCCTTTTCTCTGACATCCATGGACCGACACGGCGGCTCTTAATCACTGAACGTGTGGGTATATGTCCCTGCTTGCAGGAGAAGACCTAGGCAGAATGTTAAGTGTTAAAACATTCTAGAACAAACCAGAGCTGAACAGCCCCGCCCAGGGGGGCGGTCCCTCCGGACATTACCCTCCCACCTGCAGCCAGCAGACCTCAGTTCGTAACAAAGCAATACAAACTTAAAAGGAAGGGTGGGTGCCGTGTTGGTCCATGGATGTCAGAGTAAAGGATTTTATGGTGAGTACAAAAATCCCATTTTCTCTTATCATCCATGGACCGATACGGCGGCTCTTAATCACTGAACGTGTGGGACGTCCCAAAGCAGTGTCAAGAGGGATGGGAGCAGTATAAATGGAAAAAACAAAAAACTTCACGCCAAACAAGGCAAAGCTCCTCAACGGCAACACCTTGCGGCCGAAGGAAGCATCCGGAGATGCAGCCACATCAACCCTATAAAACTTAGAAAGGGTATGAACAGACGACTAGGTCGCCGCCTTGCACACTTGTGCAACCAACGCTTGATGTCGGAAAGCCCAGGAAGCACCAATTGCCCTAGTGGAATGCGCCGTAACCGGAAGGGGAGGCGCCCGCCCCATGAGAGCATAGGCTTGAATGACGGTTTGTCCGAGCCACCTAGAAAATGGTGGCAGACGAAGCCGCTTGGCCCTGTTTTTTGACCAGACAGTCAAACAGAGTTAGACTTCCGATGGAAGCAGTAGCAGACAGGTACACCCGCAAGGCTCGTACCACATCCACAGCGTGCCGCGCAAACTCTCTGGGAGAGAGGACATGTCCTCGTGTAGGTGAAAGGTCGAGATAACCTTTGACAAAAGAGAAAAAGTCGCGGATGCAACCCCGCCTTATCTTTATGGATGACTAAATATGGCGACTTGCAGGACAAGGTCGCCAACTCAGACACTCGTCTAACAGAAGTGATTGCCACTAAAAGGGCCACCTTCTGAGACAAAGTCAAGAGAGGAATAACCCTGAAATTCTCAAAAGGAGGTTTACCAATTCCAATCCCACGGGGGGAGAGGAGACTTGACAGGAGGGAGCACATGGCGAACCCCCTGCACAAGGGTGCTAACCAAGGAATGACCCGCTAGTGGTCGCTGAAAGAAGACGGCCAAGGCCGAAATCTGACCCTTAATGATACTCAAAGCGAGCTTTTGGGCCACCCCATACTGCAGGAAACGCAGGATTCTAGGGATGGAATACGTCCGAGGATGTCAGTCCAGCTCTTCGCACATGGCGATGTAAGCTTTCCAGGTATGGTGATAGATCATCCTGGAGGAAGACTTCCGTGCCCTTAATATGGACAAAATGACCGAGACCGAGAGACCTCGGTCTCTCAAAACCTGGCTTTTAACAGCCATGCCATTAAGGCCAGAGACTGAAAAGCAGGACGAAATATAGGACTTTGAGACAGAAAGTCCTCCCTTATTGGCAACCGCCAGGGAACGTCCGCGACGAGACGTACTAGATCGGCGTACCAGTGAAGCCGAGGCCAATCCGGAGCAATGAGGATCACCGTAATTGCCCTGGTCGCCACCCTGCACAGCAGGCGAGGGGGCAACTGCAGCGGAGGATAAACGTATATCAGGTGATAATGACCCCATGGGCCACCAACGCCTCTGAGGCATCCACCCAAGGGTGCCTGGATCTGGCCACAAACCTTGACACCTTGCGATTGAGTCGAGAGGCCATCGGGTCCACCTCCGGCGTGCCCCACCGTCTGTGTGGCAAAGGAGTTGAAATACCTCCGGGTGCAAGGACCACTCTCCCTGGTCCAGCGTCTGGCGACTCAAATAGTCCGCCAGTTCTATGCCCGGAATGTAAACGGCCGACAGAGCCGGCACGCTTCTTTTAGCCCACTTCAGGGTACGGGGGACCTCGGAAGCCGCAGCTGAGCCCCGAGTCCCCCCTTGATGGTCGACATACGCCACTGTCGTGACTTGTCCGACTGGATCCTAATGGAGCGATCCTGCAATCTCTCAGACCACGAGGAGAGGCACAGTCTGATGGCCCGTATTTCCAGAACATTGATCGGTAAACGGGCTTCGTCCGGAGTCCAAGCCCTTGGGCCCACAGGACTACCCAGACTACACTCCAGCCCTTCAGGCTGGCGTCCGTAGTGAACACCGTCCATTGGACGGGGAGGGACGACTTCCCGGACCGAAGAGCCGGGGACCCCAACCACCATGTCAGGGACGCCCTGACCAGGTGACTCACCTGGATCGGAAGATCCAAAGACAACAGGGATTTGTCCCAAGTGAACAAGATCTCCTTCCGCAATGCCCTGGTGTGTGATTGGGCATACGGAACGGCCTCGAAGGAGGCCACCATGAGTCCCAGGACTCTCATGCAAAACGGATTGACAACCATTTTCGGGATGTCAGCACCCGCACTGCAGACTGAAGTGTCAGTAACTTCCCCGGGAGGTAGGATACCTTTGCCTCCAAGGAGTCCAGAAACAGACCTAGATACTCCAGACGTTGAGTCGGGACCAGGACTGACTCCTGAATGTTCAGGAACCACCCGAAGTCTCTGAGGGTCTGACTGACGATAGTCACACTGTCTTCTAATTCTGAGCCATTTCCTGCTCTGAGAAGAAGATAGTCCAGATAGCTCATGACAGCGATGCCCCGCCATCTCAGCAAGGCTAGAACCGGCGCATGCACCTTGGAGAACACCCTCGGTGTCAAGCTAGGACGAAGGAAGAGCCACAATTTGATAGTGGACTTCACCGATCTCAAGCGTAGAAACTTCTGGTGACTTGCGCAGATCGGAACATGTAAGTAGGCGTCCTTGATGTCCAAGGTCGCCAGAAAATCCCCTTGACGGAGTGTATGGATCACCGTGCGAATGGATTCCATGCGGAACTTTTTCACCTTCACGAAGGCATTCAGGACCTGAGGTCCAAGATAGGCCGAACCCCGTCCCTTTTTTGGGACGACAAACGAATTCGAGTAGAAGCCCTGAAAACTCTCCTGTGACGGAACAATCACTCCGGACCTCAGCAAACCTGAATAGGCCCCATAGGGCTGTCCGACGGGCAGGAAGGAGAGGAAGATTCGAGTGAAGAATTTGTCTGGTATCAGGAACGGAACCTATCCTGTAACCTGAGGTGATCACCTCGCACACCCACCGGTAGGAGATCCGGGAGGTCCACCGATCCGTGGACCTGCAAAGTCGTCCCCCCTACCCCAGAGTCGGGTGGGGGCAAGACTTCACGCAGAGGCGGGTCTTGGGAGCCGGTGATTTGTCATTCTGGTTCCCCTATCTGTATGGTTCCAAGCTCAACTGCGCAGGCGCAGCCGAACAGCTGTTGAAGCTCGGAGATTTCCGTCGGCTTGGCTTGTGCCTGCGCAGTAAAGAGGGAACCAGAGCGATAGGAGGAACCATAGTCTCGGCAACTGTGGACGCACTCGCTCCCCATCCTTCATTACACACGCCGCTTTCCTCTTCATACAGCAAGGGGCGGCTCAGATGTCATATTCAGCAGTGCGATTTGTTTGTTTATACACGACACTCTATACAGCCCCTTGCTGGATAGAGCGTCGTGGATAAACAAACAAATCGCACTGCTCATTATCACATCTGAGCCGCCCCTTGCTGTATGAAGAGGAAAGCGGTGTGTGTAATGAAGCATCGGGAGCGAGCGCGTCCTATCGATATGCTTCCCCCCCTTGACTGCGCAGGCGCTGCCGAACAGCTGTTTAAGCTCGGAGATTTCCGTCGCCTCGGATTGCGCCTGCGCAGTCAAGCTTGGAACCATACCGTTAGGCGGAACAAGCTTGGCAGGTCACCGGCTTGTTCGGCTTACGCACCCAGGGGCGCTTGTGTCCACCAGCCGCACCGCTGTCAGTCTGGGAGGGCCTCCCCGTTGACTGACGGATAAAAAAAACAAAAAACGTTTTCGCTGGAAAGGAAGGACCCTGCTTACGGCGGCCTCCTTACCCTTGCTAGCCTGAGGGAGAACAGTGCTTTTACCTCCCGTGACACCCTTGATGATGTCATCCAGCGCAGCACCGAAAAGCCTACCACCTTTAAATGGTAGATCCGTCAGAGGCTTTTTAGAAGCTAGGTCAGCAGACCAGCATTTCAACCAGATCAGGCAACGCAATACCACCGCCAAGACAGAGGCCCTGAGTATAAGGGACCGCGTCTAACGTGGCGTCGCAACATAAACCAGGCCCTGCACCATTTGGTGGGCCAGAGCAATAGTGTCTGGAGGAAGATTATGCTCCTGTACAGTTTGGTGCAAAATCTTTTGCCCATCCCGTAAGTGTTGGAGACACAAGGGTCGTCGCTACCACAGGCCGTAGGGCGGACCCCAACAAGGCAAACATGGCTCTACTCACCACTTCTGACCTCCTGTGAGTGGGGTCCTTAAATGCAGGAGTCCCCTCCACCGGGAGAGTGGTGGCCTTGTTCAACCGGGCGACTGGAGGGTCGAACACTGGGGGAGAAGCCCACGTTTCAAGTAGGGCATCTTCAAAGGGGTATCTATAGGCAAACGCCGCGGGACCATAAAAGTCTTCTGCGGCTTTTTCCCCAGACCTTATCAATGAGCTGGTCAAAGAAAGGTACATATGGAAAAAACACTTTTTAGAAGGCCCGGCCCTAAGGAACCAGAGGAGACTGTCCGCCTGAGGTTCTACATCCGCAGCATTCAGCTTGCGAGTGTCCCTCACCGCAGTAATGAGTTCACTAACAAGCGCCCTGTCATTTACTGACACAGAACTGGAGTCTTCCTTGCAAGGAATGTCCCGTTCAAAACCATCAAATATATTCAGAGCTAGGGTCCTGAGCGGTAGTGGCTAGGCCCATATCTGAATCAGCGCACACCCCCCCTTTTTTTTTTGGGGGGAAAAAAAGTGGGGAGAGGGGCTTTTTTGCTCCCTTGCGTTCACACACTGCTTCCTCCTGGTCAGATTAATGATTCCAGGACTGCCGACAACTGGTCCATAAGGACCGCAGGTGCAGGAGCACTGCCAGTTGTCTCTAACAATGTGAAGAAACAGGTGAACCAGACTCCAATATTGCCACCCTCTGAGACCTTATTCAACCATTACAGTGAATAATACAGCCCACCCACTGGCTGTGCTGGGGCTGAAGAGGGGATACCTGGAGTACTCACCACCCTTAGGGACCGCTCGGTACCGCTGTATGAGCTGCGCTGTAGTGCGGGTGAAGCCTGAGGAGAGTGAAGAATCTGTGAGGAGATGTATTTCGAGGCCGAAAATGTAACTGAAAGCGCCGCGGCTACAAGAAAATGGCCTCCGGGCGTTGTATAACTGTGCTTGAGCCGCGGCAAAATGGCCGCCGATGGCGCACTTTTTAAAATTAAAACACTGCGCCAATGGCGCACGCAAAACAAACAACAGCCATTCCCCCAGAACACTTCCCAAGCATATTAACAGCCATGGAGCAGCCCCCCCAGGGCAGAGTGACCCCCCAAGCATCCCTACACAGCACAGCAGCATAACAGGGTGCAGAGAGCAGCATAACAGGGGGGAGACAGGGAGAACCCCCCACACACAGAAACACAGCCAGCATGTACTCGGCTTCTTTTCAGGAGAGACTACTTACCCGTCCCGCAAGCACCTTGGAGAACACCCTCGGTGCCATTAGAGGGACCCACTGGCTTGTTTCAGAAAGACCTATCACAGAGTCGTACTGCGTAGCTGTCGGCCCGGTCCACCGCGAGAGAAACAGTCCGTCAGGTACTGTTCAATCTTGAGAGGACCGCGGGAGC
Source organism: Rana muscosa (assembly GCA_029206835.1). Classification (NCBI taxonomy): domain Eukaryota; kingdom Metazoa; phylum Chordata; class Amphibia; order Anura; family Ranidae; genus Rana; species Rana muscosa. The sequence continues at coordinate 38,169,695 of JARGYO010000162.1, read as the reverse complement.
ATGAAAGCAATCCGGCCACCCCTGGAGCCATGGGGTATGTCGTGAACTGAGTCTCGCGCACACAAGGCGAGGATCAGCACGCTTGATGGTCGGACAGGGAAGACTACGAGGATACCAGTGTACCCAACCTGTTGCTCAGCCGACAGTTGATTGAAGGTCTCAAAAATAAAATAATAAAATTCCCAAAGGAATACAATTTAAAAGTAAAATCTTCCAGGAGACTGGCTCCTGAGAGAGCCACGTCTTCTCCTTCTGCTAGGCAGAAAAAAACTGAGGTCTGCTGGCTGCAGGTGGGAGGGTAATGTCCGGAGGTACCGCCCCCCTGGGCGGGGCTGTTCAGCTCTGGTTTGTTCTAGAATGTTTTAACACTTAACATTCTGCCTGGGTCTTCTCCTGCAAGCAGGGACATATACCCACACGTTCAGTGATTAAGAGCCGCCGTGTCGGTCCATGGATGATAAGAGAAAATAAACTAAAGTCTGGTGCTTCCCTTTAATAAGACAGTGATGTTCTATTCCTCTTTTTCCTGTGTGTCCAGTGCACCATCACACACCAGGTAAAAAACCTGCTCACCTTAATTAAATCACAACATCTCTATTAATCACTCGGACCGGTTCAAGTTATCAGCCTTCTCCACTCCTCCACAGGTTCCAATTGATCTTTAACTTCCCATATACTGGTATCTCCCCAATAGATGAAACAGAAAGGCAAATACATAGTGCTTCCTGTTTTACCTTCTTTTTTAAAAGCCCCCAATAAAATCACACTTACAGGAATAAAAGTACAGACAAGCGCTTATTTTAAAATCTCGTCAGCCAGCTCACCATTCGCTGTAGTGGCGTTGGAGGCGTAATGTCACGGGCTCGGCTCCTCTCTCCAAAACACAAAGCACCCTCTCATGGGGCTTCCTCAGTAGGTGGGGGAGCCGATGGACCCAAGCCCTTAAATAGATCTCTTTACTGGTGCCATGAATACCTTGTAAACATCTACTCCCACAAGCACCCGGAAGACTCTGTGTTCCACGGCTTGCTTTCTTTCAACTCTGGAAGCTTACAAATTCCAATATATCATACACGGAGACATGGCAACACTATTACTTTAATTTAGGGATGCACCGAAATTTCGGCCACCGAAACATATCGGCCAAAAATGGCCCTTTCGGCAAAAAGCCGAAAGAGAATTCTTGCCGTTACTAGCGTCGAAAATCGCGCATGCGCAGTAGAGGCGGCAGAACCAGCGGGTGACGTCACTCGTGTGGGCGGCGTGCACGTTCCTCATGGTTAAGACGCCGCACTCGTAAGCACGTTGCCTGTTGAGACGCTGGCACCTCCCCCGCGGACGCTCCTCGTGTTTGTGAGACGCTGCTGGGAATCGAGAGACGCTGCTGGGAATCGAGAGACGCTGCTGGGAAGTGAGAAGTGGTACTGGGACGTGAGAGACGGTACTGGGAAGCGAGAGACGGTACTGGGAAGCGAGAGACGGTACGGGAAGCGAGAGACGGTACCGGGAAGCGAGAGACGGTACCGGGAAGCGAGAGACGGTACCGGGAAGCGAGAGACGGTACCGGGAAGCGAGAGACGGTACCGGGAAGCGAGAGACGGCTTCATAGAGGGCTGCTTTTGCCTTCTTCAACTGACAGAAACAAACTAGTAATTTTATTTCTCGATTATTTTATTATAGTACTAGTACTGACTATTTAAAATGACTGTGTGTCTGCACTGCAGTACATCTGATCTGACTTGTAGCAAAAAAATATAGAATTGAACTGAGCGATTAAATATGATTTGAAATGGAATGGCATGGATTGCAAATTGCAGGCTATTTTTTTTTTTTTGGAGCTATTCTGGAGTATACAGTATAAAATTCATGCGCTTGCTGTTATTGAATGTGTCACTTTGACAGCGTAGTATAAGTTATACAGTACTGACATGACAGCAAATGCATGAATTTTTTAAACATGACAGTATGCAATAAATATATAATATATTTCATATATAATATATTAATAATTATATTTATTGCGTACTGTCATGTTTAAAAAATTAATGCGCTTGCTGTCATGTCAGTGTCATATAACTGTATAACTTATAATACTACACTGAGACAGTGACAAATTTTATTCAATGACAACAAGGTGCATGAAGTATACTACAGAATAGCTCAAAAAAATAAAATAGCATGCAATTGCAATTTGCAAGCAATCCATTCCATTTCAAAATCAATTACTCAGTTCAATTATATATTTTTAGTACCTTGCATGCCAAGAGCAGCACCATAAAAAAAAAAAAGAAGGATTGGTTAGTTTTTAGTTTATTTTTTAAATCTGCCTCCTGGGTTTAGCTTTTAAATTGATTTCGGCCTCCCCGACACCTCAGATTTCACTCCCACTATAAATCATTCTATGATATTATTCTATGTTACCAGCAAAGGTGGACCACGTCTGCAGTGTGGAAATATTTTAAAGTTTCTTATAAAGACCCCAAATTTGCAATCTGTACTCTTTGCTCAACAGAAATTTCAAGAGGGGTACAGTGCCAAATAATTTTTCAACAACAGGTTTGATACACCACCTGAAAACACGTCATCCAGTTCAGCATTCTGATTACAAGAAAACAGCGCCACTTTCAAAAAGTGCCTCAGGCTTAACACCATCTGTGGCCACAGTGTTAGAAAAGGTTAAAAAATATGCAAGTGACAGTCCCAAAGCTTGTGCCATTACAGCTAAAATTATGGAATTTATTGCATTAGACGACCAGCCATTCTCTGTTGTGGAGGACATTGGATTCCGTAGGCTCATGCAACATATTGAGTCGCGTTACTCACTACCAAGCAGACGCTACTTTGCAGATACCAGTCTACATGAATTGTTTAACTGTGTTAGAAAACACATTCAGGAGCTCATGACTACCGACATCATAGCAATCAGTTTTACTACGGACATTTGGAGTTCAGATGTCAGTCCAACGAGCATGCTCAGCCTGACAGCGCAGTGGATAAATGAAAAAATTTCAATTGCAAAACATCCTACTTAACGCACGTGAGTTTGTTGGATCACATACTGCAGCAGCAATATCTGATGCTTTAAAAACCATGCTTGACACTTGGCACATTGAGAAGTCTAAAGTGCATTTGATTGTCCGAGATAATGCGAGGAACATGGCAAAGGCAATGGAGGACAGTGAACTTCAAAGCATACCGTGCATGGCACACACGCTACAATTGACTGTGAATGAAGGATTGCTGAGTCAGCGCACCATATCTGATATTGTATCAAAAGGAAGAAAAATTGTGGGTCACTTTAAGCATTCTCCGCTTGCTTATTCCAGATTACAAGCTTTGCAGATGCAGTTTAGAATGGCACCGAAACGACTGCAGCAAGATGTAGCCACTCATTGGAACAGCACCTACTATATGCTACAAAGTCTTTTTGAACAAAAGCGTGTTTTAGCTGCATACATTGCAGATTACGAGCTGCCAGCAATCAGTGGACGTTAGTTGAAAATAGTTGGTCTCTTCTATCTCCATTTGAACAGTTAAAAGAAATAAGCTCAACTAATGCTTCCATTGCTGAAGTTATCCCCTTGATTGCTACGCTGATGCGTCTGCTTGGAAAAGAGGTAGAAACAGACCATGGCGTAAAAACAGCTAAAATCACTCTACTGGAGGCCGTTACCAACCGGTTTCAATCATCGATCCTCGATTTAAAGAGCATTACTTTAATTTGGAGAAAAAGCAGTGTGCACGGGAAATGATACTGGCACAAATGAAGGTGGTGGAAGCATCTAGCGTTTCGAGCGTTTCGAGGTGTCGCACAGAGGAAAGTGAGAAACGGTTGCATAAAAGTGAAGAGGAACACACTCCCTCCATATCTGATATGTTTGAAGAAATTTTACACAAATGCACCCCAATCCATAGCGGTGCCACAACAAGTGCAGCTACCCAACAGCTGGATATTTATTTAGCTGAACAGCCTATTGCCAGAAGCGACAATCCCCCTGAGTACTGGCGCATCAACAAAGAACGTTTTCCCTTGCTTGCACAGATTGCACAAAGGTGTTTATCTGCCCCAAGCACCAGTACAGAGAGTGAGAGACTATTCAGTCTAGCATCTCATATTTTTGCATAGAAGAGAAACCGTCTCTCCTGTGAGAAAGCTGAACAGCTTTTGTTCTTAAAGCGAAATCTGCCACTTTTACTGAAATAGATTTAAAAATCCGTAGCATAGACCAATTCATTTACCATGTTGAACATAGTAAATTAATTGGTATTGGACAATTGGAACATACAACATAGTATGACTGACTACCTAGTATGTTCCAATTGTCTTGTTGTGCCATTTGTTGGTTATTCATTGTAGTTCTACAGTTTTTTTCACTTCAATTTAAGAGAGAACTCCAGCTTTTGAACTACTGTACCATAGTTTGTTGCTGTTGGGCCAAGCTATGTCTCTCCCTAAGCTGTCAGCCCGCTGCATGTGCAAATGCAAAACTGTATGTTCTGTATCTGTCTACATACTACAGTATTATCCCGCACTGTGTTCCGGGTATGGGCGGTGACTTCCATAAACACAGACTAGTCTACATTGCTTGCTGCGATTGGCTGAGCACCGCTGCTGTAGCCTAGTCGGTGTTCCACTTCCAGGATGTCTCCGCCCATATCCGGGCCGGAACACAGTGCGGTCTACTGTATGACTATGTATCTAACCCGCAGCTACATACACTTTTATATCGCACATCCAGCCGCTGACACCTTAGGAAGAGAACGTGGGGAAAAAAAATACTAGTTCTCATTTAAGTTGAAAGAAAATAATAAAATAACATTTTTATTATAGCATAGCACGGTACTGTTATGTTTACAGAAAATGTGAAACAGAATAACGGCCTTCTGCCATATTTCAGTTATGGTTAGTTGAGATAGTTTTTCTTTATAGTACTTACTCATACATAGTTTGTTCTGTTGTTGGGCCAAACTATGTCATTGTCTCTCCCTAAGCTGTCAGCCCGCTGCATGTGCAAAACTGTATGTTCTATATCTGTGGCTGTCTACATACTACAGTACTATATACACTATACCGCACTGTGTTCCGGGTATGGACGGAGACTTCCAAAAACACAGACTAGTCTACATTGCTTGCTGTGATTGGCTGAGCATCGCTGCTGTAGACTAGTCTGTGTTCCAGGATGTCTCCGCCCATACCCAGGGTCGGAACACAGTGCGGTCTACTGTATGACTATTTATGTAACCCACAGCTACATACATACACTTATCGCACATCCAGCCGCTGACACCTTAGGGAGATAGAACTGAATTACTAGTTCTGATGTAAGTTGGAAATGAATAAAATATAAAAAAGTCAGTCTTTGGCATTTTTATATTAATATTAATTATTATATATATATATATATATTTTTTTTATGCCCGTTTTATTTGGTATGGTGGTGCAATGTGCACGGACTGCAGTCTCATTTTATTTTATTTTTATCTTCTGTGTCCACTGTCAAATTTTATGTGGGTTACTTTTTATTAAAGTACTTTTTGACATTACTGGATTGTAGTATTCTTTTCTTCATAAAATTAACGATTAAGTTGAATATAAATAATATAACGAATACGAATGTAACAAAATTTTGTATATCCAATAATTTTTTGGGCTAATATATCTAAAAAACGCCTATTTCGGTTTCGGTGCGGTTTCAGTATCGGTTTCAATTTTCGGAATCAAGGAAGTTTTATTTTCGATATTATCGGTTTCGGCACCAAAAAACCCATTCGGTGCATCCCTACTTTAATGTAATCTGTTTAAGGGCTCAAGTTCCTAGGTTCCAGGTCATCTACTGAGGAAGACAAATTGAGAGGGCGCTACATGACTATGAGGGAGGAGCCAAGCCTGTGATGTCACGCTTCCGCTGCAGAGAGTGATGAGCTGGGTGGCGAGATTTTAAAATAAGCACTTGTCTGTACTTTTATTCCTGTAAGTGTGATTTTATTGGGGGCTTTTAATAAAGGAGGAAAAATGGGAAGCACTATGTAGTTGCCTGTTTCATGTAATCTATTGGGGAGATACCAGTATATGGGAAGTTGAGGCTCAATTGGAGCCTGTGGAGGAATGGAGTAGGCTGATCACTTGAGCCGGCCCCAGTGATTAATAGAGATGAGCATGTTGCGATTTGCTTAAGGTGAGCAGGCTTTTCACCTGGTGTGTGGTGGTGCAGTGATCACTGGATAAAAAGGAAAAAGAGGAATAGAACATCACAGACTCTTTAAAGGGGAGCACCGGACTTTTGTTTATTTTTATCTTTTTATTGAGTTTGACTAGGGAGACTGTAAATATCACATTCAGATGGAGTAAGGAGCAAAAAAAAAAAAAAAAGACTGTTTGCACTATTATATGTTTGTGCACTAATCACATGGTTGCTCTGCACTAAATAATCTTTGGATTTATGTTATAAAGTGTTGTGATATCACTATAGTGTTCAGCTAGCAATCTATTTACAAATTATTTACATATAATTTTTGGTTTTGAGTTGATAGTGGTAGCGCCGATTGATAATTGGATATTATAGGTAGATAATACGTTGCATTTTAAGGACAGATTGGGCTATCATTTGGTGGTTATTGTTACTGGATATCTCTGGATTTTGTTTTATTATCAAAAGAAAACTGGTCCAAAATAGTAAAAAATATTTTTATGCCATTGTCAATACTCACCCACCAAAAAAATGCAGAATAAAATCTACTCTACGTTTTTGTCCTACGTAAACACACTGACACTAACACTCGCACTAAAATAATAGGATTTTTATAACAGCTTACCTGTAAAATCCTTTTCTTGGAGTACATCACGGGACACAGAGCGACATAGTCATTACTAATGGGTTATATAGTTACCGTCAGGTGCTGGCACTGGCAACTTCCAAAACCGGAAGTACCCTCCCCTATATAAGCCCCTCCCATCCGGGAGCACCTCAGTTTTGTAGCAAAGCAATAAGTGTCCCCAAAAGAGGGGTGGGAGCTCTGTGTCCCGTGATGTACTCCAAGAAAAGGATTTTACAGGTAAGCTGTTATAAAAATCCTATTTTCTTTTTCGTACATCACGGGACACAGAGCGACATAGTCATTACTAATGGGATGTCCTAAAGCAATGCCAAATGAGGGGGGGGATACACCATATATAAGCTGAGCGCTATCAGACATGAGGATCTTTTGCGGCCTGCAACACACTGCGCCCAAAGGCGACATCCTCCTGACTTCTAACGTCCACCTGGTAGAACCTAGTAAACGTGTGAACTGAAGACCACGTTGCGGCCTTACAGATTTGAGCCAGGGAGGCCTGGTGATGCACTGCCCATGAAGTTCCAACTGCTCTCGTGGAGTGCGCTCTAACTTTGAACGGAGGCGGTCTCCTTCTCAAGCCATAAGCTTGCATAATGACCTGTCGAATCCACTTGGCTAAAGTAGATTTTGACGCTGCCTGACCCTTTCTGGGGCCTTCCGGCAGAATAAACAAAGTATCCGTTCTGCGAATCTGAGCAGTGGCTTTTAGATAAGCTTTAACTGCTCTTACTACATCCAAAGAATGCAATAACTTTTCCTCCACCGAAGTAGGTTTGGGGAAAAAAGAAGGAAGAACCACATCTTGGTTCAAATGAAACCTCGATACCACCTTAGGAAGAAAGGCTGGATGAGGACGTAACACTACTCTGTCCTTATGGATAACCAGATATGGCTCCCTACAGGACATAGCTGCTAATTCCGATACTCTTTTAGCCGAACAAATGGCTACTAGAAAAATCAATTTCCTGGTGAGAAGCACCAAGGAAATATGCTGTAATGGTTCAAGTGGTTGTTTCTGTAGAACCGACAGAACCAAGTTTAGATCCCATGGACATATGGGAATATTAACCGGAGGACTAATACGCATCACTCCTTGTATAAAGGCTTTGACTAGTGAATGCGAAGCCAAGGGCCTTTGAAAAAATATTGACAAGGCCGAAATCTGACCCTTGATAGTACTCAAGGCAAGCTTCCTATCTACAGCCCACTGTAGGAAGTCCAGAATCCTACCTATTACGTACTTATGTGGATGCCATTTCTTGGCCTCACACCACGCGATGTACGCCTTCCAGATTCTATAGTAGATCTGCCTGGATACCGGCTTCCTGGCATTGATCATGGTAGATACCACAGCATTAGAGAGCCCTCTCTTTTTTAGAATGTGGGCTTCAATAGCCAGGCCGTCAAACCTAGGGCTGGTAAGGAAGGGTGGCACATCGGTCCTTGCGAAAGCCGGACGACGTGGGAGAGTCCAAGGACTCCCCACTGAGATTTTACAATCTCCGCGTACCACGCTCTTCGGGGCCACGCTGGAGCCACCGGAATCACTGGTTTCTTTTCTACCCTGATTCTGCGGAGTAATCGAGGTAACCATTGGCGGTGTGAATGCATATATCAGCTTGAACTGATCCCAAGGGAACACTAGGGCATCCGAGCCGCAAGCTAGGGGATCCCTTGTCCGAGAGACAACCCTGTCCCCCTTTGCGTTGAATCTGGATGCTAGAAGATCTACATCCGATGTTCCCCACCGCTGACATATTGTCCAGAAAACCTCGGGGTGAAGGGACCCTTCCTCTGGGCCTAATTGCTGGCGACTTAGAAAGTCCGCCTTCCAATTCTCCACTCCTGGAATGAATACCGCAGATATGGCTGGGACATATTCTTCTGCCCATTTCAGGATGTAATTTACTTCCCTCTGGGCTGCACGACTCCTGGTGCCCCCCTGATGATTGATATATGCCACTGCTGTGGCATTGTCTGATTGAAATCTGACAGGGGACCCTTGGAGTTTGGATGTCCATGCTACTAGGGCATACCGGGCTGCTCGTATCTCTAAGAGATTGATGGGCAGGGCCTTTTCTGCATCCGACCATCTGCCCTGGAGAGACTATTGCTCCACTACTGCTCCCCAGCCTATAAGGCTGGCATCTGTAGTGACCACCTTCCAAGAAACCGGACTGAAGGATTTCCTTTTTTCCAGATTCTGGGGAACCAACCACCAACGGAGGCTCTTGCGAACGGAAGGGGACAAGGACATTGTAAGTCTAGGGCCTGAACTTTTTTTGTTCCAGGCTGACAGTATGGCCCCTTGCAAATTCCTTGAATGGAATTGACCGTAGGGTACTGCTTCGAATGATGCCACCATTTTTCCCAGCAGCCTCATATACAGGCGTATGGACGGCTGTCTTTTTTGTACCCACTAAGTGGATCAAATCTTTCAAAGACAACACCTTTCCTCGAGGCAAGAATATTTTTCTCTGGCCTGAATCCAACCTTAGCCCCAAGTATTCCAGACTTTTGACTGGTTTTTAGGGCTGACTTGTCTCGGTTGATAATCCAACCGTGAGATTCCAGATACTTGATCGTCTTGTGAACGACCACGTCTAGTTTTTTCACTGAGTGGTCTATCAGCAACAAGTCATCCAGATATGCCATTATCATTACACCTTGTGTTCTTAGATTGGCCAATAAAGGGCCAGAATTTTTGTGAACACTCTTGGTGCTGTGGCCAAACCGAAGGGTAAGGCTCTGAACTGAAAATGGCACCCTTCTACTGCAAAGCGTAGAAATTTTTGGTGGACTGGAAAGATGGGAATGTGCAAATAAGCATTTTTGATGTCGATCGTGGCTAACCAATCCTCCCCTTGTAGGGCAGTGGCCACCGATCGGATCGACTCCATCGGAAAGTCCTGATATACAGGAATTTGTATAGCCCTTTTTAGAATTAATATGGGCCTCCCGTCCGCGTTTGCTTCGGGACTGTAAAGAGGTTTGAGTAAAACCCGAACCCTCATTCTTCCAGGGGAACCTCCATAATTACTCCCTGGAGCAATAGTTGTTCTAGTGCCAACAGGAGGGACTCTCTCTTCCGGGGATCCCTTGGCACGTTTGACCTCAAAATGGGAAGGAGGGGAGTCTTTTAACTCCAAACTGTATCCCAAACCTACTGCGGAGAGCACCTATCTGTCTTGATCGTGTCCCGCCAGGTCTCTTGCGAACAACTGGAGTCCTCCCCCCACCCGACTGAGTGGGGGCTTCAATGAATTTAACTTTGGGGGAGGTTTTGTACCTCCCCTGACCCAGGGTTTCTCATTACCCTGCTACTGTCCCTGTTTTTTACCCCCGGGATTTAACCGAGGAGGCCGTCGGAACTGTTACACAGCCGATGCCCCAGGGACTGGAGAAGCAGGCCTCTTAAAGAGGGACCTCTAACTCTGCTTTTAACCGGCAAGAGCGTATTTTTACCGCTGGAAATTTTCTGGATATATTTGTCCAGGTTTTCCCTGAATAAGCGTTCACCATGAAATGGGACGCTAACCAGCCATTCTTTACAGGGAGCTTCAGCAGACCAGTTTTTGAGCCATAGGAGCCTACGCATATGTACTATAGACAGCGTAAGGCGGGAGGCCTGATGGACTGAATCCTCTATGGCGTCAACCGCAAAGCCTAAGGCTCTAGGTAGATCAGCTAGGGCAAAGCCTGCTGATCTGTCAAGTCCCTCAAGACCTGTTTCAACTGATCCTTCACTGCTTAGCAGACCCCAATAGCTGCTACTGCTGGTTGTATCACCAAGCAGATTTTCATAAGGACTCCAATCTTTTATCTATTGGGTTCTTGAACATTTGGACATTATCCACTGGACATGTCAGTGATTTATACATACAAGAGATGGCTGCGTCCACTGTAGGGACCTTCCATTTTTTTTTTTTTTTTTTTTTTTTTTTTTTTTCTGATGAACTTATCCTCCATGGGATAGACCACCGGAAATCTCTTGGGGGAATAAATATTTTCTCAGGACGTTCCCAATCCTGGTAAATGAGCCCTTTCAGTAAAGGGTGAAGTGGAAAAGAACAAACAGTCTGGGGGCTTCTAGCGACCCCAACGAGGATACAGTAGTGGTTGATGGTTCCGCAAGGTGCATTTTTAAATGCTGATCGGACCATGTTAGTCAGAGACTGAACCCATAATCTTTCAGCTTGAGATGCTGAGAAAAGGTTCCCCCACTGTTGATTCCTCTATAACAGAATCAACCTTATCCTGATCCCCTTCAGGCAGGTCGATCCCTGTATGGGACTGTTGCTCTGCTAACAGGCACTCTGAAGGAGGAGACGGAGATCGGGCGTGCTTTCCCTGACAGGGAGGCAGCGATAAATTTTGACAATCTCTCTCTAATCCTCCCAGAGCTGAGGAAAAAACCTCCTCTGTTACATACACAGGAGCAGGTGACTGAGGACAGCCACAGTACCAAGTACCCCTGCGGGGTCTCTACGGTCACTTACCTCTGAACTTCAGGGGAGACTGGTGCAGCAGGAGTATGCCCAAGATCCTCAGAGCCCGATGAGACCCCCTTCGCTTCCTGGAAGATTCAGTTCCGGAGCTACTGGACGGCATATTCCTAAGCCTAAAGCTGAGGTATTCCAGCCGTAATACACAACTTTTACTGAGAATAGTCTAGCACAATTGCTGCTATATAACAGTTGGTGTCTACTAATGTGCCTTTCTAGGGGATGCCTGTATCAACCGCTTGCTGTATGCCTTTAAATGTTGCCAGCTCTGTCTCTGTACTTCATAGCCAGCTTACTGCAATAATGTGGCTTTTTAAAAACCTGCTGGGACGCCCGCACATGCGCAGAAGCGCTGCGGCGCGCACAGAGCGTCATCCCCCAGGCCCCGCCCCTTTTTCCGGCCACCTCTATATATAGAGGCGCGTGCACGCGCACGCGCGCGGCCACGTGCGCCTCGGCGCTAATTTTCAAACATGGAAACCAGGGACAGGAGCCAGGGCCCCCTTTGCCGCAGGCCGGGGGATAGACGAACACTGCAACATGGCAGAGGAAACAGTTTCCTGTAGGAGAACTCACCAGCTGCCTGGACTTTGCTCTCTGAGAAGAAACTAGTCCATATGACAAGAAAAACATTCCACAGCGGCCTCTAGTGGACAAACACAGGTACCGCAGTTTAATATACTAAACATATATAAAAAAACATTCCTTTTTTTTTTTTTCTTGACCACCATTAAAAATTATTACATTTTTTTTAGTAGTTACAGGCATGCACAGATATTAGCGGGAATACCGTTAGGTAACAGACAGAAAGACAAATTAGGCTTGGGGGTCCCCCAATAGAACCAAGTTCCTGGGGGCCCCCACTTACCTGTTCCCCGCCGCAGGACTTTGTTTGGTCCACAAAAGCCCAAACTTCACCTATCACGGCAGGCATTGTAATCAAACCTTCAGGGACCGGGTTCCCAAGGATTCCACTCCCCTGGACCTGTATAGCACCCTGCACAGAAAACATCTTGGTCGTGGGTATGACCAGAGCTCTGGATCCCAGGGTCCAGCTCTCCTAAGAGAAGCATTACAGGCAGAACCTTGCTCTTCTCTGCAAGGCCCGGGTACCGACCGTTTAGCTATGAAGCTTTTTTGGTCGGATCCGGAATAGCTTACTGAGGCCCAAAAGAACCTGTACGCAAGCTCAGTGAAAAACACATGTTTCTTCTTGGCCAACACCTTAGACACTGGCAAAAAACTGAGGTGCTCCCGGATGGGAGGGGCTTATATAGGGGAGGGTACTTCCGGTTTTGGAAGTTGCCAGTGCCAGCACCTGACGGTAACTATATAACCCATTAGTAATGACTATGTCGCTCTGTGTCCCGTGATGTACGAAAAAGAAAAGAAGGAAGAACCACATCTTGGTTCAAATGAAAACTCGATACCACCTTAGGAAGAAAGGCTGGATGAGGACGTAACACTACTCTGTCCTTATGGATAACCAGATATGGCTCCTTACAGGACATAGCTGCTAATTCCGATACTCTTTTAGCCGAACAAATGGCTACTAGAAAAATCAATTTCCTGGTGAGAAGCACTAAGGAAATATGCTGTAATGGTTCAAATGGTTGTTTCTGTAGAACCGACAGAACCAAGTTTAGATCCCATGGACATATGGGAATATTAACCGGAGGACTAATACGCATCACTCCTTGTATAAAGGCTTTGACTAGTGAATGCGAAGCCAAGGGCCTTTGAAAAAATATTGACAAGGCCGAAATCTGACCTTTGATAGTACTCAAGGCAAGCTTCCTATCTACAGCCCATTGTAGGAAGTCCAGAATTCTACCTATTGCGTATTTACGTGGATGCCATTTCCTGGCCTCACACCAGGCGATGTACGCCTTCCAGATTCTATAGTAGATCTGCCTGGATACCGGTTTCCTGGCATTGATCATGGTAGACACCACAGCATTAGAGAGCCCTCTCCTTTTTAGAATGTGGGCTTCAATAGCCAGGCCCTCAAACCTAGGGCTGGTAAGGAAGGGTGGTATATCGGTCCCTGCGAAAGCAGGTCCGGACGATGTGGGAGGGTCCAAGGACTCCCCACAGACATTTTTACAATCTCCGCGTACCATGCTCTTCGGGGCCACGCTGGAGCCACCAGAATCACTGGTTTCTTTTCTACCCTGATTCTGCGGAGTAATCGAGGTAACAATTGTGGCGGTGGGAATGCATATATCAGCTTGAACTGATCCCAAGGGAACACTAGGGCATCCGAGCCGCACGCTAGGGGATCCCTTGTCCAAGAGACAAACCTGTCCACTTTCGTGTTGAACCTGGATGCTAGCAGATCTACATCCGGTGTTCCCCACCGCTGACATATTGTCCGGAAAACCTCGGGATGAAGGGACCATTCCCCTGGGCATAATTGTTGGCGACTTAGAAAGTCCGCCTTCCAATTCTCCACCCCTGGAATGAATACCGCAGATATGGCTGGGACATATCTTTCTGCCCATCTCAGGCTGTAATTTACTTCCCTTTGGGCTGCACGACTCCTGGTGCCCCCCTGACGATTGATATATGCCACTGCTGTGGCATTGTCTGACTGAACTCTGACAGGGGACCCTTGGAGTTTGGATGTCCATGCTACTAGGGCATACCGGGCTGCTCGTATCTCTAAGAGATTGATGGGCAGGGCCTTTTCCGCATCCGACCATCTGCCCTGGAGAGACCATTGCTCCAGTACTGCTCCCCAGCCTAAAAGGCTGGCATCTGTAGTGACCACCTTCCAAGAAATCGGACTGAAGGATTTCCCTCTTTCCAGATTCCGGGGAACCAACCACCAACGGAGGCTTCTGCGAACGGAAGGGGACAAGGACATTGGTACGTCCAGAGCCTGAACTTTTTTGTTCCAGGCTGACAGTATGGCCCTTTGCAACTTCCTTGAATGGAATTGACCGTAGGGTACTGCTTCGAATGATGCCACCATTTTTCCCAGCAGCCTCATGCACAGGCGTATGGATGGCTGTCTTTTTGAACCCACTAAGTGGATCAAATCTCTCAAAGACGACCCCTTTTCTCGAGGCAAGAAAATTTTTCTCTGGTCTGAATCCAGCCTTAGCCCCAAGTATTCCAGACTTTTGACTGGTTTTAGGGTTGACTTGTCTCGGTTGATAATCCAACCGTGATATTCCAGATACTTGATTGTCTCGTGAACAACCACTTCTAGTTTTTCCACTGAGTGGTCTATCAGCAACAAGTCGTCTAGATATGCCATTATCGTTACACCTCGTGTTCTTAGATTGGCCAATAATGGGGCCAGAATTTTTGTGAACACTCTTGGTGCTGTGGCCAGACCGAAGGGTAAGGCTCTGAACTGAAAATGGCGCCCTTCTATCGCAAAGCGTAGAAATTTTTGGTGGGCTGGAAAGATGGGGATGTGCAAATACGCATCTTTGATGTCGATCGAGGCTAACCATTCCTCCCCTTGTAGGGCAGTGGCTACCGATCGGATCGACTCCATCCGGAAAGTCCTGATATGTAGGAATTTGTTTAGCCCTTTTAGATTTAATATGGGCCTCACGTCCCCGTTTGGCTTCGGAACTGTAAAGAGGTTTGAGTAAAACCCGAACCCCCATTCTTCCAGGGGGACCTCTATAATTACTGCTTGAAGCAATAATTGTTCCAGTGCCAACAGGAGGGATCCTCTCTTCTGGGGATCCCTTGGCACGTTCGACCTTATAAAGCGGGAAGGAGGGGAGTTTTTTAACTCCAATTTGTATCCCAGATTTACTGCGGAGAGCACCCATCTGTCTCGGATCGTGTCCCGCCAGGTTTCTGTGAACAACTGAAGTCTTCCCCCCACCCGATTGGGTGGGGGCAACCCTTCATGCATTTGACTTTGGGGGAGGTTTTGTACCTCTCCTGCTCCAGGGCTTCTTGTTACCCTGCAACTGTCCCTGATTTTTACCTCCGGGATTTGACCGGGGAGGCCGTCGGAACTGTTTCACAGCCGATGTCCTAGGGACTGGAGAAGCCGGCCTCTTAAAAGAGGGACCTCTAACTCTATTTTTGACCGGCAAGAGTGTACTTTTACCGCTGGAAATTCTCTGGATATACTTGTCCAGGTCTTCCCCGAATAAGCGCTCCCCATGAAATGGGAAGCTGACCAGCAATTTTTTACAGGGAGCTTCAGCAGACCAGTTTTTGAGCCATAGAAGCCTGCGCATATGTACTACAGACAGCGTAAGGCGGGAGGCCTGATGGATTGAATCCTTTATAGCGTCCACCGCAAAGCATAAGGCTCTAGGTAGATCAGCTAGAGCAAGAGCCTGCTGATCTGGCACGTCCCTTAAGACCTGTTTCAACTGATCCTTCACTGCTTGGCAGACCCCTATAGCTGCCACTGCTGGTTGTGTCACCAATCCTGCTGTAGAAAAAGCAGATTTCAATAAGGACTCCAATTTTTTATCTATTGGGTCCTTGAACATTTGGACATTTTCCACCGGACATGTCAGTGATTTATTCACACAAGAGATGGCTGCGTCCACTGTAGGGACCTTCCATTTTCTGACGAACTTATCCTCCATAGGATAGACCACCGGAAATCTCTTGGGGGGAGTAAATATTTTGTCAGGATGCTCCCAATCCTGGTAAATGAGCCCCTCCAGTAAAGGATGGATCGGAAAAGAACAAACAGTCTGGGGAGCTTTTAGCGACCCCAACGAGGAGACAGAAGAGGAGGATGGCTCCGCAAGTGGCATTTTAAATGCTGATCGGACCATATTAGTCAGGGACTGCACCCATAACCTCTCAGCATGTGATGCTGAGAACGGCTCCTCCACTGTTGATTCCTCTACAACTGAATCAACCTCATCCTGATCCCCCTCAGGTAGGTCGTTCTCTGTATGGGACTGTTGCTCTGTTAACAGGCACTCTGAGGGAGGAGACGGAGATTGAGCGCTTTTCTCCTGTGACAGGGAAGCAGCAATTAGTGCTGACAATCTCTCTTCCAGCCCTCCCAGAGCGGAGGAAAAAACCTCCTCTGTTACATAAACAGGAGCAGGTGAACTGGGGACAGCCACAGTACCAGGTACTCCTGGGGGTGCCCTACGGTCACTAACCTCTGATTCTTCAGGGGAGACTGGTGCAGCCAAAGCATGCCCAAGATCCTCAGAGCCCGATGGAGACCCCCTATTCCTCCTGGAATTTCTAGTCCCGGAGTTTTTAGACGGCATATTCCTAAGCCACAAAGCTGAGGTATTCCAGCCGAAAATACACCAGTTACTGATAATAGTCTAGCATAAATGCTGCTATAATAAACAGTTGGTGTCTACTAATGTGCCTTTCTAGGGGATGCCTGTATCAACCGCTTGCTGTATGCCTTTAAATGTTGCCAGCTCTGTCTCTGTACTTCATAGCCAGCTTACTGCAATAATGTGGCTTTTTAAAAACCTGCTGGGACGCCCGCACATGCGCAGAAGCGCTGCGGCGCGCACAGAGCGTCATCCCCCAGGCCCCGCCCCTTTTTCCGGCCACCTCTATATATAGAGGCGCGTGCACGCACACGCGCGCGGCCACGTGCGCCTCGGCGCTAATTTTCAAACATGGAAACCAGGGACAGGAGCCAGGGCCCCCTTTGCCGCAGGCCGGGGGATAGACGAACACTGCAACATGGCAGAGGAAACAGTTTCCTGTAGGAGAACTCACCAGCTGCCTGGACTTTGCTCTCTGAGAAGAAACTAGTCCATATGACAAGAAAAACATTCCACAGCGGCCTCTAGTGGACAAACACAGGTACCGCAGTTAATATACTAAACATATATAAAAAAACATTCTTTTTTTTTTTTTTTTTTCTTGACCACCATTAAAAATTATTACTTTTTTTTAGTAGTTACAGGCATGCACAGATATTAGCGGGAATACCGTTAGGTAACAGACAGAAAGACAAATTAGGCTTGGGGGTCCCCCAATAGAACCAAGTTCCTGGGGGCCCCCACTTACCTGTTCCCCGCCGCAGGACTTTGTTTGGTCCACAAAAGCCCAAACTTCACCTATCACGGCAGGCATTGTAATCAAACCTTCAGGGACCGGGTTCCCAAGGATTCCACTCCCCTGGACCTGTATAGCACCCTGCACAGAAAACATCTTGGTCGTGGGTATGACCAGAGCTCTGGATCCCAGGGTCCAGCTCTCCTAAGAGAAGCATTACAGGCAGAACCTTGCTCTTCTCTGCAAGGCCCGGGTACCGACCGTTTAGCTATGAAGCTTTTTTGGTCGGATCCGGAATAGCTTACTGAGGCCCAAAAGAACCTGTACGCAAGCTCAGTGAAAAACACATGTTTCTTCTTGGCCAACACCTTAGACACTGGCAAAAAACTGAGGTGCTCCCGGATGGGAGGGGCTTATATAGGGGAGGGTACTTCCGGTTTTGGAAGTTGCCAGTGCCAGCACCTGACGGTAACTATATAACCCATTAGTAATGACTATGTCGCTCTGTGTCCCGTGATGTACGAGAAAGAAAATACCCTTTTTCCCACCTAAAACACACTGACCCCAACGCGCTTTTGTTTTTCTTGGCAGATTTTTTTTTTTTTTACAGACTTCTCTGGAGGAGTATAAAAATAAACAATGTATATTTTCCTCTCCACAGAGGAGCACCGACACTGAGGCGGGTCTTCCCAGTAGTGATCATTGTGATTGGCTAATCACAGTGATCACTTAATTAACAGCTGGTTCTTCCAGCTCCTGATCATTAGAACGAGACCTGTTAGTAACAGCTTGGTCAGTGCTGGGAGCGTGCTTCTAGCACAAACACAGGAACGCATATATGCAGAAACGATAAATAAAGCCCACCTCCTGGATGCCACATATACAGTATGTTAGGCGGTCATAAATGGGTTAAATAATATTTTTCCTTTAATGGTCTTAGTAAACACCAAAACACAGACTACTGTCTGCAGGGGCCACAAATTGAGCACCAGGACCCTAAGGGAATCAGAAAATCCATGGCCAACAGTGTTTTTTTGCCACTCTTCCATAAGACTGTGCTAGTTAAAGCAGAACTTCACTCTCTCAAGCAACATTTACTATTTTTAATCCTTATGCTGCTAGCATTAATAAATAAATAGGAAAGTATATCATATTTACTTGTTTTAAATTTTTTTTGGGGATTTCTTCAGTTACTTAATGGCAAATTATGTCATACAGCCCAGGAGGGTTTTTTTCCAGCTAAGCACGCCCTCCTGCCAGCATGCCTCAGCTAAATGCTACAGGAATTATCTATCCTCCCTCAAGATGGCCAGTCGGAAATGCAAAATAAAGCATGGAGGCATGAATGAATGAGTGAGTTTGCTTTGAATATGGAAAATGTATTTAATAGTATTTTTGGCGCTCAGATGCAGTGTAGTTCTGCTTTAATCAACTGGGCAACAGTTGCTATATATGGAACCCCTTCTTTTCCCCTGGAAGTCGTCGATAGACGAAACTTACTTAGGGCGTGGCTTTTGGAGTTTTTAATAATACATATACAGTTTAGCACGATGCAGATTTAGTCTTTTCTTCCTTTTCTTAATGTGTATACTCATGCCGGGTCCATGTGAATAACATTGCTGAGGTGCTGCATAAACCCAAGGATTCACAGATGCTCCCTATGTCTCTTGTGAGTGTGCTGGTTTTTGAAAGATACCAATAATTTCATCTGGCGAGTCAGTTTAGAACATACAGTGTTGGTGGTGGATTGGATCAGGAGTACAGACATAAGGATTTGGATCTTTTGTTCACTTTTTTTTGGCACAAGACACTTTATTGAAGTTAGGTCAAATGAATTTTGGACAGTTTTTTGTAATATTTAGGGACTTATAAAAAAGACTGTTAAAAATAATATGGTTTGAGGATGAAATAGTTATTGAAGATACAGACACAGCACGTGTCATTTTTATCTAATCTAGCACTTGTCATTTTGGTTACATTGTATAAGCACATTCATTTGTTTAACACTTCAAATGGTTACGTACTGATTTAGGCTGGGTTCACACTGGTACGACACGACAGTCGTACTACTTTGGATCCGACTTTGCCCTGCGACTTCAAGTCTGACATGCATTCGACTTCAGTGAACAGGGATCCGACTTCGATCCCCGACAATTCCAGGCACTGTCTGGTATGAACCTTGATGGGGAACTCCACGCCAAAAAAAAAAAAAAAAAAAACGGCATGGATCCCCCCTCTAAGCCCTTCGGTCTGGTATGGATTTTAAGGGGAACCCCCTACGCCAAAAAAACTGCATGGGGCCCCCCAAAATTCATTCCGGACCCTTATCCGAGCACGCAGCCCGGCCGGTCAGGTAAGGGGGTGGGGATGAGCGAGCGCCCCCCCCTCCTGAACCGTACCAGGCCGCATGCCCTCAACATGGGGGGTGGGTGCTTTGGGGCAGGGGGGCCCTGCGCCCTCCACCCCAAAGCACCTTGTCCCGATGTTGATGAGGACAAGGGCCTCTTCCTGACAACCCTGGCCGTTGGTTGTCGGGGTCTGCGGGCGGGGGGCTTATCGGAATCTGGGAGCCCCCTTTAATAAGGGGGCCTCCAGATCCCTGCCCCCCACCCTATGTGAATGAGTATAGGGGTATCGTACCCATTCACCTGGGGAAAAAAAGTGTCAAAAATAAAACAAAAAAATAAAACACACTACACATTTTTTTGAAGTAATTCATTAGGCAGCTCCGGGGGTCTCTTTCGACTTCGGGGGACTCTTCCGCCTTCTTCTCCGCGCTCTCCGGTTTTCCTCCCGCTGTCCAGTCGTCTTCTGCCGGGTTCTTCTGCTAGCTCTTGCCCGGTCTTCTCCGTCGTCTTCTTCCCTCTTCTCTTCTTCCGATGTTGACACAACGCTCTCTCCCGCTGTAATGCCGTGTGCGCGGTGCGCAGCAACTTATATAGGCATGGGGCGGGGTCACTGGGTGATGTCATCCGGCGACCCCGTCCCCTTATGACATCACCGCCCGGGGCATTATGGGGCGGGGGTGCCGGATGACATCACCCGGTGACCCCGCCCCATGCCTATATAAGTCGTTGCGCACACAGCATTACAGCGGGAGAAAAAGTGTCGTATCAACATTGGAAGAAGAGAAGAGGGAAGAAGATGATGGAGAAGACCGGGCAAGAGCTAGCAAAAGAGCAGGCAAAAGAGCAGAAGAACCCGGCAGAAGACGACCGGACAGCAGGAGGAAAACCGGAGAGCGCGGAGAAGAAGGCGGAAGAGACCACCGAAGTTGGAAGAGACCCCCAGAGCTGCCTAATAAATTACTAAAAATGTGTAGTGCGTTTTATTTTTGACACTTTTTTTCCCCAGGTGAATGGGTCATATGACGTTCAGTCAGGATAACTGAACCATCGCCTGGCCGTCATTCTGCTGAAGGCCAGGCGGGAAGTGGTTATAGGAAAAAAGTGCACAGTGCAAAACCGTCCATCAATGAATACTCAGTGCAGACAATACATCATTAAATGTATGTGTCGCCCAAATCCAGTAATTCTGAAGACGTAATCACTACGAAACGTACGTCGGTGGCGTAGCCTGGTCACGTGTTGCAGTACACACACAGTACGCTCCATCCGGGTTTCTGACTGCAGCGAACGGCGGCTTCGATGCATGCCGCTTCCAAAGGTCCACGAGCCGCTGGCTCCACACTACATGCCTGCAGCCCCAGTGCCAGGATGGGCACCTTTTAATGTAAGAGGCCATTCAGGCCATACGTTTTTTATATATTTTATATGAGACCGAGGAAGGAGATTCATTTTTCACCAGTATCTGTCCATATGTGTGCAGGCACAATCCTGCTCAAGCCGTCTGTGACCATCTTTTTAAGTAAAGAGGTCCACTTCATTCGGTAAGCGCAATCCACTACCTGTGCACTTTGGGTGTATGTCTTCATATGAAGATTTGGTGAAGGAATAATTTGTGCACTCCTTTGAAGGAAGAATCACAGCATAGCATGAACTTTATTGAAGGTGTTTTCAATTGTCGGATTTGAAGTAACACTGATTTATTTTCTACATTTAAATGGGGCTTTCTTTATATTATATTTTTTATTTTGATTGTTTTTTGCGTGGGAGCACGCTAATCATCACTATTGGGACTAAATATTATATAATTACAAATATTGTCCATTAATTTTGTATGGTTGATTGCCAAAACAAATTTCCTGGTGTTTATCAAATATCACATGATCGTGGTGCTTATAATATTTACTTTTTTTCCACTTTATTAATTTAAAGATTTATGGTATCACATAGTATTTATTTTAAATAAGTGCGAATAGCGCCCCCTTTCATATACAATCAACTTCCAGATAGGAGATCTAATACTCCATCCGCAGGGGAGCAGCTTTTTCATTACTTTATATAGTATATTTAATTTTTATATTATTATTAATTTTATTCAGTGGCGCTGAATCACATATATAGAAAGGAGAGGATAGAGCCTCATTACAGATTCCTCACAAAGAGGAAAAAAAGGGGAATCAAATAGATCAAAAATGAAAAAAAAAAAACAATGCCTGAGTGGATGGAAAGCGCCATCTAGAGGCGAACTACAGATTCTCTACAAATAACTGTTACTGGTACATATCTAACAAAAAAACATTACAAAATTAAAATATATTGAAAAATAAAAAGGTACAATTACAATCCTAAAATACAGGTTAAAATGTATATAGTATAAAAAACAATAATTAGGAGAAGGTACCAAGGAAAAAGTTAATTGTTATTAATTGGGGATCGACCAATATCGTTTTTTTGGTGCCGACAAGATACCGATATTTCGGCCACCTCTCAGGCCGATAGCTGCTATTCTGTACATTTAAACATTTTATTTTTACACTGTCCTTTTACATTTTATCACTGTTATTACTGTCACAAAGAAACAATGTAAACATCCCTTGTGACAGTAATAGGCAGGGACAGGTACTCTTTATGCAGGAAACTGGGGTCTATAAGATCCCAAACCCCTCCTCTGCACTTGACAGTATTCAAAACGTCAAGATCAGCGGTTTTGAATACTTCCTATTTTTTTAAAACTTCCGCCTTTAAGATGCCAGTAATCCAGGAAGCGATGTCATGACATCGCTTCCGGGTTACTAGATCCGAGACCCAAACGAAGCATCGACTTTGTTCGGGTCTTCGGCCAGCCAGTGGACGTGCCAGGTGGTTGCTCTGCCTCCCAGTGGGACAGGAGAGCCCGGCCGAGCGGCGGGGGGACATCCCCTCCCGCTGCTTGTAATAACAGCAGAGCGGCTGCTGAGCCACATCGGTTGTTTTTACAATAAAGCTCTAAGGAGCGGTACCGGTGTGATGCATGCAGCTGCATGCATCACCCCGGTAAAACCCCTTGAAGCAATATCGGTGTACGTTTGTGACCGATACTTCCAAAAAAGTGATAATCGGCGGCAACAATAATCAGTCGATCCCTATTATTAAGAAAGCAGTTAATGTCCCGTTCGATATAAAGCACTGGTTACAGTAGATTGGAAAGTACATGTTCTAACCGTGTTGGTTCCACGTGTTTTGCATACAGGACACCTGCGACATGGAGAAAAACCTTTTATGTCCTCAAAAAAAGGATGGACGTATAGGTTTATCATTTACATTCAATGCAATGAGGTGTCTTAAGGTAGGGGCCTTCTTGAATATGATTTTAAGATCCTTAGGTAAAACTGGACCACGGATAGGGTCAATTGTAAGGATTGTCCAATTTTTTCTCAAAATGAATTGTTAAAATGATGTTTATTAGAGTAAGTGGTACAGAAGAATCATTCAAAAGCCGAAGAACTTGGCTAGAGATCATCTTATTCAATACAAATTCCTACATTGAGTCTACCTCACTCCGGCCGGATTGGCTAGGATATTTCCCACCCAGTCGCCCAGTTGCTGGTAGAGCACTTCACCCAGAGCAGATTTCCTCCACATTTTTTGGGACTGTGTGGCTATACAAGGGTTTTGGTTGGAGGTTGCTAAATGTATAAAGGAGGTCACTACATTATGTGCAAGGCCAGCTGTTGAAGTGTGTCTCCTTGGAATTGTGGATGCCCTGGCCCCTAAAAACCCTGGTTCCGTCGCTATGTCATGTTGGATCACGTTGGTCAGACCGGGTGAGGGGGAGAAAAAGTCTCTATTTTTATGCACAAACACCCTAACGTCACTTTGTTGTGCCACGGACAGGGTATCCGTGATGGGAACGTCAGGTGTCACGGGTACCCGGTCGGTTGGAGGCGGGGACGTGGCCAGTAAAGTCTCTCGGTCCTTCCAGGGTTTTAAGAGATTCACATGGTAAATTTGGTGTGGTTTCCTTTTCCCTGGCTGGTAGACTTTGTAGTTTACCTCCCCCACCCTTTCGACAACCTCGAAGGGACCCTGCCACTTGGCTAAAAACGTACTTTCCACCGTGGGGACCAATACCAACACTCTGTCCCCAGGGCTGAAAGTACGGACCCTGGCACTTCGGTCATAGACCCTCCTTTGGGCCTCCTGGGCCCGCTCCATATGTTCTCGCATCAGGGGCAGGACAACTGCGATTCGATCCTGCATCAAGGAGACATGCTCTATGATGCTTTTATATGGGGTTGCCTCACCTTCCCATGTTTCCTTGGCAACATCTAGCAGTCCCCTGGGATGCCTACCATACAAGAGTTCAAAGGGGGAATAGCCTGTGGAGGCCTGCAGAACCTCACGTATTGCAAACATGAGATATGGCAGCAAAAAATCCCAGTTTCTCCCATCTTTGTCGACCACCTTTTTCAGCATACTTTTCAAAGTTTTATTAAATCTTTCGACCAGACCATCCGTTTGGGGGTGGTAGACAGAGGTACGGAGATGGGAGATTTTGTATAACTTACAAAGCTCCTTGGTAACCTTGGACATAAAGGGGGTGCCCTGGTCGGTTAAGATCTCTTTTGGGATCCCCAGTCGACTAAAGACATGGACCAATTCCTTGGCGATAGCCTTCGGAGAGGTATTGCGCAAGGGTATGGCCTCAGGATAGCGAGTCGCATAGTCCAGGATCACCAGAATATGCTGGTGACCACGGGCAGATTTCACAACCGGCCCCACCAGGTCCATGCCAATCCTCTCAAAGGGGACCTCGATTATTGGCAGAGGAACGAGGGGGCTTGCGAAAATGGGGTGACAGTGCCGACATTTGGCACTCGGGGCACAATTCGCAGTACTCCTTGACATCTGCATGCAATCCGGGCCAGAAAAATCTCTGGGCGATTCTCTCCCTGGTTTTTTCAACACCGAGATGCCCCCCCATTACATGACCATGGGCCAGGTCTAGCACGACCCTGCGGAAGGGTTTGGGGACTAGTAGCTATTCTACCTCGTCCTCTCCATGTTTTATCACTCGATACAATAGATTGTTTTTAATTGCCATGTAAGGGAAAGACATCACCCAATTAGGATCCACCGGTTCCCCATCCAACATCTTAACGTTTTCCCTGGCTCTCATGAGGGTGGCCTCTCGTAATTGCTTGGTACAGAAATCCTCTCTCCTGACCTCTAAATTGGGTACCACATCTTGGCTACTCTCAATGTCAGGGTCAGAGGGGTTTTCCTGTTCGTTACCCTCAGGCTGGGAGCTAGCTTCCAGGTCCTCCGGCTCCCCAACCATGACAGGGAAAGGAAGAGGGTCTCCGGCTTCCTTGATCCCACCAACAGCATCCCCTTCCCTTTGGCAAAAAGTGTCGGGTGAGAGTTCCCGTGCTTCCCCAGCAGGGGGAGCTCTATCCACCAGCCTCCCTTTGCTCTCCCATAAATTCTAAAAATGGGGAAAATCTCTTCCCACTAAAGCTTCATGAAGCAGTGAAGGTACCACCCCCACTGAATGTGTTATACGGCCCCTGGGGGTCTCAACCTCAACCACCGCTGTCTGGTAGTCTCGAGTGTCCCCATGGATGCAAATTACCCCAATAGTACTGGGGTGTAGTTTTGTGGGGTTCACACAATCACTCCTGACTAGGGTCACCACACTACCAGAGTCTAGCAGGGCTGTCAGTGGCTTTCCATCCACAGAAATAACACACATTTGTTTTTCAATGCGACTCTGACATGATACAGTACATGCGACCTGCGCAAACAAAGAAAAGCATCTTTTCATATAAGCATAATCGCATTGCATAGGTTCATCATTTAAAGGACAATTCGCAGCAATATGCCCTAATGCATGGCAACGAAAACATCTTATATGCTCAACCCCGAGTCCTCTCAACGGTTCCAAAGACCTTCCTGGCTTCTTTGGCCAGTCTCCAGGTCTAAGAAGCACAGTCTCATGAGTTGCAACAACAGTCTTATCAAATCTCCCCAAGCTCTTGGACCCCGGAACAGTCTTACCCGAACCGCCGGGAGATCTTGCACCCCTAGACACACCGAAGTGGGGCATAGATGGATTCACCAAGTCCTCAGTAGCACTGTACCTCTCCACTAGGTCGACCAGTTGGGCTGCAGTTTTGGGGTCGCCCTGTCCGACCCACTTCCTCAGAGCAGCCGGAAGTGCACGCAGATACCGGTCCATTACCACACGCTCTACGATCTGCGGGCCTGTCAAGGTCTCTGGCTGCAACCACTTCTTGGTGAGGTGGACCAGGTCAAACATTTGTGAACGGGGTGGCTTGTTGCTGGAAAATGACCACTGATGCACCCGCTGGGCCCGGATTGCATGGTGACACCCAAGCGTGCGAGTATCTCTGTCTTTAGAGTCTCATAGTCCTGGGCCTTATCGGGTTCTACGTCAAAATAGGCCTTTTGGGGTTCTCCTGTTAAAAATGGGGACAACAGACCCGCCCACTGTTCTTTTGGCCATCCTTCGCGGACAGCAACTCTCTCAAAAGTCGCCAGGTATGCCTCGATATCATCAGCAGATGTCATTTTCTGTAAGTGGTAGGATGCACGTATCATCTTGGCTTCCACTGGCACATGAGGTGCGGACCCCTTTTTCAGTTCCATCAGAGCCTCTGCAAACTGACGGGTTCATCTCCTGCTGGGCCGCCTGTTGTGCTGCAGCGGCCTCTGCGATTTGGCAGTTCATCTCCTGCTGGGCCGCCTGTTGTGCTGCAGCGGCCTCTGCGATTTGGCGGTTCATCTCCTGCTGGGCCGCCTGTTGTGCTGCAGCGGCCTCTGCGACTTGGCGGTTCATCTCCTGCTGGGCTGCTTGTTGTGCTGCAGCGGCCTCCTGTTGTGCTGCCTGTTGTGCTGCGACTTGGCGGTTGGTTTCCCGCTGAGCTGCATTGGCCTGTAGCAGGGCCTTTAACATTTCCTCCATCTTCAGAAAATGCCCGCTGAATCCACCACCTGTGGGAGATTAGCATGTGGGGATCACCTTTTTCACAGAATGAAGGTCAGCGTACAGGCAGTTTCTTTAAAACCTGGCGTATTGCCAGCTTTATTTACAAGTGGTTTGCAATAGTCATATAAAAATAAACAAAACAGCAAAACAAATCCTTGCCGTCCGGTGCTAAACTATACAGTAAACGCTCTCTATACGGTGAGGGGCTGGTCCCCATCACCCACAAAACACAAGGTAAAGTAAAGCAAACACCTTTTCTTTCAGTCCAAAATAACCAGCGCTCCTCTTACTCAGATTCCCTTCTGAGTCTCAGGCCAGAGCATTGCTGTGCTCTCTTCCTGGATCTTTAAAGCCCAGCTGCCTATGGATTCCAGTGAACCTGAATATCCGGACCGGAACCCAGCCAACTACAGAGGCTGGAAAAACCTGGGCCGGACTCTGGTTCAGTCCCTTACAATGGACCGAATGCGAGGTGAAACATAGCGACTGTCATATCTCACCTCGCATACCGTCACACTACCCATTGGGTTTGCAATATCGACACCAAATCTACTGCTCTCCTCACCTGATCTGGACCCTGTCTACCAGGGATAAATCCCACCTGATCTTTATGGATATATTGCCCAATGAAGGAAGATAACCTATTAGAGAGAATTTTGGTTAATATTTTTAAGTCATTGTTAATCAAAGAAATTGGCCTGTAATTTTCGACTAGACTGGAGTCCTTATCAGGTTTCAGAATAACGGATATATATGCCATGTTGAGCTGTTTACCTATTGGATGACCTTCAGTCAGAAAATTAATAAAAGATATAGATGAAGGAGCCAAAACGTGCTTAATAGCAGTAGAGGCCTCAGCAGCTTTTTCTGTGTGCGTGTCTGAGGCACGACGGCCATCTTGGAAAAATTCAGTTTCTCCACAGGTTTTTTAAAACATTTCTTGCCTCTTTTAGAATATTTACCCAGCATAGACAGGTGCTCTGAAGCTTCCGCTAGCGTTACCCGTTATTCTCAGGCGACAAGGGAGTCTGTAACCGCTTCTATCTCTGCTGTATGGCCGGCGGTGAGCGGAGCTCTGGTCCTAAGCTGCCATCTTAGGAGCTTCCGCCCTGACTTTTTTTATGCTAGGAAGCTGATGCCTCTCTCCTAGAAAAAGTCTACTCCTCTTGCTGTTCTGGCCTGGAGGCACTCATTAATAAAGCTCTCCCCCTGTACAAAGCCACGTATGCTAGCAGGGGCATACCCAATAAGTTTGATAAAGTTTGGGGCAGATGGACAAATGTTGTGTCTACAGCGTCTGAATAAATCGGTATATTATAATGCTCATGGCAGTTGCGGTGTCTTACATATGTGAAACTAAGTATGTGTATTATGGGATTGTGTATGGAGCTACTCTGGATGTGAGCTGGGTATCTGTGTACTATTTCTAGTGTCTGTTCTTCTTCAGTGCTGACATATGCTCTGTAATGTGATATGGGAACC
Organism: Rana muscosa; assembly: GCA_029206835.1. Lineage (NCBI taxonomy): Eukaryota > Metazoa > Chordata > Amphibia > Anura > Ranidae > Rana > Rana muscosa. Next base: position 38,141,559 of record JARGYO010000162.1, on the reverse strand, counting down.
AGTCAATCCCAAAACGTAAGGCTTTACATATGTTCTCTCTGTTCAGTGGGATCACGGATACTACTGTTTCTGTATTAGCTATGGAGTTATACTAATGGCCTAGTGTTAAGGTCTTAAAATGTTATGTGTGTCAAGTGCTGCCTGGTTGTCAGGCTGTCTTTCAATGTTCTGTATGTTTTCTTTGTATTGTTATCAAAAAAACTAAAAATCGAGGGTTGTACCCCTAATTGTAGGGACAAATAGATCATTACTATCCAAAGAGGCCACCTGTGAGATATCCAGATCATTACCAGAATAGCCTTTATCTAAAAAATGTTTAATGACCTTGGCCTGGGCATTAAATTCTTCCAACTGGGAGCAATTGCATCGGAGCCTTAAAAATTGCCCCTTGGGGATCTCTCTTAGCCAAGAGGGATAGTGACAGATTTGTAACAGAATATAACTATCTATCAGTCTTCTTAAAAAACATCTTTGTACAAAACCATTTACTTCACGCTGGATAATTCGAAGAATTGATCTCCGTATAGCTAAATTCATAGTTCCAAACATGACCCCAGGAGTTCGAGTTAAGGAAGGTCATAAACTGACGAAGGTCTGATATGGTACCACCCCACACCATCAAAGCGTCATCTATATATCGGCGCCAAAAGATAACCTCCTAGCGGGCGGTCCCAAAAATAGTCTCCTCCTCCCAGTGGGCCATAAATAAATTGGCCACACTGGGAGTGAACTTGGCCCCCATTGCAAATCCTATCCTCTGCAAATAAAAGTGACCCCCATACCAAAAGTAGTTGTGATGCATGCAGAAATCCCAGGTGTCTAAAATAAACCTTTTATGACCGGAAGTGTGTCAGCTCTATCCAGAAAATGTGTCATAGATTCTATACTGCTCACTATTGGACGACCGGTAGGGTGTGTCAGTGATTTATGAACTTTTGGTAAGTAAAATAGAACTGGGACTCTAGGAGTAACAGGGACCAAATACGATTTCTCCTTCCAGTTCAAAATGCCTTAATGAAGCTGCCCCTTCTTTACCAAAGTTTCCAAATTTTTTAAAACATACCGTAGGATCTTTATTTAAAATCTGGTAAGCAAACTCATCAGACAATTAAAGCGTTGGTTAACCCCAAAAATAAATCAATGGATCCTGCTCCTTTAAAGCATGTTATATGACACAGTGCTTGTCCTGTGTCTTTTGCCCCCCTTTAACACCTAAAAAACCTGGCTGATCCTGACAGTTTCTCACCACCCCTCTGTAAACTGACCACGGTGTATCATGGTTGCTGAACCCTGTCACTGTGGTCAATTTACGTGCCTCTGTCATCTACAGCCTGCTATCTGCTCTCCTCCCCCCTCCCCCCTCTCTGTCTGTGTGTGAGCCGCTCCTCCCCCTCCTGCTGCTTTTATAACACGAAACTGTAAACACCATCAGCACTGCCTCCTATTGTAGTGTCCCCCCTCTGTGTATGATTTATAAATATAAATGCTGCAAATACCTCAATTTAAGAGCAGAGATTGTGATCACATGACCAGCCAGCTCTCTCCTCCTCCTCCTCCTCCTCCTTCCCTCCAGACTGACATCAGCAGAGGAATCTCAGCCCTGCCCGCTGCACCTCTCAGAGGAGAAAAGGAGAAAGCTGGCCAGTCATGTGATTGCAATCTTGGCTGTGAAATTAGGTATTTGCAGCATTTATTTTTATAAATCACACACAGAGGGGGATACTACAATAGGAGGCAGTGCTGATGGTGTATACAGGTTAAAGTGGCTTAACAACCACTTTAAGTTAGACATTTCACGTTGATATTCTGATTTATCGAATAATACAATAGTACCCCTCTTGTCAGCGGGGAAAAACCTGTCACCATTCCTCTTGGCTAAAAGGGATTCCCAAGGGGCAATTTTTAAGGCTCTGACGCAATTGCACCCAGTTGGAAAAATTTATGGTCATTAAAAGGTCGTTTGAAGGTCATTAAAAACATTTTTTAAGATGAAGGCTATTCTGGTAATGATCTGGATAATGATATCTCACAGGTGGTCTTTTGCATAGGAATGATCAGTAGTCCCTAGAATTAGGGATACAGATTCCTCCTCGACTTTTGAATGGTCCTTCTGTACCACTTACTCTAATTAATATAATTTGTCATAATTTTTTTCAGACTCCTGGGAAAACATTGGGCAATCCTTAAAAATTACCCTATCCTGGGCCCAGTTTCACCTAAGGATCCTAAACTCATATTCAAAAAGGCCCCTACTTTAAGACACCTCGTTACACCCAATGTATTTGATAAACCTATATGTCTGTCCTTTTTTTGGGGACATAAATTTATTTTTTCTGTGTTGCAGGTATCCTGTATGCAAAACATGCGGAACCAACACATATTTCCAATCTACTGTAACTAACCGCAGCTATAACATTAACAACTTTATTACATGTTCCCCTAAGAACGTGGTTTACCTTTTTCAGTATTCCTGCAACTTACAATATGTGGGCAGAACAAAGAGAGCACTACAAGTGAGGATTAGAGGACATCTCTCTAACATAAAAAAGGGCTTTCTAAACATTTGGTCATCCAACACCGTAGGGATCCATCTTGCCTAAATTGGTCGGTATCAAGAGCTTTGCACCACACTGGCTCCCTGCTGATGGTGGCTTGCATGTGGATTTTGTGAACATAAGTGGAATTTTGAACTAAAGTGGAGAGTTAATAACAAGGAGTTGTGCTTTTGACTGCTTCTGCTTGCAAGTGTTTTTTTTTTTCCTCTCTTATTTGATACGTTTGCCATCAGTTTTTAAAAAACTTTATTTTTTCCCCCTCCTTTTTCTGACACTTTTTAACCACTTAAGACCCGGACCATTATGCAGCTTAAAGACCTGGCCACTTTTTGCGATTCGGCACTGCGTCGCTTTAACTGACAATTGCACGGTCGTGCGACGTGGCTCCCAAACAAAATTGGCGTCCTTTTTTTCCCACGAATAGAGCTTTCTTTTGGTGGTATTTGATCACCTCTGCGAGTTTAGGCCGATACGTATTCTTCTACATATTTTTGGTAAAAAAAAAACGCAATAAGCGTTTATTGATTGGTTTGCGCAAAAATTATAGCGTCTACCAAATAGGGGATAGTTTTATTGCATTTTTATTAATATTTCTTTTTTCTAGTGGCCTGCATGTGGATTTTGTGAACACAAGTGGAATTTTGAACTAAAGTGGAGAGTTAATAACAAGGACTTGTGCTTTTGTCGGCTTCTGCTTGCAAGTGTTGTTTTTGGCGTTTTTTTCCTCCTTTATTTGATACGTTTGCTATCAGTTTTTAAAAAACTTTTTTTTTCCCCCTCCTTTTTCTGACTCTTTTTAAACTGCTTTTTTTCTTCCTGCTAATTAAGGGGAGTGGTTAATTGTTCACAGGTGAGTATAGAAACTCCCCTAGGAGCTGGCTCCCTGCTGATGGTGGCTTGCATGTGGATTTTGTGAACATAAGTGGAATTTTGAACTAAAGTGGAGAGTTAATAACAAGGACTTGTGAACAGGAGTTAAGACAGGAGTCTTCTAACCTGTAAGTAACATCTTAAACTTCCTACAAGTAATTATATTGTAACTGGGAAATGAAGCAGGGTTGAAGGTTTTGCTCAGTGCACAGTGTGCCACATGTATGCAAAATTGGTGCAACAGCTCCAGGATGGATACCGCTGTGACAGATGTGAGCGGGTTGCCCTTCTGAAAGCTCACATTAGAGATCTGGAGGAGCAAGTTGCAACACTGGACAGAAAGGACAACCTTGAAAAGGAAGGCCAGTCCTGTAATTGTGCATCAAAACAAATTTTCCAAGTTGGGTGAAGATGTGGAGGTGGCAAACACAGAGTTGGCAGCCCTAGATGTCACTGCTACCCCTAACAGCTGGGAGAGCAGCCCATCTAGTAGAGGTGGTGAGGGGAGTGCAGGTAGGCCTAGACCAGGGATATGCAATTAGCGGACCTCCAGCTGTTGCAAAACTACAAGTCCCATCATGCCTCTGCCTCTGGGTGTCATGCTTGTGGCTGTCAGCGTCTTGCTATGCCTCATGGGAATTGTAGTTCTGCAACAGCTGGAGGTCCGCTAATTGCATATCCCTGGCCTAGACAGTTGGTGGTAATAGGGGATTCTATAATCAGAAGGACTGATAGAATAATTTGTCGCCAGGATCGCCTCAACCGAATGGTTTGCTGTCTCCCGGGTGCCAGGGTTCGGCATGTGGTGGACCGGGTGGATAAATTACTGGGAGGGGCTGGGCATGACCCAGCTGTCTTGGTCCACGTTGGAACCAATGACAGTATGGAAGGTGGAGGCTCCTTAAGAATTAATTTAAAGAACTAGGCTGCAAGATGAAGGGAAGGACCTCCAAGGTGATATTCTCTGAAATATTGCCTGTGTCATACGCAACACAGGAAAGGCAGGGGTAGATTAGAGAGCTGAATGCATGGCTAAAGACCTGGTGTAGGGAGGAGGGATTTGTGTTTCTAGAGCACTGGGCTGACTTTTCATTGGGGTGCAACCTATATGCTAAAGACGGTTTGCACTTGAATGGAAGGGGGTCTGCTGTGCTGGGGGAGAGGTTTATGGAAAGGCTGGAGGAGTATTTAAACTAGGATTGAGGGGGGAGGGTGAACTAGAATTACATCAGTCATTAATGGAGTGTGGAATGGAGATAGATGGGGGGAGGGTTATGCCAGGTGACAAGAAAGTTCCCATGTTGCAAACAGCCATTGGAAACTATAGTGCCATTTGTACTACTAAAAATGATATGAAAAACACCAGCGCAAAATGTAATAATACATTAAAGTGTTTGTTCACCAATGCCAGAAGTCTGCCAAGCAAAATAGGTGAGTTAGAAGCTCTGGTGCATGAGGAGAGCTGAGATGTAATCGGTATTGCTAAAACTTGGCTTCATTCATCACATGACTGGGCTATTAATATTCCTGGCTATGCACTCTTTCAGAAAGACAGTGTAAAAAGGAAAGGTGGTGGGGTCTGTCTCTATGTGAGAAGAGATTTCAAAGCAAGCGTGAAAGAGGACCTGGTTGATGGAGAGCGTGATGAGTCTGAAGCATTATGGGTGGAACTGCATATAGATGTGCGTAGTTCAAAGGTAATCATTGGAGTTTGTTATAGACCACCCAATGTTAACGAGGAGGTGGAGACTCAGCTCCTTGCACAGATGGAAAGGGCTGCAAGGGCTGGGACGGTGATAATAATGGGAGATTTTACCTACCCAGAAATTGAATGGAGTAATGGCACTGCTGGGACAGTTAAAGGGCAAAAATTTACAAACCTATTACAGGACAATTTTATGGTCCAGTTTATTGAGGCCCCAACTAGGAATGATGCTCTGTTGGACCTGGTAATCTCAAACCATGCAGAGCTTATTACTAATGTTCAGATAAAGGAACACCTGGGTAGCAGTTTGACGTTAGCTGTAAGCAAGAAATACATACGGGAAAGAGGCTAAAAATAAAACCTATGTGGCTCACGGTCAAAGTTAAAAAGCTCTAAACAATAAGAAAAGAGCTTTAAAAATAATAAAAATGAAGGAACACTAGTGTCATTTAAATGTTACAAAGAATTTAACAGAATATGTAAAAAGGAAATCAAGGATGCAAAAATTCAAAACGAACGACAGATTGCAAAAGATAGTAGGACAAACCCCAAAAAATATATTAACCACTAGCCGCCTGCCGTACGACTATATACGGCCACAAGGTGGCTCTACAATGCCGGGAGGCCGTCTTTATACGGCCTCCGGCCACTGGGGGGTGCGCACGCGCGCACTGTGTCTCGCGCGAGCGCCCGGCGCGTCACAGAGATGCCGATGCGCGTGCCTGGCGGCCGCGATGTCCGCTAGATACACGCGATCGGCCGTTACACAGACAAGGACGTGGATCTCTGTGTGTAAACACAGGGATCCACGTCCTGTCAGGGAGAGGAGACTGATGCTGTGTCCCTTGTACATAGGGACACAGATCGGTCACCTCCCCCAGTCAGTCCCCTCCCCCCACAGTAGTAATCACTCCCAGGGCACACATTTAACCCCTTCCTCACGCCCTAGTTTTAACCCCTTCCCTGCCAGTCACATTTATACAGTAATCAGTGCATATTTGTAGCACTATTCGCTGTATAAATGTGAATGGTCCCAAAAATGGGTCAAAAGTGTCCGATGTGTCCGTCATAATGTCGCAGTCACGAAAAAAATCACTGATCGCCATTACTAGTAAAAAAAAAAAAAAAAAAAAAAATGCCATAAAACTACCCCCTATTTTGTAAACGCTATAACTTTTGCGCAAACCAATCAATAAACGGCAATTGCGATTTTTTTTTTACTAAAAATATGTACAAGTATACGTATCGGCATAAACTGAGGTAAAAAAAATTTTTTTTAAAAAAAAAATTGGGATATTTATTATAGCAAAAATAAAAAAATATTGTTTTTCTCAAAATTGTCGCTCTTTCTTTGTTTATAGCGCAAAAAAATAGGATTTTTGTACTCACCGTAAAATCAGTTTCTCTGGCATCCATGGACTGACACAGCGTGTCTTATACACCTTTACACGTGGGTTATGTCCCTGCTTGCAGGAGAAGACCTATGCAGAATGTGAGATGTTATACATACATTCTAAACAGCCAGAGCTGAACAGCCCCGCCCAGGGGGGCGGTCCCTCCGGACATAACCCTCCCACTGCAGTCAGCAGACCTCAGTTCGTAACAAAGCAGTACAAACTTAAAAAGAAGGGTGGGTGCTGTGTCTGTCCATGGATGCCAGAGAAACGGATTTTACGGTGAGTATAAAAATCCTATTTTCTCTTGTCATCCATGGACTGACACAGCGTGTCTTATACACCTTTACACGTGGGATGTCCCAAAGCAGTGTCAAGAGGGATGGTAGCAGTATAAATGGAAAACCAAAAACTTCACTCCAAACAAGGCAGAGCTCCTCAACGGAGGAGTTGCAACATCAAACAGCGGCCTGCAACACCTTGCGGCCGAAGGAAGCATCCGAAGATGTAGCCACATCAACCTTATAAAACTTAGAAAAGGTATGAACAGACGACCAGGTCGCCGCCTTGCACACTTGTGCAACCGACGCTTGATGTCGGAAAGCCCAGGAAGCACCAATTGCCCTGGTGGAATGTGCCGTAACCGGAAAGGGAGGCGCCCGCCCCTTGAGAGCATAAGCTTGAATGACGGTTTGTCTGATCCACCTAGAAATGGTGGCAGACGAAACCGCTTGGCCCTGTTTTGGACCAGAGACAGCCACAAATAGTGAGTCAGACTTCCGAATAGAGGCAGTAGCAGACAGGTACACCCGCAAGGCTCGTACCACATCCAAAGTGTGAAGCACAAACTCTCTGGGATGCGATGGGTGAGGACACAAGGACGGGAGGACAATGTCATCATTTAAGTGGAAGGCCGAGACCACCTTTGGCAGAAAAGAAGGTCGCGGACGTAACACCGCCTTATCCTTATGGATGACCAAAAAGGGTGACTTGCAGGACAAGGCCGCCAATTCAGACACTCGTCTAATGGAAGTAATGGCCACCAAGAAGGCCACCTCCTGAGACAAAGTCAAGAGGGGAATATCTCTAATATTTTCAAAGGGAGGTTCCTGGAGAACCAAGAGCACCAAATTCAGATCCCACGGGGGGAGAGGAGGCTTGACAGGGGGGAGCACATGGCGAACCCCCTGCACAAAGGTGCTAACCAAGGGATGACCCGCCAGCGGTCGCTGAAAGAAGATGGCCAAGGCCGAAATCTGACCCTTAATGGTACTCAAAGCGAGCTTTTGGGTCACGCCACGCTGCAGAAAATGCAGGATTCTGGGAACGGAATACGTTCGTGGGCGCCAGTCCAGCTCTTCGCACATGGCGATGTAAGCTCTCCAAGTACGGTGATAGATCTTTCTGGAGGAAGACTTCCGTGCCCTTAACATGGTCGAAATGACTGAATCCGAGAGACCTCGGTCTCTCAGCACCTGGCTTTCAATAACCATGCCGTTAAAGCCAGAGACTGTAAAGCAGGATGAAATATAGGACCTTGAAACAGAAGGTCCCCCCGTATTGGTAACCGCCAGGGAACGTCTGCCACGAGACGTACCAGATCGGCGTACCAGTGACGCCGAGGCCAATCCGGAGCAACGAGGATCACCGGAATTCCCTCGGTCGCTACCCTGCGGAGCAGGTGAGGGAGCAACTGCAGCGGAGGATAAACGTATATCAGGTGATACTGACCCCATGGGGCCACCAACGCATCCGAGGCATCCGCCCAGGGATCCCTGGATCTGGCCACAAACCTCGACACCTTGCGATTGAGTCGAGAGGCCATCAGGTCCACATCCGGCGTGCCCCACCGTCTGCAAAGGGGTTGAAAGACCTCCGGGTGCAAGGACCACTCTCCCTGGTCCAGCGTCTGGCGACTTAGATAGTCCGCCTGCCAATTGTCTACGCCCGGAATGTAGACGGCCGACAGAGCCGGCACGCTTCTTTCGGCCCACCTCAGGATGCGGGCAACCTCGGAAGCCGCAGCTGAGCTCCGAGTCCCCCCTTGATGGTTGACATACGCCACTGCTGTGGCGTTGTCCGATTGGATCCTGATGGAGTGACCCTGTAGTTTCTCCGACCATGAGGAGAGGCACAGTCCGATTGCCCGTATCTCCAGCACATTGATCCGTAAGAGGGCTTCGTCCGGAGTCCAAAGCCCTTGGGCCGACAGGACTCCCCAGACTCCCCCCCAGCCCGTCAGGCTGGCGTCCGTCGTGATCACCGTCCATTGGATGGGGAGGAACGACTTCCCGGACCGAAGAGCCGGGGACCTCAACCACCACGTCAGGGACGCCCTGACCAGGTGACTCACCTGGATCTGAAGATCCAAGGACAACGGGGATTTGTCCCAAGTGGACAAGATCTCTTTCTGTAAAGCCCTGGTGTGCGCTTGGGCATAAGGAACGGCCTCAAAGGAGGCCACCATGAGTCCCAGGACTCTCATGCAAAAGCGGATTGACGACCATTTTCGGGACGTCAGCACCCGTACTGCAGACTGAAGTGTCAGTAGTTTGTCTGGAGGTAGGAAGACTCTTGCCTCCAAGGAGTCCAGAATCAGACCTAGATACTCCAGACACTGAGTCAGGACTAGAACCGACTTCTGAACGTTCAGGAGCCACCCAAACTCCCTGAGGGTCTGACTGACGATAGTCACACTTTCTTCCAATTCTGAGCCACTGTCTGCTCTTAGAAGAAAATCGTCCAGATAGCCCACGATAGCAATGACTCGCTGTCTCAGCAAAGCTAGGACCGGAGCAAGCACCTTGGTGAACACCCTCGGTGCCGAGGCTAGGCCGAAGGGAAGAGCCACAAATTGATAGTGGACTTCGCCGACCGCAAAAACTTCTGGTGGCTTGCGCAGATCGGAACATGCAAGTAGGCGTCCTTGATGTCCAAGGATGCCAGAAAATCCCCTTGATGGAGTGTAGCGATCACCGTGCGAATGGATTCCATGCGGAATTTTTGCACCTTCACGAAGGCATTCAGGGCCTTGAGGTCCAGGATTGGCCGAACCCCGTCCTTTTTTGGAACAACAAACAGATTTGAGTAGAACCCCTGAAACCTCTCCTGGGATGGAACCGGCACAATTACTCCGGACCTGATCAAATCCTGTACAGCCCCCAAGAGGGCTGCCCGACGGACAGGAAGGAGAGGGAGATTTGAGGGAAAGAATCTGTCTGGGGGCCAGGAGCGGAACTATATTCTGTATCCTGAGGTGACCACCTCGCACACCCACCGGTCGGAGATCCGGGAGGTCCACCGATCCGTGAACCTGCGAAGTCGTCCCCCCCACCCCAGAGACGGGCGGGGGCAAGACTTCACGCGGAGGCGGGCTTGGGAGCCGGCTTGTTCGGCTTACGCACCCAGGGGCGCTTGTGCCCGCCAGCCGCACTGTTGTCAGTCTGGGATGGCTTACCCGTAGACTCTGACGGACGAAAAAAAACCTTTTTTGCTGGAAAGGAAGGACCCGGTTTACGTCGGGCCTCCTTACCCTTGATAGTTTGAGGAAGGAGAGTGCTTTTACCTCCCGTGATATCCTTGATGATGTCATCCAGAGCAGCACCAAAAAGTCTACCACCCTTAAAAGGTAGATCCGTCAGGAGCTTCTTAGAGGCTAGGTCAGCAGACCAGCATTTCAACCAGATGAGACGACGCAATACCACCGCCGAGACAGAGGCCCTGGATATTAAAGGGGCCGCGTCCAACTTGGCGTCGCACACATATATCAGAGCCTGCACCATCTGGTGGGCCAGAGCAATAGTGTCTGGAGGAAGGTTATACTCCTGCACAGTTTGGTGCAAAATTTTTGCCCATTCCGTGAGTGTCTGAGACACAAGGGTCGCCGCTACTACGGGCCGTAGGGCGGATCCCAACAAGGCGAACATGGCTCTACTCACCACTTCTGACCTCCTGTCAGTGGGGTCCTTAAACGCAGGAGTCCCCTCCATCGGGAGAGTGGTGGCCTTGTTTAAACGGGCGACTGGAGGGTCGACCACCGGGGGAGAAGCCCACTTTTTAAGCAGGGCATCTTCAAAGGGGTATCTAATAAACAAACGCCGCGGGACCATGAAAGTCTTCTGCGGCTTTTCCCAGACCTGGTCAATGAGCTGGTCAAAGAAGGGTACATATGGAAAAACCTTTTTAGAAGGCTTGGTCTTAAAAGAACCAAAAGGAAACTGTATCCGCCTGAGGTTCTGCAGTCGCAGCATTTAGCTTGAGAGTGTCCCTCACAGCATCAATGAGTTCACTAACAAGCGCCCTGTCATTTACTGACTCAGAACTGGAGTCTTCCTCACAAGGAATGTCCTGTTCAAAACCATCCAAATATTCAGAGCTAGGGTCCTGAGCAGCAATAGCTAGGCCCATATCTGAATCAGAGCACTCCCCTTGTGGAGATAAAGTGGGGAGAGGGCGCTTTTTTGATCCCTTGTGCTCACACACAGCTTCCATCCTGGTCAGAAATGATTCCAGGACTGCCGACAACTGGTCCATAGGGACCACAGGTGCTGGAGCACTGGCTGCTGCCTCTGGCATGTGAGGGGAAGCTGGTGACTCTGACTCCATAATGTCCCTCTCCGAGACCACCCACAGGCTGTGCTGACTGAAGTAGGGGAATACCCAGGGAACCCACCAACCTGACCAGGACCGCTCGGTTCCGCTGCCCTGACTCACTGCGCCGCGCTGCTCAGCGTGAGTGAGCTGAGAGGAGAGAGTGTGAGGAGATTTGCGCCGTTCCCAGCGGCGCTAGAGGCCAAACTAGTGCTAAAAAAAAACGTGCGGCTACAAGAAAATGGCCGCCGCAATGTGCTCCGGCGGACCACGGCAAGATGGCCGCCAATGTAAAATCAGCACACACACCAAACATGGCGCCGAACGGCGCCCAGGCCCCTCACATCCAAAACCAAAACAGCCCCAGCGAATGCAGAGCAGCATGAGCCCCCCCCCCAGGACAGTATGGCCCCCAGGCACCCCACACAGTACAGCGCCAGCACTAGTGAACAGAGAGTGACATTAAAAAACACAGGGGGAGACAGGGAAATCCCCCACACAAGAAACACACAGCATGTACTCACCTGCAGCCAGGAGAGACTACTTACCCGTCCCCTGAGGGACCCACTGGTGTGTTTCTGACAGAACTATCACAGTGCGGTACTGAGTAGCTGTCGGCCCGGTCCACCGCGAAAGATACAGCCGGACTGTTCTATCTTGAGAGGACCGCGGAGCTGGAAGCCCACCGGCCACCCCTGGAGTCGTGGGGCATGTCGTGAACTGAGTCTCACGCACACAAGGCGAGGATCAGCACTCTCGATGGTCGGACAGGGAAGACTACGAGGATATCTTGTACCCAACCTGTTGCCCAGCCGACAGTTGATAGAAGGTCTCAAAAGAATAAAATAGGAAAAAATTCCAAAAGGAATAAAAAATAGGTCAGGAGACTGGCTCCTGAGAGAGCCACGTCTTCTCCTTCTGCTAGGCAGAAAAAAAACTGAGGTCTGCTGACTGCAGTGGGAGGGTTATGTCCGGAGGGACCGCCCCCCTGGGCGGGGCTGTTCAGCTCTGGCTGTTTAGAATGTATGTATAACATCTCACATTCTGCCTAGGTCTTCTCCTGCAAGCAGGGACATAACCCACGTGTAAAGGTTTATAAGACACGCTGTGTCAGTCCATGGATGACAAGAGAAATAAAAATCGCAGAGGTGATCAAATACCACCAAAAGAAAGCTGTATTTGTGGGAAAAAAAGGACGTCAATTTTGTTTGGGAGCCACGTCGCACGACCGCGCAATTGTGACAGTGCCGAAAGTTGAAATTTCACCTGGGCAGGAAGGGGGTATATGTGCCCAGTAAGCAAGTGGTTAATAGTAAAAAGGTCAGATCTGAGCATATAGGCCCTTTACAAAATAATCTAGAGTGGGTGACTGGGGACAAAGAGAAGGCCAATTTATTAAATACTTTCTTCAGCTCTGTGTATACAAAGGAGCATGGGGGAGTTCATGTCCATAATGGGGGTGGTAGTGACAGAGCCACAAATAATCCACAATGGCTCATAAGTGATATGGTCCAGAAATATTTAGACAGAATAAAGGTGGATAAAGCACCTGGACCTGATGGCATCCACCCACGGATCCTAAAAGAATTGAGCTCTGTAATTTCAAACCCATTATATCTAATTTTTAGGGACTCATTAATGACGGGAATAGTACCACTGGATTGGCGCAGGGCGAACGTGGTGCCTATATTTAAAAAGGGAACAAAGTCTTTACCAAGTAACTATAGTTCTTCTATAGTTGGGAAGATACTGGAGCGTTTAATAAAAGACGACAGACGAGTTCTTGCTGGAAAAAAAACTATTTAACCACTTCCCTACCCAGCCATAGTCAAATGATGTCCACAGATGGGATCTCCCATCCTGGGTGGATGTCATATGACGTCCTGGGCTTTGTGGGGGGATATCTGAATGATGCCTGCAGCTAGAGGCATCATTCAGATATCCTTTTGTTCTGCCAGTGATTCTGTGCGCCATAAGAACAATCATAGCGACGGTTCCGCAGCTTGATCGTTCTTATAGGCGGCGGGAGGGGACATCCCCCCCCTCCTGGTGCCATCCGTTGCTTCTCAGGGCTCTCCCGTGCCATCGGGGGCCCGGAGAATGAATCATCCGGCGCCGGAGGTGAACCATAGGGATGATTGGTGACTAGATGGTCACCAGTCATCTCTATGACCGTCGGAGGCCCGGGCGCGATGTGATGACGTCACACCCGGGTCCTCAGATGTAAACAAAGCCGCCATTGCGGCTAGTAAGCAAGAGATCAGTGAATTTTTTTTCACGATCTCATGCTTTCCAGCCGAGGAGAGATGTGGGGTCTTATTGACCCCGCATCTATCCAAAAAGAGGACCTATCACACACCATTCCCATTACAAGGGATGTTTACATTCCTTGTAATAGGAATAAAAGTGATTAAAAAAAAATGTAAAAAAAGTGTAAAAATAAAAAAAATTACGTAAAATAAAAAAATAAAATATTTAAAACGCCCCTGTCCCCGGTAGCTCGTGATCAGAAGCGAACACACACTCAAGTCCCGCCCACATATGTAAACGCTGTTCAAACCACATATGTGAGGTATCACCGCGTGCGTTAGAGCGCATGCAACAATTCTAGCACTAGACCTCCTCTGTAACTCTAACCTGGTAACCTGTAAATAAATTTAAAGTGTCGCCTATAGAGATTTTTAAGTACCGAAGTTTGGCGCCATTCCATGAGTGTGCGCAATTTTAAAGCGTGACATGTTAGGTATCTATTTACTCGGCGTAACATCATCTTTCATATTTTACATACAAATTGGGCTAACTTTACTGTTTTGTTATTTTTTAATTCATGAAACCATTTTTTTTTTTCTAAAAAGGCGTTTGAAAAATGATTGCGCAAATACCGTGCAAGAAAAAAAGTTCCAATGACCGTCATTTTATTCCCTAGGGTTTCTGCTAAAAAACATATATAATGTTTGGGGGTTCTGAGTAATTTTCTAGCAAAAGAATGATGATTTGTACATGTAAAAGAGAAGTGCCAGAATAGGCCCAGTATTGAGGTGGTAAAAAAAAAGCCCGGTGTTGAAGTGGTTAAGCGACAGACAGCATGGATTCATAAAAGACAGAAGTTCTCAGACAAATCAGATTTCTTTTTATGAAGAGGTAAGTAAAATCTTGGACAGAGGGGTAGCGGTGGATGCAGGGGACTGCATGCGTGTCATCTAACCGCTGGACTGTGGATGCCGTTCCGCACACGTTTCCCCATTGCAGTTGTGTTCACCTTTGTTTCAAGTTGGGATCCTAAGCCTCCCCACAGTTGAGGTTGGGGGGGATGGTTGGGACTGTTTTGTTATGTATTGTTATTCTATACTTTTACAAGCGATGTTTTACTGTGTGACTTAGGATATGTGGGTCGGTATGTTTTGATTTATGTAATGGTCCGGGTTCGGTTCTGGGGCCTGGTAGTCATGTTCCAGCTTCATCTAGCACCACAGGGTGAATATGGCTGAGTGCACCATAATTTCGTGGAACACTAGGGGTCTAAACTCATCTGTGAAGAGATCACTGGTGTTTCAGTTCCTTAATGCTCACCGCCCCCAGATATGCATCCTTCAGGAGACGCATTTAACAGGCAGCAAACTTTTAAGCCTTAGACGATCCTGGGTGGGGCACCTCTACCACTCCACTCATACCAACTATTCCCGGGGAGTTAGCATTCTAGTTCACAAATGTCTGTCTTTTAAGTTGTTGGCACTGGAGCTGGACCTGGACGGGAGATATGTCATAATGCATGCTGTGATAGATAGGTTGGAGCTGGTGGTGGTGGGTCTCTACCTGCCCCCCACCCGGCATCCATGAGATTAACCAGCTAGTTTCTAAGATTGCTGTATTTGGTACAGATAACGTGGTGATCATGGGCGACTTCAACCTGGTCCCGGATTGGACAAACTCTCCGGCGTGACGGGCCCACTTTCTGACCTGTCCTCCTGGGCAGAGGCCTCCAATTTGACTGTTGTGTGGCGGTGGCGTTACCCTGGTCAGCGAGCCTACACATGTCACTCAGCCTCACATAAAACCTTCTCACGCATTGATCTGGCCTATGCAGGGGGGGTCTGTCCTCCCTAGGATCAGAGACGTTACCATCCTTCCTCGGGGTGTCTCGGATCATGCTCCTCTGCAGTTGAGGCTGAGCGTGTCCGCGACTCCTGGGGAAGGATTATGGAGACTGTCCAGATTCTGGCTGTCCGACTCCAGGATTTCTGAGCCATATCGAGCTGAGGCGATTCAATTCTGGCGGGACCTGGACCCTACTATACCTCTGACCGTGTCTTGGGATGCGTTCAAGGCCTTCTCTAGGGGCAGCCTGCAGACACATATCCGTAGGACTCGCAGGAACATGAGGGAGGATATAAAGAGGGCTGAGACAAGGGTGACTACACTTGAGACAGAATACTCTGCTACCAGGGACTCTGGGGTATATTCTGACTTTCAGGCCGCATTGAGAGATGTGCTCCTGCTCCGAACATCCGCTACAAAAACAAAATTTCTACACCAATCCCAACGTATATTCGAGCATGGGGAGAAGATGGGTAGCATGCTGGCGTGGCTGACGAGGGAGAGCTCCTCACCTGTGACCATATCGGCAATAGCTGACTTAGATGGGTCGCTGTTGACTGATCCCACCGCCATCAACGGCCGCTTTGCATCCTTCCGGCTGACGTGCACGGATGAGGAGCTCACGGCATATCTGGAGGAGATGGAGCTGCCTTGCTTGACGTCCGCCTACAGAGATGCATTAGATGCCCCTATCACGCTGGACGAGATTCGGCGGGCGGTGTCTTCCCTGCAAAACGGTAAGACACCGGGTCCGGGTGGCATCCCTGCAGAACTCTTTAAGACATATGTAGAGGAACTGCTTCCCGCATTTAAACTTATGCTACAAAAGGCTGTGGAGGGGGACTGTCTCCCCCAGACCATGGCTGAGGCAGTTATAGTAGTCATTCTCAAACCAGGCAGGGCCCCTGACCAGTGCTCCTCGTACCGTCCGATATCTCTCCTAAATGTCGATGCCAAGATATTGGCCAAGATTTTAGTCGGGCGCTTGAATGTTGTGATCACTGCCTTGGTGTACGCTGATCAATCTGGGTTTATGCCAGGGCGAGGGACTGATATTAATATACGGCGACTCCTCACACATCTCCCTAGGGCGGACAGAGACGGTCCGGGGGTGGTGGCCTCTCTAGATGCTGAGAAAGCGTTTGACTCTGTACTTTCGTCTGTCCTTAGGCCCCACTGGAAAGCTTGAGAAAGCCCTGATTAAATAGAGGGGGGACATCCCTGACCTGACGGAGGAGGAATAGGAGGCTACCCTATCCTCCTTTGTGACGAACATGATCTCAGCCAAAGACCGGTTCTTGCAGGTTAAGTTCCTCCACAGGGCCTACTTCACTCCAAAATGACTGACTATTAAGGACCCGGAGACCACGGTGAATTGTCCTCGATGTGACCTGCAGGATGCCTCCTTCCTACATATGGTCTGGACCTGCCCACGTCTGGTAGATTACTGGATGGGGGTTGTGGACTGCCTCAACGGAATCACGTCCCTGGATATGGGACCTGATTCTCGGGTATTGCTGCTCAACATCTTTGGAGCAACGGTTCGGGGCAAATATACTAGGCTGTTCCTAAGCTGTGGCGTACGGTTGTGAACTCAGTGTTACCACTCTACAAACTTACATACCTTAATCGGAATTGCCCCGGCAAATTTGATAAAATATGGTTGGGATGGATAGATGCCTGGGGGGAGGAGCCCCTGGAGAACGAACAGGATGTAGTAGCTGGAGATGCACCACCGCCCTGAATCCATAGGTTGGTTTTCCTATAAGTAGATGACCTGTTTTGATATGCAATTCATCCACTTGCTCAAGGTTCCTTTAACTCCCCCATCCCCCCTCCTCTCTCCTCTCCCTTCCCCCCCATCTGGGTCATTCTGGGTTATTATGCTGAAATGTCTACCTCCTGAGCCAACGTTGGAACGTTCTTTGGACTTTGTTCTCACCCATCCTGTGGTCAACATTGTTGCTGTTTACCAAGTCACTCTGTGTATTATGCTTCATGTAAAAGATTGTGTGTGTGCATTGCTTGTACTGTAAAGATCTAAATAAAAATCAAATCTTCTTGTTAAAAAAAAAAAAATAAGTTCAAATACAAACTCAAACTGAAGGTCCATGTTCCCATGCATACCGAGAACTCCTCCATATACACAAGGACATGAACCAACAATCGCATAGAAACATTGTATACAATATACATAGACAACACCAATTAAAACAATTGAAGAAAGGCATACAGTGTTAGAAAGAGGATAGCGATTGTGATAAATACAAAACCATTAATCTAATGTGAACATACAAATGTATGCAGGTGCATACATACGCAAGCACCCACACACAAAATCATTTATTCCTCCGTGCAAGTCTGAAGACAAATCCAACAGCATATATGTATGTGCACATGCACACACACACATATGCTCACATCATGAAAACATGCCACCATCACAGGGTTTGCAAGGACGCATGTACCCCAATACAGTTATGGCTCTCATATGGTAATTGATTGTGAACCTTACACGTATTCTACATATAATTATATAAACTTCGGTCCAATGCGTCCACACAAAAAATAGGATTTTTATAACAGCTTACCTGTAAAATCCTTTTCTTGGAGTACATCACGGGACACAGAGCGGCATAGTCATTACTATGTGGGTTATATAGAATTACCTTCAGGTGCTGGCACTGGCAACTTCCAAAACAGGAAGTACCCTCCACTATATAAGCCCCTCCCATCCGGGAGCACCTCAGTTTTGTAGCAAAGCAATACGTGTCCCCAAAAGAGGGGTGGGAGCTCTGTGTCCTGTGATGTACTCCAAGAAAAGGATTTTACAGGTAAGCTGTTATAAAAATCCTATTTTCTTTCTCGTACATCACGGGACACAGAGTGGCATAGTCATTACTATGTGGGACGTCCCAAAGCAATGCCAAATGAGGGGGGGGGATACACCATACATAAGCTGGGCGCCATCAGGCATGAGGATCCTTTGCGGCCTGCAACACACTGCACCCAAAGGCGATATCCTCCTGACCTCTAATGTCTACCTGGTAGAACCTAGTAAACGTGTGTACTGAAGACCATGTTGCGGACTTACAGATTTGAGCCAGGGAGGCCTGGTGATGCACTGCCCATGAAGTTCCAACTGCTCTCGTGGAGTGCGCCCTAACTTTGAACGGAGGCGGTCTATTTCTCAAGCCATAGGCTTGCATTATGACCTGTCGAATCCACTTGGCTAAAGTAGATTTTGATGCTGCCTGACCCTTTCTAGGGCCTTCCGGCAGAACAAACAAAGAATCCGTTCTACGAATCTGAGCAGTGGCCTTTAGATAAGTTTTAACTGCTCTTACTACATCCAAAGAATGCAATAACTTTTCCTCTACCGAGCTCGGTTTGGGGAAAAAAGAAGAAAGAACCACATCCTGTGAAGTGAAACCTCGATACCACCTTAGGAAAAAAGGCTGGGTGAGGACGTAATACTACTCTGTCCTTATGAATAACCAGATATGGCTCTTTACAGGACATGGCGGCTAATTTCGACACTCTTCTAGCTGAGCATATGGCTACTAAAAATATCAATTTTCTGGTGAGTAGAACCAAGGAAATGTGCCGCAAAGGTTCAAATGGCTGCTTCTGCAGAACCGACAGAACCAAATTTAGATCCCATGGGCATATGGGAGCTTTAATCGGTGGAATAATACGAGTCACCCCTTGCATAAAGGATTTGACAAGTGAATGCATAGCCAGGGGCCTTTGAAATAGTATTGATAAGGCCGAAACCTGACCCCTGATAGTACTTAAGGCAAACTTCCTGTCTACAGCCCACTGCAGGAAGTCCAGAATTCTGCCTATAACGTACTTACGTGGATGCCATTTCCTGGCCTCACACCAAGTGATGTACGCCCTCCAGACTCTATAGTAAATCTGCCTGGATACAGGCTTCCTGGCATTGATTATAGTTGATACCACAGAGTTAGAGAGACCTCTCTTCTTTAGGATGTGGGATTCAATAGGAGAGTTAGTAAGGAAGGGTGGTATATCGGTCATTGCGAAAGCAGGTCCGGACGCCGTGGAAGGGTCCAAGGACTCTCCACAGACATTTTTATGATCTCCGCGTACCAGGCCCTTCGGGGCCACGCTGGAGCCACCAGGATCACCGGCTTCTCTTCCAACCTGACTCTGCGAAGGAGTCGAGGCAACAATTGTAGCGGAGGGAATACATATATCAGTCTGAACTGATCCCGGGGGGAACACCAGAGCATCCGAGCCGCAAGCGAGGGGATCCCTTGTCCGGGAGACAAACCTGTCCACCTTCGCGTTGAATCTGGATGCTAGCAGATCTACATCCGGTGTTCCCCATCGCTGACATATTGCTCGGAAGACCTCGGGATGAAGGGACCATTCCCCTGGGCATAACTGTTGGCGACTCAGAAAATCCGCCTTCCAATTCTCCACCCCTGGAATGAAGACAGCTGATATACATGGGACATGCTTTTCTGCCCATTCCAGGATAGGACTTACAGTGCCTTGCGAAAGTATTCGGCCCCCTTGAACTTTTCATCCTTTTGCCACATTTCAGGCTTCAAACATAAAGATATAAAATTTAAATTTTTTGTGAAGAATCACCAACAAGTGGGACACAATTGTGAAGTGGAACGAAATCTATTGGATATTTTAAACTTTTTTAGCAAATAAAAAAATGAAAAGTGGTGCGTGCGAAATTATTCGCCCCCTTTACTTGCAGTGCAGCAAACTCACTCCAGAAGTTCAGCGAGGATCTCTTAATGATCCAATGTTGTCCTAAATGACTGATGGTGATAAATAGAATCCACCTGTGTGTAATCAAGTCTCTGTATAAATGCACCTGCTCTGTGATAGTCTCAGCTTTCTGTTGAAAGCGCAGAGAGCATCATGAAGACCAAGGAACACACCAGGCAGGTCCGTAATACTGTTGTGGAGAAGTTTAAAGCCGGATTTGGATACAAAAAGATTTCCCAAGCTTTAAACATCCCAAGGAGCACTGTGCAAGCGATCATTTTGAAATGGAAGGAGTATCAGACCACTGCAAATCTACCAAGACCTGGCTGTCCCTCTAAACTTTCAGCTCAGACAAGGAGAAGACTGATCAGAGATGCAGCCAAGAGGCCCATGATCACTCTGGATGAACTGCAGAGAACTACAACTGAGGTGGGAGAGTCTGTCCACAGGACAACAATCAGTCGTACACTGCACAAATCTGGCCTTTATGGAAGAGTGGCAAGAAGAAAGCCATTTCTCAAAGATATCCATAAAAAGTCTTGTCTAAAGTTTGCCACAAGCCACCTGGGAGACACACCAAACATGTGGAAGAAGGTGCTCTGGTCCGATGAAACCAAAATCCAACTTTTTGGCCACAATGCAAAACGATATGTTTGGCGTAAAAGCAACACAGCTCATCACCCTCAACACACCATCCCCACTGTCAAACATGGTGGTGGCAGCATCATGGTTTGGGCCTGCTTTTCTTCAGCAGGGACAGGGAAGATGGTTAAAATTGAGGGGAAGATGGATGCAGCCAAATACAGGACCCTTCTGGATGAAAACCTGTTGGAGTCTGCAAAAGACCTGAGACTGGGATGGAAATTTATCTTCCAACAAGACAATGATCCCAAACATACAGCAAAATCTACAAAGGAATGGTTCACAAATAAACGTATCCAGGTGTTAGAATGGCCAAGTCAAAGTCCAGACCTGAATCCAATCGAGAATCTGTGGAAAGAGCTGAAAACTGCTGTTCACAAACGCTCTCCATCCAACCTCACTGAGCTTGAGCTGTTTTGCAAGGAAGAATGGGCAAGAATTTCAGTCTCTCGATGTGCAAAACTGATAGAGACATACCCCAAGCGACTTGCAGCTGTAATCGCAGCAAAAGGTGGCTCTACAAAGTATTAACGCAAGGGGGCCGAATAATTTTGCACGCCCCACTTTTCATTTTTTTCTTAGTTAAAAAAGTTTCAAAAATCCGATAGATTTCGTTCCACTTCACAATTGTGTCCCACCTGTTGGTGATTCGTCACAAAAAATTTAAATTTTATATCTTTATGTTTGAAGCCTGAAATGTGGCAAAAGGATGAAAAGTTCAAGGGGGCCGAATACTTTCGCAAGGCACTGTACTTCCCTCTGGGCTGCACGACTCCTGGTGCCTCCCTGATGATTGATATATGCCACTGCTGTGGCATTGTCTGATTGAATTCTGACAGGGGACCCTTGGAGTTTGGATGTCCAGGCTACTAGGGCATACCGGGCTGCTCGTATCTCTAAGAGATTGATGGGCAGGGTTTTTACTACATTTGACCCTCTGCCCTGGAGAGACCATTGCTCCAGTACTGCCCTCCAGCCTATAAGGCTGGCATCTGCAGTGACCACCTTCCAGGATATCGGACTGAAGGGTTTTCCCTTCTGGAGATTCTGGGGGATCAACCACCAGCAGAGACTCTTCCGAACGGAAGGGGACAAAGCCATCGGGAAGTCTAGAGCCTGAACTTTTCCGTTCCAGGCTGACAATATGGCCCTCTGCAAATTCCTTGCGTGGAATTGGGCATATGGCACAGCTTCGAATGATGCTACCATCTTTCCTAGCAGCTTCATGCACAGGCGTATGGACGGCTGTCTTTTTTTGCACAAAGCAGACGGACCAAGCCCCTCAAGGAGGATACCTTGTCTAGAGGTAAGAAAATCTTCCTCTGGTCTGAATCCAGCCGTAGCCTTAGATATACCAGGCTTTTTACTGGCTGTAGGGCTGACTTGTCCAGGTTGATGATCCAACCGTGAGATTCTAGATACTTGATTGTATCGACAATTACCACTTCTAGCTTGGCAACTGAGTGGTCCATCAACAACAGGTCGTCTAGGTATGCCATTATCGTTACACCTCGTGTTCTTAGATCGGCCAACAGTGGGGCCAGAATTTTTGTGAACACTCGTGGTGCTATGGCCAGACCGAATGGTAAGGCTCTGAACTGAAAATGGCGCCCTTCTACTGCAAAGCGTAGAAATTTTTGATGACCTGGAAAGATGGGAACATTGAAGTAAGCATCTTTGATGTCGATCGAGGCTAACCATTCCTCCCCCTGTAGGGCAGCGGTGACCGATCGGATCGACTCCATCCGGAAGGACCGGATGTTTAGAAATTTGTTTAGACCCAATATGGGTCTTATGTCCCCGTTTGGCTTCGGGACTGTGAAAAGGTTTGAGTAGAAACCCAACCCCCACTCTTCCATAGGAACCTCCATAATTACTCCTTGGAGCAATAGTTGTTCTAACGCCACTAGGAGACACCTTCTTTTCAGAGGGTGTTTTGGCATGCCTGACCACATAAAATGGGAAGGAGGAGACTCTTTTAACTCCAACTTGTATCCCCGAGTTACTGCGGAGAGCCCATCTGTCTTTGATCGTCTCCCGCCAGGTCTCTGCGAACAACTGAAGTCTTCCCCCCACCCATTTGAGTGGGGGCAGCCCTTCATAGGCTTGACTTGGAGGCTGGTTTAGTACCTCTTCGGATCCAGGGTTTCTTATTACCCTGTGACTGTCCCTGATTTTTACCTCCTGAGTTTGACCGAGGAGGCCGTCGGAACTGCTTAGTAGCAGACGTCCCAGGGATAGGAGAGGTAGTCCTCTTAAAAGATGGACCCCTAGACCTCTTTTTAATCGGTAAGAGTACTTTTACCACTGGAAATCTTCTGGATATATTTATCCAGGTCTTCGCCAAAAAGGCGTTCTCCATGAAATGGGAAGCTAACTAAGAGCTTCTTACAGGGAGCCTCAGCAGACCAGTTCTTGAGCCACAGAAGCCTACGCATATGTACCAAAGACAGCGTGAGGCGGGAGGCCTGATGGATAGAATCCTTGATGGCGTCAACCGCAAAGCATAATGCTCTAGGCAGATCAGCCAGAGCCTGGGCCTGCTGGTCTGGCAAATCCCTCAGGACCATTTTCATTTGATCCTTTAAAGCTTGGCAGACCCCAATAGCTGCCACTGCTGGCTGTGTAACAGCCCCTGCTGTGGAAAAAGCAGATTTTAATAAAGATTCCAATTTTTTATCTACTGGATCCTTGAACATTTGAACATTATCTACTGGACATGTCAGTGATTTGTTCACAGAAGAGATGGCTGCGTCCACCGTAGGAACATTCCATCTCTGGGTGAATTTTTCCTCCATGGGATAGATCACCTGAAATTTCTTAGGTGGAACAAATAGTTTATCAGGATGTTCCCAGTCCTGGTATATAAGTCCTTCCAATAATGGATGAATTGGAAAGGAGCAATTAATCTGGGGAGCTTTTAGCGACCCCAATGAGGAGACAGCAGTAGTTGATGGTTCAACAAGAGGCATTTTAAAATGCAGATTGAACCATGTCAGTTAGGGTCTGGACCCACAATCTTTCAGTCTGTGATGCTGAAAATGGTTCATCTACTGTCGATTCCTCAAAAACAGAGTTAACCTCCTCCTGATCCCCTTCAGGTAGGTCAATCCCTTCCTGGGACTGTTGCTCTGCCCACAGGCACTCTAATGGAGGTGATGGAGATCTGGCGCGCTTTCTTTCCTGTAGAGAAGAAGCGATCAATGCTGCCAATCTCTGCTCCAATCCCTCCAGAGTTGAGGCAAAAACCTCCTCTGTTATATATGCAGGAGCAGGTGGACTGAGGACAGCCGCAGTACCTGGCACTCCCGGGGGTTCCTTATGGGCATTAACCTCAGATTTTTCAGGGGAGGAAGGTGCAGATGACTGCTCTAGATCCTCAGAGCCCGATGGAGACCCCCTACACTTCCTGAGAGATATATCTCGGAGTTTTTTAGGCGGCATATTCCTTAGTTCAAAGCTGAGGTATTCCAGCCGCAATACACCCCTTTACTGAAATAGTCTAATGCAATTTGCTGCTATGTACATCAGTGGGTGTCTACTAATGCGTCTTTCTGGGGATGCCTGTATCAACCGCCCGCTGTAAGCCCCTATACCATGCTACCAGCTCCTTTTTTATGCCCTGTGTCCATAGCAAGCAGCGTGGACTGAGTCCTTTTATCTTGCTGGGACGCCCGCACATGCGCAGAAGCGCCTGGCGCACAGAGCGCGTCATCCGCCAGGCTCCGCCCCCTTTTTGAAGCTAAATCTACAAAAGAAAGCGTGTGCGCGCGCGCGCACGTGTGCGCTCTTGGCGCTATGTAGGGAGAGGAGCCAGGGTCCTTGTCTCACCAGGACCCGGGGATGGAAGAAACTACTTGGCAGCATGACAGAGGAATGCAGCTTCCCTGATAGAGAGCTCACTCATCTGCCTGGACTTTCACCATGGAAGGAATAGTCCCAAGAAAAAAGACGTTCCACAGCGGCCTCCAGTGGACAAACACAGGTACCGCACTTTTGTCTTTTTTTTTTTTTTTTCTCTAAACCTCCTTTATGAAAAACATTTCCAGGTTTACAAAAAAACTTCCTTCATGAAAAGACATTTCTAGGATTTTTTAGGCATATACAGCTATTAGCGGGAATACCTTTAGGTAACAGGCAGAAAGACATATTAGGCTTGGGGGTCCCCTCAATAGAACCAAGTTCCTGAGGGGCCCCCACTTACCTTTTCCCCGCCGCAGGACTTTGTTTGGTCCACAGAAGCCCAAACTTCACCTATCACGGCAGGCATTGTACTAGACCTTCAGGGACCGGGTTCCCAAGGATTCCACTCCCCTGGACCTGTATAGCACCCTGCACAGAAAACATCTTGGTCATGGGTATGACCAGAGCTCTGGATCCCAGGGTCCAGCCCTCCTAAGAGAGGCATTACAGGCAAAACCTTGCTCTTCTCTGCAAGGCCCAGGTACCGACCGTTTAGCTATGAAGCTTTTTTGGTCGGATCCGGAATAGCTTGCTAAGGCCCAGAGAACCTGTACACAAGCCCAGATGAATACATGTTAACCTTGGCCAACACCTTAGACACTGACAAAAAACTGAGGTGCTCCCGGATGGGAGGGGCTTATATAGGGGAGGGTACTTCCTGTTTTGGAAGTTGCCAGTGCCAGCACCTGAAGGTAATTCTATATAACCCACATAGTAATGACTATGCCGCTCTGTGTCCCGTGATGTATGAGAAAGAAATACATACGAATGAAGATGGTAGGAAACACTCACGGATAAATATAAAAAAATAAAGATAAAAGATAATTTAATAAATGCCACCTCCTAAAGGAGTCCATACCCAGACGAGGAACCAGCTATAATCACCGGATTCTACACAATAAAGTGAAGACATAAAAACACACCAGCACTGTGACAGAACCGATGCAGATCGTACAGTGATCCTCCAACCCGAATCATACACGATCAGGCTCTCATCATACACCTGGAGCAGCGGTTCTTTTTCCTTGTATATTGGCTTCTCGCAACACGCTAGCTTGGTGGAGCCTATTGACTTGTTTAACCCTTTCCATACAGGGCTTTTTATACCACTTCCATACCGGGCCTATTCTGGCACTTCTCTCCTACATGTACAAATCATCATTCTTTTGCTAGAAAATTACTCAGAACCCCCAAACATTATATATGTTTTTTTTTAGCAGACACCCTAGGGAATAAAATGACGGACGTTGCAACTTTTTATCTTGCACGGTATTTGCGCAATCATTTTTCAAACGCCTTTTTTGGGGAAAAAAAATGCTTTTATGAATTAAAAAATAACAAAACAGTAAAGTTAGCCCAATTGTTTTGTAAAATATGAAAGCTTGTTATGCCGACTAAAAAGATACCTAACATGTCACGCTTTAAAATTGCGCACACTCATGGAATGGTGCCAAACTTCGGTACTTAAAAATCTCCATAGGCGACGCTTTGAAATTTTTTACAAGTTAGAGTTACAGAGGAGGTCTAGTGCTAGAATTGTTGCACGCGCTCAAACGCACGCGGCGATACCTCACATATGTGGTTTAAACAGCGTTTACATATGTGGGCGGGACTTGCGTGTGTGTTCGCTTCTGAGCGCAAGCTATTGGGGACAGGGGCGTTTTATTTTTATTTTACTTTTTTTTTATTTTTACTTTTTTTTTTACACTTTTTTTTTTGATCACTTTTATTCCTATTACAAGGAATGTAAACATCCCTTGTAATAGGAATGTGTGTGACAGGTCCTCTTTATGGAGAGATGCGGGGTCAATAAGACCCCACATCTCTCCTCCAGGCTGGAAAGCATGAGATTGTGAAAAAAAATTCACTGATCTCATGCTCACTAGCCGCAATGGCGGCTTTGTTTACATCTGAGGACCCGGGCGTGAAGTCATCACATCGCGCCCGGGCCTCCGACGGTCATAGACATGACTGGTGACCATCTGGTCACCAGTCATCTCTATGCGCGTCATGTGACCCACCACCGGCGCCGGATGATTCTCTCCGGGTCCCCGATGGCACGGGAGAGCCTGGAGAAGCACCGGATGGCGGCGGGAGGGGGGGGATGTCCCCTCCCGCCGCCTATAAGAACGATCAAGCAGCGGAACCGCCGCTATGATCGTTCTTATGGTGCGCAGAATCGCCGGCTGAAGACAAGGATATCTGAATGATGCCTCTAGCTGCAGGCATCATTCAGATATCCCCCCTCAAACCCAGGATGTCATATGACGTTCACCCGGAGGGAGAGAGGGTTCCTGCCGGCATCATTTTACAATGACCCGGTATGGAAGTGGTTAATGGTGAGTGTTGCCACTCTATTTTAAAACATTATGACTGATAACACCATATATTTTGACATCAGCCGCACCTTTCGTTTATTGGGCGACAATCCATTGAGGACCAACGCACGTGAGACCTTCAATAATAAGATTGATTATGAAGTTGGCTCAATACGATTGTTATTTCGAAAACTGGAAAAGAGCATGATCAAGGAGATTAGGGCGTTTTGGGAATGGAGTTCTCTTTCTGAATATTTGTTAACTGAACACATACCACGAGGACTGAGGGTCAAAAACGTCCCTACTTTTGAACTGTTTAATGAGTCCCTTAAAACCCAATGGACCAACGCCCTATCCACATGCTCAAGAGCTCTGATAATTATTATTATTTCATCTAAAAAGAAGGAGATGGACATTTTACAACAAGAAATCTCAGAGCTCCAAATGGCCATTAAACCATTACAAGGTGCGAGCGAATTTACACATCTCGATCAACGATTAAATAATGAATTAAATCGATTAGAAAATGAAATTATAGCAAATAAGAAGGAAAAAATGTTACGTGACAAGATTGATTACGATACCAACAACGTGTACATCTGAAAACGTAGGCGTAACTGGAGTGGTGTGTCCCAATCCAATAATGGAACCAAAAAGCATGTCAGTTTTTCTGACAAATTACTGGAACAGTGGGATGACACTCTGGCCGTTTCGGATTTGGAACCATCACCGGATCGCCCATCCACCAGCAGCCAATTGGATAGATCTACTCCAGGTCCCCCCAAAAACGCGGGCAGAAGATCCCACCAAAACAGGAGGGGTCGGGGCGGCCACAAAAATACAGGCGGACACACCGCGGGCGGAGGAAATGTGGGCTCAGAGGAACAGACAAGATACCCATCTCGGCGTCAGGCACGCAGGTTGTAACAGACTTTTCTAATGTCCTTAATCTTTCTGATAGAACACTCACGGGTGGAGAAATATCTCTTTTGTCTAAGGGACTTAATTTCTGTCCACAGAGACACTTTAATTTGTTTGATACAATTGTAGACATCAATAGGTTTGTGAAGAATTTAACAATTAAAAGGCATTATTTTTCAATAGATACTGGGGCCTCCGCACCTCTTGATCCTATATCTGCTAATGATGAATTTTTTTGTACGGAACACTGTGCAATTAGAGATCTAGAGGAGTTGACAGCGGAAAGTGGTATGGGCGGTTGTTCACTGGTGTGTGCTGGTTCCGTCAGATCTGTTCCATTTAAATCCACTACGAACTTCTATCCAGTCAATTTACGGTCTGCTGACATGGCTAAGTTTCAGAAAGCCATTAAACGCGTTCGGACGGCCCTGGCACACCGGACACAACAGGGTGAGACAGCATGGCATGATAATATTACCAGTGAAGAGAGATTGGCATTAAGAAATCTGAGTGAGGACGATACAATTATTGTCTAATTCAGATAAGGGAGGTTTGATTGTGGTTTTAAACACTGAGCAATACAGACAGGAAGCTATCCAACAACTAACAGATCGGTCTACCTATGGAACCTCACCAAAAAGTTTAGAGGTGTGCTTGTGGAATTGATACGTAGTGGTATGGGACTTGGTCTATTTAGTCAAAAGGAGGCCGTGTCTAGTACAGAACTGTCCTGTCCTTCCTACGTTTTATCATTTGCCAAAAACACACAAGGGGTTAGACCCTCTGCATGGAAGACCAATAATATTGGGTATCAATTCCCTCAATGAGCAGTTGTGCCAGTGGCTGAATAGACAGTTACAGCCTTTGGTGAGCCAGCTCCCAGGTTATCTTAAAGATACCAATCACCTTCTGTATGTCATGAAAGATCTCAGGTGGGAGGACGACTACTCATGGGTTACCTTTGATGTCAGCAGCCTCTACTCTTCCATCCCCCACAATCAGGCGATCACAGTCGTGCTCTTTTATTTGGAAACGCTGACTGATCTATCTATTGAACACCGACTTTTCATTGCAGATGTGTTGGAGTATCTACTGTCACACAATTTCTTTGTGTTCGATGGGGATCTCTACCTCCAGAGTTGTGGGGCAGCTATGGGAGCGAAATTTTCGCTCTTACTGGCCAACCTGCACATGGGTTGGTGGGAGCGGTCCCACATCATGTATTTCTACTCAGATGCCCCTCGAGGCTGAAGTTTTGTGATTGATCGGGCTGTGTACTATTGCTGATTATCACCACCCCCGAAACCCCTGTAGCTATTGGGGTGGTCTATTTAAGATCTATCAGCCATTCTAGTCATTGTAATGATTAAGCGTCTACGTGACTTTGGTGTCATCACTGTGAACAATAAAAGGCATTTGGAATCTCTGGATGTGTAGCCGTTTCTTTTCTTCTATTACAAGTTTCCCATGGAGGCGGGCCGGCGCTGGCACTCTATGAGACACTCCACTTCAGGCTCTCACCATACACCTGGAGCAGCGGTTATTTTCCCTTGTATATTGCCTTCTCCTAATTGTTGCTGTTTTTTTTACACTATATACATTTTAAAATTTATTTTTAGGATTGTAATTGCACATTTTTTTTTCATTATATTTTTATTTTGTAATCCATTTTTGTTAATTATGTGCCAGTAACAGTTATTTGAAGAGAATCTGTAGTTCGCCTCTAGATGGCGTTTCCCATCCACTCCATTGTTTACGTTTTTTCATCTTTTAGTTTTTGATCTTTTTTTTTTCTCCTTTGTGGTCACTTTTTAATGAGGTTTGAACCTCTTTTGACCACTATTGCATTCTATTGTCAGTTAATCATAACTATAGGTGGCTTTTGTTTTTACTGTGCAAATCCAGACCCCAGCAAAATGCCTGCCGATTCCCATTGGTATGTGTTGGCCTCTAGTATCTGAGCTCCGGCACTATGGCCGCCGTATTTTTCTATATGGAAGCTGCTGGATGGAGAATGGCCTCTGGAGGTGACGGGAGGGCTGTATATATACACACACACACACACACACACACACACATATATATATATATATATATATATAAAATATACAAACACACTGTGGATTATTATTACCGCTATACCCCTGGATGATGTCCTATTTGATGAAACGCAGTGACTTTATCACATCTGCCGGGGTGCTGATCATGCATATCGGTTTTACATGCAATGTTTTACTTGCCTTATGTGAGTAGTTTTATATTTACACTATGGAGTTTGTTTGAGATAGGGGAGGGCGTCCATGTTTTAAAGCAATACGGCTTTGTTTGCTGGGAGCATGCACGCTTTCCCTGCCTGGACACGCCCATAGGACTTTAGCCATTATGTATTATTGTATGGTTCTGATCCATGATTAAGTATGGTTGGCGTCATTGATAGCAGTGAGTTGGGTTGCACACGGCTTTGTGCAGGGCCATGCTTTCTACTGTTCCTTTGTCTCACAGAGAGCATGGTCCCTGTACACAGCCGTTTGCACACATCACTGCTGGCATTTTATTTGAATTTAAACATGTCTGTGATAGGTTCTTTTGAAAATATACAAAATGTCTGAATGTCTGTTTTGTGAAGCCACCACCTTCTTTTGTTACTCATGTTGACTATAAATAAAGGGAGCTGACTATCCCAGGGAGACACTCTGCTCTGGGATGGCTTGATGATAAGACCTATGTGATGATGCTTGCTTCTTGGAATGGATGAACGGTGAGTGAACTTTAGCCTAAAGATAGCATTATTGCAAAAAGATGGAATCTAAAGTGTGTGTTTATTTAGCACAGGAAATATAGGCTGTGTGCTCTGTATACAAGCTATGTTTCCACGACAGTTAAATTGCGGGCCAGGACCTTTGGGAATAGATGGAGCCCCTTTGGACATCGGATCGAAATGGGGGGAGAGTGGATCTACGTTCCGATGCGTGGGGGGGGGGCTCTGCTCTGTAAAAGAACACATTTTTTGTCTTTTTGAAATAATGTTGTAGGTTTGCAGTATGAGAGATGTGTGTGTGTGTGTGTGTCTGGGAATCTGATCGTGCGTGTGTGTGTGTTTTTGTTGGGAGAGAGATCGTATGCCTGTGAATCCGATCGTATGTATGTGATTAGATTGTTTGGCTGCATTGTTAGTCTGGTCCCTGTGTGAGAGAAGCTGAAAATGGCTGCTCCCATAAGGTTTAGCGGGGGTGGGGCAGGCAGCATGGCCATCAGTGACCAGCATGTTTGATAGTTCTGTGTCAGAACAAAGTTGTGTGCAGTGTTTGAGCCTGTGTGAATGCTGATGGAAACTGTATATTGTGTATGAAATGAAGGTATAGATGTGGGATTATTCAGCCTGCAATGTGTGTGTTTGGCGGAGCTGTTTGTATTTCTCAAAGGCTTGTCAGAGCAGCCATGTGCTTGAATGGGGGAAGGGCTTGCCCACTGCTTTGTGTTGCAGGGGCTATGCTCTGAGGGAAGGGAACTCTGAGCAGGCATGCAGGCAACATTGTACTGTATGTTTGTGGTGAATATCTCAGAGAATATGAACTTAGAGAAATGAATATGTTTTTAATATTGTCATGTAACCAACATTTATTGAATGTGAAAAAAAAAAGTTTGTAAGTGTACATGTGGTCCTTGTAGAGTGTAGCTGACACATTTTTCAGTGGATTTTGATGATAATTTAGAAAAGTTTCAATGGTGTAGTCAGTCTTTGTGAAGAAAAACATTTTTGATTTTCTTTTAAAGAGATGCTGGTTTTGGTGGAAAAAAAATACATGCGTTAATGGCGCCATTCCTGGCTTTTGTTGCTGGCCTTGTGGTTTGTCTGCCATTTTGAGGCGCAGTTTCTCCTTGGCCTGTGGGCATCATATAAGGAAAGGTGCAGCCACCTTTCTTTTGGGCGCTATACAGTAGGTGCCGCCGATATTGTGTCAATCTCGCCGCTTCTAGCGGCGAGATTGACACCCTATGAGCTCCGTCACGAGAGCCAGCGCCGAGCTGTCTCATCATCGGGAAAGGAAAAATGTTCCTTTCACGATGAGCGTCACGCATTGCCGATAGACGGAGATCCGACGTGGATTCCCGCCAATACCAGGCACTGCGTTTGGTATGAATCCTGAGCGGGAACTCCACGCCAATTTTTAAAGAAAAAAACGGCGTGGGTTCCCCCTCCAGGAGCATACCAGGCCCTTGGGTCTGGTCTGGATTTGAAGGGGAAACCCTACGCCGGAAAAACGGCGTGGGGGTCCCCCTCAAGATCCAAACCAGACCCTTATCCGAGCACGCAACCTGGCAGGCCACAGGGGAAGAGGGGGGGACGAGAGAGCGCCCCCCTCCCTCCTGAACCATACCAGGCCGCATGCCCTCAACATGGGGGGGTTTGGTGCTCTGGGGCAGGGGGGCGACCTGCGGCCCCCCCACCCCAGAGCACCCTGTCCCCATGTTGATGAGGACAGGGCCTCTTCCAGACAACCCTGGCCGTTGGTTGCCGGGGTCTGCGGGGGGGCTTATCGGAATCCGGGAGCCCCCTTTAATAAGGAGGCCCCCAGATCCCGGCCCCCCCACCCTATATGAATGAGTATGGGGTACATCGTACCCCCTACCCATTCACCTGGTGGAAAAAAATGGCAATAAAAAAAACACACAGCTTTTTAAAGTATTTTATTGCACAGCTCCGGGGGTCTTCTTCCGTCTTCGGGGGTCTCCGGTGTCGTCGCCACGCTCTCCGGTTCTTTCTTCTCCCGGGCCACCGCTACCTTCTTCCAGCTCTTTTGCTAGCGGGGCCCGGTCTTCTCCGTCGCCTTCTTCTCCCGCTCTCCGGTTCTTTCTTTTGTCGGGCCACCGCTACCTTCTTCCAGCTCTTTTGCTAGCGGGGCCCGGTCTTCTCCGTCGCCTTCTTCTTCTCCCGCTCTCCGGTTCTTTCTTCTGCCGGGCCACCGCTACCTTCTTCCAGCTCTTTTGCTAGCGGGGCCCGGTCTTCTCCGTCGCCTTCTTCCCTCTTCTTCTCTCCGGTTCTTTCTTTCTTCTGCCGGGCCTCCGCTATCTTCTTGCAGCTCTTTTGCTAGCGGAGGACCGGTCTTCCCGTCGTCTCGTCCGGTTCTCAGTTGTCCTTCTGCCGGCCCCTCCACTATCTTCTTGCAGCTCTTTTGCTAGTGGAGGGGCCCGGTCTTCCCGTCGTCGCCGTCTTCTTCTCTCTTCTCCTCCTCGATGTTGACTCGTCGCTTCCTCTCGCAGTAATGCTAAATCTTCGGTCCGCAGAGATTTATATCGGCTTCTCATGACGTCACAGTCACATGCTCCGGGTGGCCCCGGAGCATGTGACTGTGACGTCATGGGAACATGTGACTGTGACGTCATTCAAGAAGATAGCGGAGGCCCGGCAGAAGAAAGAAAGAACCGGAGGGAAGAAGGCGACGGAGAAGACCGGGCCCCGCTAGCAAAAGAGCTGGAAGAAGGTAGCGGTGGCCCGGCAGAAGAAAGAACCGGAGAGCGCGGCGACGACACCGGAGACCACCGAAGACGGAAGAAGACCCCCGGAGCTGTGCAATAAAATACTTTAAAAAGCTGTGTGTTTTTTTTATTGCCATTTTTTACCACCAGGTGAATGGGTAGGGGTACGATGTACCCCATACTCATTCACATAGGGTGGGGGGGCCGGGATCTGGGGGCCCCCTTATTAAAGGGGGCTCCCGGATTCCGATAAGCCCCCCTGCCCGCAGACCCCGACAACCAACGGCCAGGGTTGTCGGGAAGAGGCCCTGTCCTCATCAACATGGGGACAGGGTGCTCTGGGGTGGGGGGGCCGCAGGTCGCCCCCTGCCCCAGAGCACCAAACCCCCCCATGTTGAGGGCATGCGGCCTGGTACGGTTCAGGAGGGAGGGGGGGCGCTCTCTCGTCCCCCCTCTTCCCCTGCGGCCTGCCAGGTTGCGTGCTCGGATAAGGGTCTGGTTTGGATCTTGAGGGGGACCCCCACGCCGTTTTTTCGGCGTAGGGTTTCCCCTTCAAATCCAGACCAGACCCAAGGGCCTTGTATGCTGCTGGAGGGGGAACCCACGCCGGTTTTTTCTTTAACCACTTGCCGACCGCGCCATGGATGAAAGACGTCTACAGCGCGGTCGAGTTATCCTGAGTGGACGTCCCAGGGACGTCCTCCCAGAATCTTGCTCCCGCGCGCCCCCTGGGGTTTCCTCTCTCATGTCAGCTCCCCCCCATGTAATATCATGTCAGCTGTGGGCTGGATCTGTGACAATTGCAGTCACAGATCCAGCCATCCCTGCTCAGCCATCCCTGTGCAATACCCTGTGCAATACCCTGCAATACCCTG
The DNA here is from genome assembly GCA_029206835.1 of Rana muscosa. Lineage (NCBI taxonomy): Eukaryota > Metazoa > Chordata > Amphibia > Anura > Ranidae > Rana > Rana muscosa. The sequence goes on along the minus strand of JARGYO010000162.1, from coordinate 38,107,398 downwards.
CAATGCCCTGTGCAATACCCTGCAATGCCCTGTGCAATACTCTGCAATGCCCTGTGCAATACTCTGCAATGCCCTGTGCAATACTCTGCAATGCCCTGTGCAATACTCTGCAATGCCCTGTGCAATACTCTGCAATGCCCTGTGCAATACTCTGCAATGCCCTGTGCAATACTCTGCAATGCCCTGTGCAATACTCTGCAATGCCCTGTGCAATACTCTGCAATGCCCTGTGCAATACTCCGCAATGCCCGGCCACACTCCGCAATACCCGGCCACACTCCGCAATACCCGGCCACACTCCGCAATACCCGGCCACACTCCGCAATACCCGGCCACACTCCGCAGCTACAGGCATCATTCAGATATTCGCTTTTTCAGCCGGCGATTCCCTACACCATAAGAATGATCATAGCGGCTGTTCCACCGCTTGATCGCTCTTACGGGAGGTGAGAGGGGATGCCCCCCCCTCCCACTGCCCTCCGGTGCTTCTACCGACTCACCGCTACGATCAAAGCCAAGATTGTTTTTTTTTTTCAGGCTTCCCAGCCTAGAGGTGAGATGTGGGGTCTTATTGACCCCATATCTCACTGTAAAGAGGACCTGTCATGCCATATTCCTATTACAAGGGATGTTTACGTTCCTTGTAATAGGAATAAAAGTGATCAAAAAAAAATTTGGGGCGGAAAAACATGTCAAACTAAAATAAATAAAGTAAAATGAACAATAAAATATATATATATTTTTTAAAGCGCCCCTGCCCCCGCGAGCTCGCATGCAGAAGTGAACGCATACGTAAGCCCCGCCCACATATGAAAACGGTGTTCAAACCACACATGTGAGGTATCTCTGCGAACGTTAGAGCGAGAGCAATAATTTTGGCCCTAGACCTCCTCTAACTCAAAACATGTAACCAGTAAAAATATTTAAAGCGTCGCCTATGGGGATTTTTAAGTAGCAAAGTTTGGCGTCATTCCACAAGCATGTGCAATTTTGAAGGGTGACATGTTAGGTATCTATTTACTCGACGTAACTTCATCTTTCACATTATGCAAAAACATTGGGCTAACTTTACTGTTTTTTTTTCTTTTAAGCACAAAACTGTTTTTTTCCGTAAAAAAACGCGTTAGAAAAATTTCTGCGCAAATACCGTGCAAGATAAAAAGTTGCAACGACCACCATTATATTCTTTAAGGTCTTTGCTAAAAAAACATATATAGTGTTTTGGGGTTCTATGTAATTTTCTAGCAAACAAATGATGATTTTTACATGTAGGAGAGAAATGTCAGAATTGGCCTGGGTGCTCCAGAACGCCTGAAGATGCTCCCTGCATGTTGGGCCTCTGTATGTGGCCACGCTGTGTAAAAGTCTCACACATGTGGTATCGCCATACTCAGGAGGAATAGCAGAATGTGTTTTGGGGTGTAATTTGTGGTATGCATATGCTGTGTGTGAGAAATAACCTGCTAATATGACAATTTTGTGAAGAAAAAAAAATCTTGATTTTGCAAAGAATTGTGGGAAAAAAATGACAACTTCAAAAAACTCACAATGCCTCTTTCTAAATACCTTGGAATGTCTTCTTTTCCAAAAAGGGGTCATTTGGGGGGTATTTGTACTTTTCTGGCATGTTAGGGTCTCAAGAAATGAGATAGGCCATCAGTACTTCAGGTGTGATCAATTTTCAGGTATTGGCACCATAGCTTGTGGACTCTATAACTTTCACAAAGACCAAAAAATATGCACCAATTTGTACTTATTTTCACCAAAGATATGTAGCAGTATAAATTTTGGCCAAAATTTATGAAGAAAAAATTCTAATTTGCCAAATTTTATAACGGAAACAAAGAAAAATTCATTTTTTTACAAAATTTTCAGTCTTTTTTCTCTTATAGCGCAAAAAATAAAAAACCCAACAGTGATTAAATACCACCAAAAGAAAGCTCGATTTGTGTGAAAAAAAAGACAAAAATTTCATATGGGTACAGTGTTGTATGACTGAGTAATTGCCATTCAAAATGTGAGAGCACCGAAAGCTGAAAATTCGTCTGGTTAGGAAGGGGGTTTAAGTGCCCAGTTGTCAAGTGGTTAAAAATTGGCGTGGAGTTCCCGCTCAGGATTCATACCAAACGCAGTGCCTGGTATTGGCGGGAATCCACGTTGGATCCCCGTTCAATACAGTGCAGCGTCTCCTCGCTATTGCAGCGAGCGCGACGTGTCGCCACACTGTCGCCGAGATGTCGGCACCCCTGTCGCCGAGAATCTCCGCGATAGGATCGCGATGAATATACAATGTCGGTGGCACCTACTGTACCATGTGGCATTCGTCGGCTATTTCGCTGGTGGAATTTCTCAGCCTTTGGGGCAGATTTTGATGTTTGGTGCGAATTTAGTGCGGTCTTTTCTGCGTTGGATTCTGGAGGCCATTTTTGTTTTCCTTTGTATGGGGGAACCCATGTTGTGTTCATTGTGACGTCCCATGCTGGTTTTGGCAGGAAAAATTGCATGCGTTAATGGCGCCATTTTTGTTGTTGTCCATGAGGTGTGCGGTGGTCATCCACCATTTTGTTGTCCTGGCTTGTCGGCCATCTTGAGAGACGTTTACAGTAAGCATCGCCTTTTGAGGTGAGTACACACGCACATGCTGGGGCCTATTTATGGATGGGATCTGGTTGACCTACCAGCATTTGGAGTGTGGGAGGAGGCCAACGCAGACACAGGGAGAACATGCAAACTCCATGCAGATGGTGTTAGGATGGGGATTTCTCGGTTTTCATTTAAGTGACTGTAAGCTATTGCAGGGTTAGCTGACTTTGCAGTATATGAGCTTCGGTTTTTGTATTGGATTTCGTTTTTAAGTAAAAACTCCACTTTACACAGAATTTTGATAGATTGTAAGACTAACAGAGTTTTTGTACACAGTGTGTGTGTTGTTTTTATGATTAAATATTTGGGAGTTTCCCAGAAGGCAATTCATTTTTTGAAGCTTGTATTGTATAGCCTGTAAAGGAGGAGTGGGTTTGGTCGAAACTCCTAGAGGCATCTTTTTGCAGGAGTTTTGTATTTGAGTCTCAACTTGTGGTTTGACCTCCAGGGGATGTGGGGGTCAGGGGGAGATTCCCTCCCATTTGCAAAAGGGCGGTTTATTCCATCCTTTCCCTTGCCAAGGTTTTTCTAAATTGTTGAAATATATATGATGTTTAGCCATGGATTTTTTGGTGTCTTAATAAGACACGGCGATGTGGCTGGGCTCCCCCCTCCCCCTTCCTGTACAAATGATATATAAATAAACCATTTTTTTTTTTTTAAGTAGCTAAGCATGTAACAGGAGGTTCTTTTCAGCATTTATATATCAGCAGAAAGTTGGTGGGAGGAGCTTGGGGTTGTCTGAAAGGTTGGCCAATGAGATTTGTGTTTGGAAGGAAAGTGGAAAGCATTTTTCAGTTTAAAAGTGTTTTATATTTTGTTCCAGTTTTGTGAAGTTTTGTACTGTAATACAGTTTTGGGTAGAGAGCAAACAGGAGGGCATCACCATTATTGTATCATCTAGATACAGAGAGAAGCCACATTGTTCTGCAGGTGGTAAACTGGCGTAATTGTTCTGTGTGGTTTAGTCTGGCGACACAGTGTATGGGTGTATAGCGGAAAATGCTTGTGTATGCATACACTGAGGGGTAGAGGCCTAATTCGGGGGTTGATCTGTGGTTGTTGCTGTAGTTCCAAAAGTGTTGGGACAACAAGCCATAGAGTTGACGCCTCGGTTAGGGTTTCTAGTTGGGGGACTGGACCAGATATAGTGGTTGTAGTTCTTCAATCCACCGTATAAGAAGACACCGGGCGGTGCTCTCCGAAATGGGTGCAACGGTTTAACCTGGACGCAGGTTTAAGATGATAAGCCGATTTGAATCGCCATGGACACAAGGAGGTCTGTGCAAGGGAAGGAATGGAGGCTTCCCACAGTCAGACGGTCACACAGTGCACAAAGCCTAGTTTTGGGGCAAAGGCCTTTGAACCCCAAAAAGATTAACATAGGTGGTCAAAGGATACTATTTTGGGTATCCCTCTGGAGTGGATGTAGTTGAGCTGCGGCTTCAGAAATCTGTAATGATGAGTGTGTTGATGGAGGTTAAATTCTCATGCCCGTTTGTTTGAACTTTGTATGGCTGGTCCATGCAAGGTTCTCGAGCTGCTCTCATGTTTGTCCCATTGTATTTTTTTCTATTGCTGAAAGAGTGAAGGGAGAATTCTGGCTGTTTTTGTTTTTTTCATTTGTGGTTTTGGAAACTGTGAAGTATCTCCCCCACGTTTGTATCTGAGTGTTTGTATGTAGTAACGTGAATATGTTCGAACTTACCGCAGCGATCCTTCGATGCGTCGCGACTGTTGTATTTTTATAGGAACGGGAAAAGTAAGGGTTACAGAGGGTTTTGTTTGAATTGGTTTTGAAAGAATGTCATTGACAATTTACCAATATACAGGAATGTCATTATTGTTTACCATTCTTTGCAGGTTAAATATGAAGGATAGAGTAATGATTTTGCTTATAAGTATTTTTCAGGTCCAAGGAGTTTGTACATAGAGAACAGGTGTATGTAGAGAGCAGGTGTATGTAGACAGCTGTACATATGGATAAATACGAGTCTAAGGAGGTAAAAGTATCATAGGCTATTTCATTGTTTCTTTTTCCTGCATCACTCTAAATCCTGCAGTTCTTCCTTCAGTTTCTAATGAGGAAGAAAAGGGGGGGAATGATAAATGTAAGAATGACAGTTTTTTTTTCAAACACATAATGTTAACCTCCTGTAATTCTAACCAAGTTTGTGCCAAGACTGTCTTTCTTTGATAGAATTTGAATCGGCAAGCAGCAGTCAGGTGAAGTAGGTTCCCATCCCAGATGCTAAGAACCTTTTGTCAATGGTTCCAGGTATTGTAAGCCACGCACAGGTTATGCAGTGACCACAGTCCCGATGTCTGGGTTATTGTCATATGGAGGGTTGTTTGGAGGTCAATCAAAACCAGAGTCGTACTTTCCTCATTAGCTGTCACTTATATTCTCAGCTGATGGGGTGGGTGTGATCGCTGTGACATGAACTTCAAAATGTCCACCACAGGGTTCACGAGTCCCTCCTGGACCCTGACACAATAACCAGTTTACATTCTTTCCAACCAGGCGACTGGGTCGTTGTAAAGAAGCTTGAGGGATGAGACCACGCCAGCCACTGCAAGAAGCGGCTCAACCACACCAAAGAATGAGGAGTATCTTTGTTTATTTATATTTTTGTTGTTTAGTAAATTATAGCAAGGGTAACGATGAAAAGCATCCCAAGTTATTATTTAAAGTGTATTTCCTGACTAGCTCAGAAAGCGAACAGGACCAATTGCTGGGTCTGTTCTGAGTCTTCACCGAGTTTTAGTCCCCAGCGATGACAGAGGTATGATGTTATTATGGGTGTGAGGAGTTTTGACAGACTGGTGAAGACTCCAAACAGACACTTGTCAATGGAATCTAACGATGCATTTTTAGAGGGTAAAATTGGTTAGTTTTAATAGCTCTGCCTCTTGTCGGTTTGGGTATCTAGGCAGCCCACAAGTGTGTTTGAACTTTAGTTTGGTGCTTCTGTGGATCTGCAGCTTATAAAGGTAATTCCCCCCAAAGCAAGAGGTTCATGTGTGATGGTGAAGCTGTCCCAGCATCTTATGACACGGCCGATCGCGAGGATCTGATGGCGCGAGAAATTAAGAATGGCAGGGACGGCTAGAAGGGATTGTTCACCAACCCGACCAGGTCTGGGCATGGTGTCCTGGATGTACAAGGTGGGGGGGGGCTCGAGCTTGGGATACAATTGAACAATTCTCATCCGTTAAGGATAGGGTTCTTCATGTAACTGTTGAAGCCAGAGCTGTAGCTAAGTGAAAGTTGGGAGTCCTTTTAGGGGTCTGGGAATCTTTGGGGATCTAATTTTTATTTTACAGCGGATCGTGGTTAAAGGAAGTAGGAATATATATACTCATGTAGTTTTTATTTCTATTCTTTCTATGTCGTGACGAGGTGCTCCTGTTATCGGATTGGACGCGTGACCAGAGTTTCCTTGAGGAGACGCCCGAAACCGGACCCACATACAAGACACAGAGGATCACAGACGGATCGGCGATTACTACAGCTCACCATGTCGTGTCCTCCTTTATAAGTCATGCCCCTGAAGAACAGAGTCTACATGTCAAGCCGTGTTTTCCTTTTTATGGACTAAGGACTGATTCATTTCCAGGTGTAAGAAGCAGATCAAGTTTCATCGATGGACATGGGGTGCATATGACAAAAAAGGGAGGACTGTTGTGGAGATTTTTATGAAGATGTATTTAATATGTATTGTCATAGTGTCACCCAGTGTTAGTACTTCCGCAACCCGCTCTAAAGAGCTGACTGGGGCAGTCTGAGGCTGGTTGAATCCCGTCTGGTAGGGGAAAACGTCTTGAGGTTGGAGTGTGATGTTTGCAGCGGGGGCCCTCTGTGCATTAGCACGGACGATCGTTAAGGAGGGGATATGCTCGCTCTGCAACGACATCATTGGTTATAGGCAGATGCGTGCTCTTGTCTCTGCTGTGTCTGATCAACATTGATCGGGATTCGTAGCGCGCGTCTGCAGATAGCCTCCCTCCCCCATTATTGGGGTGCGCATCTGGGTGTGAAGTGGTGTATATTCACACAGGATTACTGGATTTGGGCGACACATACATTTAACGGTGGACTATCTGTACCGAGTATTCATTGATGGACTGTTTTGCACTGTGCACTTTTTCCTTTTTAATGGACTTTTTGGGATGCATATGAATTAGCTTATTTGCACATTATGATGTAAAGCATATTTATTTAAGCACTGTACAGGTGGTCCCCTACTTACAAACATCTGACTTACAAACGGAGGGAGACAACAGGAAGTGAGAGGAAATCTACCCCTAGGAAGGGAAATTCTCTACTGTAAGAGTTAATATGGGAAAAAAGGTGTCTCCACTGATGCTTTATCACCAATCCTTGTTTCCCTAATAACCCAAAATTTTCAAAATCCAATTGTCATTGGGACAGAAAGTGAGGTGAAATCTTCTGAACAGGGGCACAGACAGCAAAACAAATGTTACAGGGGTGATGACCCTTCCCCTATGCTATCCAAAAAGCTTAAAAATAGATTTTTTGGCTGGAGCTACACTTAAAAAATTTACCTGTTCCAACTTACAATCAGATTCAACTTAAGAACAAGCCTACAGTCCCTATCTTGTTTGTAACCCGGGGACCGCCTGTATCCGTTTTCATTATTTGATTGATTTTTGATGCACTAGCACTTTTATCTTGATAGCGCACCACGTTTATTTATAATGAGCAGATATGCAGGATAAAGGGAGGGAAAAGGTTAATATAAAAAAAACACAGCAGGCACACGGGAGATCAGATGTATAGGTGAGTTGGTGGAAGTGAAAGTATTACAAATCTGCTCACTACATGTGAACAATGACATTCATTAGTTCATGCTTCTCCCCTTCCTCCATTGTAAGAGGACTCAGATTTAAAAACTACACAACTTACATAAAATGATCACTACCTTGGTACATAGATGCTTGAAATGGCTCTGTACATAGAGTCTGAACAGAGCAACACGAGAATGGCTCAGTTTAGACACTAAAATCTGAAAACGTACAAAAGGAGAGAGAGCGCACGACTGCCCTAGTATAATACAGTTCTTAATAGTAAATGAAAGATAAAAATTGCACTTACAAACATGGGACATAAATTTGCATGTACAGCTGGATGTATGCCTCCTTTCCTGGTCTGTGTGACTCGGCTTTTTCCCAATAACGAATGATGATGTTGTGGGATGTTGATTCAAAAGAACCTACTTCCTTGTCTCGTCAGGCTGTGTCTGCTGCTAAACACACGCACGGACCAGCCGGCGTTGCGTGACGTCACTCGCGGCCGGAAAGGGGAATCGAAGTGAGTGTGCCGTCTCCTCTGAAGACGTAATCAACACGAAACGTACGTCGGTCAGCGCAGCCTGGTCACGTGGTATACACACGCAGCGCTCCATCCTGGGTCCCTGACTGCAGCGAACGGCGGCCATCGGTGCACGCCGCTTCCAGGAGTCCATGAGCCGTGAGCTCCCTATTGTCTGCCTGCAGCCCCAGTGCCGGGATGGGCACTTTTTAATGTAAGAGGCCACCTAGGCCACATACGTTTTTTACATTATTTTTATTGCCTTTTTATAAATAAATACGGGTTACACTATGGAGTTCTTTTGCTTGTATTTCACATGTTACACCTAATTAACCGAGGGAGGAGTTTCCAACATTTCTCTACCAGTATTGTCCATATGTGTGCAGGCACAATCCTGCTCAAGCTGTTAAAGACCTTCTTTTTAACTAAAGAGGTCCACATCCTTTGGTAAGCGCAATCTACTATTTGTGCACTTCGGGTGTTAGCTTCATATGAAGATTTGGTGAAGGATTAACTCTTTGCACTACTTTGAAGAAAACAATCACAATATATCATGAACATTATTTGTTGAAGATTTGTTCTAGCGTCACATGAAGATTTGGTGAAGGATTAACTCTTTGCACTATTCTGAAGAAATTAACCTCAATATATTATGAACATTATTTGTTGAAATAATTTTTCACTTATTGGATTCGTTACACATTTGATTTTTCATTAACTTAATCTATGAGACTTTTCTATAATTGAGTGTTATAGATTTTTTTGATTGTTGTGGGCTTGACAGCACGCTATTATTACGATTGGGACTAATCGATTTATATATGGTGACTTTCAATTCACCTTTTTGTATATAGGCATCACAGGATTGTGTTGGTGTTTATATTTAAGAATTATTCACACAATAATTTATTAGATAAGTTATCACTTATTAATTAAGTTTGTTAAGAGTATTTGAGCGCCCGCTTTTTCTTATATATACACTCCTTCTTGTTTTGGTTTGATTAGCCAGTTATAGGCTATTCTAGGTTGTTTACTATTCCATACATATTTGCAAATTATAGACTGCACTTAAAGAACCCAGGGAGGATCCTATAAGGGCAGGGCTGGCCCAAGACATTGTGCTGCCTGGGCCCAAGAATGAAATGCTGCCCCCCCCCAAAAAAAATAAATCCTATGCCCATCCAGCAAAGAGACGTTTCCATAAAGCAAAGAGACAGCCCAATATATTCAGCAAGAGACATCCCATATATTCAGCAAAGAGACATGCCCCTTCTAGGGTGACCACGCATTTTGCAGGTCTGTCCCGGGCACATTCATTCCAGGACAATACAGTGTCCCGGAATGAAACTGACACAGCCACCCCCCTAGGCCAATCTGATGCCCCCAAAAAATGGCCGCCACATCACCTCTTTACTCACTGACAGTACTTGTCCTGGCCGGGAATGCCTGGAGGAGCACAATCCCCGCCCCCTGCATGTGATTGGAGAAATCATAAATCCCACTTCTTGTGTCTAATCACTGTGCTGTGATTCGTTACAGAACAAGCTGATGTTTGGGAAGGGAGGGTGTCCCTGAATGGTAGTTTAAAAATGTGGTCACCCTAGCTCCTTCCTGCAAAGAGTATTGTGTAGCACCACAAAAGCTCCCCCCTTTCTCTCCACTGCCACCGACCAGCTACGCTCTGATCCCAGCTCAGTGATGCAACATGCTGCAACAACAGCGCTGCATTGACCACATTTCCAAACTGCCATTCAGGGATACCGCCCTTCCTTCCCAAAAAAAGATGAGGTGGGGGGGGGGGTGTAGTCTCGCTGACAGGGAATTTGGCAGCGGGTGATTTGTCGGGCGAATGGCTGGTGTAAGCACTTAAATCATCCTAACATTATGATTGATATGGTGTCAGGATGATCAAATCACATTATTTCTATTACTACATTGTAATATATAATGACATAGTTTAACTCACCATAATGCGGAATTAGTGGGAACCCTGAGCTTGTCATTTGCCACCATTGCTTGCCACCAGATGTAGCTTATTGCTTGCCACCGTTGCCTGCCACCAGATGCAGCTGTGCCACTTGCCACCCATAGCCTGCCACAACATGCAGCCTGTCACTTGTTACCAATGCCTGTCACCAGATGCAGCCTGTCACTTGTCACTGATGCCTGTCACCAGATGCAGCCTGTCACTTGTCACCAATGCCTGTCACCAGATGCAGCCTGTCACTTGTCACCATTGCCTGTCACCAGATGCAGCCTGTCACTTGTCACTGATGCCTGTCAACAGATGCAGCCTGTCACTTGTCACCATTGCCTGTCACCAGATGCAGCCTGTCACTTGTCACCGATGCCTGTCACCAGATGCAGCCTGTCACTTGTCACCATTGCCTGTCACCAGATGCAGCCTGTCACTTGTCACCGATGCCTGTCACCAGATGCAGCCTGTCACTTGTCACCATTGCCTGTCACCAGATGCAGCCTGTCACTTGTCACTGATGCCTGTCAACAGATGCAGCCTGTCACTTGTCACCATTGCCTGTCACCAGATGCATCCTGTCACTTGTCACCATTGCCTGTCACCAGATGCAGCCTGTCACTTGTCACTGATGCCTGTCAACAGATGCAGCCTGTCACTTGTCACCATTGCCTGTCACTAGATGCAGCCTGTCACTTGTCACCATTGCCTGTCACCAGATGCAGCCTGTCACTTGTCACCATTGCCTGTCACCAGATGCAGCCTGTCACTTGTCACTGATGCCTGTCAACAGATGCAGCCTGTCACTTGTCACCATTGCCTGTCACCAGATGCAGCCTGTCACTTGTCACCAATGCCTGTCACCAGATGCAGCCTGTCACTTGTTACCATTGCCTGTCACCAGATGCAGCCTGTCACTTGTCACTGATGCCTGTCAACAGATGCAGCCTGTCACTTGTCACCATTGCCTGTCACCAGATGCAGCCTGTCACTTGTCACCATTGCCTGTCAACAGATGCAGCCTGTCACTTGTCACCATTGCCTGTCACCAGATGCAGCCTGTCACTTGTCACCATTGCCTGTCACCAGATGCAGCCTGTCACTTGTCACCATTGCCTGTCACCAGATGCAGCCTGTCACTTGTCACCATTGCCTGTCACCAGATGCATCCTGTCACTTGTCACCATTGCCTGTCACCAGATGCAGCCTGTCACTTGTCACTGATGCCTGTCAACAGATGCAGCCTGTCACTTGTCACCATTGCCTGTCACTAGATGCAGCCTGTCACTTGTCACCATTGCCTGTCACCAGATGCAGCCTGTCACTTGTCACCATTGCCTGTCACCAGATGCAGCCTGTCACTTGTCACTGATGCCTGTCAACAGATGCAGCCTGTCACTTGTCACCATTGCCTGTCACCAGATGCAGCCTGTCACTTGTCACCAATGCCTGTCACCAGATGCAGCCTGTCACTTGTTACCATTGCCTGTCACCAGATGCAGCCTGTCACTTGTCACTGATGCCTGTCAACAGATGCAGCCTGTCACTTGTCACCATTGCCTGTCACCAGATGCAGCCTGTCACTTGTCACCATTGCCTGTCAACAGATGCAGCCTGTCACTTGTCACCATTGCCTGTCACCAGATGCAGCCTGTCACTTGTCACCATTGCCTGTCACCAGATGCAGCCTGTCACTTGTCACCATTGCCTGTCACCAGATGCAGCCTGTCACTTGTCACCATTGCCTGTCACCAGATGCAGCCTGTCACTTGTCACTGATGCCTGTCAACAGATGCAGCCTGTCACTTGTCACCATTGCCTGTCACCAGATGCAGCCTGTCACTTGTCACCAATGCCTGTCACCAGATGCAGCCTGTCACTTGTTACCATTGCCTGTCACCAGATGCAGCCTGTCACTTGTCACCGATGCCTGTCACCAGATGCAGCCTGTCACTTGTCACCGATGCCTGTCACCAGATGCAGCCTGTCACTTGTCACCGATGCCTGTCACCAGATGCAGCCTGTCACTTGTCACCGATGCCTGTCACCAGATGCAGCCTGTCACTTGTCACCGATGCCTGTCACCAGATGCAGCCTGTCACTTGTCACTGATGCCTGTCACCAGATGCAGCCTGTCACTCAGCCTGGCTCTCTCTCCCTCCCCTTCAGATGGGCATGCTGGGGGCTGCAGTTTCCCCCCTAGAATTGCAATGGGCCAGCCATTTGCACTACACATCCCATAATCCTCTTTTCTCCTTTTAGTTTTTTTCCCTGGCCAATGGGAGGAAAAGGGGGAAGAAACATAGCGGTGGCTGTCCTAGGAACAGCAGCATGAGGAGGAGAAGGAGGGGGGAGAAGAGCCCGCAGCTGCTCTCTCTCCACACACACACACAGCCGCTCCGATCTCATGCTGTTACATACAGGGAGGAGGTGGGTGGAGCTAGCGGAGGAGGAGGAAGTGAAATACTCTGCAACGAATGATGGGCCTCTCTCTCCTTACGTCACTGGTTGCTAGACACAAAGCGGTCCGCGGCTAGCAACCAGTTTGGGCAGTGAAGCAGGGGCCACAGGAGAGACCCTTGAAGTGGGTCTTGCCACTGCGGCCAGTGACAGCGGCGCCGGCGATGCAGTACAAGTATGACACTGCACACTAGATGGAGGGAAACCCAGGTCCTCAGGCAGTGCGCCCCTGTTGCCGCCCCTCTTAAAGTGCCGCCTGGGACCATGGTCCCATCGGGTCCCATGGTAGGGCCGGCCCTGTATAAGGGATCATTTGAAACAGGAAGAACAGTCTGGGCAAAATGTTAATTTTCACAATGCTAATTCGTCCTAGCCAAGAGTGTGCCATCTGAGTCCACTTTTGTAAATCAGCTCTAATTTAATTCAACAAAGTGACATAATTCCTACGGAACAAGGAGGCAGGATTAGGAGTCAGGTATATTCCTAGGTATTTTAGTGAGTGTGGTCACCAATTAAAGGGGAAAGATGTTTTCAACAGTGCCGCCGTTTTGTGAGGGAGTGATATGTTCAAGATTTCTGACTTGGCAAGATTAATTTTATAATTAGAGAGGGTTCCAAATTTAGTAAAGGCCGAGATAAGATTGGTGAGTGTAACCAGTGGCTGTTGGACGTAGAAAAGGGTGTCATTTGCATATGCCGCATATTTATGTTCCGATTTACCTATTTTAATTCCGTGAATATTAGGGTCGTTTCGTACCGTCGCTAGGAAGGGTTCTAATGAAAGGGGCGAAGAGGATAGGGGAGAGAGGACAACCCTGACGAGTTCCATTGTGCAGGAAGAAAGGTTCGCTCAGAGTATCATTGATTCTTAACTGTGCTGAAGGTGATTGGTATGATGCTGAAATTCTCGTCAGCATGTTCGGGCCTATGCCGAGGTGCAGCAATGTAGACAACAGGTACTCCCAGTCCACCCTATCAAACGCTTTCTCAGCATCAGTCGACAGGAGAAGGGTGGGCTGGTAGCACCCTCACACATAGGAAATCAAGGATCGCATCCTGAGCAAATTGTCCCGAGCTTCCCTACCGGGGATAAATCCTGTTTGATCCCTGGAGATCCATTGGGGAATAAGGGGCAGCAGTCGAAGCGCAATTGCTTTAGCGTATAATTTAGCGTCCAAGTTCAGTAAAGAAATTGGATGATAACTGCCGCAAAGACTTGGATCCTTACCGGGTTTGGGGAGTATTGTGATGTGGACATGAAGAGTTTCTGGACGAAAGCCCCCACCTGCAGAGATCGAGTTGGCATAAGACGTTAGATATGGAAAAAGGGTGTCAGCAAAGGCACGGTAAGCAAGCTACTGTAAACCTGTCGGGGCCTGGTGCCTTGCCATTAGCCATAGATTAAGTGCCACTTTGAGCTTTGCGGTGGTGAGTTCCCCCTCCAGTGCCTCCAATGCAGAGACAGGAAGCTTTGATAAGTTATTGATTGAGGTAGTCTTGAATAAGTGTCCCCCTATTTGTCCCATCTGAGGTGGTCCTGCAAACATGGTAGAGTTGTTGGTAAAAGGAACGAAATTCTTTTGCGATTTCATTAGTTTTATACAACAAAGTATCTGAGGGCGATTTGATTTTAGCTATGTAAGAGGCAGACTTTTTTTGCTGTAGGGATCGGGCTAAAAGACGACAGGGTTTGTTACCCCATTCATAAAATTGTTGGGACAATAAACGGAGCCGGGAAGTATTTTCCTCATGAAAGAGGGCTTTTAACTCTTTCTTCTTTTGCGTGAGGGAATGAAAGATAGAGGGTGAGCTGGAGAGTTTATGGTTCTTCTCCAGGGTACCTATATCTTTAATAAGTTGTGATTGCAAATGTGTTCTCTGTCTCATCTTCCTAGATCCCAGTTCTATAAGTTTGCTGCGTATGTGAGCCTTATGGGCCTCCCAGAGGACCCCGGGGGATATCTCTGAGGAGGCGTTCTCCTGGAAGTAGAGAGAGAGTCCAGATCCAATCTCCTTTATGTCAATTTCCTCCGATATGAGGGAGTCATTAAATTTCCAGTTAGTGGATTTTATGGGCAGGGACAGTATGTGCAGAGTCAGGCTAATTGGGGCATGATCAGAGATCGTTGATATTTCAATGCGGTAGCGGGACAGTAACTCTAAGTGGTGATGATTTATGAAAAAGTAATTATCCTTGAGTGGGAGCCATGGAGGTGGGAATAGTGTTTGTAGTCTTTCTCGCGTGGATGCATTATCTACCAAACATCCAGAAGCTGGGGGGGCGTGTCCGGATGTAGAGGGAGCAGGACGTGTTACAGAGGAGCTCCATTGATCCGGATAACTATCCTTATCCATCCTGCCATTTAGCCTGCCTAGTGACTGCCCAGGCTAGCCTAAGTTACTGCTGGACATCTTCTGTGCACATACTGCGCAATATTGTGGAGCGGGGTGGCACAATCGAGGCTCCACAGGACCGTGACAGGCTCCTTGCTGTGGAGGTCCGCCGCCATCTTGGATCCCTGGGGCCTGCACACTTCTCACAGCTCCGGAGCAGCGATCGGAAGGGGACAGGTGGCGCTGCGATATCCACCGGCAGCGGTGGCCCCTGGAGAGCCTCGGCAGGCGAGAGAGGCAGAGGGGACTGCGGGAGGTGATCGGCTCCCCCCGGCACGCCGCCATCTTGCGGCCAGGAGCTCCGGAACGGCCTGGTCACGGCCGAGACCTGTGTGAACACTGAGGGGTCCCTGACTCTCCCTGGGGCCATCCGAGCATCCGGATAGATCATTTCTGCGGCAGTGGAGGAAGGAATTGACAGAGTGCACTGCTTGGGGCCGCGGCTGGCTCCCACGCCACAGACTGAGGCCTACTACATGCCCGCAGGCCTGGGGCTGGATTACTGAGCTCCCCTGATCTTGCCTACTGCCTGGAGGCCCTGTGTGGGGGTTGGTTAGGGGGTGTTTGGGGAATAGCTGGGGAACCCCTGGGGAGAGACTGTTGGTGCCACCCTGAGGCCTAACCCTGCCTGACGCACCCCCCCTCCCCCTCTTCGGGGTTCTGCGTACTGGCATCTTCCTCCCTGCACCCTGGGACAGTGGTACTGCCCTCCTTGATTCACCCTCAGTGTCCGGAGACGCTGCCCACCTTCCCTGTGCCTCCCCCCATACTAGATGAGGTGTGCTGTGGTGACTTTGATATTGTGCAAGAAGCCCTGGTACAACTGTGGGTTGCATAAATAGAGCTCCTGGGAGCTGCAGCATCAGCTGGAGCAGGGGGACCCCTGGACATGCGGAAGGGGGCCTCTAGAGCCGGTCATCAGAACGCCAAAAAGCAACGCCAAACACGCTCCTCCAGAGGCCCGGACGCGGGACCCGCCGCCGCCATCTTACCCACCACTCCTTCTGCCAAGAGGTCGGGGCGTCAAGTAAAGAACATGGCTGCGTCCGAAAAAAACATACCTGAGGCGGATGCCGCCGAATCCAGGCCAAATTCTCCTGTACCAGCCGACGCGCAGGATGCGATCACTCGCCCGATCTTGGAAGCGATTGCAGCAAGTAAGGCCGCAGTTATGGTGAGCATTGATCGTCTAACCACCGAATGTACATTAATCAGACATGATTTAGATAAGATCAGGGGCCGGCTCACTGTGACGGAAGAAAGAATATCTGAAGTAGAAGATGTTTCACATATACAAGGCAATCAATTGTCCGAATTGCATGCTATGGTAAAAGCGTTGCAAAGCCGCACAGATGATGCTGAGGACAGACAGAGGAGGAACAATGTGCGGGTGGTGGGACTGCCGGAGGGGGCGGAGGGGTCCAATACAACCACATTTGCAGAAGATTTCTTTAAAAACCTGCTATCTCTAGGGGACAGACCGCCAACATATGTGGTGGAGCGTGCACACAGGGTCCCAGCAGGGGGGCGTCCTCCGGGTAACTACCCTAGGCCGTTTCTGGTGCGTTCCATGAACTTCAGAGACAGAGACATGATCTTAGCGGCCTCCAGGAAAATCCCAGAACTCAGATATGACAACACAAAGGTGATGCTGTTTCCGGATTTATCAGCTGAAACGCAACGCAAGCGGAGATCCTTCACTGAGGTGCGGAAAAAATTGCGGGAGAAAAACATCCAATACAGTATTGCTCTACCCTAGCAGGTTTCGTATTCAACATCAAGGCGCAGTTACATTTTTTGAGACACCACAGGAGGCCTGTGACTGGCTGGACAGGAATCCGTAAACCAGATACAAGTGTGCGCTGCATTTTGTTTTTCTGTTTTTTTGTTACACTGGTTGTGCCTCACTAGGCCTGAAGCTTGCTCCTGATCTAGTTTGCTCGGGGAGGATGGACTGGTGCTCTCTACTGCTGGATGGTCGTGAGTAGTGGCTGCCTGTACATTATTTCCACTGTTGACTTTTACAATGTTTTTATGTTTTAGTTAGGTGCACTTATGGTCACTAAATCCTGACGCCACTAGATGGCGGCACAGTACTATTCCAGCCGGTTATAATCCTTTTTGGCATATACTTGCCCAATTTTCATAGCAATATGTTTCAATTATACAGTTTAAACTGGAGCCCCTCGGAACAATTTAGATAAGAACTAGTAGTCTTGTTGGACTGTTCTACGTCGGGAGACCTTCTAGCAACAATCTTTCTTTTTTGATTGTTTTGCAAGTTTGGGAAAACAAGCTGCATACTGGACGATGGTATTTTTTGAAGTCTTTTTTTTCATTGGTTCTTTTTTTTCTCTTTTGCTAGTTAGTTCTGGTATGACAGCAGGGGGGGTTTGTTATTGTAATGTTTATGGAAGGGGGGGGGTATTACTCAGTTCCCATCCTCCAACTTGTGAGGGTAATTATCTACCTGGGGGAGAAGGTATTTGCTAAAGAATTTAAGGTAACCCTAAATTACAAATTCACCCTACTACTAATCAATTTACAGGATTATGGCTAACACGATTAAATTGCTGTCCTGGAACGTTCGAGGACTAAATGGTAAATTCAAAAGGGCTGCAATGTTTCAGTATTTGAAGGTGGTCAGGCCGCATATCGTCTTCTTACAGGAGACCCACCTGGATGGTAGTAAAATTCTAGCACTGCGCAGATCCTGGATTCAAAAGGCATTTCATGCCACGTACTCCACCTTTGCGAGGGGGGTCTCCATATTGATAAGTAAAGCAGTTCCATGCACGATCCAATAGGTGGTCTCCGATCCGGGGGGACGGTATGTGGCTGTGATTGTAGATATACGTAATTGCACACTGCTTTTGGTGAATGTGTATGTTTCGCCTCCTTTCACAGTACAATTATTATATGATTTAATGGTGAAGCTAGCCCCACACATGCACCTTCCGCTCCTGCTGATGGGGGATTTTAATGCCACGCTGGAGGCCAGGGACTCCTCTAATCCTGGGAGAGGGGGATCAATAGATTTGAAGTCTTGGGCTGCAGTGGCGGATTTGGCTGAGATATGGAGATTGAGGAATCCGGATGAGATTTGTTATTCTCATCTATCTCTGTCACACCGCTCTTCAGCCAGGATTGATCTAGCTTTTGGTAGTCGCATCATGCTATCCTATGTGAGGGAGATAGATTACATGGCCGGGGGCTTATCTGATCATAACCCCCTCTGTATCTCCCTGTGTTTACAGTCGAAGAAAGAGTCAAGGGGGTGGAGGCTGGCCCCGGGCTGGTTGCAGGAGGAGCAGGTGTCTTCTCACCTTCTTGCTTCGACTGCTGAATATTGGGCCACTAATAATGAGACAGCGGACCCTCCAGTTGTGTGGGATGCCTTTAAAGCAGTGATCCCAGGAGAATGTATAACGGCCATCAAGAGAATGAGGGTGGATCAAAACGCGGAAATCCAGCGGTTGCAGGAAAGGGAGTGTGCAAGGTTGCATGCGACGGCCCCCTCGGATTCCGGCTACAATGCGTTGCTGGAGGCCAGGAGGCACCTTTCCCTGCATTACAATGATCTGGCACATACTGAGACAAAAAATCTAGCTAACTCTCTGCAGAAGGGGATAAAAATGGGAAGTTACTGGCAAGGCTAGTAGCAGACGGCAATCAGAGTACTCATATTCCAATCATCAAGGGCCACAATGGAGAGTTGCTAAAAGACCCAAGGGACATATTAGCTGAATTTAAAACATTGTTCTCAACACTATATGCACCGGGTGGACAATATGATAAAGAAGGATTAGAGAACATGCTAGACGGCCTGTCCCTCCATAGGCTTTCGGAAGATGACAGACACACATTAGAAGCTGAAATTACAAAAAAAGAAGTGATAGCAGCCATTTTTGCATTTCCACCCAATAAAGCCCCCGGCCCGGACGGGTTCCCAGCAGATTTTTTACAAGACCTATGCTGACCAACTGGCCCCAAGACTGACAACATTGCTAGCATACTGTTTACAACAAAAGAGGTTACCTGACTCGATGTTAGACGCCTATATGATCCTATTGCTTAAGCCGGGTAAAGACCCGTTAGAATGCTCTTCGTACAGACCCATTGCTCTGTTAAATATGGACCTAAAAATTCTGACTAAGGTCCTGGCAAAGTGATTGGCAGCGGTAGTCTCCTCTCTGGTTGATGTGGACCAGACGGGATTCATGCCGGGCAAGTCAACAGATACCAACCTGAGGAGGCTGTTCACTCACTTACAACTTCCTAACTTGGACTCATCCTATAGAATCATTGTCTCGATTGATATTGAAAAAGCCTTTGATTCGGTGGGCTGGCGCATTATGCACGCAGTGCTTGAGCGTATGGGTTTCGGCCCATGCTTCCGTCAATGGATATCTCTCCTATATAGTACACCATGTACGGCCATTCGCACGGGCACACACACATCTGAATACTTTATAGTAGGTAGGGGTACGCGTCAAGGGTGCCCTCTATCGCCATTTTTGTTTGCGCTCATGATGGAGCCATTAGCGGTGGCTCTACGAGCGTCAGCAAGGGTCAAAGCGATCAGGGTGGGCAATATAGAAGAGGGATTGGCATTGTATGCCGATGACCTTCTATTATTTCTGCAAGACCCGGCGGATTCACTGGAAGCAGCTCTGGATCTAATGGTCACCTTTGCTGGCTACTCGGGTCTGAGGGTTAACTGGGCCAAGTCCTCAATCTTACCTTTAGATGAGGGAGCAAGAGCTAGAGCGAATCCGAACTTGCCTTTGAAATGGGTCAATCAGATTACATATCTTGGAATAAAGGTGACTGCGAAGGTGTCGGATTACATGCCCCTGAATCTGGAGCCCCTAATTACCTTCTTTAAACAAAAGAAGCAAACGTGGCAAAGGCTTCCGTTATCCTTGATGGGTAGGATTAGCCTAATAAAAATGAAAATTCTCCCGGTCATTTTGTATTTCTTGAGAAATGTTCCGGTGTGGGTACCGAAGTCCTATTTCAAGAAACTGGAAGGGATCACCAGTTCATTTCTGTGGGCCCCTAAAATGCCTAGAATAAGCCTGAAAGTGCTGCAGGAGCCATGGGGACAGGGAGGGTTGGCTCTGCCAGACTGGCGCAAGTACTACATAGCGGGCCAATTGGTTTTTATACACAGATGGTTGGTGTCGGATGGGGGTGACTCGGCAACAATTCTTGAAGCAGCTCATCTAGGATCATACGAATCCCTTCGGTTAGCTATTCACAGAGGCCTAAAAAGTGAACTCCCCCAACTGATTCTATGAAAGCCACCATAAAAGCGTGGGAGGAGGCGGTGAAACTGGCGTGCCCTAGTTTTCTGGGATTTTCTCCGATGGCTCCGCTGTGGATGAATCCCAAACGGGAACAATTCTATAACATGGAAGACTCGACTGGGTGGGCGGGTAAGGGAATCAGACTATTGAAAGATATCACACGAGACGGTGAACTCTTGCCCTTCAATGACCTCAAAGATAGACATGACCTTCACAACTCCCAGTTCTTCAGATACTTGCAGTTACGACATGCCTTCCAAACAATTTAGGGAGAGGAGGGTGGAATCCTTCCCTTCTAGTCTAGAGGACACGCTCATGACGGAGGACTTAGCAAAGACTTTATCAGTCACATATAAAGAACTGTTTAAAACTAGTCCCAAGGCTCTAATTAAATGTAGAGAAAGATGGGCAGCGGAAGTACCAGGCATACAGGGAGAGGAATGGGATGATATGTGGGTACAACCATTTCGGAATTTGGTGGCAGCAAGGGATAGGCTTATCCAGTTTAAATTCTTACATAGAATATACTATACCCCGGCTAGATTAGCCGTAATATACCCATCCGTTTCCTCAGAGTGCTGGCGGTGCTCTGCGGCATCGGCAGACGCGCAGCATGTGTTCTGGGGCTGCCCCCTGATCAGCCAATTCTGGTCAGGGGTCACCTCCTGTATAGCGGGGATACTGCAGGTTCCGGTACCAATGACTATAGAGGTATGTCTTCTTGGTTTGGTGGACGAGGTGGTCCCATCAAGGGCACTCAGAACCTTACTAACGATACTTTTATTTTATGGAAAGAAGGCCATATTGCTAAAATGGAAAAAAATGGGAGCCCCTGAGATAGCTTTTTGGAAGGGATTGGTAAATGCGATGCTTCCATTCTACAAGGCCACGTATAGAGCTCGTGGGTGTAAAACAAAATTTGACAAAGTCTGGAGGGCATGGTACGAGTCAGATCTAACAGTGTGATGAGTTAAAAGTAAGATATAAGTGTAGAAGGGTCAGGAGTATAGTCAATGGGAAATGTACTCCAGAGGAGGCATATTAACAAACACTGTATTTTGGGTGACTGGTAATGTTTATATCCTGCATCCCAAAGATGGAGCCAATCTGGGTTGGGGGACTGGGAACTGAGTATCGGGAGGGGGGTGGGGGGGGGGTCATACTTGTTGTAGCTGTCAAATGGATGGCATAGTTATGGTTGATTGACTTACCAGCCATGTTGGCTGACTGTTAGTTTGGTGGTGTGCCAAGCTATATGTGTCAAAATTTCAATAAAAAACATTTAAAAAAAAAAAATACATCCAGAAGCTGGGCGTCATGCAGCTGTTTGCGTATATATGCAAGGCGTCTGTGGGGGATGCAGGACCCACCCTGGGAGGTATCTAAAGTGGGTTCTAGGGGGGTATTAAAATCTCCTGCCAATACTATACATCCGTGAGCAAAGTCCCCCAGTTTGTTCAGAGTGGATGTCTGAAAGTTCGCTTGGCCCTGGTTTGGGGCATAAAAATAGGATTTTTATAACAGCTTACCTGTAAAATCCTTTTCTTGGAGTACATCACGGGACACAGAGCGGCATAGTCATTACTATGTGGGTTATATAGTTTACCTTCAGGTGCTGGCACTGGCAACTTCCAAACCGGAAGTACCCTCCCTTATATAAGCCCCTCCCATCCGGGAGCACCTCAGTTTTGTAGCAAAGCAATAATAGGATTTTTATAACAGCTTACCTGTAAAATCCTTTTCTTGGAGTACATCACGGGACACAGAGCGACATAGTCATTACTAATGGGTTATATAGATACCTTCAGGTGCTGGCACTGGCAACTTCCAAAACCGGAAGTACCCTCCCCTATATAAGCCCCTCCCATCCGGGAGCACCTCAGTTTTGTAGCAAAGCAATAAGTGTCCCTAAAGAGGGGCGGGAGCTCTGTGTCCTGTGATGTACTCCAAGAAAAGGATTTTACAGGTAAGCTGTTATAAAAATCCTATTTTCTTTCTCGTACATCACGGGACACAGAGCGACATAGTCATTACTAATGGGATGTCCTAAAGCAATGCCCAACGAGGGGGGGGATACACCATACATAAGCTGAGCGCTATCAGACATGAGGATCTTTTGCGGCCTGCAACACACTGCGCCCAAAGGCGACATCCTCCTGACTTCTAACGTCCACCTGGTAGAACCTAGCAAACGTGTGTACTGAAGACCATGTTGCGGCCTTACAGATTTGAGCCAGGGAGGCCTGGTGATGCGCTGCCCATGAAGTTCCAACTGCTCTCGTGGAGTGCGCCCTAACTTTGAACGGAGGCGGTCTCCTTCTCAAGCCATAGGCTTGCATTATGACCTGTGAGAAGCAGGCCTCTTAAAAGAGGGACCTCTAACTCTGTTTTTAACCGGCAAAAAGTGTACTTTTACCGCTGGAAATTCTCTGGATATATTTGTCCAGGTCTTCCCCGAATAAGCGTTCACCATGAAATGGGAAGCTGACCAGCAATTTTTTTACAGGGAGCTTCAGCAGACCAGTTTTTGAGCCATAAAAGCCTGCGCATATGTACTACAGACAGCGTAAGGCGGGAGGCCTGATGGATTGAATCCTTTATAGCGTCCACCGCAAAGCATAAGGCTCTAGGTAGATCAGCTAGGGCAAGAGCCTGCTGATCTGGCAAGTCCCTTAAGACCTGTTTCAACTGATCCTTCACTGCTTGGCAGACCCCAATAGCTGCCACTGCTGGTTGTGTCACCAAGCCTGCTGTAGCAAAAGCAGATTTCAATAAGGACTCTAATTTTTTATCTATTAGGTCCTTGAACATTTGGACATTATCCACTGGACATGTCAGTGATTTATTCACACAAGAGATGGCTGCGTCCACTGTAGGGACCCTCCATTTTTGGATGAACTTATCCTCCATGGGATAGACCACTTGAAATCTCTTGGGAGGAGTAAATATTTTATCAGGATGCTCCCAATCCTGGTAAATAAGCCCTTCCAGTAAAGGATGGATCGGAAAGGAACAAACAGTCTGGGGAGCTTATAGCGACCCCAACGAGGAGACAGAAGTGGATGATGGCTCCGCAAGGGGCATTTTAAATGCTGATCGGACCATGTTAGTCAGGGACTGAACCCATATTCTTTCAGCATGTGATGCTGAGAATGGCTCTTCCACTGTTGATTCCTCTACAACAGAATCGACCTCATCCTGATCCCCTTCAGGTAGGTCGATCCCTGTATGGGACTGTTGCTCCGCTAACAGGCACTCTGAGGGAGGAGACGGAGATCAATCGCTTTTTTCCTGTTTCTTCTTGGCCAACACCTTAGACACTGGCAAAAAACTGAGGTGCTCCCGGATGGGAGGGGCTTATATAGGGGAGGGTACTTCCGGTTTTGGAAGTTGCCAGTGCCAGCACCTAAAGGTATCTATATAACCCATTAGTAATGACTATGTCGCTCTGTGTCCCGTGATGTACGAGAAATAAAAAAGTGTCCCCAAAAGAGGGGTGGGAGCTCTGTGTCCCGTGATGTACTCCAAGAAAAGGATTTTACAGGTAAGCTGTTATAAAAATCCTATTTTCTTTCTCGTACATCACGGGACACAGAGCGGCATAGTCATTACTATGTGGGACATCCCAAAGCAATGCCCAATGAGGGGGGGGATACACCATACATAAGCTGAGCGCTATCAGACATGAGGATCTTTTGCGGCCTGCAACACACTGCGCCCAAAGGCGACATCCTCCTGACTTCTAACGTCCACCTGGTAGAACCTAGTAAACGTGTGTACTGAAGACCATGTTGCGGCCTTACAGATTTGAGCCAGGGAGGCCTGGTGATGCACTGCCCATGAAGTTCCAACTGCTCTCGTGGAGTGCGCCCTAACTTTGAATGGAGGCGGTCTCCTTCTCAAGCCATAGGCTTGCATAATGACCTGTCGAATCCACTTGGCTAAAGTAGATTTTGACGCTGCCTGACCCTTTCTGGGGCCTTCCGGCAGGATAAACAAAGTATCCGTTCTACGAATCTGAGCAGTGGCTTTTAGATAAGCTTTAACTGCTCTTACTACATCCAAAGAATGTAATAACTTTTCCTCTACTGAACTAGGTTTGGGGAAAAAAGAAGGAAGAACCACATCTTGGTTCAAATGAAACCTCGATACCACCTTAGGAAGAAAGGCTGGATGAGGACGTAACACTACTCTGTCCTTATGGATAACCAGATATAGCTCTTTACAGGACATAGCGGCTAATTCCGACACTCTTTTAGCCGAACAAATGGCTACTAGAAAAATCCATTTCCTGGTGAGAAGAACCAAGGAAATGTGCTGTAATGGTTCAAATGGTTGTTTCTGTAGAACCGACAGAACCAGGTTTAAGTCCCATGGACATATGGGAATATTAACCGGAGGGCTAATACGCATCACTCCTTGTATAAAAGCTTTGACTAGTGAATGCAAAGCCAAGGGCCTTTGAAAAAATATTGACAAGGCCGAAATCTGACCCTTGATAGTACTCAAGGCAAGCTTCCTATCTACAGCCCACTGTAGGAAGTCCAGAATCCTACCTATTACGTACTTACGTGGATGCCATTTCCTGGCCTCATACCAAGCGATGTACGCCTTCCAGATTCTATAGTAGATCTGCCTGGATACCGGCTTCCTGGCATTGATCATGGTAGCGACCACAGGATTAGAGAGACCTCTCTTTTTTAGAATGTGTGCTTCAATAGCCAGGCCGTCAAACCTAGGGCTGGTAAGGAAGGTTGGTATATCGGTCCTTGCGAAAGCAGGTCCGGACGATGTGGGAGGGTCCAAGGACTCCCCACAGACATTTTTACAATCTCCGCGTGCCATGCTCTTCGGGGCCACGCTGGAGCCACCAGGATCACTGGTTTCTTTTCTACCCCGATTCTGCGGAGTAATCGAGGTAACAATTGTGGCGGTGGGAATGCATATATCAGCTTGAACTGATCCCAAGGGAACACTAGGGCATCCAAGCCGCAAGCTAGGGGATCCCTTGTCCGAGAGACAAACCTGTCCACCTTTGCGTTGAATCTGGATGCTAGAAGATCTACATCCGGTGTTCCCCACCGCTGACATATTGTCCGGAAAACCTCGGGGTGAAGGGACCATTCCCCTGGGCATAATTGTTGGCGACTTAGAAAGTCCGCCTTCCAATTCTCCACTCCTGGAATGAATACCGCGGATATGGCTGGGACATATCTTTCTGCCCATTTCAGGATGCAATTTACTTCCCTCTGGGCTGCACGACTCCTGGTGCCACCCTGATGATTGATATATGCCACTGCCGTGGCATTGTCCGATTGAATTCTGACAGGGGACCCTTGGAGTTTGGATGTCCATGCTACTAGGGCATACCGGGCTGCTCGTATCTCTAAGAGATTGATGGGCAGGGCCTTTTCTGTATCCGACCATCTGCCCTGGAGAGACCATTGCTCCAGTACTGCTCCCCAGCCTATAAGGCTGGCATCTGTAGTGACCACCTTCCAAGAAATCGGACTGAAGGATTTCCCTTTTTCCAGATTCTGGGGAACCAACCACCAACGTAGGCTCTTGCGAACGGAAGGGGACATTGGTAAGTCTAGGGCCTGAACTTTTTTGTTCCAGGCTGACAGTATGGCCCTTTGCAAATTCCTTGAATGGAATTGACCGTAGGGTACTGCTTCGAATGATGCCACCATTTTTCCCATCAGCCTCATGCACAGGCATATGGACGGCTGTCTTTTTGTACCCACTAAGTGGATCAAATCTCTCAAAGACGACACCTTTTCTTGAGGCAGAAATTTTTTCTCTGGTCTGAATCCAGCCTTAGCCCCAAGTATTCCAGACTTTTGACTGGTTTTAGGGCTGACTTGTCTCGGTTGATAATCCAACCGTGAGATTCCAGATACTCGATTGTCTCGTGAACAACCACTTCTAGTTTTTCCACTGAGTGGTCTATCAGCAACAAGTCGTCTAGATATGCCATTATCGTTACACCTCGTGTTCTTAGATTGGCCAATAATGGGGCCAGAATTTTTGTGAACACTCTTGGTGCTGTGGCCGGACCGAAGGGTAAGGCTCTGAACTGAAAATGGCGCCCTTCTACTGCAAAGCGTAGAAAATTTTGGTGGACTGGAGAGATGGGAATGTGCAAATAAGCATCTTTGATGTCGATCGAGGCTAACCATTCCTCCCCTTGTAGGGCAGTGGCCACCGATCGGATCGACTCCATCCGGAAAGACTTGATATGTAGGAATTTGTTTAGCCCTTTTAGATTTAATATGGGCCTCACGTCCCCGTTTGGCTTCGAGACTGTAAAGAGGTTTGAGTAAAACCCGAACCCCTATTCAGGGGAACCTCCATAATTACTCCTTGGAGCAATAGTTGTTCTAGTGCCAACAGGAGGGATCCTCTCTTCCGGGGATCCCTTGGCACGTTTGACCTCATAAAATGGGAAAGAGGAGAGTCTTAACTCCAATCTCTTCCCAGACTTGATCAGAGGCAGATGGGTGCTCTCCGCAGTGTGTCCCGCCAGGTCTCTGCGAACAACTGGAGTCTTCCCCCCACCCGATTGAGTGGGGGCAACCATTCATGAATTTGACTTGGGGGGAGATTTTGTACCTCTCCTGACCCAGGGTTTCTTGTTACCCTGCGATTGTCCCTGATTTCTTACCCCCGGGATTTGACCGAGGAGGCCGTCGGAACTGTTTCACAGCCGATGTCCCAGGGACTGGAGAAGCAGGCCTCTTAAAAGAGGGACCTCTAACTCTGTTTTTAACCGGCAAGAGTGTACTTTTACCGCTGGAAATTTTCTGGATATATCTGTCCAGGTCTTCCCCGAATAAGCATTCACCATGAAATGGGAAGCTAACCAGGAATTTTTTACAGGGAGCTTCAGCGGACCAGTTTTTGAGCCATAGAAGCCTGTGCATATGTACTACAGACAGCGTAAGGTGGGAGGCCTGGCGGATTGAACCCTTTATGGCGTCAACCGCAAATCATAAGGCTCTAGGTAGAATAGCTAGGGCAAGAGCCTGCTGATCTGGCAAGTCCCTTAAGACCTGTTTCAACTGATCCTTCCCTGCTTGGCAGACCCCAATAGCTGCCACTGCTGGTTGTGTCACCAAGCCTGCTGTAGAGAAAGCAGATTTTAATAAGGACTCCAATTTTTTATCTATTGGGTCCTTGAACATTTGGACATTATCTACTGGACATGTCAGTGATTTATTCACACAAGAGATGGCTGCGTCCCCTGTAGGGACCCTCCATTTTTTGATGAACTTATCCTCCATGGGATAGACCACCGGAAATCTCTTGGGAGGAGTAAATATTTTATCAGGATGCTCCTAATCCTGGTAAATGAGCCCTTCCAGTAAAGGATGGATTGGAAAGGAACAAACAGTCTAGGGGGCTTTTAGCGACCCCAACGAGGAGACAGAAGTGGATGATGGCTCCGCAAGGGGCATTTTAATGCTGATCGGACCATGTTAGTCAGGGACTGAACCCATAATCTTTCAGCATGTGATGCTGAGAATGACTCTTCCACTGTTGATTCCTCTACAACAGAATCAACCTCATCCTGATCCCCTTCAGGTAGGTCGATCCCTGTATGGGACTGTTGCTCTGCTAACAGGCACTCTGAGGGAGGAGACGGAGGTCGGGCGTGCTTTCCCTTTGACAGGGAAGCAGCGATCAATGTTGTCAATCTCTCTTCCAGTCCTCCCAGAGCTGAGGAAAAAAACCTCCTCTGTTATATACACAGGAGCAGGTGAACTGAGGACAGCCACAGTACCAGGTACTCCTGAGGGTGCTCTACGGTCACTAACCTCTGATTTTTCAGGGGAGATTGGTGCAGCCGAAGCATGCCCAAGATCCTCAGAGCCCGATGGAGACCCCCTATGCTTCCTGGGATTCTTAGTCCCGGAGACTTTAGACGGCATATTCCTAAGCCCAAAGCTGAGGTATTCCAGCCAAAATACACCACTTACTGACAATAGTCTAGCACAATTGCTGCTATATAAACAGTTGGTGTCTACTAATGTGCCTTTCTATTGGGATGCCTGCATCAACCGCCTGCTGTATGCCTTTCTAAATGTTGCCAGCTCTGTTTCTGCCTTTCATAACCAGCTGACAACACCTAATTGTGCTTTTTATCATGCTGGGACGCCCGCACATGCACAGAAGCGCTGCGGCGCGCTCAGAGCGTCATCCACCAAGCTCCGCCCCTTTTTTCAGCTCACCTCTATAAATAGAGGCGCGTGCAGGCACGTGCGCCTTTGGTGCTCTTCTTTGAAAGGAACTAGGGACAGAAGCCAGGGCCCTGTTTGCCACAGGGCCGGGGGGATGGACGAGCATTGCAACATGGCAGAGGAAACAGTTTCCCATCCAGAGAACTCACCATCTGCCTGGATTTTGACTTGGAAAGAAAAAATCCACATGACAAGAAAACAACGTTCCACAGCGGCCTCTAGTGGTTTAACACAGGTACCGCGGTTTAACCATTTTTTTTTTTCCTTGACCACTCTTAAAATTATTACATTTTTTAGTAGTTATAGGCATGCACAGATATTTAGCGGGAATACCGTTAGGTAACAGGCAGAAAGACATATTAGGCTTGGGGGTCCCGCAATAGAACCAAGTTCCTGAGGGGCCCCCACTTACCTTTTCCCCGCCGCAGGACTCTGTTTGGTCCACAGAAGCCCAAACTTCACCTCTCACGGCAGGCATTGTAATTAAACCTTCAGGGATTCCACTCCCCTGGACCTGTATAGCACCCTGCACAGAAAACATCTTGGTCGTGGGTATGACCAGAGCTCTGGATCCCAGGGTCCAGCCCTCCTAAGAGAGGCATTACAGGCAAAACCTTGCTCTTCTCTGCAAGGCCCGGGTACCGACCGTTTAGCTATGAAGCTTTTTTGGTCGGATCCGGAATAGCTTACTGAGGCCCAAAAGAACCTGTACGCAAGCTCAGTGAAAAACACATGTTACTTCTTGGCCAACACCTTAGACACTGGCAAAAAACTGAGGTGCTCCCGGATGGGAGGGGCTTATATAGGGGAGGGTACTTCCGGTTTGGAAGTTGCCAGTGCCAGCACCTGAAGGTAAACTATATAACCCACATAGTAATGACTATGCCGCTCTGTGTCCCAGGATGTACGAGAAAGAAAGTTAGCCATAGTGCACGGTAAGTTACCCAGACTGCCCTTCAAAAATAGAAATCTACCAAGTGGATCCGCAAGGGTATCCTCTAAGGTAAAGGAGGTTCCCCTCCAGAATCCTATGGCCACTTCTTTCACCTTCGTGACGTCTGAGAGGCTGTAGTACCATGTAGGGTAGTGGTGTGCAGAAAGTTTAACCGATGTGGTATGTGTGAGATGGGTTTCCTGCAGGAAGACAATGTCCCCCTGCAGACGCTTAAGTTCACTATAAAGGGTGTCTCTCTGACCTGGAGCATGAAGCCCTCTCACATTAATGGAAATCAAAGCGATCGTGGCCATAGGATCCGGTGGGGATACACACCATTTTCAAACATCCCGCAAGGCTGGTGGGAAGGATGGGGAGGGAATAAGGGAAGGAAAGAGAGGAACAATAAAAGAAAACATGTAAAAAATAAAACAAACTTGACATAAGAACGTGTTAATTGCAGTGCAATGCCCGGAACGACACGGGGACCCGATCCCCCACGACACGCCACCCCATAAGGAATAACCGCAATGGTGGACCGGGCCCCCCGCGCAAATGGAGGCTGCTAGGTCATCATCCTTCGTTGCCTCAAGCAATCCTCTAATTCGGATGTTATTCCTCCTATTACGGTTTTCCTGGTCTTCGATCTTATAAAGTGCCATTCTGTGGGCTATGTTGAGGTTGCGAGTAGTAACTTGCAAATCTCTAATGGCCGCTGCGTGTCTATCGAGACGCTGCTCTGTCTCCTCCACACGCTCCAGTACCTAGAAGAGGTCTGTCCGTACCGCCGACAGTTCTTTTTTAATGAACTTCTCGAGGCCTAGCAGCATGGAAGCTAGATCAGATTTAGTGGTCAGTCCACTCACCAGCTCGGCGACTCCCGAGCGTCTGATCGGGCTCCTCTCACCGCCAGAGGATACTGGAGACCGGTGTCTGGTTTCGGGCCTGCGACGTAAGGCAGAGCCCGCGCCCGACCCACGTGGTGAGCGGCCTAGGCTGTCTGTCTCCAGGAGATCCTCAGGTTCCACGGTGAGGAATCGCTTGATGGAGCTTGTGGAGGTGCCCTTTTTAGGCTGGGTCTTACCCATTCTCCTTCCCATGCTGGCCATAAGGCTTAAGGTGCAAAAGGCTATCGATAAGGCTGATAAAACAGGTGCCAGCGCCGGAGCTCACACGATATGCGTCTTCACAGTCTCATGTCCAAACAATTACAATTACTTTTAATAAAAATATAAATAAGAATAATCTTATCCTATACTATATATAACATTTAAAAATGATGTATATAAAATATAGATTAAATTTTTATTATTATTATTAACAGTAGAACATGCTTTGAGAACATTGCAATTTTCAATTATTTAATTAAATTTTATGCATTATCTATTATAGTCATCATATTAATATAGATGTGATTGGTGGTGTTTCAAAATTAATTAGTAGGTTATAATTAGTAATTTTATATATTATAAATTTTATAGAATTTCTTTTAATTTTTTTTAAAGGATATAGTATTTTAATTTATTTTTACACTAGAACATAAAAAGAAATAAGAAAAATAAAGCTAAAAAAAGAACACTAAAGGAAGTGTGTATAATTAGTCAATAGATATACGGTTGGGTAAGTTGATTGATATAGAGATAGAAATGAGGAAAAACTATGGGATGGTGACCCATTATGAACAAGATCTTATATCAGGGCACCCATTCTCCAGCTCCTCATTTAACCCTTCCGGGGGCATGCTATTTAGGGTAAATATCCAAAAAGATTCCCGTTTGCATAAACAAGCAAATCTTTCACCTTCCCGGATGGACATAGATATGGACTCTATGCCAAACAATTCCAAACCTTCGGTACAGCCCCCATGATTATGTTTCAAATGGCGTGGGACACTGTGCTTCTCAATCTTCTTCTCTGTGAGCCTGCGATGTTCGCCAAAGCGCGTCCGCATGGCCCGCACCGTCCTGCCTACATAGAGGTACCCACACGGGCACCTCAATCCATAAATAACAAACTGAGTACTGCAACATATAAACTGTTTGATGTGGAAGGTGCGACCATTTTTACTGTTAAATGAGTTTTGGCCATGAGAAATAAATCTACAAGCTTTGCACTTGACACTTATGGCACCCTATGATGTTCAAAAATTGAGGGATATTCGCCGCCTTCTAGTTGTGCTTTTCTTTGAGGCGACTAGGAGCAATAAGACTTTTAACATTTGTTGCACGTCGAAAAACCACCTGGGGTTTATTTGTGAGAACTCTCCCGAGAGCTTTATCCTGCCCCAAGATTGGCCAATGTTTTTGGACCACTTTCTTGATAGCCCAGTGTTGGTCATTGTATCTTGTGATAAAGAGGGTGCCCTGTTGATCTTTAGCTGATATGGACATATCCCTATTCGGATTGCCTTCTCTATATCGGTCAACTGCCTTCTGAATGTGCTAAGGCTCATATCTTTTTTCTAGAAATTTTGTGGATAATATGGATTGCCTGATCATCATAATCCTTGGTGCTACTGCAGTTTCTACCTAACCGGCAAAACTGACTGTAGAGCATATTTTCTTTCCATTTTGGATGATGGCAACTTCTATGATGTAAATAGGAGTTGCCAGCTGTTTCCTTGAAATGGGTTTTTGATGTGATGTTGCCATCTACATCACTACCCAGTTCAAGGTCCAAAAAGACCAAGGAGTTTGCATCCACTACATGGGTAAACAAACTTGTTGGCATTGCAAAAAGAGACAAATTTGTCAACAGTGTCAAGAGGCCCATCCCAAATAATGAGGAAATCATCGATATATCTACCATAATATAACAGATGTTTAGCGAAGGGGTTCTGAAACCAGATGAGATTTTTCCCAATACCCCATAAACAAGTTAGCATAGCAGGGTGCGAAATGCGCACCCTTAGCCGTGACAGATACCGGTCTATAGAATTGGCCCTGGAAGGAGAAGTAATTACTCTCCAGGGCAAATCGAGTACATTGACAGATGAACTCGGATTGAGTAGGATTAATGTAATCTGCCTCTGATAAAAAATATTCAACTGCCCGTAGTCCACCCTCATGGAGAATTGACGTGTAGAGTGAACTCACGTCCAAGGATAACCATAGATATCCTGGTTCCCATTTGTATTGTTGTAGAGTATCCAGGACACGTTCAGAATCTTTTATATAAGCAGGAAGGGAAATAAGAGGTTGGAGGAACACATCCACATACTGGGATACTCGACTAGTGATATTATCTATACTGGCCACTATGGGTTTACCTGGTGGGCATACCGGGTCTTTATGAACCTTAGGGGTGTGGTAAAAATAAGGTGTCTTAAAGTAATTAGTCAGGAAGAATTGTTTCTCTGATTTTTGTATTAACCATTGAGTAAAGGCTTGATTCATCAATTCTGTTAGCTTCAGTTTGTTCCCATGGAGAGGATCATTTTGGAATATTTCATACGTAGCATTATCAGATAGGAGTCTAAGTGCTTCCTTTAGATATTCCACCTTATCCTGAACAACTATACCTCCTCCTTTATCCGCTGTGCGGATTACTAAATCATAATTATCTTTAAACGCAAGCAAGGCCTCTTTTTCTTGCCTTGAAAGATTATGCATGTTGACTTTCCCATGTGGTCACTCACAGAGTTTTCTGAAGCCTGCATATACTATAGAGTAAAAGGTTTTAATAAATTCATTTTTAACATGATGTTGATAAAATGTGGACTTCGGACAGAATGTATAATCCCATTCGAGAATGGTGTAGATATGGGAACTTCCACCTCCGAACCTCCTTCCAGGAGTAATTCTTCTAACATATTAATTGCCTCTTCGTCCATGTTATTCATGCTAATGTCATGGGTTTCTTCTAATGGCTGTATGTGTTCTTTCTGGGTGCTACTTAAACGGGTTGTAAAGGTTCGTTTTTTATTTTCTAAATAGGTTCCTTTAAGCTAGTGCATTGTTGGTTCACTTACCTTTTCCTTTGATTTACCTTCTAAATGTTTTTTTTCTTTGTCTGAATTTCTCACTTCCTGTTTTTCCTCACTAAACTTCACACCATCATCCGAGTGGCGTGGAGTCAGCCAGAACAGCTTACTGAACAGTTTACTGAGGAGGAACAGGAAGTGAGAAATTCAGACAAAGAAAACAAATATTTAGAAGGGAAATCTAAGGAAAAGGTAAGTGAACCAACAATGCACTAGCTTAAAGGAACCTATTTAGAAAATAAAAAACAAACCTTTACAACCCCTTTAATGATACAGTGTTTGTATTTTCACCAGTTTTTAGGCTATTATAGCGCTTCACTGTAATATCACGGATATACTTATGCAGATCCTTAAACAGTTCAAATAGGTTGGCATTACTGCTTTGGGAGAAATTTAGGCATTTCTGCAGTAAACTAACCTCACTCTCTACCAATGGGTGTGATGATAGATTGGAAATCTTCACCGTAGACCTCAAATTTCTATCTTTACCCTCTTTGATACCCTTGTTTCTTCTCCCTCCAGCACTCCTCCCTACAGTCAGTTTTGCTGGTTATGCAGAAACTGCAGTAGCACCAAGGATTATGATGATCAGGCAATCATATTATCCACAAAATTTCTAGAAAAAGAATATGAACCTCAGCACATTCAGAAGGCAGTTGACCGATATAGAGAAGGCAATCCGAATAGGGATATGTCCATATCAGCTAAAGATCAACAGGGCACCCTCTTTATCACAAGATACAATGACCAACACTGGGCCATCAAGAAAGTGGTCCAAAAACATTGGCCAATCTTGGGACAGGATAAAGCTCTCGGGAGAGTTCTCACAAATAAACCCCAGGTGGTTTTTCGACATGTAACAAATGTTAAAAGTCTTACTGCTCCAAGTCGCCTCAAAGAAAAGCACAACTGGAAGGCGGCGAATATCCCTCAATTTTTGATCAGCATAGGGTGCCATAAGTGTACAGGTATCAAGTGCAAAGCTTGTATATTTATTTCTCATGGCCAAAAATTATTTAACAGTAAAGATGGATGCACCTTCCACATCAAACAGTTTAGATGTTGCAGTACTCAGTTTGTTATTTATGGATTGAGGTGCCCCTGTGGGTACCTCTATGTAGGCAGGACGGTGCAGGCCATGCGGACGCGCTTTGGTGAACATCGGAGGCTCATATATCAGAAGATTGAGAAGCACAGTGTCCCACGCCATTTTAAACAAACATGGGGGCAGTACCGAAGGTTTGGAATTGTTTGGCATAGAGTCCATATCTATGTCCATCCGGGAAGGTGAAAGATTTGCTCGTTTATGCAAACGGGAATCTTTTTGGATATTTACCCTAAATAGCATGACACAGGAAGGGTTAAATTGGGAGCTGGTGGTAGGTGCCCTGATATAAGATATTGTTCATAATGGGTCACCATCCCATAGTTTTTCCTAATTTCTATCTCTATATTAATCAACTTACCAACCGTATATCTATTGACTAATTATACACACTTCCTTTAGTGTTCTTTTTTAGCTTTATTTTTCTTATTTCTTTTTATGTTATAGTGTAAAAATGTAAAAATGTATTAAAATACTATATCCTTTAAAACAAATTTTGTTATACAATAAAAAAAATAAATAAATGTTTTCTATAAAATTATAATAAATACAAATTACTAATTATAAACTACTAATTAATTTTAAAAAACCACCAATTACATCTATATTAATATGATGACTATAATAGATAATGCATAAAATGTAATTAAATACTTGATAATTGCAATGTTCGTAAAGCATGTTCTACTGTGGATAAGATTATTCTTATTTATATTTTATTAAAAGTAATTGTACATTATACAGTTGTGTAAAATTTAGTTCAGGACGTTGCTGTGAATAATCTGAAACCCCCCCCTCTTTGTATACACTTCCTGTTGTGAACTCTGTGCTCCTGATCTGTTGAAACGGCATTGGCTGTCCCGGGGGAGGGGCATGGGGCTTCTCACATATATAGGTAAGCTAGAGGTGATGAGGGCGTTACCTGAAGGAGGCGGCGCCTCCGAAACATGTAGTCATAGCAACCGTTTGTTTGTGTGCCAGAGGAGACCGCACACTCACTTCGGTTCCCCTTTCTGGCCGTGAGTGACGTCACGAAATGCCGGCTGGTCCGTGCGTGTGTTCAGCAGCAGACACAGCCTGACGAGACAAGGAAGTAGGTTCTTTTGAATCAACATCCCACAACATCATCATTCGTTATTGGGAGAAAGCCTTGTCACACAGACCAGGAAAGGAGGCATACATCCAACTGTACATGCAAATTTACGTCCCATGTTTGTGAGTGCAATCCTCTACCTTTTATCTTTCAGTTACTATTAAAAACGGTATTATACTAGGGCAGTCGTGCGTTCTCTCTCCCTTTGTATGTTTTCAGATGCTAGTTCTGGAGTTACTTTTATTA
Organism: Rana muscosa; assembly: GCA_029206835.1. Taxonomy (NCBI): domain Eukaryota; kingdom Metazoa; phylum Chordata; class Amphibia; order Anura; family Ranidae; genus Rana; species Rana muscosa. Next base: position 38,071,676 of record JARGYO010000162.1, on the reverse strand, counting down.
AAAAAAAAAAAAAAAAGTATATACGGCAGTAGTAAGATGGTTAACAGCTACCTGCAGGAAATAAAAGGAATTTTACTTCAACACTATTGTTACCTTAAAGTGTTACTAAACCCAGGACCCTGCATTCACTATATCTGGTCTCCCACAGTACACAGAAGAAAATGCAATTACTTTTGTACATATAAACTGCTAAATACCTTTTCTCATCAGTAGTATATAGCAGTCTTGTGACTTCTATCAGTGTCCAGGCGATAACTGGTTAAAGCTTGTAGGAGGAGGAGTTTTTATTCGCCTATTACTGTCCTATAAAGCTGAATGACCCCTGACTTTGTGCTTATTGGCCCTGTGCTGATCACATGCACCCCCCGCCCCCCCCCCCCCAAAAAAAACACTCTAGCAATACACACCAAACTGAGCATGTGCACAGTGCCTCCTAGGGCTCTATAAAATCAGCAGATGGATTGGGGACAGTAAAAGGGGAGGATCAGAGAAGACAGGATCAAACAGCTGTTTTACACAATGCAGAGGATTAACCCCTTAGATTCCACAGTGAGTAAAACAAGCATTCTTTACTGCCTATACAGACTGATTTTACTGTTGTGGGTTTAGTAATTGTCAGGGAAATGGCCATAGGACTGGTAATGTCGACAATACGCATCATGGCTTCACCAGACAAACCTCCAGGCACAATGGCGTATGCAGATGTGCGTCGGCGCTAACGGGCGTACACAGATGCGCAGCATCACTAACGGGCATACGCAGAAGCGCGGCATCACTAACGTACGCAGATGCTGAGATCCCCGAGTTGCTGGATTATTGTCAGCTCACCTGTGTTCCTGTATTCTGATCTTGGACTTCCTGTTGAACAACCCGGCTTCCTCTACCCACTTATTCTGATCTCCTGGCTTTACCCCTGGCATATATTCCGTCCTACTTCTACCTGCTCCACTGCTTGGCCCCGGCTTGGCTCACCGACTCTGCTTCTGCCTGTCTTACTGACGCTGCTTCTGCCTGTCTTACTGTGAATGACCTCGGCTTGTTCCAGTGACCCAACCTGAATCTGCTAAAGGATTGATCTTACCGAGTTATGACCCCTGGCCTGGCTTCCGATTCTCCTACCAGATTTCCCAGCTACCCGCTACGCCTGGCTCCTTTCTAGCACGCCTGCCACACAGTGCATCCAGCTTGCTTCAGCTGCTGCACAGTGATCAAGTCATCAGGCCACAGGCAGGCGTTTAAGGCCCTAAATTTATTCCGGTTTCCGGAGAACCGTTCGTGCGTTGGTACCCGTAGTTTTGGTGGAGGGACAACCATGGTATGTGTAGAAGCGGTGAATTCTGGAGATGCAAAACTGCTTCTTTGGGCACTGCATTCCCTGTTCCACCTTCAGGGTTGCGCAGCACTCAGCCGCAAGGGGAGCCCTCTCAGCACCTTGGCCTCCAGCTAAAATTCTGACAGTAAAATCCAGCCACGATGTCAGAGGCCAACGGAGGTGCTTTTCGAATAGAGGCCCTGTGCCAGCAGGTTACTGTTCTCACCCAGGCTGTACAGAGACTTCAGCAAGGCTACTTCCAGTTGGAAGGTCGCTTGCAACACCTGTCAGCCACACCAGCATCCACAGATCATGGTCCATCCTCTGCCAGCTCCGCTTCTGCATCTCCACAATGCACCGCTTCTACACATACCATGATTGTCCCTCCACCAGAACCACGGGTACCAACCCACGAACGGTTCTTAGGAAACCGGAATAAATTTAGGGCCTTAAAAAACGCCTGCCTATTGTATTTGGCTCTACAGCCAAGGACATTTGCTTCAGAAACTATAAAAGTAGGTTTGATTATTTCATTACTCGCGGATAAACCCTAGGCTTGGGCCCACAACTTATTGGAACAGAAGAGTCCTATTATCAATGCAGTAGACACATTCTTTGAAGCCATGGCACAGTTATATGACGATCCTCAGCGGGCGGCGACTGCGGAACCTATTCTCCATACGTTACAGCAGGGTCGGTGCCAAGTGGAGAACTATACCGTAGAATTCCACAAATGGTCCTCCGTCACAGGGTGGAATGAAGCAGCCCTGCGTTATCAGTACTGGGTGGGATCCACGGCATGCACCGTGCCTCGCGAGTGACGTCATCTTACGTCATGACGCGGGGCACGTGTTACAACATCTCAGCCGCCACAGTTGGGGGAGGGTCAGTCCCTGCACGTGTCGAGCCGGTGTGACGTTGGTAGGAGCCAGCGTGCGGCTGTGTGGAGTGTATATTATGCCGCTCGCACACAGCGATCATTGTCACAGTGTGGAACACGCCACACTGCACAGGGACCCTCTGCTTCTCTCTGCACACCATCAAGGTAGCCTTATCACCACCTCTACATGCCATCAGATCTCCTTAGTGTGACCTTAATATTCATTATATTTAATCTATTTAATATAGATCCCATGACAATTTCCAAATTTATCTCCCATTACTTTGGCGCATTATTAGGAATGGCTACCTCCTCTGTGTTTGCGTCCCAGATACACACGGGTCCACTTTACCTCAGCCTCCGGGACGGACACCCTCTTGCTGGCCCTGGTCCCATATTCAACACACCCCTTTCACCTACTCTCTGCATGCAAGTATGCTACATTAGACTAACCATATTTCAATCTTCTTAGACAATTGGGAGCATCCGCCCCTGTTGAGTGTATAAACACGAAACGCGACGGGCAACCCAGGATGCCAACACACACCCATATCACGTCCCCATCCATCTATACTATGCCACTTATACAAAAAATTTATATTTATATTTTATACTATGCCACTTCATTGCATTGTGCCGCCTCAAGGACTTGTGTGTATATATATGAATTCATGGGAATTGCTTATTTATTTTTTCATACTGTCATGTGTGTCTAAGTTGATATCATTCTGTATCCTTGATGTCCATGTTATATATGTATTCGCCATATTGTCATGAGTTTCCAAGTTGATATGGCTATGTGTCTCTGATGTCCATGATATATATGTATTTTTTATATGCAACCTTATGACCCAGATATTTTACTAATTTATCCTCCATGTTAACTAACATGTGTTTCCTTAAAACGTACCCCCGCTATGTCTGAAACCTCATTCAAAGTCCCAACTCCCCTTTTTCCTACCTCACTTGAGGGTCTCATTCAACTGGCCATACAACTTGACAGATGTCTGCCGGAGCGACGGTCCGAACGATTCCAAAACTTTAGACCGACCTGGATGATGGCCAAGGTCTCCACTTCACCATCATCTGTTCCTCTTACCACAACCATGCCTGAGGCTGAACCTATGCAAATTGGTCTGGTCCGTCTGGCTTTAACTCCCGATGAAAGACTTTGTTGTCAGGAAGGCAATCTATGTCTCTATTAGACATGTGCATTTCGTTTCGTTCCGAATCTAAATTTGGACAAATTTTTCATTATTCGGACGTTCGGATGCATCCGAATTACAATACTAACAAATTTAACCGAATCCGAAATAACGGTTTGAATCGAAAAACCACGTACGAAATTCAAATCGAAAACAAATTCAAATCGAAAAAATATAAATCGATTTCTAAAAATAAATAAAATAATAACACCAAAAAATGAAAATAAAAGAATAGTAAAGAACAGAATAGAAATGAATAGAATGTAATAAAATACAATAGAAGAATATGATTTTCTTCTGAAATTCTACTTTTGAATAGTATAAATTCGAATTCGAGAATAGATTGGAAAATAACTCAAAACAATGGAAACTAAAATAATATATATTATATTTTATTATAGTCTATTCTTAGTCTATTCTTTTCTATTATTTTATATTCTAATATTTTCTATTCGAATTTGATCCAAATTGTTATACTAAATTTGAATTTCAGAAGATGGTTATATATATATATATATATATATATATATATATATAATATTATATATATATATATATATATATCTATCTCTATAACCATTTTCCGAAATTCGAATTTCATATAGAATTAAATCGAATTTGAATAGAAAATATTCAAAACGAATAGAAAAAAAATCAAATATATATATATATATATATATATATATATATATATATATATAAAAACCAAACCATGTTCCGACATTCGAATTTCGTACAGAATGAATTTGAATTCCAATTAGAAAAGATTAGAATAGAAATAGAAAATAGACTAGAAAAACAATAGAACAGAATAGAATAAAATATATATATTATATATATTATATTTTATTCTATTCTATTGTTTTTCTATGCGATTCTTTCCAATATTTTCTATTCTATTCTAATCTTTTCGATTCAAATTTTAATTCATTCTATACGAAATTTGAATTTCGGAAGATGATTTTATATACCGTATTTATCGGCGTATAACACGCACTTTTTTCCCCTGAAAATCAGGGGAAAATCGTGGGTGCGTGTTATACGCCGATACTGACATCCCTGAGCTGTCTCCGCTGACTGTGAGCGGAGCGGAGCGAGATACACATAGCCGAATGTACTCTGCTATACTCGGCTTTTCTCGGCTCCGCTCAAAGTCACGCCCAGTCCCGCCATTGGACCTGTGTTATGTCCATCATAGGGCGGGACTCGGCGTGACTGTGAGCGGAGCCGAGAAAAGCCGAGTACACTCGGCTATGTGTATCTCGGCGGCGGCTCCGCCCAGTCCCTGCGTCCCCGGCGGCGTCCGCACAGTCTCGGCGCCAATTTTAAAATGATGCACGGCGACACTGGGGCAAGGCTGCACGGCGACACTGGGGCAAGGCTGCACGGCGACACTGGGGCAAGGCTGCACGGCGACACTGGGGCAAGGCTGCACGGCGAATCTGGGGCAAGGCTGCACGGCGACTCTGGGGCAAGGCTGAAATGGACTCTAGGGCAAGGCTGAAATGGACTCTGGGGCAAGGCTGAAATGGACACTGACAAGGCTGCACTGTGACAAGGCTGCAATGGACACTGACAAGGCTGCACTGTGACAAGGCTGCAATGGACACTGACAAGGCTGCACTGTGACAAGGCTGCAATGGACACTGACAAGGCTGCATTTAAATGTAAGTTATTTTTCCTTAAACTTCCCTGCTAAAAGTTTTTTTCCCTAAAATTTCCTCCTAAACTTGGGGTGCGTGTTATACGCCGATAAATACGGTATATATATATACACATATATATATATATATATAACCATTTTCCGAAATTCGAATTATATATAGAATGAAATAGAATCTGAATAGAAAAGATTACAATAAAATAGAAAAGAATAGAAAAGAATTGCATAGAAAAACAATAGAACAGATCTGAAAAAATATATATATATGTATAGCCATCTTCCGAAATTCGAATTTCCTACAGAATGAATTAGAATAGAAAAGATTTGAACAGAAAAGAATGGACTAGAAAAACAATTGAACAGAATAGTAAAAAATATTATTTTATTCTATTCCAATCACGGAGTCCAAGCCTTATTCTTCAAGGGGAAATCCTAACCCCAACCCCAACCCTAAGCCTAAGCCCAACCCTAAGAGTAAGCCTAAGCCCAATCCTAACCCCAACCCTAACCCCAATCACAACCCTAACCATAACCCTTACACCCTTAACCATAACCCTAACCCCTATCCCCAAATCTAACCCCCTAACCCCTATTGTAGCTGGCCAGCTAATACCTGTCCTAGGTTGCTAATGTGGCTTACATGCATATATATAGCTAGACCTGCTAATAATGTTAAAACAGTGCATATGCTCATTTGTGAGAAATAACAGCAGAGTTATTTACTGTGACTTTATATATGGATGTCATATAACAGTTGTATATTGTGTTCACAGAAGCAAAGAAAAAATATGCCTTTAAGATTATTATATACTATGCAGAAAAGTAAGCTTAATAACACAGCAGAATTGCAACCAGAAAGCATAGAGTTAAGCTTTTGTGACTCATCAGGAGTTTTAGCCAATCACAACCAATCTCACTGAGCAAATGTCTCTGGCCAATCATAGCCAGCATTTCACTCATGTTCTGTCTAGGAAATCTCATAGCACATGTCTAGAATTTCATTTTACATCAGAGTGTGGAGATGAACAGTTCAGATCCATCCAGAGTTCAGTTTTATGGAAGCAAGTGGCCAAAATAGGTATTTAATACAGTTATATAAGTTCCTATTGTTAATAATGTGATTAGAACTGTATACTGAAACTAGTTATGTGTTCACTTGTAGTTCCACCAAACCAGGTTTGCAAACAATCAAACCAGGAATCAAACCAGATTCAAACCAAGTTTCAGAGCAAACATCAGAGCAAACAGCATTATAGAGCAAGTCCCAGATAGATCATAAAGTGTCTAAAGTATTTTAAAGTGAAAGTACAGATACTGAAGAGAGAAATATATCTACCATTTTATGTAGAATTACAAGATTGAACAGTTGAACCGACATTTGTTATACTTTATTCAACACGTGTTTGTACATGGACTTCCTGCTGCTAAATTGTCAGTGTTATATAAGAAGAAAAGCTGAAGTGAATAAAGAAGTTATCTTAAAGGTTTGGTGTGCTCTTTAAACCTACTGCTTCCATAGAATGGCGCTAGAGGAATTATAGAGTAACAGATAGTCTTGTGTGGACTAAAAGCTCAGAGAAATCAAATTCTTCTAATGCCACAGCGCTTAAAAGCACTTCATAGTGCTGCGCCTGCCACACCTATCCCCAACAGTAACCCTATAAAAAATATAATATATATGTATATCTTAAGATATATATAGATATATCTATATATAAATAACCATCTTCTGAAATTCGATTTTCATATAGAATGATTTTGAATAGAAAAGATTAGAATAAAATAGAATAGAAAATAATAGAAAAGAACAGACTAGAAAAACAATAGAACAGAATAGAATAAAATGTAATATACTACATTTAATTTGATTATGTTATATTGTTTTTCTAGTCGATACTTTTCTATTCAAATCTTTTCTATTCTAATCTAAATCGTTCCATACTAAATTAGAATTTTGGAAGATGGATGGTTTATATATATATATTATTATTTTTCTATTCTGTTCCATTGTATTCTCTTATTTTTTTATTCTGTTCTTTTCTATTCTAATCTTTTCTATTCAAATTTGAATTCATTCTATACTAAATTAGAATTTCGGAAGATGGATATATATATATATATATATATATAACACACACACACATATATAAATAAACATTTTCCAAAATTCGAATTTCATATAGAATTAAATCAAATTTGAATAGAAAATATTCGAAAATAATAGAAAACAATATCATAAAAAAAACAATAGAACAAATCAGATTTTTTTATATATATATATATATATATATATATATATATATATATATATATATATATATATATATATATAAAACCATGTTCCGACATTCGAATTTCGTATAGAATGAATTTGAATTCCAATTAGAAAAGATTAGAATATAATTAGAAAAATAGACCAGAAAAACAATAGAACAGAATAGAATAAAATATAATATATATATTGTATTTTATTCTATTCTGTTCTATTGTTTTTCTATTCGATTCTTTCCAATATTTTCTATTCTATTCTAATCTTTTCGATTCGAATTTGAATTCATTCTATACGAAATTCGAATTTCGGAAGATGGTTTTATAAATATATATATATCTATATAGATAGATCTATCTATATCTATAACCATTTTCCGAAATTCGAATTTCATATAGAATTAAATCGAATTTGAATAGAAAATATTCAAAACTAATAGAAAACAATATCATTAAAAAAAACACAATAGAACAAATCAGAAAAAAAACCAAAAAAAATTATATATATATTCTTTCCAATATTTTCGATTCTATTCTAAACTTTTCGATTCGAATTTGAATTTATTCTATACAAAATTTGAATGTCTGAAGATGGTATTATAAATATATAAATACGGTGTGATGTCATCACCTCCCCCCCTCCTCCATCTATAGAGAGACAATCACCTCCATACACCATCCAATCAGAGCTCAGCATCTCCATCCATCCATTTTTTTTTCAGATTACGATCCATTTCCTTTATTTCCAGCAGATCTCCTGCAGACTATTAGCATCTATTTCATTTATGGATGGAGGAACGGTTTGAGGAACAGACAACAAGAGAGACATCATCACCGCTTATATCTCTATACACAGGGAAATGGCTGCTAATAGTTTGAAGGAGACCTGCAAAAAAATTATGAAATAGATGCTTATAGTCTGCAGATCTTATGAGAAAATGAAATAGATACTAATAGTGTGCAGGAGATCTGCAAAAAAAATTATATAAATGCTAATAGTCTGCAGGAGACCTGCAGAAATAAAGGAAATGGCTGCTCTAATGCAAAAAAAAGAAAAATGAAAAAGATGCTTATAGTCTGCAGATCTGATGAGAAAATGAAATAGATACTAATAGTGTGCAGGAGATCTGCAAAAAAATGAAATAGATGTTAATATACTGCAGGAGATCTGCAAAAAAAAAAAGAAGTGAAATGGCTGTTAATAGTCTACAGGAGATCTGCTAAAAAAATTAAATAGATGCTAATAGTCTGCAGGAGATCTGGTGAGAAAATGAAATAGATGCTAATAGTCTGCAGGAGATCTTATGGAAACAAATAGTAATCTGCAAAAAAAAATGTTTATGAAATGGATAGTATCTATATTCTATTCTATTGTTTTTCTAGTCTAGTTTCTATTATAATCTTTTCTATTCAAATTCATTCTATACGAAATTCGAATGTCGGAAAATATAAATTATATATATATATATATATTATATATATATATATAAAACCATCTTCCGAAATTCGAATTTAGTATATAATGATTTAGATTTTAATAGAAAAGATTTGAATAGAATATAAAAGAATAGAACAGAATAGAATAAAATATAATATATTCTAGTCTGTTCTATTGTTTTTCTAGTCTATTCTCTGTTTTTCTATTTTATTATAATCTTTCCTATTCGGTTGAAATAATTTCGAATCCGGTTGAAATATTATCGAATTTGGTTGAAATATTAACGAATGCGGATGAAATATTATTGAATCTGGTAGAAATATATTCGAATTTGGTTGAAATATTTTCGAATGCGACCGATTTTTCGAATTCGGTTGAAAACGAGACGAATTCCGAAAGCGAATTTAACTAATCTAACTAAACTAAATTAATTAATTAATTAATTAAAACAAAACTAAACAAATTTTTTCCTTTTGCACATGTCTAGTCTCTATTGTTGGGGAACCGGACATTTCCTTCGCAAGACCCAGCAAGTCCTTTCCACTTTCCCCAGTATACTTCCAGGTCTCTGGGGCTTCCTCATCTTACCTTGTCCTCCCCATCTCATTGCAGGTAGCGGAAGAGGAGGTCCGGTTGCTGGCCATAATTCACTCTGGGGCATGTAGCTGTTTCTTGGACTTGGCACTGGCAAGGAAACTCAGCATTCCCCTTCATCATAAGGAGCATAAACTAGAAGTACACCTTGCCGATGGTTTAATGCCCAGTTCAGGGCCTGTCACACAAGAAACTGTACCCATCCTCACTTCAACTGACTCCAGCCACCAAGAACACCCATGTTTACAGTCATTTTGGGAAACGCATGGCTGCAGGCACAAAACCCACCAACCTATGACCAACTCCCATCAAGATATACTACCAGTTTACCAGGAATTTCTGGACGTCGTTAACAAGAAAGGGGCTGATGTCCTCCCTCCTCATCGGCCTTATGATTGCCCGATAGAGCTGCTTCCCGGTTCTGAGATCCCCCCTTTGGCCATATATTTCCATTATCTGAAATAGAGCTCGAGACCTTACAGCAATACATTGATGAAAATCTGCCCTTCCTCCTCTCCTGCTGGTGTGGACATATTCTTTGTCAAAAAGAAAGATAAGACTTTAAGACCATGTGAGGACTACAGGGAGCTTAATAAAATTACCATTAAAAACCACAACCTGCTTCCACTCGTTCCCGAACTCGTTCAAAGATTTCGTACAGTGTCTACAATCTTGTCCGCATTTGGGAAAGTAACCAGTAGAAAACGGCATTCAGAACACGGTTCGGACACTGAGTATCTAGTAATGCTGTTAGGACTCTGCAAGGCACCGGCCACGTTCCAGCATCTCGTGAACAACATCTCAAGAATATCTAGACCATTTTGTTATCGTTTACTTGGACGATATCCTCATCTTTTCAGCTACTCTGGAACTCCACAGAACTCATGTAAAAAAAAAAAAAAATACTACTACTTACCCTGAGAAAGCATGGATTGTATGTTCAGGCTGAAAAATGCGATTTTGAAAAGATGTCTATCCAATTTCTAGGGCTTATCTCTACAGATGGGATCTCAATGGACCCACAAAAGGTGAAAGCAATTCTCGAATGGCCAGCCCCATCTGATAAGGGTGTTCAAAGGTTTGTGGGCTTCGCAAACATTTACAGAAGGTTTATGAAAGATTTCTCTTTGATCGTTTCTCCAATTACTCAGATAACCCACTAGCATGTCCCATTTCAGTGGTCTTCGGAAGCTCAGACAGCCTTTGAAAAGTTAAAGACTCTGTTCATTTCAGCTCCAGTACTTCAGCATCCTGATCCTGCTCTATCTTACATACTGGGAGTTGATGCTTCAGAAATAGCCACTTGGGCAGTTCTATCTCGGCGTTATGGGCCAAAAGCGTTACTCCACCCAGTGGATTTTTCTTCTCGAAAAATTAGTCAACCGGAGAAGAATTATGATGTTGGGGACCGGGAACTGTTGGCTATAAAAACTGCTTTGGAAGAATGGAGATACTTGCTAGAAGGGGCCTCACACACTATAATGATCTTTACAGACCACAAGGATCTGGAATATTTTAGAACTCCCAAACGCCAAAGACCCTGTCAAGCCCGATGGGCCTTTTTCTGTTGCAGATTCAACTTCCACATTACTTAACGCCTGGGGTCTAAGAATGGGAAGGTCGATGCCTTATCCCGAATGTTTCCTGATACCCCCAAGGACACAATGCCTAGTACAATCCCATCAACACAGAACTGCATACAGATGTGCGTAGTTCAAAGTTAATCATTGGAGTTTGTTATAGACCACCCAATGTTAATGAGGAGGAGGAGACTCAGCTCCTTGCACAGATGGAAAGGGCTGCAAGGGCTGCGACGGTGATAATAATGGGGGATTTTAACTACCCAGAAATTGACTGGAGTAATGGCACTGCTGGGACAGTTAAAGGGCAAAAATTTATAAGCCTATTGCAGGACAATTTTATGGTCCAGTTTATTGAGGCCCCAACTAGGAATGATGCTCTGTTGGACCTGGTAATCTCAAACCATGCAGAGCGTATTACTATTGTTCAGAAAAAGGAACACCTAGGTAGCAGTGACCATAACATGATTTTGTTTGATGTTAGCTGTAAGCAAGAAATACATGCAGGAAAGATAAAAACACTTAATTTCAATAAAGCAAATTTTCCAAGGATGAGGGCTGCTCTCCAGGACTTAGACTGGGAGGGATTATTGGCATCGATTAACACGGAACAGAAATGGGAATTCTTCAAAAAGACTGTTTATGAACTCACTGCAAAGTATATTCCCATGGGCAATAAGTTTAAAAGGCTAAAAATAAAACCTATGTGGCTCACGGTTAAAGTTAAAAAATCTATAAACAATAAGAAAAGAGCTTTTAAAAAAAATAAAAATGAAGGAACACTAGTGTCGTTTAAATGTTACAAAGAATATAACAGGATATGTAAAAAGGAAATCAAGGATGCAAAAATTCAAAATGAACAACAGATTGCAAAAGATAGTAGGACAAACCCCCAAAAATTCTTCAAATATATTAATAGTAAAAAGGTCAAGTCTGAGCATGTAGGCCCTTTACAAAATAATCTAGCGTGGGTGACTGGGGACAAAGAGAAGGCTAATTTATTAAATACTTTCTTCAGCTCTGTGTATACAATGGAACATGGGGGCATGGGCGTCCGCTGAATTTTTTCAGGGGGGGTATCATTAGGTCATCCATGCTCGGTCCCTTTTTGACAATGTCATGAAGGGGAGGGGCTTGTGGCCATATTTTGATCTTTATGAAAACAGCCTATACTGTGTAGGTTGTTTTCATCAAGATCAAAATATGGCCGCCCACAACACAGATGTATTGCAATACAAAAAGATGTACACAGTGGTGTCGTGGCACAGGCACTGCTGTTACCTGTAGTTCTTCATCAATAGGCCCAGGGCAGGCACTAGCAGCGTATTCTCTCTTGTCTCGGCCACTGCACGCCATGCACCTGTGGGAGGAGGAGTCGGCGCCGCCGCGCCGGCCGGATGAGCATAGGCACAACATACATTTTTTACACGGGCAGAGTCAGGCTGAGGCAGCAGCCAATCGCGGAACAGCCGGGTCACGGTGATGTTAAGCAGAGGCCTGAGCGGCAGAGCCAATCCGATGCTTGGGCCAGGGGTGAGGGGGGAGGGACGGATGTGTAATCGGAAAAGACTGAGAGCAGCCACAGCCCCCAGGCCAGCAGCGGCCATTGCAACACAGGGGGAAAGTGTCTTCACTCTGACTTCAACACTCTTACGATTCCAGGGGGGGCAATTGACCCACCTTGCCCTATGGAGCGGACGCCCATGCATGGGGGAGCTCATGTCCATAATGGGGGTGGTAGTGACACAGCCCCAAATCCACAATGGCTCAAAAGTGATATGGTCCAGAAATATTTAGACAGAATAAAGGTGGATAAATCACCTGGACCAGATGGCATACACCCACGGATCCTAAAAGAATTGAGCTCTGTAATTTCAAAGCCATTGTATCTAATTTTTAGGGACTCATTAATGACAGGAATAGTACCACTGGATTGGCGCAGGGCCCATGTGGTGCCTATATTTAAAAAGGGAACAAAGTCTTTACCAAGTAACTATAGACCTGTTAGTTTAACTTCTATAGTTGGGAAGATACTGTAGAGATTATTAAAAGACCACATAGATGAGTTCTTGCTGGAAAAAACTATTTAACCACTTAACGACCGCACACTGTAAATATACGTTGGCAGAATGGCACCGACAGGCAGAATCACGTATATCTACGTGACTGCCTTTGTATAGTTGGGGGGTCCGATTGGACCCCCCTTCTTTACAGTGAGCGGCCGTTATTCGTTTGGGAGCGATCAGGGATGAGGGGACAGCCGTTTGATTCCGGCCACCCCCTCTCGATCGCTCCCAGCAAATCGAATCCTTCCCCTGCCTGTGTAATGTTTACACAGGCAGGAGGAAGTGATGTCATCTCTCCTGTTACCGAGCGCCGCACAGGAGAAGATGCAGGTTAGTGCACAAAACACTACACTGACACCACGACACATAGGCACATAAATCGCCCCCCCCAGACACCCCCAGATCACCCCCCAGTCACAGTGTCACTGATTGCAGTGACCATTTATTTACTGATCACTGCAATCAGTGACATTTGTGACTGTAAAAGTGTCACTACATTTAGTTTTAGGTCCAGTGTAGCCCCCTAACCCCCCCTAATAAAGGTTTAACCCCCTGATCACCCCCCAGATAACCCTTTCACCCCCTAGCACCGCCGTCGCTAAGCGATCATTTTTCTGATCGCTGTCTTAGCGTCGGTGATGCAGATCGGTAGCCAGTAATTTTTTTTAGGTTCGCCGCAGGTTTTTATAGCGTCAGGTACCCCCATATATTACCTAATAAAGGTTTAACCCCCTCGATCGCCCCCCAGGTAACCCTTTCACCCCCTATCACCACTGTCGCTAAGCGATCGTTTTTCTGATCGCTGTCTTAGCGCTGGTGATGCCGATCGGTAGCCAGTAATTTTTTTTAGGTTCGCCGCAGGTTTTTATAGTGTCGGGTACCCCCATATATTACCTAATAAAGGTTTAACCCCCTTGATCGCCCCCCAGGTAACCCTTTCACCCCCTATCACCACTGTCGCTAAGCGATAGTTTTTCTGATCGTTGTCTTAGTGTCGTTGATGCGGATAGGTAGCCAGTAATTTTTTTTTTTAGGTTCGCCGTCAGGTTTTTATATAGCGTCAGGTACCCCCATATATTACCTAATAAAGGTTTTAACCCCCTAATTGCCCCTAGTTAACCCTTTCACCAGTAATCACCATATAAGTGTTACGGGTGACGCTGGTTAGTTAGTTTGCTTTTTATAGTGTCAGGGCACCCGCCGTATATAACCCAATAAAGGTTTAACCCCCTTATCGCCCGGCGGGTGATATCAATTAGGTTTTAGCGTCAGAGAGGGTCTGCATCACACCCCAGGCAGCGTCAGGTTAGTGCCAGTAGCGCTAACACCCACGCGTTAAGCATACACCCCCCTTAGTGGTATAGTATCTGAACAGATCAATATCTGATCTGATCAGATCTATACTAGCGTCCCCAGCAGTTTAGGGTTCCCAAAAACGCAGTGTTAGCGGGATCAGCCCAGATACCTGCTAGCACCTGCGTTTTGCCCCTCCGTCCAGCCCAGGCCACCCAAGTGCAGTATCGATCGATCACTGTCACTTACAAAACACAACACACATAACTGCAGCGTTCGCAGAGACAGGCCTGATCTCTGCGACTCCAGTGCTGTAGGAGGTGATTTCACCACCACAGTTAAAAAAAAAACAGGATTTTTATAACAGCTTACCTGTAAAATCCTTTTCTTGGAGTACACCACGGGACACAGAGCCAGTCATTACATAATGGGTTAAGGGTCACCAGCGGTGATTGGACACTGGCACAACCAATAGAAGACAGTTCCCCTCCATATAACCCCTCCCATCAGAGGAGCACCTCAGTTTTTGTAGCAAAGCAGTAAGGTTCCCATAAGAAGGGGGGGACCTCTGTGTCCCGTGGTGTACTCCAAGAAAAGGATTTTACAGGTAAGCTGTTATAAAAATCCTGTTTTCTTTATCATACACCACGGGACACAGAGCCAGTCATTACATAATGGGACGTCCCAGAGCAATGCTCAATATGAAGGGTGGGAGACCCAGATCAAATAGGCCGCTTGCGGACAAGAAGCCCTATACTGCTGCCTGCAGCACACTTCGCCCGAAGGCGGAATCCTCATGTCCTTTCACATCTATTTGATAGAATTTGGAAAATGTGTGGACTGAAGACCAAGTTGCAGCTTTACAGATCTGAGCCATCGAAGCCTGGTGGTGCACTGCCCATGAAGCACTTATCGCCCTGGTAGAGTGCGCCTTAACAGAAAAAGGAGGAGTCCTGTTCTTTAAACCATAAGCTTGAACAATTACCTGTCTAATCCACCTGGAAATGGTGGATTTTGATGCCGCTTGGCCCTTCTCGGGACCATCTGGCAAAATAAACAAAACATCTGTTTTACGTATCTGAGCGGTTGCTTGCAGATACACCTTTACCGCTCTCACTAGATCTAGAGAGTGCAACAACTTTTCCCCCGCCGTCTGCGGGTTTGGAAAAAAAGAAGGCAAAACAATGTCTTGATTCAAGTGAAAAGCCGACACTACCTTAGGTAGAAAGGCAGGATGGGGTCGAAGTACAATTTTGTCCTTGTGACAATTTAGATAAGGCTCTTTACAAGAAAGAGCTGCTAGTTCTGATACTCTCCTAGCAGAAGCAATAGCAATCAAAAAGACCAATTTCCTACTTAATATAATTAAAGGAATATGGCGAATAGGTTCAAAAGGTTGCTTTTGCAACACTGACAATACCAAATTCAAATCCCATGGACACAAGGGAGACCTGACTGGAGTATTTATCCTCAGTACCCCCTGAATGAAAGCCCGAACTAGGGAATGAGATGCTAATGGTCTCTGAAAAAATACTGATAGAGCCGATATTTGACCCTTGATGGTACTAAGGGCTAATTTCATATCCACTCCTAACTGGCAAAAGGCAAGAATCCTGCTTATTTCATATTTCTGAGGGTTCCAACTTCTAGATTCACACCAGGAAACGTATGCTTTCCAGACTCTATGATAGATGAGTCTGGAGACTGGCTTTCTAGCATTAATGAGCGTAGAAAGAGCTGGACCAGAGACTCCTCTCTTTTTCAAAATGTGGGTCTCAGCAGCCAGGCCGTCAAATTTAGCCCTTGTAAGGAAGGGTGGAATACTGGACCCTGTGACAGCAGGTCGTGTCGAAGCGGAAGCTTCCAGGGCCTTCCTTTCACCATCTTTACGATCTCGGCGTACCAAGGCCTCCTGGGCCAGTTTGGGGCCACTAGGATTACTGGTATCCCCTCCTCTTTGATCCTGCGAAGAAGTCTTTGTAGAAGAGGGATCGGGGGGAATGCATAGATTAGTGAGAACTGATTCCACGGAGCTATTAGAGCATCTACTCCGTAGGCCAGAGGATCTCTCATCCTGGACACAAAGTTGTCCAACTTCTTGTTGAACCTGGAGGCTAGCAGGTCTACATCTGGGTTTCCCCATCTCAGACATATGGCCTGAAAGACCTCGGGGTGGAGAGACCACTCTCCTGGTAATAGCTGCTGACGACTCAGATAGTCCGCTTGCCAGTTTTCTATCCCCGGGATGAAGATTGCAGAAAGGCAAGGTACATGCTCTTCTGCCCATGTCAAAATCCGGTTCACCTCCTTTTGAGCAGCCCGACTGCGGGTGCCTCCTTGGTGATTTATGTAAGCTACTGCCGTAGCATTGTCGGATTGAACCTGAACTGGGTGGCCCTGTAACCTGTATGTCCAGGTTTTGAGGGCTAGATATACTGCCCTGATCCCTGGGCAGAAGCCTCTTCGAATACTGCACCCCAGCCCGATAGGCTGGCATCTGTAGACACCACCTTCCAGGAGACCAGGAGAAAGCATTTTCCCTTCCGGAAGTTCTCGGCTTCTAGCCACCAATTGAAGCTTTGGCGTACTTGCGAGGACAGGCGCATGGGTATATCCAGAGCTTGGCTCTTCCTGTTCCAGGCGGCTAAAATATTGCCTTGAAGCAGTCTCAAATGAAACTGGGCGTAAGGGACAGCCTCGAAGGAGGCTACCATCTTCCCCAATAGCCTCATGCAAAGGCGAATAGACGGCCTCTTGTTTGCTTTGACCTTGTGGATCAGATCTTTCAGAGACTGTATCTTTGGCTCTGGCAGGTATACCTTGTTTTGGGCTGTATCTATGATCATGCCCAAGTACACTATCCTTCTTTGGGCCTGAAGAGAGGATTTTTGTAAGTTTATAATCCATCCTAAATGCTCCAGGTATCTTACTGTAGTGAGCACAGCATGATCTAATCCCTCTTTTGACTGATCTATCACCAGTAGATCGTCTAGATAGGCTGTTACTGCTATGCCCTGTGTCCTCAGATTTGCCAACAGGGGAGCTAGTACCTTTGTGAATACTCTGGGCGCGGTGGCTACACCAAAGGGCAGGGCCACAAATTGAAAGTGGCGCTGTTCCACCGCAAACCTTAAGAATTTTTGGTGAGCGGGGAGGATGGGTATGTGTAAATATGCATCCTTGATATCTATGGACGCCATGAATTCTCCGCCTTGCAAGGTGGCGACCACGGATCGGATCGTTTCCATTCGAAAATGGCGCACGTTCAGAAACCGATTTAGAGATTTTAGATCCAGGATGGGCCTGACGTCTCCATTTGGCTTTGGAATCACAAAGAGGTTTGAGTAAAAACCTGAACCCTGCTCTTTTTGGGGTACCTCTGTAACCACCCCTTGAGCCAGTAAGTGATTCAAACCTTTGAAGAAGGATCCTCGCTTTTGTGGATCCTTGGAGAGTCTTGAACCTCGGAATTGCGAAGATGGGATCTCTCGAAATTCCAGTCTGTACCCTGAGGATATTGTGGATACAACCCACTTGTCCTGGGTTTCTGTCCGCCAAGTTGCTGAGAACTGACGGAGCCTTCCCCCCACTCGGCCGAGCGGGGGCGCCCCTTCACTGAGAGGTCTTGGGGTCCTGCTAATAACTCTTGCACCCCACGGCTTTTTG
Source organism: Rana muscosa (assembly GCA_029206835.1). Lineage (NCBI taxonomy): Eukaryota > Metazoa > Chordata > Amphibia > Anura > Ranidae > Rana > Rana muscosa. Next base: position 38,053,711 of record JARGYO010000162.1, on the reverse strand, counting down.
TTCCTTTGAGCCTGATTTCCTTTGGCTTTTGTGGGTGGCTGAAAATGCCGTCGCCACTGGCTAGAGGCAGGTTTCCCGGGAGCTGGGGAAAGAGAGCGTTTAAAACAAGGCCTCTTGTTTTTCTTTCTCTCAGGTAAAAGAGTCGTTTTACCACTTGATATCCTTTGGATATATTTTTCTAAATCTTCCCCAAATAGGCGTTCGCCATGGAAGGGGAAACTTGCCAACAGCTTTTTGCATGGGGCTTCCGCTGACCAATGCTTAAGCCACAGCACCCTACGCATATGTACCAGTTGGAGTGTAAGGCGTGATGCCTGCATAATAGAATCTCTCATGGCATCTACCGTGAAGCATAAGGCTTTTGGCAAATTCTCCCAATTTTTAGCCTGCTCTGGAGGCAGCTCCTTCAGCCCCTGCTTTACCTGTTGGCTGATGACCTGACACATACCGACTGCTGCTACTGCAGGTTGGGTAACTGAGCCGGCCAAAAGAAAGGAAGATTTAAGTAGGGATTCCAATTTCTTCTCCGAAGGATCTTTAAATACTTGCACATTGTCCACCGGACACGTCAGGTTCTTATTTACACAAGAAATAGCTGCATCTACAGAAGGCAGGCTCCATTTCTTAAAAAAATTTTCCTCCATAGGATAAAGAATGTCAAACATTTTTGGAGGTGAGAAACGCTTATCTGGGTGTTGCCAGTCTGCGTACATTAGATCCTCTAGCAATGGATGAACCGGAAAAGAGCATGCACCCTGCAGGGATCTTAATGAACCTAGGGAGGAGACAGGTGATTCAGTTACCTCCGAAGAGGGTAACTTAAATGCAGATCGCACTGTTCCTGCATAACATTGCACCTGCGACTTCAGAATCTGGGATGCAGAGAAAGGCTCATCCGATATCCCTGATCCGTCTGACTCCTCATCCTCTGCTTGTGTAGCATCATCCTCATCCTCTTCCTCCTCAGATACTTCTGCAGGGAGGTCAACAACTGGAGGAGATCTGCTTCGCTTATTGTCCTTTTTAGAGGATTTAGCGATCAAAGTAGCAATTCTCTCCTCCAGATTATTTAGGGCTGACAAAGTGTCTTCAGTGACATACGCAGGCCCAGGCTTCACTGGGGAAGCCGCCATACCTGACAGAGGTAATGGCTCATCCTGTACAGCTGCGTCCGGCAACACAGGAGAGGAAGGTACCGAGTTAGCACGGCTAGGGCCTCCTGTCTCAGGCAGCGGTGTTTTTTTATCTTTTTTGTCAGCATTCTTTCCCCTGGAAGGCATACTGCTCAGAAAAAAAACACAAGGTACTCTAATGCATATATTACTGTGCTCAGTTCAGCAATTTACATAAAGTATGCAACCTTAAAAAAAACACACAGCTATGCATAAAGTGGATGTCTTCTAGGAAGTACCCAACCCAACCACATGGAGTCTTACGTCCCTGTATCGCTGCTGTGTATCCCTGCCAAGAGAGAGAGAAAAACGAACTTGCTTGTTCTGCAGCGCTTCTGCACACTAACATCTTTTTAAAATTTTGCGCCGTTTTCGTGCATGCGCGCGCCCTACGTGCCCGCGCACGTGTCATTTGCGGCCTCCCGCCCCCCCTCCGATAAAGCGCGCGCGGCTCTAATGGCGGCGGTAACAGTGAGAGTGGAGCTCCCTCTCACCAGCCCTTGTTCCAACTTTACCTGCTTCTGCAGGTGTCTGGTCAGCCATCCGAGAGGAGGAGGGAGGCGCCCAAGCCAGCTCAGCAGCAGAGGGACAGACAGTGTACTTTGCCGAAGCAGACACTGAAGCAGAGCGAGGTGAGCTTTACACTCAGCTCTTTACTTCCCCCAGTGGCGGAATAAGATAAGACATCCACTGTTTTCTTTGGAAAGGTCCTTAAACCTAGTTTTAGGACCTAACCTCTTACCTTATCCACGCCGCAGGTTTTTTCTGCTGAAATTTTCAGACAGATACCAAACTTCACCCCTCACGGCGGGCTATGTGTGCCAACCTTCAGGGATATGGGTTCCTATTTAAAGGATACCTCTCCCCTGGGCCTTGTACAAGACTCTTACCAGGACTTTAGCGAAGTAGCGAAAGTGCTGGATCTTAGAGCCCAGTCCTCCGAAGAGAGACATTACAGGCTAAGCCTCATGTATGAGACCCGGATCCCATCCAGTTTTGGCTTAACTCGTAGGCGTCTTGGATGGGTCCGAAAGCATAGCTCTTTCTACCCCCAGAGGGTCTCTTTGGCAGAGCTTTCCTTTAGCACCTCCTATCGCGTCCAAAACCTTTAGACACTGGCGAAAAAACTGAGGTGCTCCCCTGATGGGAGGGGTTATATGGAGGGGAACTGTCTTCTATTGGTTGTGCCAGTGTCCAATCACCGCTGGTGACCCTTAACCCATTATGTAATGACTGGCTCTGTGTCCCATGGTGTACGATAAAGAAAAGCATATATGCCGAAGCATTGGGGCAGCAGGGGCGGAGGAGCGATTTTGCTCCTAATGCCGCGTACATACGGTCGAAATTCCGACGGAGGCTTGCCCGTGGAAAAGTCTGACCATGTGTACGCGGCATAACTTTTGCGGGAAGATGCCCCCATGCTTTGGCATATATAAATGGTGCATGTATGCCCATCATTAGAAGTGGGTGGATGAAGGGCGGTATTCTAATGGTGGGCATACCCACCGATCAATCTTTTTTTTCGTTCAGCCAACAGGCTGCATGAAAAAAAAGATTACAATACATGTCCAACAAGGACCAGCAACGTACTGGTATGTTGCTGGACTTTGAATGTTTATACCAGAATGATGCCTGTGGGTTTAGGTATCATCTTGGTATCATTCTTTTCAGCCAGCGGCCGGCTTTCATGTAAAAGCAATCCTAGTGGCTAATTAGCCTCTGGACTGCTTTTACAAGCAGTGGGAGGGAATGTCCCCCCCGGATATAAAAAGAGCCATTGGGAAATTGGGAAAGCATTTTATCACACCGATCTTGGTGTGGTCAGATGCTTTGAGGGCAGAGGAAAGATCGAGGGTCCAATAGACCCCAGTTTTTTCAAAAAAGAGTACCTGTCACTACCTATTGCTATCATAGGGGATATTTACATTCCCTGAGATAACAATAAAAAAAAAAAAAAAATATGGAAGCAACAGTTTAAAAATAAAATAAAAAAGCAAAATTAATAATAAAAAAAAAAAAAAAAAAAAAAAAAAAAAAGCACCCCTGTCCTGCCCTGCTCTTGCCCAATGGCGAACACAAGCGTCGGTCTGGCGTCATATGTAAACAGCAATTGCACCATGCATGTGAGGTATCACCGCGAAGGTCAGATCGAGGGCAGTAATTTTAGCAGTAGACCTCCTCTGTAAATCTAACGGCGTAACCTGTAAAGGCTTTTAAAAATGTATGTAGTTTGTCGCCAATGCGCGTTTGTGCGAAATTTTAAAGCTTGTCGTGTTTGATACCTATGTACTCGGCCTAAGATCATCTTTTTTATTTCATCAAACATTTGGGCAATATAGTGTGTTTTAGTGCATTAAAATTAAAAAAAGTGTATTTTTTCCCCAAAAAATGCGTTTGAAAAATCGCTGCGCAAATACTGTGTAGAAAAAAAAATGCAACACCCACCATTTTAATCTGTAGGGCCTTTGCTTTAAAAATATATATAATGTTTGGGGGTTCAACATAATTTTCTTGCAAAAAAAAAAATGTTTTCATGTAAACAAAAAGTGTCAAAAAGGGCTTTGCCTTCAAGTGGTTAGAAGAGTGGATGTAAGCTTCCTAATGTTGTGTATAAAATGCCAGAACAGTTCAAACCCCCCCCCAAATGACCCCATTTTGGAAAGTAGACACCCCAAGCTATATACTGAGAGGCATGTCGAGTCCATGGAATATTTTATATGTTGACACAAGTTGCGGAAAAAAGACAATTTATTTTTTTATTTTTTGCACAAAGTTGTCACTAAGTGATATATTGCTCAAACATGTCATGGGCATATGTGGAATTACACCCCAAAATACATTCTGTTGCTTCTCCTGAGTACGGGGATACCACATGTGTGAGACTTTTTGGGAGCCTAGCCGCGTACGGGACCCCAAAACCAAGCACCGCCTTCAGGCTTTCTAAGGGTGTAAATTTTTGATTTCACTTCTCACTGCCTATCACAGTTTCGGAGGCCATGGAATGCCCAGATGGCACAAAACCCCCCCAAATGACCCCATTTTGGAAAGTAGACACCCCAAGCTATTTGCTGAGAGGTATGGTGAGTATTTTGCAGATCTCGCTTTCTGTCACAAAGTTTTGAAAAAAAAATAAAAAATTTCTTTCTTCATTTTCAAAAACAAATGAGAGCTGTAAAATACTCACCATGCCTCTCAGCAAATAGCTTGGGGTGTCTACTTTCCAAAATGGGGTAATTTGGGGGGGGGGTTTTGTGCTATTTGGGCATTTTATGGCCTTCGAAACTGTGATAGGTAGTGAGGAGTGAAATCAAAAATTTGCGCCCTTAGAAATCCTGAAGGCGGTGCTTGGTTTTCGGGGGCCCGTACGCGGCTAGGCTCCCAAAAAGTCCCACACATGTGGGATCCCCGTACTCAGGAGCAGCAGCAAAATGTATTTTGGGGTGCAATTCCACATATAACCATGGCATGTGTGAGCAATATATCATTTAGTGACAACTTTTTGTAATTTTTTTTTTTTTTTTAGTCATTATTCAATCACTTGAGACAAAAAAAATAAATATTCAATGGGCTCAACATGCCTCTCAGCAATTTCCTTGGGGTGTCTACTTTCCAAAATGGGGTCATTTGGGGGGGTTTTGTACTGCCCTGCCATTTTAGCACCTCAAGAAATGAGATAGACAGTCATAAATTAAAAGCTGTGTAAATTCCAGAAAATGTACCCTAGTTTGTAGACGCTATAACTTTTGCGCAAACCAATAAATATACGCTTATTGACATTTTTTTTACTAAAGACATGTGGCTGAATACATTTTGGCCTAAATGTATGACTAAAATTGAGTTTATTCGATTTTTCTTATAACAAAAAGTAGAAAATATCATTTTTTTTTCAAAATTTTCGGTCTTTTTCCGTTTATATCGCAAAAAATAAAAATCGCAGAGGCAATCAAATACCATTAAAAGAAAGCTCTATTTGTGGGAAGAAAAGGACGCAAATTTAGTTTCGGTACAACATTGCATGTCTGCACAATTTACAGTTAAAGCAGCGCAGTGCAAAATTCTGAAAACAGCTCTGGTCCTTTAGCTACAAAATGGTCCGGGGCTTAAGTGGTTAAGCAACAGACAGCATGGATTCATGAAAGACAGAAGTTGTCAGAAAAACCTGATTTCTTTTTATGAAGAGGTAAGTAAAACCTTGGACAGAGGGGTGGCGGTATACTTGGATTTTGCAAAAGCGTTCGATACAGTTCCACACACACGGCTCATGTGTAAGGTAAAGTCTACAGGATTGGAAATATCAGTTTGTAAATGGATAGAAAACTGGCTAAAAGACAGAATTCAGAGAGTAGTGGTTAATGATTCTTACTCTGAATGGTCTAAGGTTATCAGTGGTGTACCCCAAGGTTCAGTGCTGGGAGCCTTACTTTTTAATATCTTTATAAATGATATTGGGTCTGGGATCAAAAGTAACATTTCTGTCTTTGCAGATGACACCAAGCTATGCAGTGGAATAACGTCATTACAGGATGTCTCCAAATTACAAGCCGACCTCGATGCACTGTCTAATTGGGCGACTATGTGGCAGATGAGGTTTAATGTTGATAAATGTAAAGTTATGCACTTGGGGGCTAAGAATATGAATGCATCATACATACTAGTGGGAGTACAACTGGGGGGGGTCCGTAGTGGAGAAGGATCTGGGGGTTTTGGTAGATCATAAGCTCAATAATGGCATGCAATGCCAAGCTGCGGTTTCCAAAGCGAGCAAAGTCCTTTCTTGTATCAAGAGAGGTATGGACTCCAGAGAGAGAGATATCATTTTGCCCCTGTACAAATCATTAGTAAGACCTCATCTGGAATATGCAGTTCAGTTTTGGGCACCAGTTCTCGCAAAGGATATTGGGGAACTGGAGAAAGTGCAGAGAAGGGCAACCAAACTGATAAGAGGCATGGAAGAGCTCAGCTATGAGGAAAGATTAGAGGAACTGAATTTATTCACTCTTGAGAAGAGGAGAATAAGGGGGGATATGATTAACATGTAAAAATATATAAGGGGTCCATATAGTGAACTTGGTGTTGAGTTATTCACTTTAGGTCAACACAGAGGACAAGGGGGCACTCTTTACGTCTAGAGGAAAAAAGATTTAATCTCCAAATACGGAAAGGTTTCTTCACAGTAAGAGCTGTGAAAATGTGGAACAGACTCCCTGCAGAGGTGGTTCTGGCCAGCTCAGTGGATTGCTTTAAGAAAGGCCTGGATACTTTCCTAAAAGTACATAATATAACTGAGTAGATCCAGGGTAAATCCGATTGCCTCTCGGGGGATCAGGAAGGAATTTTTTCCCCTGCTGTAGCAAATTGGATCATGCTCTGCTGGGGTTTTTTGCCTTCCTCTGGATCAACTGTGGGTATAGAATTGGGTATATGGGATTGTACAATATATATATATATATATATATTTTTTTTTTTTATGGTTGAACTGGATGGACTTTGTCTTTTTTCAGCCTGACTAACTATGTAACACATAACTTCCTGCTAATTCAACCTGATCTAAAAAACATCAATTGAACAAGCCTCGGTTCAGTGTACAGAGCCAGAGGAGTCTTCATTAAGAAGTCAAGGGGGATTTCTTTGGCATCAGGACAAGATTTTTGTTCCACAGCAAACCAGACTTCAGGTCCTGAAAACTTTCCGCGGCCATAAACTTGCTGGGCACTTTGGGGTATGGAAAATGAACGAAACGTATCCAACGATTCTTATGGTGGCTCACCTTGAAAAAGGAATGTAAGAATTATGTTAACTCTTGCACAACCTGCCAGAGCAACAAAGGGTTCAACACTAAATCTTGGGGCTCGTTAAGATCATTACCGGTTCCGGAGTAACCTTGGCAGAAGATATCTATGGATTTTATAGTGGACTTGCCCCCTCAGAAGAATTCAGAACCATTTTGGTGGTCGTAGATTGGCTATCCCAGATGGCACACTTCTTGCCTATAGAAGCCACACCCTCCGCCATGGACACTGCAAATATTTTCATAAAGAAAATAGTCAGGCTGCACGGTTTACCAGACAGTATAGTTTCCGAAAGAGGGGTACAGTTTACTTCCAGACTTTGGAGAAATCTCTGCAGGATCTTAAACATGGAAGTTTGCCTATCTTCTGCAAACCATCCACAAAGTAACGGCCAAACAGAATGAACGAACCAAACTCTAGAACAGTATCTGCAATGCTTTTGTTCCTTTTCTCAAGATGACTGGATCTCCTTACTCCCTTGTGCGGAGTTTGAATACAATAACTCCATGCATTCTGCCACCAATCAGTAACCCTTCTGGGCTAATTACGGGCTCCATCCTTCATTTTTGCCCAACACCATTCCCAAAGCTTCAGTCCCGGCAGTCCAGGATAGAATAACCTTCATCCAAACAAACTACCAAGTACTCCGGTAGGCCGTGCTAAAAGCTCAACAAGATTACAAGAAGGGGAGATCCTGTCTTTAAAGTCAGAGATAAGGTATGGCTCTCTTCTACTAACCTCAAACTTTCTTGTCCTTCCAGGAAACATGGGCCAAGATTTATCGGTCCATTCGAAATTAGGAGGGAGAATAACCCAGTGGCATTTGAACTTGCCCTGCCAAGCTCATACAAGATTCATCCTGTATTCCACGTCTCCCTGCTGAAACCAGCGTTACCCAGCCCATTTCCTGGAAGAGAAGAATCACCTCCACCTCCAGTCTAGGTTGGAGACTAAATGGAATTCGAGGTAGAAGCCATTGTGGACTGTCTTAAGAGAGGTAGACAAAATCAGTTCCTTATTAAATGGAAGGGGTATCCTGCAGAGGAAAATTCATGGAAACCTGCAAACAATATACATGCTCCTAGGCTTTTACAGCTATTTCGCAATAGATATCCTGAAAAATGGGCTCGTTTGGGCATCCGAAGGCTGCCCCTTGGGGGGGGGACTGTCAGGGAAATGGCCATAGGGCTGGCAATGTCGCCAATACTCAACATGGCTTCACCAGACAAACCTCCTGGCGCACTGGCGTACGCAGATGCATGAAAACACTAACGTGCATACGCAGAAGTGCGACATCGCTAACTGGTGTACGCAGATGCGCGACGGCGCTAACAGGAACGTGCAGGTTGTGATAGATGCTGATTCCCACTGCCTATATAAACCCACTGCTGAGATCCCCGAGTTGTTGGATTATCGTCAGGTCCCTTGTGTTTCTGCATTCTGATCTTGGACTTCCCGTTGAACGACCCGGCTTCCTTTACCCGGTTTTATCCCGATCTCCTGGCTTGACCTCTGGCTTATATTCTGACCTACTTCTGTCTGCTCCACTGCTTGTTCCCGGCTGGGCTCACCGACTCTGCTTCTGCTTATCTTATTGTGAATGTCCTCGGCTTGTTGCAGTGACCCTACCTGAATCCTGAATCTGCTTAAGGTCTGATCTTACTGTGTATAATCCCTGGCCTGGCTTCTGATTCTCCTACCGGATTTCTCAGCTACACGCTACGTCTGGCTCCTTTCTTGCACGCCTGCCACACAGTGCATTCAGCTTGCTTCAGCTGCTCCACGGTGATCAAGTCATCAGGCCACAGCCATCGGCAAACCCTGCTTCTTTAGGCAATGCATTCCCTGTTCCACCTTCAGGGTTGCACTGCACTCAGCCGCAAGGGTAGCCCTCTCAGCACCTTGGCCTCCAACTAGACTTCTGACAGTAACACTTTAAACATGTTTTAGGACTCATGCACACGGCAGCTCAAAAAAAAAAAAAAGAAAAAAGCTGTTTTTACAGGGATTTGAGCTTTTATTTCTCTGCCTAAAAGCTTGTGCTTTTTCTGTGCTCTTTGAGCGTTTTTATTGAGCTTCTTTGAGCATAAGCTTTTTTTGCGATTTTTCGCACTTGGGTGTCTTTCCTGTTCAAAAAGCTCCTCTTAAAAACGCGAGTTTGGTTGGGATTTTTTTCTGCCTGTAAGAGCATATGCCTGTAAACTCCTGAAAAAGCCATAGTGTGCATGAACACATTGGCTAAAATGGAGGGGTTTCCAGGCAGAAAAAATTAGAGAGAGAGCTCAAAAGCCTGTAGGAACATCTTCTTTGAGATGCAGTGTGCTTGAGCCCTTAGGGTGTGTAACTAGTAAATGTGTAAGGGCATATGCCTGTGAATGTACTATGTATCAACAAATGGAAAACATGCAGCCCTGTCTTAATGGTAAATTCCCCAATAATAATAACCACTTGCTTGCTGGGCACTTAAACCCCCCTCCTGCCCAGACCAATTTTCAGCTTTCAGCGCTCTCACTCTTTAAATGACAATTGCGCGGTCATACAACACTGTACCCTAATGACATTTTTATAATTTTTTTCCCACAAATAGAGCTTTCTTTTGCAAACGGGTAATTTTTCTCCTTCATTGACGTACGCTGATGAGGCTGCACTGATGGGCACCGATAAGGCGGCACTGGTGGGCACAGAGGCGGCACTGGTGGGCACTGAGAGGTGACACAGAGGTGGCACTTATGGGTGGCACTGATTGGCATTGATAGGTGGCACTGGTGGGCACAGAGAATTGGCACTAATAGGTGTCACTGATAGCTGGCAGTGATGGGCACTGATCAGCACTGGTAGGGTGAGACTGATGGGCAGCACGGCTAGGAGGCACTGATGAGGCACTGACTGGCACCACTTGTGGGCATTAATAAGTGGCACTCGTGGGCATTGATAGGTGGCATTTATTGCACTTGTGGTCACTGGCAGGTGGCACTGGCAGACGGTACTGGTGGGCACTAATGAGGCTGAGGTGCCTCTTCCACTCGGGACCGATGTCCCTTACACAAGAGCCGTTGATCAGCTTTTTTTTCTCCTCACGCTGTCAGGAGAAACAAAAAAAAAAAGTTTACGAGCTTTGTTTAAATCACGTGATCAGCTGTCATTGGCTGACAGCTGATCACGTGGTAAGGGGCTAGAACTCGGTGATCGCCGGGGGTGCGCGGGGCAGGTGCAAAGGGGAGGACGTCTATTGACGGCCTCCCGGCATTTGAGATCCACGCTGTAGCCGCCATTCGACTATAGCGCGGACCCCTAGTGGATAAACCGGACACTTTAAATATCATTGTTACAGTATTATAAAATTATGTAAAATATGATACTAGAAATAAGAAGTAAAGGGGACATAATAATACATGCATGACTACAGATTAACATTAGAAGACAATTACTTACTTGAACTGCGATTGCTTGATGTTTTGACCGTTTTCTCTGAGCGAAAAGAGGACGAGGCTGTCAGAGAAACAATATATTGGGTTTTTTAAATAAATAGAATATGACAACTTTAACTTTTTTTTTTATAACTAGAGCTACTGTCTAAAAATTAAAATTCTCACAAGCAGAATTTGAATAGGTATGAAAACAATCTCCATACTAACTTATTTTCAAGGCTCATTTATCCGTGGCAACTAAGATTATTAAAGAAATGTTGTCATATTAGAAATAACAGGATTTTTGACAAAGAATAAAATTCATTTCTTAGAGTACAGTATAGGGTACTGCCTATAACAGTAGGGTATATGCAGCTACCTTCAGTTGATTGGACACTGAAAAAAAAAGCTGCAGGGACATCCCCTTTATAACAAAAAACAGTGCCGCGTTTATTAAGTCCCAATCTGTGCAAATTAAATCCTTCTAATATTGAAAAAAAAATCAGTGAAGAAATATGCCGATCAAATGACAATCTTGCATATTCATGTGTCCTGTACATTTCTCCAGGAAATGGAGTTTACTAGCAAGTTTTTTTAGACAGTAGAGGACACAGAATATTTAGTTTTTTAACTATGGAGTATCCAAAAGCTGTCCAACTGAGGGGCGGCAGCACAGAAACCATCAGCAGGCCCACGTAACAAATGGATCAAGATATGCTTAAACAGAGCAGCTGTAGAATCTTACACCTGAAGAATGCATCAGAGGAGGCCTGACTGTCCATCTGGTAGAACTTAAAAGTATATGAAAACCCTTACCTTGTAAAAACAACCAATTTGGTTTAAAATAGAAATGAAAGGCAAAACATTTGTGTATACAGTGGGGCAAAAAAGTATTTAGTCAGCCACCAATTGTGCAAGTTCTCCCACTTAAAATGAGGAGAGAGGCCCGTAATTATCATCATAGGCAGGGTTTGACAAATTAGCTTGGAATCTAGGAGCCAGCTAAAAAAGTTAGGAGCCAGAAACACGCCCCGTCCCGCCGAGCTCGCGCGCAGAAGCGAACGCATACGTGAGTAGCGCCCGCATATGAAAGCGGTGTTCAAACCACACGTGAGGTATCGCCGCGATTGGTAGAGCGAGAGAAATAATTCTAGCCCTAGACCTCCTCTGTAACTCAAAACATGCAACCTGTAGAATTATTTAAACGTTGCCTATGGAGATTTTAAAGGGTAAAAGTTTGTCGCCATTCCACGAGCGGACGCAATTTTGAAGCGTGACATGTTGGGTATCAATTTACTCAGTGTAACATTATCTTTCACAATATAAAAAAAAAAAATTGGGCTAACTTTACTGTTGTCTTATTTTTTCATTAAAAAAAGTGTATTTTTTCCCAAAAAAGTGCGCTAGTAAGACCGCTGCGCAAATACGGTGTAACAGAAAGTATTGCAACGACCGCCATTTTATTCTCTAGGGTGTTAGAATAAAAAATATATATAATGTTTGGGGGGTTCTAATTAGAGGGAAGGAGATGGCAGTGAAAACACAGGGGAAGCTCCATTAGCATTGCTGGTTTTATGTCATACCAACGGCCACTGCAAAATGGCGCCAGATCACAGAAGGAAACATAGGCCTGCAGAAGGCCGCAAAGCCACAGCCTCAATTACCGGCCGGCGCGACCCGACGTGATCGCGCGGCGGGGGAGGTGGGGGCGCACGGAGACACAGGATGGGGTATCTTGTGTCTCCGTGCGCCCCCACCTCCCCCGCCACGCGATCGCGTCGGGCCGCGCCGGCAATTGAGGCCGCGACTTTGCGGCCTTCTGCAGGCCTATACTTCCTTCCCCAGGTCGCTAATTCTAGTCGCAATTGCGACCTGGCGCCCGGATTTTGTCGAACCCTGATCATAGGTATACCTCAACTATGAGAGACAAAATGTGGAAACAAATCCAGACAATCATATTGTCTGATTTGGAAAGAATTTATTTGCAAATTATGGTGGAAAATAAGTATTTGGTCACCTACAAACAAGCAAGATTTCTGGCTCTCACAGACCTGTATCTTCTTCTTTAAGAGGCTCCTCTGTCCTCCACTCCTTACCTGTATTAATGGCACCCGTTCGAACTTGTTATCAGTATAAAAGACACCTGTCCACAACCTCAAACAGTCACACTCCAAACTCCACTATGGTGAAGACCAAAGAGCTGTCGAAGGACACCAGAAACAAAAAATTGTAGACCTGCACCAGGCTGGGAAGACTGAATCTGCAATAGGCAAGCAGCTTGGTGTGAAGAAATCAACTGTGGGAGCAATAATTAGAAAATGGAAGACATACAAGACCACTGATAAACTCCCTCGATCTGGGGCTCCACGCAAGATCTCACCCCGTGGGGTCAAAATGATCACAAGAACGGATGAGCAAAAATCCCATAACCACACGGGGGGACCTAGTGAATGACCTGCAGAGAGCTGGGACCAACGTAACAAAGGCTACCATCAGTAACACACTACTCCGCCAGGGACTCAGATCCTGCAGTGCCAGACGTGTCCCCCTGCTTAAGCCAGTACATTTCCGGGCCCATCTAAAGTTTGATAGAGAGCATTTGGATGATCCAGAAGAGGATTGGGAGAATGTCATATGGTCAGATGAAACCAAAGTAGAACTGTTTGGTAGAAACACAACTCGTCGTGTTTGGAGGAGAGAGAATGCCGGGTTGCAACCAAAGAACACCATACCTACTGTGAAGCATGGGGGTGGCAACATCATCCTTTGGGGCTGTTTCTCTGCAAAGGGAACAGGACGACTGATCCGTGTACATGAAAGAATGAATGGGGCCATGTATCTTGAGATTTTGAGTGCAAACCTCCTCCCATCAGCAAGGGCATTGAAGATGAAACGTGGCTGGGTCTTTCAGCATGACAATGATCCCAAACACACCGCCCGGGCAACGAAGGAGTGGCTTTGTGAGAAGCATTTCAAGGTCCTGGAGTGGCCTAGCCAGTCTCCAGATCTCAACCCCATAGAAAACCTTTGGAGGGAGTTGAAAGTCCGTGTTGCCCAGCGACAGCCCCAAAACATCACTGTTCTAGAGGAGATCTGCATGGAGGAATGGGCCAACATACCAGCAACAGTGTGTGACAACCTTGTGAAGACTTACAGAAAACGTTTGTTATATATCCTTTGTTGGCAATGACAGAGGTCAAAGTATTGTGATGAACTTTTGATATTGACCAAATACTTATTTTCCACCATAATTTGCAAATAAATTCTTTCCAAATCGGACAATGTGATTGTCTGGATTTGTTTCCACATTTTGTCTCTCATAGTTGAGGTATACCTACTGTATGATGACAATTACAGGCCTCTCTCATCTTTTTAAGTGGTAGAACTTGCACAATTGGTGGCTGACTAAATATTTTTTTGACCCACTGTATCTGTGCTCTCATGCCTAGGGTGGTCAGTTTTTTTATAAGAAGCAGAGGGACTGACAGGAACACCAGGTATTTAACACAAAGAAGCAATACAATGAGAACAGAATACTTTTTCATACAAGTACATGGTACGGGAGGAACATATCAGGCATTTGAATTGTTGGGTTTACATCATTTTTAAAACGTGGTCAAAAGCCCAGGATGTAGCCTTGCAAATCTGAGGAACAGATACCCAATACTGAAAAGCCCTTGAAGCACTAGAAGATCTGCTAGAATGCACCTTAAAAGAAAAGGGATAAATCCTATACTTTAGACCATAGGCTTTAAATGATGACTTGTACAATTCACCTAGCAATGGTAGAGTGAGAAACAGAAACCCTTGGAAAGCACAGAGGGAACATGATTTTTTTCAGAAGCTGTAGAAAAGATGTAGGCTCTCACAGTGCATACCACGTCAAAGCAGGGGTGAAAATTTTCCTTGAGATGTTTTGGGAGCAGGACACAGAGGGAAAAACAATGTCCTGGCTGCAGCGGAAGGAGGAAACATGCTTAGGGAGAAGAGAGGCTCTAGGCCTCAGGACAACCTTGTTTTAACACTAGGAATGACTCTTGCATGATCAGTCCTTGGGCCAGAAGGTCTAGATGGGCCCAAAGTCTGTCAGGAGTCCAAGTACCACATTCTCCTGGGCCAATTCAGTGAGATGAGAATCACCAGAATGGCCTCCTTTCAATCCTGCAGAGAAAATGAGGTGGAAGCTGGAGAGGCAGAAAGGGATAGACCTGAGAGTCCATAAACCTGACCAAGCTGTTGTTAAAACTGGATGCCAGAAGATCCACCAAGTCAAAGGTTTTGGAATATTTTTGGATGGACAGCCCATTTCCCCAGATTCAGACAATGACTGCCAATTTTTCATGACTGGGATGTGTATAGCAGAACAGGCAGTTGTTCCCAAGTGAGGATCAAGTCTTAATCCATTTGAGCACTGCGACTTCTGGTACCTCCCTAATAGTTGATTTAGGCTGACTAAAATCAGGTTGGGCGATTTTCGTGCATGAGTAGTCCAGCATTGATGGAACAACTGAATCACCCTACGTTTCAGGATGTTGGAGACCTGCACCGAGAGGGCATCTAGGACTCCTTATTCCACCTCCTTATTCAGAAAAGAGACTGCTGGCAACACCATTTGGAGGGCTGACTTTTGTAGTATTCCTTATGGACAATATCTTAAGATTAAACATAACTGCTCGAATGAGCAAGATTTTGAGAGAGAGACTGCAGAATTGAGGGTCAGTCTGTTAATACAGGGTTATAGTAAAAACCCTTAAAAAAGGCCTACTAAAAAGCCTGTGGAAGGCCACGATCTGAACTGTTGTTTAGAGGTAAAGATAAGGAGAAAACAGTAGATAAAGTCAAGTTTAGAACAACATATATGTATCATCACCAACAGGTTAGAGGTGCCCTGGAAAAGTTCTGGTGTCTACTTGGTACAGATGAAGTGGTATGTTATATGTTGATGTTATATGTATATGTTAAAACCATACCCAGAGGTAGAAAAAACTAGGTATAAACTGGAGTATAAATCTCCCGTAACCTAAAACAGCGTACTATAAAATGGCAAAGCATCGGAGACAAATCCAAATAAAATAAAATGTAATCTTTCTTTTACAAATATTATAATGAATAAAAACATCAACATCATACCGCAAACATGTAGGGGAAATTATACCTTCTGAGTAAATATATGAAGCTCTGTGATAATTCATTCAATCACAGAGGGTCAACACATTTCGCCAAATAGTTGGTTTCTTCAGGACTGGACAAGAAGAAAGCAAGCTACATAGAACAATTAATATATTAGTACAAAATACAACAGGTCAATCTTAAAGTGTTACAAAACCCCCAGCAGTAAAATCAGTCTGTATATGCTGTAAAGCTTGCTGGTTATACTCACTGTGGAACCTAAGGGGTTAATCATGTGCATTATGTAAAAAGGCTGTTTGATCCTGTATGCACACAGATCGTCCTCTTCTTTCACCGATTCCAAAACAGGTCTGGATAAGACAGAGTTACTGGAGTCAGGCTGAACATGCAGTTTGGTGTGTATTGCTAAAGGTTTTTTTTTTTTCTTGGGAGAGTGCATGTGATCAGCACTGTCCAGACAGAGGGTCAGGGGTCCTGGATCCTGATAGGACAGCCAGTGCAGTGTAAAAACTCCTCCTACAAGCTTTAACCAGGCACTGATAGAAGTCACAAGACTGCTAATATACTGCCGATGAGAAAAAGTATTTGGCAGTTAATATTTACTAAAATGAATGCATGTTCTGTGGGAGACAGGATATAGTAAATGCAGGGTCCTGGGTTTAGTAACACTTTAAATATCAACAGGATTCATATGTATATATCCAAATCTGCATACTCCTACTGGTGGATATGATGGCAGAACGTCCGCCCATCAACGCCTGGGGCACGGGCCACTTCCAATCCACCAGAATCTTCTCCTAGGGGTTCATGGCAATGTGGGGCATGCCATTTTTGTGACTGGATTTTTATTAACCAAACATTCTACCTTCCTAATGGTCGCTTCACCAAATTAAACATCTTGTAGACTGCCTCACAACAGGTATAGTGTATATTATGCGTAGCTTTTTACATTAGCAAAACTAAATGCCAATTTTGGCGCAGATATAAAGATCACGGATACTATGCCAAGAACAACAAATTATCCACATATATAGGTAGACACATTGCCTTAGTGCATTAACATGATACTAGTGTTATTCAATTTGCTGCTCTTGAACACATTATTGAAAGCCCCGGGGACACTGGGATGAAATCATCTTACAACGTGAGACGAGATAGATTTCTAATTTTAAGGCTACTTCTCCACCTGGCCTCAACGATGCCCTCAGCTTTAAGCCTTTCCTGTAGGTTGGATCTAGGTGTAGGTCTCTTCCTTCCTTTGCCCATGTAGTTCAGGCTTTCTTGTCTTTTCAGTTTTTTTTTTCTCATTTGGTTGATTTTACAGATGTCATATTACATTGTTGGTCATATTATGAATAACTAAGATTAAAGTCATATTTGGTGATGTTCCCTTTAATATCTGTGCAAATTTTTGTTATCTATTTATGTCCCAGCTGGTGTTTCTGCTAGTGTTCATCTGCCCTGTTTCCAGCGTTGGACAGGCATATGTGCAAAGGGCATGCCCTCATGTCACATGCAGGGGGCGGGTTGTTGGGGTGCCCCTCGGCACCTTTCCCCATCTCTATGGTTGCTTCCCCCATCGCTCCAGCACGTCCACTGGGGACGTAGGTGGGACAGTTTCCATGGACGTACCTAGCCGAGCAGACAACTCCTGCTCAAGCTATACTTGTGTTTACGATAGCACCAGTGTATACCTGAATACAGCAGCGCACAGTCAGTCATGTCTATGGGACAGTGTATACTGCACCTGGCCAGATGAAATACACCGGCATTTACGGTCATAGCTGCAAGCTCTGTTCCAAGAATAGGCCCATTTTTAGGGTGTAACATGCAACATGGTGAGCATCTGCCTGCTCTCCCCCCAATACCCCCCCCCCGTGACAGCAGGCTGGAAATCTTCCCTCGCGGGGCACTGCCCACACAGCCACCTCATACATTCACAAAGTTCTGTGAATTAATGAACTACAAGTCAGCGACAAAGTGGTCAAGGAACTACCAGGGTGCTGATGAGCACTCTAGGTAGTTCATTAATCTTCCTGTAATTCAGTAAATGCCTGAGGTACAAGCAGACAGCTACAAAGACAGGCTGCTGAAGCCTCACATTAATACTGTGGCTAGAATTGTTGGCAAAAACTTGTTTCAGACCAGCTGCGGGTGAAGATACTGGTTAATAGGCATAGCAATACAAGTCAATGTCAATTTGAAGCTGCAAAAACAAAATTATTGGATGTATAAAAATATATATATATATATATATATATATATATATATATATATATATATATATATATATATATAGAAAGTCTTTATAAAAAGGAGGTGAGCATTTAGGAAATGGTTGAGTGGCAGGCAATTGATTTTTTTATTATTTGGAACATGAATAGTTCTATGCATGTGGTTTCTTGGAATGTACGAGGGATGGGGGAGGTCACTAAGCAGAATCCTTCATTTATTGAAAAAATACCAGCCTTTTACAATTTGTTTGCTAAAGACACATGATACAGTGCCTTGAAAAAGTATTCATACTGTTGCGGAGCTCCAAAGTCCGCTGGGAAATCCTTGAAGCTGAGGAAGTACTGACTTATCCAAGGCAACCTGTTACCCCCCCAGTAACTGGACGACACACAGTTCTGGGAGTAAATCAACGCTTTATTTTGCCCAGGCTGGCTTTTTATATCATTTCCCATGCAAGGGTTTTCTTAACTCATTTTACAGGGGCATTCCCTTCAACAATTAACAGATGACAGCGATTTAATTACCTGGAATGTGTGAGACGTTGGTCTCTGCATATTTACCCATAACAATGAAACCGTGCCAGATACATTACTAGGAGTGTAATTACATCCCGTAGCAGATAATAGATGGTCCTTAACATACTGACAATAGATGAATGGAACGCTACCTCAGACCCCCAATTAACCCAATTTACTTATTCAGACATCAGTAGACATTCTGTCTCTACATTTCCTGGAATGAATCTTTGCTGTCACCTCTGAAGTGATCCAAACCATATTCTCAGTTTCAGCATTTTGCTACACATACCCCTTGAAATTTTCCACATTTTGTCATGTTACAAACAAAAATATAAATTAATTTTATTGGGATTTTATGTGATAGACCAACACAAAGTGGCACATAATTGTGAAATGAAGGGAAAATGATAAATGGTTTTCAAAACTTTTTACAAAGTGGAGGAACTGGGTGTTGCCTTGGCCAATTCTAAACCGAATAAAGCTCCCGGTCCTGAGGGGCTCACTCCTACTTATTATAAGGCTCTTTATGAGGTTCTGTCTCCACACTTGGTGTATGCGCTCAATTCTCTCACGGATGGACAATCCATGCCTATAGATACTTTACGAGCCCAACTCTCTTTGATCCCCAAGGAGAAGGACCTCTCAGTGTGGAAGCTATCGTCCCATCGTCCTCTTAAATACTGACCTTAAACTATTTGCAAAAAACTTGGCAAACAGGCTGCTTCTCCACATCCCTTGCTAAATTCACAGAGATCAGGTGGGATTTGTATCCCTACGAAGCCCCAAGATAACACCATCCGGGTTGTAAACCTGATTCATGCTGCCAGAACTGCTCGTCACCCCCTTTTGCTGTCTACGGATGCGGAGAAGGCCCTTGATTGGGTGAGCTGGCAGTTCATGTGTGCCACATTGGAACATATTGGGCTGGGGTCTTCCATGAGGAGCTGGATTTCCTCTCTCTATTCACGCCCCTCGGCCACTGTCAAGGTCAAACCCATTCAGATTTATTTATGATCATGAATGGGATGCGACAGGGCTGCCCCCTATCGCCTTTAATCTTTATCCTCTCTTTGGAGCCTATTTTGTGTACTGTCCAAACAGACCCTGGAATTATGGGCTACCGGAAGACTTCTGGGGTTCACAAGGTAGCACCCTTCGCGGACGATCTGATTTTCTTTTTGACTGACCCACTGGTGTCACTGCCACAGTTGTTACAATCAATGCGGACATATGGCACAATGTCAAACTTCCAAATCAACCTGTCAAAGTCCTCTGCCCTTCCCATCCTGCTAGACCAGGCCACGGTTGATAGGCTCTATCTCTCCTCTCTCTGATGGGCGACCAATGCCATTCGATAGTTGGGAGTTAACATTACCTCAGACCCTGCAGCCTTATTTGCAGCAAATTTTGATCCACTGCTTCTCAGAGTGAGGGCTGATTTACTACACTGGCACATGCTTACCTTGACCTGATTTGGTCGCTGTAGTGCCCTTAAGATGACTTTACTACCCAGGATCCTGTATGGTTTCACCGGAAATCGCGCATTCAGTTCCAGATTCCTTATCTCTCTAAAAGGCGGGGTGGAATGGGATTACCTGATGTTCGGGCCTATTATAGGACGACTCATCCTCACAAGGCTAGTAGACTGGTGTTGTCATGCTGAGGCTAAGCACTGGGTGGCCATGGAGTTGGAGGATTCAGGTGATAAGACAAACAGCTGGCCTCCGATTACCTCGCCGCTGCCGAAGACTCTCGGTGCTCATCCCACTTTGGGAAGCTCTACAAGTATCTAGGGTTGCGTTCCGTGGCACTTTGATCTCCCTTATGATCCCTTTTTTTAGGCAATCCGGAATTTGAGCCTGGTCTTCAGAATCCCCAGTTTCTTTGGTTGATGGCTGGCGGGCGTACTTATCGCTGGTATTTTTTGGGGTCGGAGGGTAAACTTTCTTCTGCTGCCCTCGCCTCCACTGCAGACCCTCCCTCAGATTTCTGGAATGGTTTCCAACTTCTGCATTTTTCCGTCAATGCTCTCGTATCCCTGGTATCTCTCGTCAGCTCACTGAGCTGATATGTATGTGCCACAAGAGGGAACTGATTCATCACAGCCTCTCCATCATCTATGCTGTCTTGACTAGACCGGCAGCTGACTTTTCTCCTACCTACCTCTTGCGGTGGGAATCCAACGTTTCTATGCAATTTACTGACTCACAGAAATCCTTCATAGCTACAAACGTACAAGAAACTAGCTATTGGATTCTGACAAGGTGGTACAGGGTACCCACGACATTACACCGTATTTTTCCGCAAGTGCCTGATACATGCTGGCGCTGCAACATCGGGCAAGGTACCATGTTGCACCTTTTCTGGGACTGCCCAAATTAAATTATTTTTGCAAGAGGTGGCTAACACTATTAAAGCATTTGACTAATGTTGATCTAGCAGACAATCCTGTGGCATGCCTGCTGCACCTCACGCAGTGGCCCATTAAAAAATACAAGGCCTCTCTTACCATCCAGCACTTAAATGTGGCCAAGATGTGCATCCCCTTGTGCTGGAGGTCTGTGCACCCACCCACGAGTTCTCTTTGGGTCTCTAAAATCAATGAACTCAAGGACATGGAGGACCTTACAGTTACCTTCCATAATCAGGAGGAGGACTTCCGTGACAAATGGAGACTGTGGAAACACTTCGTTTTTTACTGAGGCCTACCTGCAGGTGGTCTCGTAACATTGCTGATTTCTCTAGGACTGTTGCTAGGCTCTGAGTGAGAGAATACATCTCTCTGTATCTCTTGGTTCTCCAAGTCCTTGTCTTTTGTCCCCTTTTTTTCTCTTTGTATGTGTTTTCTTGTCTTTTTTTCTATCTCTTTGTTCAATCCCTTTACCCTTCCCACTGCTCTCTCCCCTTCTGTGTGTACACATTCAGACCCTCCCTTGTAGTTTCCTTGCTGTTCATATGTATTTGATTATATATGATATAATCTGTCTTATCATTCAAGTTATATTGGCTGCCAGGGGATTCCTTTTGACCCTGGCACCTCTCATTCTTTATTCCACTGGGTTGCATTATTACGTTAGGGCTTTTTATACCGACTTGGTAAATTGGGGATAATTACTATTACGCCCCCCCCAGTTAAGAATATTTAGCATGCCATGTAACTTAATTGCCATATTGTGTATGCTTTGGATCTGTTGAGTTGTCTTTGAATCCAATGCAGATTTTTATTATTTGTTTTTAGCATTTGTACGTCATTGTTTCTAGCCTTAACCATACCTTACCTTGTATAATGCAATGGTTGGTTAAATAAAGGAATTACAAAAAAATTGTGTTTCCTGTTAGAGGCTCAGATGGAGCCATGCTTAGAAAGGATTATTTAACACGCAGGTGTGAGAGCGTGGTCCCTAAGCTGATACACAGACCAGAGAGGTAAGCAGACAGACAGGGCATAAAACATTACTGAAGATTCATGACAACAGCAAAATTAGTTTCTTATTTCAAACCATGTTACTATGTCTGAAGTGGATATATATTCTCCTTCTGGGGTTCAGTCTTTGGCTGCCTTTCTCTTTTTGGCAAGCTACTACAGGAGCTTGGATTAATGAAGAAATGGTGCATCATACACCCTAGAGAAAAGCCATTCTTGTTTCTCGAAAACACATACAACTTTGTCACAGTTGGTTCTTCAAAAATTAGCCCATTAATTCAGATTGAGTATATGGCTGTGAGAATTTCTTGTCATTCTTCATTGGTAATACAATTATAAGGTAATATAGATGCTAATTGAATATTAAATTTATTTTTAGTTAAGATTGTTATTGGGATCCTTTTCTATTTATTTTGACCTTAAAGCAGTATTACACTTAAACACAAACACTTATTATATTGCAGCTTATCAACTCCAAGATGTAATGACTGCATTAGATTTCTTGTTTAGGCTTTCTTACTGCTATTTTCACCTGGTGATCTAGTCAGTAAGTCTTGTTTTTCAGAAGAATAATCTCTCTAGCAGATGTATCAGTTACAGCAGGGGTAGGCAGCCTTGGCCCTCCAGCTGTTTGAAACTACAAGTCCCATGAGACATTGCAAGACCCTGACAATCACAGGCATGACTCCTAGAGGCAGAGGCATGATGGGATTTATAGTTTCGAAACAGCTGGAGAACCGAGGTTCCCTACCCCTGAGTTACCGGGATGAGACAAACCATTTACCACTGACAGGTGTGCTTACAATGATCAATTTTTATTTATGTAAAACCTATATCTCAAAAGGTGAAAAGAACTGTTGCTGTAACTGCTTATAAAGCGATAGCTGGAGTTTCGCTTCAATTTGTTAGCGTATTCAAATCTGCTAGAACATCTAATACTATCCTCCCCACCAGACTGACAATGCTGCAGTCTAAATGACCCCCCTATGCTCCTTCAGTCTGACAAGAGGGAAAAGAGCCTAAAAATTGAAAAAAAAAAATCCAGATTATAGGTCCTATGGACCAAGTAGAAATGCAGTCTAGTTACCTTTTTCCTTCCTCTTTTGGTTGCCCCCCCCTTTTTTCTATATGTCCCTTGTCTTTATTTAGGCTGCATCTCTATTGACTATTGCTGGGTTGTTGAAAACAAGCCTTCCTATGTCTTTCCTCTTGGTGACAGTGGATTGTGACTTGGCGTATGTTGTGTTTGTGGTGCAGTGTTGGGCTGGTAGGTCTGCCGAGCATGGAGGTGGGGGAGCGCTTTGTTGTGCACTTCCTGGTGGCATTTGTTGATACATACATACAAGCTGCTTGCTGCTATCTCGTGCGTTCCCGGGGCGAAAGGCACTTCCAGTTTGGCGGTCATCTTTGATGGTGTGGTCTTGTGTCATTTCCGCCTTTTCAATCTGACAGACATTTTGGATGACGCACTGCCACATCGTCAGCAGCCTCAGGGACGGATTGTCCCACGCCCCAAGTGGCCATCTTAACTATGGGGCCGCACCGGCCACTCTCCTGGCCATGAGGAGGGATGGCACATCAGGCTAGTAAGCCTCATCAATATGGAACACATGTTGTTGGCCATACCAATAGAGAGAGGGCCCACCCAGACCCTTATCAGCCAGCCCCTTTAGAGGACTGGCAGTGATGGGGAAGCTTGCTGGGAGATTGGGTCCTCGGGAGACCTAGGCACCCCTATGGACATTCCATACCCGATGGGTCACCAGCAGAGGGCCTTTTTTTTTTTTACATATATCCATCAACTTTGAATCTCTCCTTTTCTGTTACTCTACCGACCATTTATACATCTTCTTATATAAGCTGTGGCTGGAACGTTAAGCGTTGATATATGACAGATGTTGGTTATTTCACCTTATTTTTCATTTGAATTGGAGATATCACTATCCCCTACTGTTAAGGGATACTTTGGAGTAACTACTTCTGTACTCTTCACAAGTGAAGGTCAGTAGAGCTTATTTGAGTTGTGTATTTATATTTTGGTTATTTTACTACTTTATACCGGTTTACATTTTTGATACACGAGGTCATATATGTCCACCTCTAGTTGTTCAATTTGTGATCATGTGTTTTTCCTAGTACAGCTTGAGTGTTTCTTGGGGGTGTTGCATGGTCTGCTCCATTTCTATGGGTTGGTTTTCCAGTTTTGGGTTCCTGTTCACTTGTCTCCACATAGCTTGAATGGATATGCTGGGCCCATAAGGTATTGCATATACCACTCTGTGGTGGTGTCCCCCCCCCCTTTTTCCATGGGATAGGGGGTTCATTTGAATACATTTATAGATATGTATTTATGGATAGGTTTTTACATATTGCATCTATTTGATTATCATCATCAAGTACTTAGATGATGAGAGACTGAAGCCCTGAAGAAACGTGTAGGTAAGATGGTTTCTGTTGTCATTATGATTTAAACACAGAGTAAACACAGTTGATTGATAATAAATGGCTTCAGCCAAATACTAACCATGAGTGAAAAGAAAAGGTTTTTGTGTTATCGTTCATATTCTCTGAAAAATGGGCAAGAAATCATAAATTCTGCCAGGTTATGTAAACCTATGAGCACAACTATATATAGCCACATATTGTTATATGCATATGACAACCAATATTAATGCGATTTAGCCTCCTATCTGATTTTGCATGACGTTGTTTTATTTCATTTCATCTTAGTACTGTAAATCAGTTTATAGACTCCAGTAACATGGCCACCGCTTGTTTATATCAATGCTGGACCACAGTAGATTGACTGATGACTCTGGAAATATGGCCGCCATAAGGTTTCTGATATAGATAATGCAGCGCCCTTTAGTGTTCGTCTCGTATGATGTTGCATAAACCTGCCTGTGTGAGCACCGCTTTTCCAATTGCCTCAGGGACAACGTCTCATACGATGAAACATAGGTCGGGCAGAAGGAGATAGCGGTGACGTCTGTACGCCCGCTGTGGTGCCAGACGCTGTCTTTACTGAATGCTTGTAATCTTACTGTCCCTTGTACCATGTTCCATATATGCCTGTGAGAATATCATCAAGTCACATTACTGTGGAGAGGAGGAGACACATTCAAGTGGTTGAGCTTAATATTTGATTTGCCTGCTGAGAGTAATTGCTTTGTGGATATTTATCCATTGTGTGTTTCTGACCTACAAGGGCCACATATTTCTTGTAAGGAGCTTATTCTTACCTGTGGGAGTGGTGCACATTTTGGGTGATATAGCATGGAGATCATTATAGATCTTTGAGAGGAACTTCACTTTTTTCTTCTATGGACATTGAGAGTGTTCTCACGTTATTTGTGGCACATTGCACTTTATATTAATTATTTAAATGAGTGTTTTTTTAAGCACTTTATACCTACATGAATTATACTACTACTGTTTTTAGCAATGTATTCTATTATGCGCATATAGACAGCGCAGCATTTTTCTTTATAGTGTTTTGTTAATATTGGTGTGTGCAATATTCTGAGTGCATCTGTCACACATACTGATCATTTATATTATCACTTAGCTTGGAATTAATTGATTATTGGAATTAACATCACCTAGCGCAGAATATATTTTAGCAAGGAGATATTCAGCTTTATCGTTAAAAACAAAAAAAACAAAACAAACACACACTATGTTCAATATGTTCCTAAAACAGAGAGGATAAAAGAATATAATAGATGTTACATTACAACCACTTTAATACTGCATCCATGTAATACAAATGTTGGACATATGCAGGCAGATAATAAACACAGAGATAAGTGATCTGCTGATTATTGATGAAATCTTAAAAATAAATGATTATTCCCATTCCAAAGACATTGGAAAATACTTGTTAGCAAGCAAGAATGAGCAAGGCTAATCTGTATATCTAAACATTAAAAGGCATGCTTAAATTTGTCTTATTTTTGTAAAATGTAGCCAGTGCAAGGGTTCTCTAAACACGTAGTAGCTTTTAAAAATAAAAGACAGATTTATCTATGTGAAAAAATTTGTTTTGGTCTTGTGTTGTATACCATGAATACCTGATGCTTTGACTGAAGAGTTGCAAGAGATTCCACCATTAGACTGTTCACTGTCAGCATAATCATAGGCTTCCCTCAGCTTAGGTTTGTATTCTCTTTTGGGTCTAGAGGAGGCTTCACGAACTCTGTCCTTTAATTTGTCAGATAATTCATCCAGAATTTGCACAGCCTGCCTGTGATAATCCAACTGTGCTTCCACCAAAGCTGAGAGCTGACTGACTTGCTCCACCTAGGGGCATATGGCATAAGACAGATTTAGTATTGCAAAAAAATATTATATTTGATCGTTTTGGACTCAGTCTAAAAGATAAACATGCCCTAGTAGCCAAATTAGAAGGCTATAATTAAAAAAGGAAAAAAAATGTAGTATCTGATACAAAGCAGACAAAAGAATAAACAATGCATTAAACTCCTTGTAAGCAAATGTAAAGAAAACCATTCTCCTCAATCCCAAAAACACCAACTCCCCCCTATAGTAGGCCTAATCCCTTGAATACATACAGAGATATGTACAGGTAGGTGGTGAAGACCTGTACCAAAACATACCAGCATCACAATTTTAGGATTGGAATCTTGAATTTGGTATTGTCGGTAAGTTACAATATTGTATCATTGAAATTTTACCTAAAATACATTTTTGAATCCACTTTCATGTTTTACCAATTTCCAGTGTACTTTTACAGATTTTCAAAAACACATTTAGAAGTTCTATCACTAGTGGCTGTGTGTATATGTTCAAACCAATCAGCATCATACCTCTGCCGAGAAAAAATAATTCAGTCACAGGGTAAAGCCTGTTGTGGCAAGCAGTGAATAAGGGGGAAGGGAACAGGAGAAAAAATAATTCAGTCACAGGGTAAAGCCTGTTGTGGCAAGCAGTGAATAAGGGGGAAGGGAACAGGAGAAAAAATAATTCAGTCACAGGGTAAAGCCTGCTGTGGCAAGCAGTGAATAAGGGGGAAGGGAACAGGAGAAAAAATAATTCAGTCACAGGGTAAAGCCTGTTGTGGCAAGCAGTGAATAAGGGGGAAGGGAACAATCACCCTCAGACAACAGAACCATGGCAACAGGCCAAAAAAACATAAAATAGTACCCAGAGGGGAGCGGTGTCCTATAAACTACACAATAAAATTATTTAGCAGTGGGTAGAAAAAATTTATTATTCTAGAGTTTGTTGGAGGCCACAGTGCTTCTTTATTGTGGTGTTGATATTGCGTTGTTCTTAATCACGTGTCAAACACAAGGCTCGCCCGGCTATTTCATGTGGCCTTGGCAGCTGTGGCACCCCCATCATCTCTACCTTATCTCAGCAGCAGAGGACAGAACTCCTACAGATCCTGCACCTCTGGGCAGCCGCAGCACCCCCTCATCTCCACCTCCCCTGGTCTCAACATTCAGCAGACTCCTTGCACTTTTTACTTCCTGGCTTTGCCCCCAGCTTCTTCCTGGCAGTAGCACAAGGCAGGGGAGTGCACTGTTATGCAAAGGAGGGTGGAGGACTCTACTTCTGATGGTAGGGCTCTTAAAGTGATTGTAAAGTCTTGTTTCAAAAAATAAAAATAAACATGTTATACTCACCTCCTCTGTGCAGTTGGTTTTGCACAGAGAAGCCTGGATCCTCCTCTTCTCAGGTCCCTCTTCACTATTCCTGGCCCCTCCCTCCTGTCAAGTGCCCCCAAAGCAAGCAGCTTGCTATGGGGGCACTGAGCCGAGTCACAGCCCCGTGTGTCTCCGACCCGACCCCACCCCCTCTCTCTTCTGATTGGCTGATTTTAAATGACAGCCGCGGGAGACAATGGCATCACTGCTGTGTCTCAGCCAATCAAAAGGAGAGTCTTGGACGGCTAATACACACGTGTTCATTGCTGGAGAAGATGGGGGGAGGGGGTGTGCTCTGGACATCTGCTTATAATTATTATGAGAATACTACAATTCTATGCCAGTTGAAACAGGGGATTGTACACCACTGGTATAGTCCTCAAGAAACTTTATTGGAGACTGTTCAGACAGAACACTATGACAGAACCGTGTTCTGTCTGAGCAGTCTCTAAGAAAGTTTCTTGTGGATGATACCAGCTGTTTGCAACCCTCCTTCTCAGATTTGCATCATCTGCTGCATCTGCTGTGAGGGGGCTCCGTGCTGGTCTGTACCTCCCCTTAACAGCTTAAGTCTTCAGGTATTACTAAAACAAGTCATAAGCGAATGCAAAAGCAATTATTTTACATGATCAAGAGTAGATATAGTATTATATAGTCTTACAGATAATAACTGGTCCTTTGAGGACAACCGTAATGCTGATGTGGCCCTCTAAATTGAGTTTGACATCTCTATTTTACATGATCAACAAAATGATCAACAAAAACTGTCTGATGGTGATTAACATCCTGTAATATATAAAAAATTCCACATTTTATGTTACAGCCTTATTCGAAAAATTGATTAAATTCATTATACCACTGCTGAACAATTCATTATAATTCAAAATTCTACAAACAATACCCCATGACAACCTGAAAGAAGTTTGTTTAAAATGTTTAATTAAAAAAAAAAAAAAAAAAAAAACACATGTACATAAGTATTCACAGCCTTTGCTAATACTTTGTGGAAGCACCTCTGCAACCAATTACAGCTTCAAGTCTTTTGGTTATGATGCTACAAGCTTGGCATGCCTATTTTTGGGTAGTTTCCCCCATTCTTCTTTGCAGAACCTCTCAGTTCCATCAGGTTGGATGAGGAGTGTTGGTGCACAGACATTTTCAGATCTCTCCAGAGGCTTCAAGTCTGGGCTCTGGCTGGGCCACTCAAGGACAGTGGCAGAGTTGTCCCGTAGCCACTCCTTTGTTATCTTGGCTGTGTGCTTAGGGTTGTTGTCCTGTTGGAAGGTGAACCTTTGCCCCAGTCTGAGGTGCCTGGTTTCCTCCAGACATGACGCTTGCCATTCAGGCCAAAGAGTTCAATCTTTGTTTTATCAGACCAGAGAATTTTTTTTCCAATGATTTGAGAGTCCTTTAGGTGCCCTTTGGCAAACTCCAGGTGGGCTGTCATGTGTCTGAGGAGTGGCTTCCGTCTGGCCACTCTATCATGCAGGCCTGATTAGTGGAGTGCTGCAGAGATGGTTGTTCTTCTGGAAGGTTATCCTTTCTCCACAGAGAAATGCTGGAGCTCTGTCAGAGTGACCATCGGGTTCTTGATCACCTCCTTGGCCGGGCGGCCCGCTCTAGGAAGAGTCCTGGTGGTTCCAAACTTCTTCCATTTACGGATGATGGAGGCCACTGTGCTCATTGGGACCTTCAATGCTGCAGAAATTTGTCTGTACCTTTCACCAGATCTGTGCCTCCATACAATCCTGTCTCAGAGGTCTACAGACAATTACTTGGACTTCATGGCTTGGTTTGTGCTGTGACATGCACTGTTAATTGTGGGACCTTATATAGACAGGTGTTTTCCTTTCCAAATCATGTCCAATCAACTGAATTTACTACAGGTGGACTCCAATCAAGTTGTAGAGACATCTCAAGGATGATCAGTGGAAACAGGATGCACCTGAGCTCAATTTTGAGTGTTGTGGCAAAGGCTGTGAATACTTATGTACATTTTTAAAATAAATTTGCAAAGATCTCAAACAAACTTCTTTCACATTGTCATTATGGTATTGTTTGTAGAACTTTAAGGAAAATAATGAACTTACCGTATTTATCGGCGTATAACACGCACTTTTTTCCCCTTAAAATCAGGGGAAAATCGTGG
Organism: Rana muscosa; assembly: GCA_029206835.1. Lineage (NCBI taxonomy): Eukaryota > Metazoa > Chordata > Amphibia > Anura > Ranidae > Rana > Rana muscosa. Next base: position 38,024,215 of record JARGYO010000162.1, on the reverse strand, counting down.
GTGCGTGTTATACGCCGATACCCACTGATCCCGGCGATCTCCGCTGACTGAGCGGAGCGCAGCGATCGCCGCCGAGATACACATAGCCGAGTGTACTCGGCTATACTCGGCTTTTCTCGGCTCTGCTCACAGTCACGCCCAGTCCCGCCATTGGACCTGTGATATGTCCATCATAGGGCGGGACTCGGCGTGACTGTGAGCGGAGCCGAGAAAAGCCGAATATAGCCGAGTACACTCGGCTATGTGTATCTCGGCGGCGGCTCCGCCCAGTCCCTGCGTCTCTGCGTCCCTGCGTTCTCGGCGGCGTTCGCCCCGCTCCGCCTAGTCTCTGCGGCGATCTCGGCGGCGCCAATTTTGAAAACTGGGGCAAGGCTGCACTGGACACTGGGCAAAGCTACACTGGGCAAAGGCTGCACTGGACAAAGCTGCACTGGACACTGGGCAAAGGCTGCACTGGGCAAAGCTGCACTGGACACTGGGCAAAGGCTGCACTGGACAAAGCTGCACTGGACACTGAGCAAAGCTGCACTGGGCAAAGGCTGCACTGGACACTGGGCAAAGGCTGCAATGGACACTGCTGACAAGGCTGCAACGGACACTGGTAAGGCTGCATTTAAATGTAAGTTTTTTTTTTCCTTAAACTTCCCTCCTAAAAGTTTTTTTCCCTAAAATTCCCTCCTAAACTTGGGGTGCGTGTTATACGCCGGTGCGTGTTATACGCCGATAAATACGGTAATCAATTTTGGAATAAGGCTGTAACATAACAAAATTTGGAAAAAGTGAAGCACTGTGAATACTTTCTGGATACACTGGACACTTTCAAAGATATCCTGCTTCTTCAGGCAAAAAAACAAACATAATTTACAATTATATAAGTTATTAAACTAAACAGCTGCAGCCATGATCCTGGTATCATTTTCATTTTATGGTGTTCAGTCATCACCCAAAATCACTTTTACAGCACTTAGAAGATGACCCCCCGCAACTTTTTTTGATCAGCTGCTTTGAAGGGCAGAGGAGGGATCAGGGGTCTAACAGACCAATAAAGAGTACCTGTCACTACCTAAGCCATCACAAGGGGTGTTGTTCACCCTTTCTAAAAGCAATAAAGTTGAACTAAATTATTATTATTATTTTTTTACTGAAAACAGCTGAAAAGTAAAAATACATTTTAAAAAACTTAACATCTCCGCCCACCTATGCTCATGTGCAGATGCAATCACGCACGTAGGTCTTACATGCATATATATATATATATATATAAAAATGGTGATTGCAACACACGTGAGGTATCGCCATGAACTTCAGAGTGAGAGCAATAGTTCTAGCATTAGAGCTCACATATATCTCTAAACTGGAAACTTGTAAAGGTGTCGCCTACGGATAATTGACATGTTTGGTATCCATTTACTTGATGTAACATCATCTTATTTTTTTTACAAAAAAATAGACATTCTATTGCGTTTGTGTGCACTAAAATTCATTTAGGGGAATTTTTTCCTGAAAAATAGGATTTTTTCGTCATACTTACCTGTAAAATTCTTTTCTTTGAGTACCGTATATATACGAGAGTATAAGCCGAGATTTTCAGCCCTTTTTTTTGGGCTGAAAGTGCCCCCCTCGGCTTATACTCGAGTCAGTGTACCTGAAAAAAATTGAGAGGCTGCGGCGTCCATCGTTTAAATCTTGTGGTCTCCCCCTGGTCCCTTCCGTGATAGGCGGAACTGTGTTTGCTGAGAATCGCCTATCACGAACGTTCTCTCATCCTCACCCATCCCAGCAGACACTGTGTTCAGTGTTCCGCCAATCACGGACGCCTTTTCATCCTCGGACAAGAGGACGCCCGTGATTGGCGGAACACTGAACACAGTGTCTGCTGGGAAACTGAGGATGAGAGAACGTTTGTGATAGGCGTTTTCTAAGCAGACACAGTTCCGCCTATCACGGAAGGGACCAGGAAGAGACCGCGAGTTTTAAACGATGGACGCCGCAGCCTCTCAATTTTTTTCAGGTACAATTTCAATTTTAGGGGAACAGTGAGGATGGGCACAGTGAGGTTGGGCACAGTGACAATTAGCTTAGTGAAGTTACAATGGGCACAGTGGGGTGTGCAAATAGGAATTGCTAACCCTCTTCCACTCACAGTAGCTGCTGCATTCTCACCCTCGGCTTATACTCGAGTCAGTAAGTTTTTCCAGTTTTTTGTGGTAACATTGGGTACCTCGGCTTATACTTGGGTCGGCTTATACTCGGGTATATACGGTACATCATGGTACACAGTCAGGCTAATATTCATTACCTACTGGCTTATACTTCCTCATCAGGTGAAATGACACTGGTAGACCAAAGGTCTTTAGACAGGAAGTGATCCCCTATATAACCTCTCCCATACAGGAAGCACATAAGTTTTGTAGCAAGCACTGAATCCTCAAAAAAAAAGAAGAGGGGAGGGATCGCTGTGTCCCATGATGTACTCAAAGAAAAGGATTTTACAGGTAAGTATGACGAAACAGTCCTATTTTCTTTTTCATACATCATGGAACACAGAGTCAGGCTAATATTCATTACCTACTTGGACATGCCAGAGCAATAGCCTTGAGGGGAGGGAGACACTCTGCCAAACAATAGCCATCAGAACTTATACTGCAGCCCGCCAGTACACTACGGCCGAAAGCCGAAACCTCGGCTGTTTGAACATCCACTTGATAAAATTTTGTGAACGTATGTACTGAAGACCAGGTAGCAGCCTGCCAAATCTGAGCCACAGATACCAGATGGCAAAAAGCCCAGGAGGTTCCTAAACCCCTGGTAGAATTAGCTCTCACCCTAAAGGGAGGTGCTTTACATTTCAGACCGTAGGCCTGAATGATCAATTGTCAGACCCAATTGGCAATGGAAGCCTTGGAAGCTGCCTGCCCCTTCTTGGGTCCTTTTGGTAAAACAAAAAAAGAGTCTGATTCTCGCATCTCCGCAGATCTAGCCAAATAAACTTTGACTGCCCGGACAACATCCAAAGAATGCAGTCGTCTCTCTTCCGCCGAACGAGAATGAGAGAAAAGAGAAGGAAAAATAATGTCCTGATTTAAATGAAAGGCCGACACCACTTTTGGCAAAAAGGATCGTAACACGACCCTGTAGTGGTGAAGGATCAAGTACGGTACCCTGCATGAAAGGGCCACCAACTCCGACACCCTTCTAGCCCAGGTGATAGCCATCAGGAAGGCTAGCTTGCGTGACAGCAAGTCTAATGGAATTTCCTTAATAGGTTCAAATGGTTGTTGCTATAACACAGACAGCACCAAGTTCAAGTCCCAGGGTGACCTAATCGGGGAAAACAAGCGAGTTGCCCCCTGCATAAAGGTTCGGACTAACGAATGGGATGCTAAAGGCCTTTGGAAGAATACTGACAAGGCCAAAATCTGACCTCTGATTGTACTCAAAGCCAATTTGATTTCCAAAGCTGACTGTAGAAAAGAGAGAATTCTCCAAATTACGTATTTCCGAGGATGCCATTTTCTGGCTTCACACCAAGCAATAGAAGTCTTCCAGACCTTCCAGATAAATCTTCCTAGTGACAGCTTTTCTAGCATTCACTAGGGTAGATACTACCGGCCCCGAGATGCCACGGTCCTTCAGCACCCTGGCTTCAATAGCCATTCTGTCAAATTTAGAGACTGTAAATTGGGGTGGAATATAGGACCTTGAGACAGTAGATTGGTGCGACGTGGAAGCATCCATGACCCGTCTATTGTCAGTTTCACAATCTCCGGGAACAGGGGCCTTCTGGGCCAGGCTGATGCCACCAGAATGACTGGAACCCCCTCTCTCCAAATCCTGCGCAACAACTGTGGAAGGAGAGGGATCAGAGGGAAAGCATAAACCAGGGAGTACTGGCTCCATGGAACTACCAGAGCATCTGTTGTTTGGGACACAAACTGCTGTAGTTTGTTGTTGAACCTGGATGCCAGTAGGTCAACCTCTGGCCAACCCCAACGTTGGCAAATTTCCTGGAACACCCCTGGGTGTAGGGACCATTCCCCCGGGCAGATCTGCTGGCGGCTGAGATAATCTGCCTTCCAGTTCTCTACTCACGGGATATGGACTGCCGATAGAATTGGCACATGTCCCTCTGCCCAGGCTAGTATGTGGTTCACCTTCAGAGCTGAACGACTCCTGGTACTGCCTTGGTGGTTTATATAGGCCACTGCAGTGGCATTGTCGGACTGAATCCTGATAGGTCAGTCCTGAAGCTCCATCGTCCATGACCGTAGGGCCCAGTCGTACTGCCTGTAATCCCAGGATGTTGATGTGCAGGATCTGTTCTGTCCTTGACCATTTCTCTTGAGCTATGAGCCCCTCTAGGGTCACTCCCCAGCCTGAGAGACTGGCATCTGTAGTCAGTACTCTCCAAGTTACCGGGAGAACGGATTTTCCCTTTCACAGGTTCTGATCCTGCAACCACCAGTTTAGGCTTAAAGCGGAGGTGCAGCCAGATTTATTTTTATTTTTTTAAAGTCAGCAGCTACTAACAGTGTAGCTGCTGACTTTTAATAAGGACACTTACCTGTCCTACTCGCCCACGATGTTGGTCCCACCACGGCCAGGGCCACGCCATGGCTCCCCTCCATCCTGACTAAGGGAAACAGGCAGTGAAGCCTTACGGCTTCACTGCCCGTTTCCTACTGCGCATGCGCCACTCGCACAGCGCTTTGTGAATGGGCGGCTTGCCTCCTGGGATACAGACAGTTCCCAGAAGGCAGCGCGCCCCATTCACAAGAAGAGGAAGGAGATCCACCGCGGATTCGAAGAGGTAGATTAGGGGACTTCCGCATAGCAACGGGCATTTCGGGTGAGTATAAAATATTTTTTTTTCTATTAATTTTTTTCTTTTTTTTATAGGATTTTTAATGTAAAAAAAAATTCTGGGTGGACCTCCACTTTAAGCGTGACCGAGGAGATAAGCACATTGGATAATCCAGGGCTTGCCCTCTTCTGTTCCAAGCCAACAAGATGTCTTGTTGTAAAGGCCTGGAATGGAACTGGGCTTAGGGCACTGCCTCGAAAGAAAATACCATCCTCCCTAGAAGACTCATACAGAGCCAAATGGAGGGTTGTCTGGTGCCCCTTATCTGACGCACCTGATTCTTCAGGCTACAGATCCTTACAGGTGGCAAAAATACTCTTCCTTGGACTGCATCTAGGATCAGACCGAGATACTTTAGACTTTGAGCTGGTTTCAAAGCTGACTTTTCGGTATTTATGATCCAGCCTAAGCTTTTCAAATACCGCACTGTGTATTATGCTCTGTTCTAGAGCCTGTAATGTGTGATCTCTGAGTAGGAGGTGGTCCAGATACCCGAGCACCAGGATCCCTTGGGCCCTTAAAAGACCCAGTACTGGTGCCAAGACCTTTGTGAACACCCGGGGAGCTGTAGCAAGAAACAAACTGAAAATTACGTTCCTCTACTGCAAAACGTAGGAAACTCTGATGAAGCTGAAAGATAGGTACGTGTAATGTCGATGGAGGCTAGAAAGTCTCTCTTCTGGAGTGAGGCTACTACTGAGCAGACAGACTCCATCCGAAAGGACTGTATTAATAGATACTTGTTCAGGGATCTTAGATCCAAAATGGGCCTTGTGTCCCCGTTTGGTTTCTGAACCGTAAACAGGTTAGAGTTAAACCCGGTTTCTCTTTTGAATAACGGAACCTCGTAGATGATGTAGTGCCTGAAGCAATGCATTTCTTTTTGGAGGATCTGAGGGAACACTGGATCTTAAAAACCTCTGAGGGGGGAACCCCCCGCAACTCCAGCTTGTAACCACGAGGTATAAATGAGGTGACCCACTCGTCCTGAATTGTTTTCCAAATGTCCGCAAAATACAGCAGCCTCCCCCCCCACTCGATGGAGTGGGGGCGTCCCCTCAAAGGGAGGGCTTGGTGCTGGGTTTAAAATAATTTTGGACCCAGGGCCTTTTCTGGCCCTGGCTTTGCAGCTTGCCACTGGCCCTAGCGCCCTGTTGGCGGTGGAAATGTCTTGACGCTGAGACATTTGAGGAAGCAGTCCCTGAGGTTTCAAACGAGGGACGTCTGGTGCTTTTCTTCACAGGAAGTAGAGAACTCTTCCCCCTGGAATCTTTTGGATATATTTGTCCAAATGATCACCGAATAAACGTTCCCCATGAAAAGGGAAACCTGCCAATAACTTAGCAAAGGAAAAGCGATACTATAGTGAGTTAAAGGTGCTTCACACCCCAAATGGTCATTAATTTGGAAAAAATTCCCCAGGGGGTTTTGTGATGCAGCAACAAATATATATATATATATATATACACATATATATATATATATATATATATATATATATCAAAAAATAGTATTTTTATTACAAGAAATTCCACACAGAGGACATTAGTTTAAAAAACATGAGCTCTGGAAATTAGATTTAAAAACATATACAACGTGGTACAGCCGTATGAGTACATATAAAAATGATATTGTTATATTTTGATCATACTGGAGACCCCGACGCATTTCGACCTTGTCAGTAGAGGTCTTCTGGGGGAAAGGAGAAACTCCAGAAAAAGATACATTGTACAGGTAAAATTGTTCATGTAACCAAGGCACTCTCAGCAATGGTACATATACAATAATTATAGTATTAATATTGATAGATATATTTACCAGTAACGGCTGAAGGAGGAAACCTCCAAGACTGCTAGGCTTAAAACCACCTGAAGACCCAATCGCTGCCGCTAGCACTCCAAGCCCCCCACGTGGGAAAAACGAAGAAGGGGGGAGATGAAGAGAGAAACCAAACTGCAGGTGAGCGGACGCCCTCCAGGCCTATGAGAGGTCGCACTGGTGCCCCGGCAGGGGGGGGAGAGAACCGGAGTTGAGAGGCGGGAACCAGGAACACAAAGCCAACCTAGGTGCCCATAGCTGTTAAAATGTATAATAATAAAGGAATTATAATACATAAATAATAATCATGTGTGCATGACTAAGTGTTTCCATGAAATATGTGAATAATATAACAGTGATGAAATGCACAAGGTGAAAATAAAAGATGAAGTGTACAATGCGAGTGTGAGGTAATGATAGATATTAGAAGAAAATACGGAACAAAATGATGAATGGGTGTGTGGTGCACGTGTGTGCAAACAGATAAAAAGAAAGTGAGAAAACAAAACACAAAAAGGAACACTGAAAAATATTATTATTGTGTGTATGTGGTAGTGTGGGATGGGAATTGCTGATGAAAAAATAATAAGGGATAATATGTTGCTAAGACGTGGGACTATGCTCATGGTAAAGGTGGTTCAGTGAACGGGTCGTATGTTAAACAGGAAAAGGGAATGCATAACCAGGGTATACATGTGATATAAAAGGGGAATGGTGTGCAGAAGATGCAAAAATATTGCAAAAGGAACAAATCCTCAGATGGTGGGGGAAAGTTGTAGTCTATTAGCACCCTGCATATCGGTTCAAGTGGACATATAGTCAGAGACACCCATGAACCGAGGGATCTAGGGAAAATATAATATTAAATTAAATTAGAATACGGTAAAGGAAAACATGGGGATAAGTAAAAAAAACTCTGGTGTATTGCCATATGTGAGGTAAGGCATTACTTACTTTCAACCGGATAAGATTTGACATCTGTTCATCAAGATTGCTGCACAGGGTCAGAGTAGGATCCCTGTGAAGCTAGTTATTTATATGTATCTGAGAATAATTAGGCATACCTGATAGGCTCCGGGTCCAGTGGCTCCGCCCACCCGCTCCACATCGTGGGTGAACGGACAGCCGCCAATGGGTGGCTCACGTGCGGTCTCCCCGACAGCTGCCGTCACTTCTGCCGTCAAACAGTGTGGCGTCATGACGTGCCGCGCACGTCAAACTCGCGCATGCGCAGCAGTTTCTAGTTGTCCGGAAAGATCACGGGACGCCGACGGCAGGCGAGAGCTCCCTCCGGCGGCCAAACAAAAGAAGGCCGCCATGGGAGCATAAATAGGGAGAGGAGACAAAGCCTCAAAACCCCCCGCCTGCCATGAAGCCTGGAGTATGGCCGAATCGCGCACCAACAGCACCCCCTACTAACCCTGGGCCGCAGTGCACGCCAGCCAACGGCGAGGCCACAGGCAGAAACAAGTATAACAAGTCACACGTTTACAAAAATCTAATTGGAACAACCTTTTAAAATTGAGATCATAAATAAATTCAGTACAAAATTAGATATTTAAATCAATATAAACAACATGGCAATCTGCATTCAACAAACACGACCTCTTGTATACAATGATGTACATAGAACAATATGTTGAAAAATAAGGACCTGAAAGTCCTGTGTCAATAACTTGAAATTTTATTGTGTTTTGCCAGATACAAAACCCTTCAAGAAGGGAGCAAAAGAAATTGATTCATTAAGGCCTGGATAAGCAGTAGCTTGTAGCCTAAAATTCCACTTCTGCTTGCACTGTAGAAGGGATCTGTTCCAATCACCGCCCCTGACCGGAATATGTATCCGATCAATGGCGGCAAAAGAAATTTTATGCATTTTATAGTTCTGTTCAAAAACCACGTGTCTGCCCAGGGGTAAATAGCGGTTTCCTATCTGCATGCTATATACGTGTTTAGCAATGTGACGCCAGAACTCCTGTTTGGTTTTTCCTATGTAGAATGCATTGCATTCACAAAGCATCAAATACACTAGGCCACAAGTCTATCCTTTATTGACAAAGCCCTACTGAAAGTGATGGAGGGAACATTAGGTACAAATTTTTGAGGTCATTACAATTAGATTTTTTGTAAACGTGTGACTTGTTATACTTGTTTCTGCCTGTGGCCTCGCCGTTGGCTGGCATGCACTGCGGCCCACGGTTGGTAGGGGGTGCTGTTGGTGTGTGCGTCAGCCACACTCCAGGCGGGGGGGGGGGGGTCTTGAGGCTTTTGTCTCCTCTCCCTATTTATGTTCCCATGGAGGCCTTCTTTTGTTTGGCCGCCGGAGGGAGCTCTCGCCTGCCGGCGGCGTCCCGTGATCTTTCCAGGAACCTATGACCTGCCGAGCAGCACGTCATGACGCCACGTTGTTTGGCGGCAGAAGTGACGGCAGCTGTCGGGGAGACCGCACGTGAGCCACCCATTGGCGGCTGTCCGTTCACCTGCGATGTGGAGGGGGGTGGGCGGAGCCACTGGACCCGGAGCCTATCAGGTATGCCTAATTATTCTCAGATACACATAAATAACTAGCTTCACGGGGATCCTACTCTGACCCTGTGCAGCATTCTTGATGAACAGATGTCAAATCTTATCCGGTTAAAAGAAAGTAATGCCTTACCTTACATATGGCTATTCACCGGAGTTTTTTTACTTATCCGTGTGTCATCTCTTACCGCATTTTAATTTAAAATTATATTTTCCCTAGATCCCTCGGTTCATGGGTGTCTCTGACTATATGTCCACTTGAACCGATATGCAGGGTGCTATTATACAGGATTTATATAGCGCCAACAGTTTGCTCAGCGCTTTACAACATCGAGGAAGACAGTACAATTACAATACAATACAGGAGGAATCAGAGGGCCCTGCTCGTTAGAGCTTACAATCTAGAAGGGAGGGTCGAGTGGAACAAAGGGTAGTAGCTGTAGGGGATGATCAGATGGACAAGATGAAAAAACAGTTGTTAGGTGTAGGTAGGATAGGCTTCTCTGAAGAGAAGGGTTTTCAGAGATTGTATACTATATATACTATATTGTATACTATCAATCATATTGTATACTATACTAATAGAGTGGGAGATAAGAGGACAGATTGGGGTAAGGCGTTCCATAGGCTTGGAGAGGCTCTGGAAAAGTCCTGGAGGTGAGCATGGGAGGAGGTAATGAGAGAGCTAGAGAGCAGGAGGTCTTGTGAAAAACAAAGAGAACGATTAGGTTGGTATTTTGAGACTAGGTCAGTGATGTAGCTGGGGGCAGAGTTGTGGATGGCTTTGTAGGTAGTCGTTAGTATTTTGAATTTAATTTGTTGGGTGGGCGGAAGCCAGTGGAGGGATTGACAGAGAGGAGTAGCAGACACAGAGCGATTAGTAAGGTGGATGAGTCTGGCAGCAGCATTCATGATGGATTGAAGGGGGGATAGAGTATGTAGGGGTAAGCCAATGAGGACGGAGTTGCAATAATCAAGGCGAGAGATGACAAGGGAGTGAATTTAGAGCTTTGTGGTGTCATTAATTAGAAAGGGGCGTATTTTGGAGATTTTGCGGAGGTTGAGGCGGCAAGATTTGGACAGTGATTGGATGTGGGGCTTAAAGGAGCATTCAGAGTCCAGGACTACACCTAGAACCTTGGCATGCGGGGATGGGCTGATAGTTGTGCCATCGATTTTTCAGAGAGATCGGGGGAGGGGCACGTGGGGGAGGAAAAATTATAAGTTCGGTTTTGGATAAATTAAGTTTGAGAAAGTGGTGTGACATCCAGACTGATATATCTGATAGTAAATTAGTGAAACGTGAGGAGAATGATGGAGTGAGTTGAGGGGTAGAGAAATAGATTTGAGTGTCCTAGAGATGGTATTAGAAGCCGTGGGAAGCTATCAGCTGACCCAGGGTGGAAGTGTAGATTGAAAAAAGGAGGGGTCCAAGAACAGAACCTTGGGGGACTCCAACAGAGAAAGGAAGTAGAATTGTAAGTAACGCTAATAGTGCGGTTGGATAAGTAGGTAGAGAACCAGCGAAGAATAAAATCACAAAGACCAAAGGCATGGAGTTTTTTGAGGAGTGGGGGTGGTCAACCGTATCAAAGGCAGCAGAGAGGTCCAGGAGTAGGAGTACAGAATAGTATTCCTTCGTTTTGGCCTTTAGTAGATCGTTTGTTAGTTTTAGGAGAGCAGTTTCTGTGGAGTGTTGAGGGCGAAATCCAGACTGAAGGGGATCAAGAAGGCTATTATCGGCAAGGTGGACGCTCAGTCGGTTGTAGACTAGACGTTCAAAGAGTTCGGATAAAAAGGGGAGCAAGGAGATGGGGCATAGGTTGTTAAGTATGGATGGGTCCAGAGAGGGCTTTTTAAGTATGGGGCTGACAAGTGCATGTTTTAGAGAGTTAGGGAAGATGCCAGACGAGAGGGAGAGATTAAAGATGTGGGTTAGAGAGTGTAGAATAGAGCTAGAGGGTGAACGTAGCATTTGTGAGGGAACAGGATCCAGAGGGCAGGTGGTAAGATGGACGTTGGTAAGTAATTTAGCAACCTCGTCAATAGTGGTGGGGTTGAAAGAGGGGAGCAATGATTGTACCTGTGAACATGAGGTGTAAGGTGTGGAGGGTATCTGAACAGTAGAGATCTCCTCGCAAATTGTATCAATCTTCTGTTTGAAGTGATTGGCGAACTCCTGAGCAGTGAATGAGTTAGTGGGTGGAGGCAGTGGAGGACGAAGTAGAGAGTTGATGGTAGAGAAGAGTTGACAGGGACGGGATGATAAGTGTTTAATGAGAGTGATGAAATGGGTCTGCATGGCAGTGGAGGAGGCTGGAATTGTATTTTTGGAGGGCAGATTTATACTGGCTGAAATCTGTCTGGGACTTAGTCAGGCGCTCGAGAGCACGGCTGTGTTTTTTCAGACTTCTAGTATCATCCGTTTGCAGGGTTGAAGGGGACGGGGCCTGATTCTGTGTGTAGTGAGGGGGGCCAGTGAGGCTAGAAGTGAAGTGTTGTAGAAAGAAGTGGCTAGGTCGGTGCAGGACAGTGGTGCGATTTTGTCATAGAGGTGGTCAGTCGCAGAGTAAAGAGAAGGGTTGAGATGGCAAAGGTTTCTACGGGAAACCATTAGGCGTTTGGAGGGAGAGGAGGAGAGGGAGAGAGTGAAATTAATAAGGTAGTGATCAGAGAAGGTAAGGATAGTTGGAGAGGTTGCATGGAGTGCATAGGTGGGAAAAGACGAGGTCAAGGGTATTGCCTTCAGAGTGAGTAGGAGCATGTATCCATTGCTTCAGGTCAAAGGAGCAGGTTAGGCTGAGAAGTTTGGAAGTTGCAGGAATGTTGGTATTAGTAGGGATGTTAAAGTCCCAGAGGATGATTGTGGGGATTTCAGAAGAGAGAAAGTAGGGTAGCCAGGCAGAGAAGTCATTAAAGTGGTTGTAAACCCACTTTTTCAACTTGCACCTACAGGTAAGCCTAGATTAAGGCTTACCTGTAGGTGCAAGAAATATCTCCTAAACCTACACGGTTTAGGAGATATTTACTAAAATGACAGGCGCCGCTGTCTACGGCGCATGCACGCCGTAGATAACGGCGCATTCATGGGGTTAATCCCATTCACAAACTCGGCTACTTCCCAGCAATAGCTGGGCGTAGCCGAATGGGACGCCTCCCGTGCGCATGCGCAGAGTGACGTCTCCGCCGCTCCGGCCAATCACAGCGCCGGAGCGGCGCTGTGATTGGCTGGTGCGGCGATACCCGGAAGTAACATTCCGGCTATCGCCGCAGAGATGGCTGCGGCTCAAGACAGGGACATGGACGGCTTCGGGGGGCCCCGATCTAAGGTAAGTGGTACATAATGAGCTAGTATGTTAGTCATACTAGCTCATTATGCCTTTCTCTTGCAGGTGTTGTAAAAAAAAAAAAAGAAAAGAGTAGTGGGTTTACAACCACTTTAAGAAAGGTAGATACTGGTCCAGGGGGCCGGTAGATTACAGCTATCCTAAGAGAAACTGGGGAGAAGAGACGAATACAGTGCCCTTAAAATGAGGAGAGTGACAGAGAGGGAGGTGGGTGGAGTACTTGAAAGGTGCTATGTGGGGCTAAAAGGATTCCAACACCCCCTCCTTTGCATCCACTGGGTCTGGGGGAGTGAGTCCACAGAAGACCACAGTGGGAAAGAGCAGCAGAAGACGCAGTGTCGGATTCGTGAAGCCAGGTTTCTGTAATGGCGAGTAGATTAAATGAGTTAGCGATAAAGAGATCATGGAGGGAGGTGAGTTTGTTACAGACAGAGCGGGCATTCCAAGGGGCGCAAGAGAAAGGGAGTCTGGTCTTGGAAAGAGGAGAAATGGGAACTATATTGTGTGCATTGCGACTGCAGCCAGAGGCAGAGGGTGTAGGGTAATGGGTGCGTTGAATACAGTTAAATGAAGGATTGGGGATACATCACCAGAGGATAGGAGAAGCAGAAGGGTGAGGGAGGTAATGTGGGAGTGTGATTTATATGAAGGGACATGCCCCAGTGGTCTGGAGTATTGGGCGTGTGGATTTAAAATTAGCAGGAGTTGGTGGGTGCAGTAATAAGGAGAGGACAGAAGTGATGGTGATATATATAAGGTGTGGGGTGGAGGAGAGGTGTGCAGGAGAGTTAGTTTAAGGATAGAAGACACAGCTGTCAGGAGTGGTAGACAGTGCATTTTAGAAGAGGGAGGAAGAGCTGCAAATGCAAACACCTGTATGGGAGTTTTCAAGGTGTTTTGTGTTCCTTTGCTTTGTGCATTTGCTGAAGTGCAGAGTCAGAAGTGCTCCCACTTATACAAATACCCCCACTTTGAGAAAAAACCCCATCTGCAAACGTGCCACCCCTTGGCAAACGTGCCTTTCCCAAGATATGCCTAGGCATGGGGGGTGTGTTGTTCTAATTACTAATTAGGGAGGTAATAAAAAATGGCTGGCTATGCAGAGCAAAGTTCTCACTTAAGAAACAGACTTACAAGTGGACATCTAATAGAGATAAGAAATGGCCATAATTTAAAGGTAAGGCATAGGGAGGAAACAAAAACAAAAGCAAGGCATGTGGACAGTACAGATTGTTAAGCTAAGGAACATACCAGAGTTAAAAAGGCATAAGGAAAACACTTTTCAGTATTGCGATTAAAGCTGGAGTTGCATCAGTGTGAGCATACCAGAGTTAAAAAGGCATAAGGAAAACACTTTTCAGAATTGCGATTAAAGCTGGAGTTGCATCAGTGTGAGCATACCTGTGGAAGGACAGAAGAGATTTTCAGATGAGACAAACAGATGATGAGTGCAGAGTCAGAAGTGCTCCCACTTATAGAAATACCCCCACTTTGAGAAAGAACCCCATCTGCAAACGTGCCACCCCTTGGCAAACGTATTATCCCTTCTTATTTTTTCATCAGCAATACCCATCCCACACTACCACATACACACAATAATAATATTTTTCAGCGTTCCTTTTTGTGTTTTGTTTTCTCACTTTCTCTTTATCTGTTTGCACACATTCATCATTTTGTTTCGTATTTTCTTCTAATATCTATCATTACCGCACACTCGCATTGTATCTTTCATTTTCACCTTGTGCATTTTATCACTGTTATATTATTCACATATTTAATGGAAACACTTAGTTATGCACACATGAATATTATTTAAATTCCTTTATTATTATACATTTTAACAGCTATGGGCACCTAGGTTGGCTTTGTGTTCCTGGTTTCCGCCTCTCTCCTCCGGTTCTCTTCCCCCCCCCCTTGTGGGGGTACCAGTGCGGCCTCTCGTAGGCCTGGAGGGCTTCCGCTCGCCTGCAGTTTGGTTTCTCTTTTCATCTCCCTCCCTTCTTCGTTTTTCCTATGTGGGGGGCTCGGAGTGCTTGCCGCAGCGACTGTGTCTTCAGGTGGTTTTAAGCCTAGCAGTCTTGGAGGTTTCCTCTTTCAGCCGTTAATGGTAAACATATCTATCAATATTAATACTATAATTATTGTATATGTACCATTGCTGAGAGTACCTTGGTTCCATGAACAATTTCACCTGTACAATGTATCTTTTTCTTGAGTTTCTCCTCCTTTTCCCCCAGAAGAAGACATCTACTGACAAGGTCGAAACATGTTGGGGTCTCTAGTATGATCAAAGTATAACAATATCATTTGTATATGTACTCATACGGCTGTACCATGTTGTATATGTTTTTAAATCTAAATTCCGGAGCTCATGTTTTTTAAACTAACAGATGTCCTCTGTGTGGAGTTTCTTGTAATAAAAATACCCTTTTTTGATATAACATATAGTATAAATTTTTTGTTGCAACACAAAACCCCCTGGGGAATTTTTTCCATATTAATTACCTGCCAATAACTTCTTACAAGAAAGCTTGGCTGACCAGTTTTTAAGCCATAAAAGTTTGCGCATATCTACAGACAAAAGAGCCAAACGAGAAACCTGCTGTATTGAATCCTTTAACCAATTAACCACTTCCTTACTGGGCACTTAAGCCCCCCTCCTGCCCAGACCAATTTTCAGCTTTCTGCGCTGACGCACTTTGAATGACAATTGCGCGGTCATACAACACTGCACCCAAATGACATTTTTATAATTTTTTTCCCACAAATAGAGCTTTATTTTGGTGGTATCTGATCACCTCTGCGGTTTTTATTTTTTGCGCTATAAACAAAAAACGAGCGACAATTTGAAAAAAAACACACAATATTTTCTACTTTTTGCTATAATAAATATCCCAATTTTAAAAATAAAATTTTTTTTCTTTTAGTTTAGTCCGATACGTTATTCTTCTACATATTTTTGGTTAAAAAAAAATCGCAATAAGCGTTTATTGATTGGTTTGCGCAAAAGTTATAGCGCCTACAAAATAGGGGATAGATTTATGACATTTTTATTTTTTATTTTTTTCCCACTAGTAATATCAGTGATCTGCAATTTTTGTCAGGACTGTGATATTGCGGCGGACACATCGGACACTTGACACTATTTTGGGACCATTCACATTTATACAGCGAACAGTGCTATAAAAATGCACTGATTACTGTATAAATGTGACTGGCAGTGAAGGGGTTAACCACTAGGGGGCGGGAAGGGGTTAAATATGTTCCCTCATGAGTGATTCTTACTGTGGGGGGAGGGGACTGACTGGGGGAGGTGACCGATGGTTGTCCCTATGTAGAAGGGACACACCATCAGTCTCCTCTCCCTAGCAGGACGTGGATCTCTGTGTTTACACACAGAGATCCACGTCCCTGGCTCTGTGACAGCCGATCGCGGGTACCTGGCGGACATCGCGGCCGCCAGGCACGCGCATCGGCACCCGCGTGACACAGCGGGCACAGCTCTCCCACGATGCGAGCCGCCATGGGGGTGCATTGCGGAAGTAAACAAGAGGACGTCCTGGGGACGTCCACCCGGCAGTTCAGGTCCGCGCTGCAGCCGTCTTTCGGCTCTAGCGCGGATCTCAACTGGTTAAGGACCGAGCCTGTTTTCTGAGATTTCTTGTTTAGAAGTTAAACATTTTTTGCTAGAAAATTACTTAGAACCCCCAAACATTATACATTTTTTTCTAACACCCTAGAGAATAAAATGGCTGTCGTTGCAATACTTTACGTCACACCATATTTGCGCAGCGGTCTTGCAAGGGCACTTTTTTGGGGAAAAAATACACTATTTTTAATTAAAAAAATAAGACAACAGTAAAGTTAACCCATTTTTTTTAATATTGTGAAAGATAATGTTACGCCGAGTAAATTGATACCCAACATGTCACGTTTCTAAATTGCGCCCGCTCGTGGAATGGCGGCAAACTTTTACTCTTAAAAATCTTTTTTTTCTATTTATTTTACCTTTTATTTTTATTTTTTACACTTTAATAATGATTCCAATTTCTTGTTAACAGGGTCTTTCAAGCCCTGTGCGTTATCTAACGGACTAGTTAAGTTCTTGTTTAAGGAAGAGACTGCTGCATCTATGGCTGGCATGCTTCATTTTTTAATGAATTTTTCATCCATGGGATATAAAAGGAAAAACCTCTTAGGAGGAACAAAAATTCTGTCAGGATGTTCCCAATCAGCATATACCGTCTGTTCCAACAGGGGGTGTAGGGGGAATACCTGTGCGGCCTGAAGAGGCCTCAGGGATCCCAAAGAGGACAGGGGGGCTCAGTCGCCTCTGCAAGAGGCAACTTAAAGGCAGAACGAACCATTTCGGTCAGTCAGGATCAAAAGCCTCTGCGACTGAGAGGCAGACATCAACTGGCTATCTTCTTGTCCAAATTTCTCGGAAGCAGACTCATCTGCCAGGCACTCCACTGAATCCTGAGCTTTTAGCTCTTCCCCATTCTCAACCCATTCCTGCTCCAAACTAGGAGGCTCTGTCGTGCTTCCTGCTACCCTGCAGGATGGAGGCAATCATGCCAGCAATCCTGTGCTCTAACCCGGATAGGGCCGAGGACAGTTCATCCTTGGTGATAAAGGGTGAAGCAGCAGCGTTGACGGTAGGCACCAAACCAGATAAACGAAGTGGCTCAAATTGCCCGGAAGCCTCTGGTCTTTTAGGGGATACACTAGGGATACGACTAGGTTCATCAGGAACTGACAACATAGGTGTGCCCTTCCCTGTAATGTTAGTCCCACGCCTTTTTTTTTAAGACATTTACTAGCCACAAAAAAGAGAGTACTTGGGTGTAGTATTAAAACACCTTAGAAGGGAGACCCTTTAATAGTGCTCACCAAGCCCCTATGTAACAATCCTGCTAAGCACCTTTAGCCTGCCAAGCAGCACTTGGTGACTTACGTGACCCGGGTAAGGAGCAATTAACCGCTGCAAATTCCTGTTCAGTGCCTGCTCTGTGTCCCACAGCTGCCTTCTGGAAGCACTGCATGCTTGGCATACACAGCTTAAATAAGCTGGGTGTGTGCCGGAACGCTCTGTGCGTGCGCACGCATGTGCGCGGTCCCGGCAAAAGGGCGTGGCTGGATTCACATGCGCTCAGATAAAGGCTACTGCACCAGTGCGGCGAAGCCGCGTGCGCCATGGCCGCCAAACAAAGTCCATCAGCGTTTTTGCGAATGCACCGCTTTTGCAAATGCATGTGTGCTATGGCCGGCAAACAAACCAAACTGCTGAGCACAGTGGCGCTTTTGCGAAGACACGTGCGCTATGGCCGCCAAACAACTGCTGAGCACGGCGGCACTCTTGCAAATGCACGTGTGTGCCTGGAGAACCAAGGTGAAATGGCGCACCGTTGTGCGCCATCATACAGGTAAAAAACAGCTAGACACAAGCAAAAAAATGTACACTTTGCAAACACCCACAGCTAGCCCATAAATCCCCCGTATGGCCATCGCACACAGATGTCCAGCCCTTAGCTAGCTTGACTGATTGTTACAATCACCGGGACACCCCACAGAATAATAAAGGGGTTTCACCTTCCCGTCCAGGCGCAGGGCTGCTTAGAAACTAAGAGCCCAATCTTCACTCTTCACGGCGGGTTCCTGTCACTTGAGGACCTTTAAGGACTGAGTACTCTTTTCATGTTTAGGGTCCACTCCCTTGGACCTGTACAGCACTCTGCAGGAATGCCTTAGCTCTGTGGTGTCCAGAATTCCACTTTGCAGGGTCCAGCGCCCGGAGGCCGCATTACAGGCAAAACCTCGCAGGATCTTAAGTCTTCTTTGCGAGGCTCGGGTACCATTTATCTAAGCATAATAAAGCCTGTGTCAAATGGATCCGATCGATCAATCCCTTGATTCATTTTGGAACTGTTTGTGTGACTAGAGACCTGGAGCTCAGAGAGCTCAAACAAACCGTACCATCCACCTTGCAGACACTGGTAAAAAACTGATGTGCTTCCTGTATTAGAGGGGTTATATAGGGGCTCACTTCCTGTCTAAAGACCTTTTGGTCTACCAGTGTCCATTCACCTGATGATGAAGTTTTACCCAGTAGGTAATGAATATTAGCCTGACTGTGTCCCATGATGTATGAAAAAGAAATGTGTTAGACGGCTGCGAAAATATAATGTGACAAAAAAGTACAACAGCCATCATTTTATTTTTCAGGGCCTTTACTTTCAGAGAATATACTGTATAATGTTTTGGGTTCCAAATAATTTTCTAGTAAAAAAATGCTGACTTTAACCACTTCAATATCCAGCCATAGTAATATTACACCCACAGAAGGGATCTCCCATCCTGGGTGGACGTCATATGACGTCCTGGGTTTGAGGGGGCATATCTGAATGATGCCTGCAGCTAGAGGCATCATTCAGATATCAATTTGTTGTGCCGGCGATTCTGTGCACCATAAGAATGATCATAGCGGCAGTTCCGCCACTTGATCGTTCTTATAGGCGGCGGGAGGGGACACCCCCCCTCCCACCGCCATCCGGTGCTTCCCCGGGCTCTTCCGTGCCATCGGGGACCCGGAGAGAATCGTCCGGCGCCGGTGGTGGGTCACGTCATGAGCATAAAAATGACTGGTGACCATATGGTCACCAGTCATCTCTATGACCGTCGGAGGCCCGGGCACGATGTGATGACGTCACGCCCGGGTCCTCAGATGTAAACAAAGCCGCCATTGCGGCTAGTAAACATGAGATCAGTGACATTTTTTTCACTGATCTCATGCTTTTCAGCCTGGAGGAGAGATGTGGGGTCTTATTGACCCCGCATCTCTCAATAAAGAGGACCTGTCACACACATTCCTATTACAAGGGATGTTTACATTCCTTGTATTAGGAATAAAAGTGATCAAAAAAAAAAGTAAAGTAAGTGTAAAAAAAAAAAAAAAAAAAATTAAAACGCCCCTGTCCCCGGTAGCTCGCGATCAGAAGCGAACACACACGTAAGTCCCGACCACATATGTAAATGCCGTTCAAACCACATATGTGAGGTATCGCCGCGTGAGTTAGAGCGCATGCAATAATTCCAGCACTAGACCTCCTCTAACTGTAACCTGGTAACCTGTAAAAAAAATTAAAGCGTCGCCTATGAAGATTTTTAAGTACCCAAGTTTGGTGCCATTCCATGAGTGTGCGCAATTTTAAAGCGTGACATGTTCGGTATCTATTTACTCTGCGTAACATCATCTTTCATATTTTCCCCAAAAATTGGGCTAACTTTACGTTTTTTTTATTTTTTAATTCATGAAACCATTTTTTTTTCCAAAAAAAAAGGCGTTTGAAAAATGATTGCGCAAATACCGTGCAAGAAAAAAAGTTGCAATGACCATCATTTTATTCCCTAGGGTGTCTGCTAAAAGAAACATATATAATGTTTGGGGGTTCTGAGTAAATTTCTAGCAAAAGAATGATGATTTGTACAAGTAGGAGAGAAGTGCCAGAATAGGCCCGTATGGAAGTGGTATAAAAAGCCCTGTATTGAAGTGGTTAACATGTATGTGGGAAATGGCAAGTAGTTAAATGAGCATACGCCAATTCTGTCAGTGATCAAACTGAACTGAACTTATATACACACACACACACACACACACACACATATACATATATACACACACACACATATATACACTTTTTCAAGGCACTATCTAGTGAAATTTGCCCATTCTTCTTTGCAAAATAGCTTAAGCTCTGTCAGATTGGATTGAGAGAATCTGTGAACAGCAATTTTCAAGTCTTGCAACAGATTCTCAGTTGGATTTAGGTCTGGACTTTGACTGGGCCAATCTAAACACATAATTATGCTCTGGCTGTATGTTTAGGGTTGTTGTCCTGCTGGAAGGTGATCCTCTGCCCCGGTCTCAAGTCTTTTGCAGACTCTAAAACCTCGTACACACAATCGGACTTCCATCGGCCAAATCTGTGGATTTTTGTCCGAAGGGCGTTGTCCGTGAACTTGGCATGCATACACACGGCAGAACATTTTCAGCCAACAAACACGAACGTAGTGACGTAATAGACGTACTACGTGGTTTTTCTGCTCTTTAGCGCCACCCTTTGGGCAACTTCTGCTAATGTTGTCTTATGGTTAGCATTGGTTCCGAGCATGCGTGTTTGTACTTTGGATTTTAGTCCGACGGATTTGTGTACACATTTGAGAGCATGCACAGCCAACATTTGTTGTCGGAGCATACAAACCGTCGGATTGTCCGACAAAACACGACCGTCGGACAATTGTTGTCAGAATATCCGATCGTGTGTACGGCCTTAAGACCCCATACACACTATACAACATTTGTTGTCTGATTTCCTTTAGATTTACCGAAAACATTTAGTTCCAGGGCCTGCCTGATTGCATACAAATTGAATGTCTTAGGGTGTGACCTCATATTTTATGGTTTTGGTAAATCTAGTGTGTATCCAGCTTAACAGGTTTTCTTCAAAGATTGCCCTGTATTTGGTTCCATCCATCTTCCCATCAACTCTGACCAGCTTCCCTGTCCCTGCTGAAGAAAAGCCCCTCCACAACATGATGGGCGATGTGCAGTTTTAGTTTTCTGCCACACATAGCGTTTTGCTTTTAGGCCAAAAAGTTACATTTTGGTCTCATTTGACCAGAGCACCTTCTTCTACATGTTTGCCATGTCCCCCACATGGCTTCTCGCAAACTGCAAACGGGAGTTATTATGACTTTGTTTCAACAATGGCTTTCTTCTTGGTACTCCTCCAGAGTTACTATGGGCCTCTTGTCTGATTCTTTGATTAATGCTCTCTTTGGCCGGCCTGTCAGTTTAGGTGGACGGCCATGTCTTAATAGCAGTGTTAATTTCGTTGACTAAAACATTTTAGTCGACTAAATGAATACTATTTTAGTCGACTAAAATACGACTAAAACTAAAACAATTGAGATGACTAAAATACGACTAAAACATCATTTTAGTCAAAAGACAGACTAAAACTAAATTGAAATTTGACTTCAAAATTAACATTGGTCTGTAGTGCATATTCATACCTCAATACCATAAATAATAACATATGAGATTTTTCACTCCAGCAGTATATAATGAGTTTGGAACTTAATTACACCTATTAGATTTTAGACGACTAAGATTAGTTTTAGTCGACTAAAATGTTCTTGAGATTTAGTCGACTAAATACGACTAAAACTAAAAAACAATTGCAGACTAAAATGGGACTAAAACTAAAATGCCATGTTAGTCCTAAGACTAAAACTAAATCGAAATTTGCTGCCAAAATTAACACTGCTTGGTAGGTTTGCAGTTGTGCCATACTCTTTCCACTATCCGATGATGGATTGAACAATGCTTGTTGAGATTTTCAATGCTTAGGATATTTTTTTATTTTTTTTTAGAACTTAACCCTGCTTTAAACTTCCCCATAACTTTATCCCTGACCTGTCTGGTGTGTTTCTTGGCCTTCATGATGCTGTTTGTTCACAAAGGTTCTCTTAAAGGAGCACTAAACCTTTTTTTTTTTTGCTTAAAAATAACAAACATGTTATACTTACCTCCACTGTGCAGCTCGTTTTGCACACAGTGGCCCCGATCCTGGTCTTCTGGGGTCCCTCGGCGGCTGTCTTGGCTCCTCCCCGCAAGGACTCCACACCTTAATGCGAGTGAGCTCGCATGGTGTGGAGTGATTGCGGGCGCGCTCCCGTGATACAGCGGCGGCCATAGCCGCCGACTGTATCACTCGGCCCCGCCCCCCGGCGTGCCGCGTCATTGGATGTGATTGACAGCAGCGCCAGCCAATGGCTGCGCTGCTTTCAATCTATCCAGTGTAGCCAATCGGCGGCCAGGCAGAAAAACGAAGAGGATGACGGGGACGAGCATGGGACTTTCGAGGGGCCAGGTAAGAAAAACGGGGGCTCGGGGGGGGGGGCGGTATTGTCGAATGTTTTTTCACCTTAATGCATAGGATGCATTAAGGTGAAAAAACATGTAACTTTACTACTCCTTTAACAAACCTCTGAGGGCTTCACAGAACAGCTGTTTTTTATACTGAGATTAAATTACACACAGGTGGACTCTCTATTCACTAGTGACTGGTGACTGGTGACTTCTGAAGACAATTTGTTCCACTAGATTTTAGTTAGGGGGCTGAATACAAATGTATGCCACACTTTTCAGATACTTGTAAACAATTTAAAACCATTTATTATTTTCATTCCACTTCACAATTATATGCAACTTAGTTTAGTTGGTCTACCACATAAAATCCCAATAAAAAACATTTTTATTTTTGGTTGTAACTTGACAAAATGTGGAAAATTTCAACGGGTATGAATACTTTTTTCAATTCCCTTTTTCATACGCGATGATGCTTTTACATTGAAATTGTAAATAAAAATGTATAGCTTAATGCAGAATTTATGGATCATTCCGAACATTGAAACTGAAAAGAAACCCCGTAATCATTAGTTTGGCTTAATTTCAGGACTTAAAGGAGTAGTAAAGTTACATGTTTTTTCACCTTAATGCATCCTATGCATTAAGGTGAAAAAACATTCGACAATACCGCCCCCCCCCCGAGCCCCCGTTTTTCTTACCTGGCCCCTCGAAAGTCCCATGCTCGTCCCCGTCATCCTCTTCGTTTTTCTGCCTGGCCGCCGATTGGCTACACTGGATAGATTGAAAGCAGTGCAGCCATTGGCTGGCGCTGCTGTCAATCACATCCAATGACGCGGCACGCCGGGGGGCGGGGCCGAGTGATACAGTCGGCGGCTATGGCCGCCGCTGTATCACGGGAGCGCGCCCGCAATCACTCCAAACCATGCGAGCTCACTCGCATTAAGGTGTGGAGTCCTTGCGGAGAGGAGCCAAGACAGCCGCCGAGGGACCCCAGAAGACCAGGATCGGGGCCACTGTGTGCAAAACGAGCTGCACAGTGGAGGTAAGTATAACATGTTTGTTATTTTTAAGCAAAAAAAAAAAAAGCTTTAGTGCTCCTTTAAGCCATAGAAAAGGTCTGACTGAAAAATGGTTACACTAAAGCTGGAGCACCATCTAAAGCGATGAAAAGGGAATTAATCTTACCAACTGAACTAATCATGGTAAAAAAGATTCTAAAATGTGCACCATATTAAATTGGAGTTCCACCCTCTTTTACAAGTTATTTGCATCCTATCCATTTATGTCCCCTAAAGACTAATTGGCATATTTTTTTTTTTTTTTAAAACTCACTGTTTTATAGTGGTCTCTTTATACTTTGCGCCGCGGCCGCAACAGTTCTCCTTGCGTCATCCACTGACCGCTATGCCTCCTGGGAGATGTCTGTCATCAATCCCAGGAGGCCCTGTGCCGTTCCATAGTAATTCAAGGCACGCCCATCCTACCCTCCCTCGGTCTGCCCAGCGAGCTGAACCTGTCACATCTCACACTGCACTGAGGGGAGTCTGGAGATAAGGAACTAGAGGTGCGTTATGTGTCCACAGTCCTCCGCCGGGGGGGGGGGTCGGCTTATGGTATTGGTTGATATTGTATGGCAGTACCGACCCCCCCCTTCATCAACTTTACCATGCTATACACAAAAATAAAAAAGAAATCCGGCATAAAAAAAATCCATCCCACGGCGGCATCCACCTCCCCCCCCGCTCAACATTACAGTAATAATTTAAAAAAAAATCCGGCCCGCGGCGGCATCCACCCCAACCCCCCCCACTCAACTTCATTACAGTGCACCCCTCTCTCCCCGCTCAACAACATTACAGTAATAATAAAAAAAAAAAATCCATCCCGCGGCGGCATCCTTCACACCCCCGCTCAACATTACAGTATGAATAAAAAATAAAAAAAACGTCCTGCGGCGGCAACCAGATCGTTACCCACCACCAACCCCGGGAGCTCAATAACTTTACAGTGTTTATAAAAAAAAAAACCAATCCCGCAGCGGCGCAAACCCCCCCCCCGCTCAACAACATTACAGTATGATTTAAAAAAAAAACAAAGAACCTGTCCCGCGGCAGCATCCAGATCGCTACCCACCAATCCCCGCTCAACATATAAAAAAAAAAATAAGAACCCCCCGCGGCGGACATTCCCCCCCTGTGGCGGCACCCCCTCGCTCAACAACTTAACAGTGGGATTAAAAAATAAGACCTCGTCCCGCAGGTGCACCCCCCCACGGCGGCATGCGATTCGATGTGCTGGGGGTGATGCAATGTGCTGTAAATGATGCGATTCTATGTGCTGGGGGTGAGGCAATGTGCTGAAAATGATGCGATTCGACGTGCTGGGGGTGATGCAATGTTCTGTGGGCCATGCGATTCGATGTGCTGGGCATGTTGCAATATGCTGTGGGCCATGTGATTCGATGTGCTGGGTGATGTGATTCGATGTGCTGGGGTTGATGCGATTAGATGTGCTGGGGTTGATGCGATTCATTGTGCTGGGGTTGATGCGATTCATTGTGCTGGGGTTGATGCGATTTGTTGTGCTGGGTTGATGCGATTCGATTTGCTGGGGTTGATGCGATTCGATTTGCTGGGGTTGATGCGATTTGTTGTGCTGGGGTTGATGTGATTCGATGTGCTGGGGGTGATGCAATGTTCTGTGGGCGGGGGTTGATGCGATTTGTTGTGCTGGGGTTGATGCGATTTGTTGTGCTGGGGTTTATGCGATTCGATGTGCTGGGGTTGATGCAATGTGCTGTGGGCGGGAGTTGATGCGATTTGTTGTGCTGGGGTTGATGCAATCTAGATGCATAAATTAATTTGGTTGATGAGATTAGTATTTTTTTAAATGAAAAGCTGTACAGAAAAAAGTAGCCTGTGTGTGTGTGTGTGTGTGTGTGTGTGTGTGTGTGTGTGTGTGTATATATATATATATATATATGTGCACACACACATACAGGAGGCTACTTTTTTCTGTACAGTTTTTCATTTAAAAAAATACTAATCTATATATATATATATATATATATATTGTGACAGCAGGAAGGTAAAGTCACCTGGTTGCATCCAGGGGGGTAGATATATTTCGCCCAGATTCAGGCTTTACGCTGACTTATACAGCTAGGTGGAGAGTTGTATAAGCCCAGCTGAGACTAGTGGGCTCATTGATGACTCATACCTCTAGGGAGAGGGCTGGGCGTCGTGCAGACAGGGAGTTGATGAGGCCAGCTGAAGCTTGTCAGCTCATTTAGGCCTCTATAAAAAACTCCCAGCTTCATTAGATGTAAGCTCATGCCTGGAAGCAGACCTGTGTGGACTGTCTAGGGAGAGTGAACCCCTGTGCGGTGAGAGAAAGCCTGTGTGGCTATATTTTGCTTGGACATTTAAAACCAGGGACTAGGACAGCACTAGGCTGATCCCAGTCGTTAGTTAGGAAACCTGTAAGTTTAGTCAGAGGTCAAGTTGACCAGGATTTATTTTGTTTATGTTTTTTTTGCCTTGCTGTGTTTTGTCACTGTAAATAGAAAATAAACCGCACCTTTTTGATTTTGAAAACCACAACCTCCGTCTGCTGGGCCTGTTTTGGGTGGGGAGCCCATCCCGGGGGTCACACATACCCGCTGCCGAGCTAGCCCCCTCACAGTTGGTGGAGAACCAGTGGCAGTTTTTTTTTAAGCCAGCATGGAGGAGATACTGAAACAGCTGGCTCTAGCAAATGCCAATCAACAGCAGACAAATGCAGGTTTGCAAAGGAGCCTTGCAGCCCAGCAGCAAGCTCATCAACAGAGCCTTGCAACTTTACAACAGAGTCTGGAGGCTCAGCAACAAGCCCAACAGCAATCTGAGGCCCGCTTCATAGACCTGTTGCAGAAGCAAGAGCAGAGACTACAACAACAGATGGAAGCAGTAATGCAGCAACGTCCGCAGACCAGTGAGGAAAGCCGTCCCACTAATACCGCGTCCTTTGGGGTGAGTCGTTTATTGACAAAAATGACTGGAGAGGATGATCCAGAGGTATTTTTGACCACATTTGAAAGGACCGCTGAAAGAGAAAAGTGGCCTGAGGAGCAGTGGGCTGGACTAGTGGCTCCTCTGTTAACTGGTGAATCGCAGAAAGCTTACTATGACCTAGAGCCTAACCAAGCAAAAGACTATGTGATGCTAAAAGCTGAAATATTGGCAAGGCTGGGTGTCACCCTGGCTGTCCGGGCTCAGCGTGTGCATAACTGGACTTTCCAGCTTGGAAAACCCCCCAGGTCTCAAATGTATGATCTCATTCACCTGAGCAGAAAGTGGCTACAGCCAGAGACTTTGTCCGCACCAAAGATTGTGGAACGTGTTGTAATGGATCGGTTTTTGAGAGCTCTTCCTACTGCCATCCAAAAGTGGGTAAGCCATGGAGACCCAGAGACGGCCGATGGTCTTGTGGATCATGTGGAGAAATACTTGGCTACAGAGAACCTGACGGCCTCTTCCAGAGACACTCGGACTTTCCACCCTAAGACCAGACCATCCCCAGGGGCGGATAAGAGGATTCCAAGGGGTGAGGGTGGAGAGAGTGAGAGGGTGGGAGCTCTACCCCAAGTTTGGCGAGAACAGCCTGGGAAATCAGCGGCTCAAGAGGCCGCAAGAAGGATCGTTTGCTACCGCTGCCGGCAAGCGGGACATATTGCAGCAAATTGCCCGGTTGTGGAGGAACCCATGCAGTGTGACTTTCTGACGGGCAGACGTCAGTCGCTGTGTGCGACAGTCGCATGCACTGCCATTCGGGGAACTGAGAAACATTTATGCAAAATGTGTATTAATGGTAGAAATGTTGTGGTATTGCTGGATTCAGGTAGCCTTGTGACCCTGATAAAGGCTGAGTTAGTTAAAACAGAGGTCTCTGGGAATAGCAAGGTAGCCGTTATTTGTGTGCATGGGGACACCCGAGAGTATCCAGTGACTACGGTGTGTTTCGAGACCCCCAAAGGTACCCTCTCTCATCCAGTGGGCTTAGTATCTCAGTTACCGCATGACGCCATTGTGGGAAGGGATTTTCCGAAGTTCTGGGAACTGTGGGATGATCCTGAGCCCCCCACTGGTGCCCCTATGTACCAGGAATGTGATAGCCAGAACTCCCCTGAGAGTGGTGAGGACTCTCCGGAATTTCCCTTGTCAGTATTGGCAGGGGAGACTCAAGAAACTGGAGAGGAGCCCACCTCCTCAGACGAAAACCTACCGTCTGTGGAGTTTTCTGATCTTGAGGTTCACAGGGAAAACTTTGCCACAGAACAGTTGAAAGACCCCGCCCTAATAAAGGCACGGGAAAACGTAGTGAAAATAGATGGCGAGTTAGTGAACCCAGATAATACTGGCACTTACCCATACTTCAGCGTAGAGAAGGACCTACTGTATCGGGTGGCAAAAAGGGCAGAAGAAACCGTTGAGCAGCTTGTGGTGCCCAAACCTTACAGGAAGTTGGTGTTGGAGTTGGCCCATGGGCACATTCTTGGAGGTCATCTGGGGACAGAGAAAACCCGAGAGAGGGTATTACAGAGATTCTATTGGCCTGGGGTGATGAAGGACATAGAAAATTATTGTTCCTCCTGCCCTGTGTGTCAGAGGTCGGCCCCGATGCCACATTTCCGTAGCCCGCTGGTCCCTCTACCCATCATTGAGGTCCCGTTTGAGAGAATCGCAATGGATTTGGTAGGTCCTATAATCAAGTCCGCTAGGGGACACCAGTACATATTGGTTATAATGGACTATGCCACCCGTTATCCAGAAGCGATCCCTCTCAGAAATACCTCGGCCAAAACCATAGCCAAAGAGCTATCTCTTGTTTTTAGCCGGGTGGGTATTTGTAAAGAACTGCTTACGGACCAAGGTACACCCTTTATGTCCCGGGTTATGAAAGAGCTGTGTAAATTGTTCAAAGTGACGCAATTGCGTACATCTGTGTATCACCCCCAAACCGATGGGCTGGTTGAAAGATTCAACAAAACCCTAAAACAAATGTTGAAGAAAGTGGTGGATAGAGATGGAAGGGATTGGGACTGTCTACTTCCTTATTTGATGTTTGCTATTAGGGAGGTGCCCCAATCCTCTACGGGATTCTCCCCCTTTGAGTTACTGTATGGGAGACACCCAAGAGGGCTGTTGGATATTGCCAAGGAAACTTGGGAAAGTGAGAGTTCTCCCCACAGGAGTGTGATTGAGCATGTCGCCCTGATGCAAGATCGAATTGCACAGGTAATGCCCATCGTGAAGGAACATTTGGCCCAAGCGCAGTTGGCACAGCAGAGAGTGTACAACCGTGGAGCCAAGACCCGTACCTTTTCCCCGGGGGATAGGATATTGGTACTTGTCCCTACGGTTGAAAGTAAATTCCTTGCCAAATGGCAAGGCCCCTACGAGATAATGGAAAAAGTGAGCGAAGTGAATTACAAGGTCAGACAACCAGGAAGGCGAAAGCCCGAACAGATCTATCACGTTAATCTGTTGAAAGCCTGGAGGGATAGAGAGTCCCTAGTCGCAGACACTTGGTCACCAGCTCAAACTGGTTGCGTGATTCCTGAGGTTGGAATCGCAGCCACCTTGTCACAACCCCAACAACAGGAGGTTAAGGAGTTTGTACTTCGCAACAAGGAGGTATTCTCTGAGCTGCCGGGACAAACATCTGGGGTAGAGCATGACATTATTACCCCGCCCGGTGAAAGGGTGAAGTTAAAACCCTATCGGATCCCAGAGGCCCGACGGGAGGCAATACGGGAGGAAGTACAGAGAATGCTGAACTTAGGGGTGATAGAGGAGTCCCAAAGTGATTGGTCTAGTCCCATTGTGTTGGTGCCTAAACCGGATGGGAGCTGGCGATTTTGTAACGATTTTCGTCAGTTGAACAAAGTTACAAAATTTGACACCTACCCCATGCCACGTATAGATGAGTTGATCGACCGGCTGGGAACAGCCCGATACATGACGACTCTTGACCTCACAAAAGGGTATTGGCAAATCCCCCTGGCCAAGTCGGCCAAAGAGAAAACCGCATTTGTAACCCCAGACGGGGCGTTCCAATATAAAAGAATGCCGTTCGGGTTACAGAATGCGCCGGCCACATTCCAGCGGAAAATGGACCAGATGCTGAGGCCCCATCGGAAGTATGCTGCGGCTTACCTGGATGACATAATTGTCCATAGCACAGATTGGGCCTCACATCTGCCAAAAGTGCAAGCAGTCCTGGACTCTGTTCGGGAAGCAGGGTTTACGGCTAACCCCAAGAAGTGTACCATTGGGCAGGAGGAGGCCAAATATCTTGGGTACACCATTGGGAGGGGAGTAATAAAACCCCAACTCAACAAAGTCGAGGCCATCCAGAGTTGGCCACGTCCCAACAGCAAGAAGCAGGTACGAGCCTTTCTGGGAATCGCTGGGTATTATCGGCGATTCATTCCCCACTTTGCTTCTAAGGCTGTGCCCCTAACCAACCTGACGAAGGGGAAAGGGTCGGTCATGATTAAATGGACCCCCGAGGCTGAGGCAGCATTCCAATTCTTGAAACAAGCCTTATGTAGCCAGCCAGTGTTGTACTCACCCGACTTCTCTAGAGACTTTGTCGTACAAAGTGATGCGTCAGATGTGGGGTTAGGAGCAGTATTGTCCCAGGTCTGGAACGGGGAAGAGCACCCAGTCATTTACCTCAGCAGGAAGTTGAAGTCCCATGAGGTAAATTACGCCACCGTTGAAAAGGAGTGTTTAGCGGTGAAGTGGGCTCTAGATTCCCTTCGGTACTACCTGCTAGGTAGGCACTTTGACATGGTTACGGATCACGCTCCGTTAAAGTGGATGGCTCAAAACAAGGAAACAAATAGAAGAGTGAATAGGTGGTTCCTGGCCCTCCAGGAATTCAACTTCACAGTAAAGCATCGCCCTGGCGTTCAAATGGGGAATGTGGATGCTTTGTCTCGAGTACATGAATGCCTGATTGCTGGTGTTCCAACCCCGAGGTTAAAACAAGAGGGGGGGGTATGTGACAGCAGGAAGGTAAAGTCACCTGGTTGCATCCAGGGGGGTAGATATATTTCGCCCAGATTCAGGCTTTACGCTGACTTATACAGCTAGGTGGAGAGTTGTATAAGCCCAGCTGAGACTAGTGGGCTCATTGATGACTCATACCTCTAGGGAGAGGGCTGGGCGTCGTGCAGACAGGGAGTTGATGAGGCCAGCTGAAGCTTGTCAGCTCATTTAGGCCTCTATAAAAAACTCCCAGCTTCATTAGATGTAAGCTCATGCCTGGAAGCAGACCTGTGTGGACTGTCTAGGGAGAGTGAACCCCTGTGCGGTGAGAGAAAGCCTGTGTGGCTATATTTTGCTTGGACATTTAAAACCAGGGACTAGGACAGCACTAGGCTGATCCCAGTCGTTAGTTAGGAAACCTGTAAGTTTAGTCAGAGGTCAAGTTGACCAGGATTTATTTTGTTTATGTTTTTTTTGCCTTGCTGTGTTTTGTCACTGTAAATAGAAAATAAACCGCACCTTTTTGATTTTGAAAACCACAACCTCCGTCTGCTGGGCCTGTTTTGGGTGGGGAGCCCATCCCGGGGGTCACACATACCCGCTGCCGAGCTAGCCCCCTCACAATATATATATATATATGAGCACACACACACACACCAAGATTATATATATATCATTTCTTGAACATGCAGTATATTTACTGTTTCCTGCAGGGAGGAGGGGAGGAGAGGTTTGCATAGAAAAGTGTCAACTTCCTCTGACACTGCCGTTGCTATGGAAACCTGACCTGAAACCTATTACACTGCTTGTGCAGCACTGAGCATGTGCGAGATCTGCAGTAATGAAATCCAGGAAGTAATACAGTCTGGTTTCAGATGCCCACACATAAGATGGCCACGGTCTATTTCTAGTTTATAAACTTTCAATATGCTGTAATAACCTAACAAAACGGACCTCAGTTTACAGACTAACTTTACTAGAATACATTAAGCTTGTGTATTATAGAGGTATTTTTATTTAAAAAGTGTAATTTCGGCCGGAACACCACTTTAAGCACATTTTCTCTGGAAGCCAGACAAAGCAGGAAATACCGTGTCCTTAAAGATAAAACAAGGGCTCAATATTAGTCAAAAAGCAAGGTGTCAGGACTACCTTATCCCTGTTGAGAACAAGGAACATACCTTGCAGGAAAAAGTGGCAGTTCTGAAACTGGAAATTACTTTCTGCCACTGCAAAGTGCAGAAAATGTTGATGAGGTGGATAAATGGGAAAATGCGGATAGGCATCTTGGATGTCTATGGATGCCAGGTATTCCCCTTGCCTCAGAGGGGCAATAATCGATCTTGCAGATTCCATGCAAAATTTGGGAATTTTTATAGTACTTGATTTAGATCCAGACACCTTTGGACCTGTCTCTTGTGGGGGTACTGGCACAACTACTCCCTGGGACAAATGATGATTCAGGAAATTCTGCAAATTTGACTTGACTTGAGAGGAAAGCAGGAAGTTTTGAACAATATTTGAAACCACCGATGGCAAACTGTAACGGACACCCCCCCCACTCTTAGGCTGGACAAAGACAGATCGAAATTCATCAATTTCTTCAGAGACTGGGTGAATTTTGACCAGTGAATGGGCGCCCGTTTGTAAAAGGCAGGTTTTTGATCGACTTGTTGAACAACCCCAGCCACTGCCTGATCATACCGTTTGCTCATTTTGCAATCCTAAGAAATAAGTACCCCCAAATCTTTTTCCTCTGTAGTGCTGACTAACACGGTACCACCAATACTGTACTCTCTCAAGGGATTCTTTTTCCCTAGGTGCATTATTTTACAATTAGAAACATTGAACTGCAGTTTCCAATGCTTTGACCAATCTTCCAGCAATGCCAAATCATGTTCCATGTTACAGACACCTCCAGGGATATCAACCCAATTACACACCTTTGTATCATCAGCAAAGGATTACATTGCCCAACAAACCTTTAGTTATATCACTTACATATAGAATAAATAGAACAGGACCTAGTACAGAGCCTTGGGATACACCACTAGTGACTGGTTTCTGTTCTGAATTAACCCCATTTACAACACCACTCTGGTGGAAATCAAATGATTTGCTGAAATCAAGATATGCTATGTCCACAGCACCACCCTGGTCCAAAACATTGGTAATATAGTCATAAAATGCAATCGGATTAATCTGACATGATCTGCCCACAGTAAAGTCAAGCTGCATTTGGTCCAGCAAGTTGTGTATTTTTAAGTGATCAATGATCTTTATTTTCAGGAGTGATTTCATTAACTGATATTAAACTTACTGGCCTGTAATTGCCAGCTTCTACCTTGCTGCCCTTCTTGTTGGATAGGTACAATATTAGCGGTCCGCCAGTCATGGGGAACTAATCCTATTAGAAGAAATTGATAAAAAGATCCATTAATTGTCCAACCACTATACCTCAAAGTTCTCTTAGAACTCTGGGATGAATAAAATCAGGGCCCACTGCTTTACTAACCACATGCCGACCGGGCAATAGCCGAAAGACGGCTACAGCACGGTCGGCTTATTCTGGGAGGGCGTCCATGGATGTCCTCCCAGAATCTTGCTCCTGCGCACGCCCTGGGGCACACACACGGGAGTATCCGTGACCGCCTGGTTCAGAGGACGCGGCACATCACAGATCCCGGTAAATGCCCGCTAACAGCGGCCGTTTACCACATGATCGCTCCGTCAAATGACGGAGCGATCATTCGTAAACAAACCGGCGTCATGTCCGGTTCCTCTCTCCCCTCTCTGTACCGATCGGTACAGTGCAAGGGGAGAGAACGGTTGCAGCAGCACTGTGGTCTGGATGTGTAGTGCCCACAGCGCTGCTCCGTGCCATCCCACGCCAGCCACAGCCATCCTTCCATACTCTGCCTGCCATCCCTCCCTCCATACACTCTGCCTGCCACCCCTTCCTCCATACTCTGCCTGCCACCCCTTCCTCCATACTCTGCCTGCCACCCCTTCCTCCATACTCTGCCTGCCACCCCTTCCTCCATACTCTGCCTGCCACCCCTTCCTCCATACTCTGCCTGCCACCCCTCCCGCCATACTCTGCCTGCCACCCCTCCCGCCATACTCTGCCTGCCACCCCTCCCGCCATACTCTGCCTGCCACCCCTCCCGCCATACTCTGCCTGCCACCCCTCCCGCCATACTCTGCCTGCCACCCCTCCCGCCATACTCTGCCTGCCACCCCTCCCGCCATACTCTGCCTGCCATCCCTCCCGCCATACTCTGCCTGCCATCCCTCCCGCCATACTCTGCCTGCCATCCCTCCCGCCATACTCTGCCTGCCACCCATCCCTTCATACTCTGCCTGCCACCCATCCCTCCATACTCTGCCTGCCATCCATCCCTCCAACCTCTGCCTGCCATCCCCTCCCTCCATGCTCAGCCATACGCGGCGATAGCCAACCATACTCGGCGATACCCAGCCTTTGTATGTGGCCAGGCTGTGGAAGTCTCCCACATGTGATATCACCATACTCAGGAGGAGTAGGAGAATCTATTTTGGGGTGTCATTTTTGGTATGTACATGCTATGTGTTAGAAATATTGTATTAATGGACAACTTTGTTTAAAAAAAAACGGGTGCTGTGTCCGTCCATGTACTTCAGAGAAAAGGATTTTACAGTGAGTACAAAAATCCTATTTTCTCTTTTGTCCATGGATGGACACAGCTTCCTTATAATCTTGACTTGTGGGACGTCCCCAAGCAGTGTCAGAAAAATGAGGGGTGGGAACAGCAGTAAACAACTTCAAACCAAACAATCAGAGCTCCTCAAAGAGGAGTTGCCACTTAAAACAACCCTGTGCAAAACCTTATGGCTGAAGCAAGTATCCGCAGGTGCATGCACGTCAACTTTGTAAAACTTAGTGAAAGTGTGAACGGATGACCAGGTCGCCGCCTTTCACACCTGTAAAACAGACGCTCGATGTCGGAAGGCCCAGGAGACAAGTGCCCTGGTAGAATGCACCGCGACAGGAAAAGGAGGCGCCCGTCCTTTAAGGGCAGAGGCCTGAAGCACAATCTGTCTGATCCATCGAGAATGGTGTCCGACGACACCGCCAGGCCCGTTTATGGGCCAGTCATAGAGACAGTGAGTCGGACTTCCGAACGGAGCCGTAGCAGACAAATACACCCGCAGAACACGTACCACGTCTAAGGAATGTAACGCAACCTCTTTGGGATGCGACGGCCGAGGACACAAGGCTGGAAGTACAATGTCCTTATTCAAAAGAGGCCGAAAACACCTTTATCTGGATGGAGGATCAAGTAGGGGTATTTGCAAGACAATGCCGCCATTTAGAAACCCTCCTGACAGAGGGCAACTTTCTTAGAAAAGTGTCAAAGAAGGAATCTCCCTGATATTCACAAAGGAAGGTCTCTGAAGTACCGAGGGTACCAAATTCAAATCTCACGGAGGTAGTGGTGGCCGAAACGGAGGAGCCACTTGTCGTGCCCCTTGCACAGAAATACTCACCAGTGATTGAGCCGCTAAGGGCAGTTTTTCTTTAAACAGCCAAGGCTGAAAAAAACTGCCCCATAATGGTGCTTAAGGCAAGTTTCTGATCCACACCATGCTATAAAAAACAGCAGGTATCCTGGAAACCGACTATGCCCGTGGGCGCCAACCCATCTCCTCACACAGAGATGTAGGCCTTCCACGTGTGATGATAGATCTTCCGAGAAGATGACTTCTGCGCCCTCAGCATGGAGGAAATTACAGAGTCCGACAGGCCTCGGTCCCTTAGAACCTGACTTTCAACAGCCAAGCCGTTAAGCCAGCGACTGCAAAGCCAGATGAAGTATAGGACCTAAGGGGCATCCGGCCACTAGGCGCACTAGGTCGGCGTACCTGAGACTCCGAGGCCAATCTGACGCAAATGGAGTCACCGGAATCCCCTCAGTCCCCACTCTGCGGAGCAGACGAAGCAGAAGATTCAGTGGGGGAAAGGTATAACTTAGCCAATCCTGACCCTACGGGGCCACCCACACGTCCGCCCAGGGATCCTTGGCCCTGGCCACGAACTTCAATACCTTTCGATTGAATCGAGAAGCCAGGAGATCCACAGCTGGCGTGCCCATCTCAGGCAAAAGAGTCTAAACACATCCGGGTGTAGCGACCATTCTCCTTGGTCCAGCATCTGCCGACTTAGGTAGCCAGCTTGCCAGTTTTCAACACTCAGAATGAAACCCAGCCGATAGAGCTGGCACGCTCCGTTCTGCCCACCGCAGGATGTGAGCGACCTCCAATGCTGCAGCCGAGCTGCTTGGTCTTCCTTGACGGCAGACATATGCCACCGTCGTGGCGTTGTCTGAGAACCGTCCAGTGAAAAGGAACGAACGACTTTCCGGACTGAATGGCCAGAGATTTCAGCCACCAGACCAGGGGAGGCCGACTAGGTGGCTCACCCAGGATTGACATTGACAACGGAGACTTGTCCCATTTGGACAGGATCTTCCTTAGCAAGACTCGAGTATGGAATTGTGCATACGGTACTGTCTCGAAGGAGGCTACCATAAGACCCAGGGCTCACATGCAAAAGCGCAGCGACGACCACCAGCAGGATGCCACAGCTTCACCGCCATCTGAAGAGCCTGCAATTTTTTCAATGGGAGACAAAAAACCTCAGGAGGTTCAGCACCCAACCAAATATTTGAAGGGTCCAACTGTCAATCGCCACATCCTCCTCTAATTCTGAGTATACAGTAGTACTCAGTAGCCCTCAGAAGGAGGTCGTCCAGGTAGCCCACAATAGCAATTTCTTGTTGTCTTAGCAAGGCCAGGATCGTGGTGAACACCTTGGAGAAACCATTGGTGCCGATGCCAGGGCAAAAAGGGGAAGCCCCAAACTGGTAGTGAGCGACCCCGACTGCAAAACGCAGAAATTTGATGCCCGACATATACGGGGACCTGTAAATACGCGTCCTTGATTTCCAAGGACGCCAGAAAAATCCCCCGGACGAAGAGCAGCGAACTGATTCCATCCTGAACCCCTGTACTTTTACAAAGGAGTTGAGGGCCTTGAGGTCCAGGATTGGACGAACCCCGTCCTATTATGGGACTACAAACTGATTGGAATAGAATCCCTGAAAACCTTTCCAGCAGCGGCACAGAAGCTAACACCCCACTCTTCAGCAGGTCCTGCACTGCCCCAAACAGGGCGTACAGATGAGCCGGAGGAAGATGAAGGATGAGGGAAAAAAATCTGTTGTTTTGTGGACAAGACAGAAAATCTATCTTGTACCCTGATGGAACCATTTCGCAACCCACTGGTTGCAAAGCAGGGCAGTCCACCGAGCCGCAAAACTCGTGAAGGCGACCCCCTACCCGAGAGTCGGGCAGGGGCAGCCCGTCATGCAGTCGCAGATTTGTTTGCAGGCCGCCTGGCTTGTGAACCCAGTGACACTTTTGCCACTCAGCTGGCCCCTTTTTTGGCCTGGGAACGCTCAGCTGCGGGCCCGGCGGAAAGAAAACACTGCTTGTGAGCGGAAAAAAACGGACATACGGCGTGGCTCTCTACCCTTTCTGGATTGTGGGAGCGCCATGCTCCCACCCCAAACGACATTTTTAATAATGTCATCCAGTGAGGCACTAAAAGGCCCCCAACCCTGGAAGAGAAAATCTGCCAGAGTCTTCTTGGACATCTGGTTCGCAGACCAGCATTTCAGTCAAATCATGCGGCGTAGCCCCACCGCAGATACTGAAAGTTCTGGACAGCCAGTGAGCTGTATCTAAGGCCACATTGCAGACATACTTGAGGCCATGCACTAACCGGGCCGCTATCATGCAGACCGGGGAAGCCTGTTGCTATTCAACCATGGTGCAGCAATCTTTGCCCATTTAAGGAAGCGCCAGTGACACCAGGGTCGTGGCCAACAGTGGCTGCAATGCTGACCCCAATACCATGAACAAGGACCGGACCACCGACTCGGTCCTCCTGTCTGCAGGGTACTTAAAGACAGGGGCCCCTACCACCGGACAGTGGTAAATCCCTGGATGCGGGGGGGCCCCATCGGGGGAGATGTCCTTTTTCAGGAAACACTCCCCAAAAGGATAACGGATAGCCATGCAATTTTTTTGGAATGCTGCGGCCGTTCTATTTTAAAAACTTATCAAATTAACTAGGTAGGGAAACCTAGCGGTGCAGGCCGGCTAGTGGGACCCTGAAGGGACCGACACCATTAATAGATGCCCTCGCCGTAACATCCATTTTTTTGGGGATCCCGCATGCAGTGATAAATGCTCCAACAAGCGCCTGTCTGCGCTGACCCGGACATGGAAGCAAGCAAGGACGCAGTTCTGCACTGTCCGACGGGTCCTGGGTTGTATCGTCTGACAAGAGCAGGGGACATCTGCTACAGCAAGGCCCGAGTCTGAATCAGAACTGTTTTTCCCCGAAGATGGTGGGGGGGAGGGGACGTTTTTACCCCCCTTACGTCCGCACACCACTTCCACCCTGGTAATAAGGGACTCCAGGACCACCGGCAAGGCGTCCATAAGCACCCCAAGTACAGGGCACCGGTTGTCACCACAGAGATGTCAGGGAAAGAAAACGCAAGCTTCTGACGCCATGCAAACCCACACTTGCCTGACACCCATAGGGACCAAGGCAAGACAGCAAAAAAAAAAGAAAACCACCCGCCTAGCTGCTCAGAGTGAGGGACCCCAGGGGACTCACCGCTCTTATCCAGGTGCTGCTAGCGCCGCCGTCTGCTATCCCCATATGCCTCCTAACAGGCATGGCGTGTCTTCCTGTGCCTGAGGTGTTCTGTGCTGTTCGCGCCATCCAGAAGAGACGTTTTCACCGCTAGTGGCAAAAACCGAGCTGGGGCTACAAGAAAATGGCCGCCAGCCGCCCCTGTATAAAGAGCGCGGACTACAAGAACATGGCGCCGGACGCCACCAAAATATCCGCCGAGCGCTGCTGAGGGAAAAATTCAACACGCTAGGCCTCAGCGCGGAGGCCCCCCATGGCACCAAACACCCCCCATGGAGAGCGGACCCTGGGCCACCCGCACAGCCCCCAGTCAGGACACGGAGCCCCCCCTCGGAGGATCCCCGGTGAGTAAAGCAGGCCCAGCCCCACAGAGCATGGGAAGGAGGGAAATGACAGGGAGAGAGGAAAGGGAGGGTGGGAACCCCCTAATCGACACCCACCGGGAATGCCCAGCCATGCCACCCTGCCGAAGCAGGGGGACTGCTACTTACCCGTCCTGCGTGGACTAGCTGAAGGCATTCCTGACAGACCCAATGTTCGCGTTGTTACGGCATGGCTGTCGACCCGGCACACTGTGACACGGACATATAGCCCGGTCATATGTGTGCCCCAGAGCATATAGCTCACCGGCCACCCCTGGAGCAACGGGGCATGTCGTAGACGACCCAGCGCATAGCTAAAGGTCGGCACACGCTCGATGGCCGAACCTGGGGGGACTACAAGGATCTGGGATCCAGCCTGTCACCCAGTCGGCAGTTGATAGTAGATCTCAGGTTCAAAAAGTAGAAAAAAATAGAAGAAATACACAGGACCAATAGGCCAGAGGGAGCCAGATATTTCTCCTCTGCTAGGCAGGAAAAAACTGAGCTGCTCACTGCAGTGAGAGGGGTTATGACCAGAGGGACCGCCCCCTGGGCGGGGCTGTTCAGCTTTGCTAAAGATTACATGTTTAACCATTTACATGTCTGCCTAGTCCTCTCCTAATAGACGGAACATAACCCACAAGTCAAGATTATAAGGAAGCTGTGTCCGTCCATGGACTTCAGAGAAAAGGATTTTACGGTACAAAAATACAATTTTTTTTTTTTAAACAAACTTGTCCATTAATACAATATTTCTAACACATAGCATGTACATACCAAAAATGATACCCCAAAATAGATTCTCCTTCTCCTCCTCCTGAGTATGGTGATGGGTGATATCACATGTGAGAGACTTCCACAGCCTGGCCACATACAAAGGCTGGGTATCGCCGAGTATGGCTGGCTATCGCCCAGTATGGCTGGCTATCGCCCAGTATGGCTGGCTATCGCCCAGTATGGCTGGCTATCGCCCAGTATGGCTGGGTATGGGATGGATGGCTGAGCATGGAGGGAGGGATGGCAGGCAGAGTACAGAGGGATAGATGGCAGGCAGAGTATGGAGGGATGGATGGCAGGCTGAGTATGGAGGGATGGATGGCCCACAAGTCAAGATTATAAGGAAGCTGTGTCCGTCCATGGACGAAAGAGAAAAAGCGTTTATTTTCTTTCCACATTTCCCAAAAACTTTTAGAAAAAAATTACATGTTCAAAAGACTCATTATGCCTCATAGATTATAGGTTGGGGTGTTTACTTTCCAAAATGGGGTATTTCCATTGTCCTGGCTGCTCCAGGGCCTTCAAAAGTGCAAGAGGTAGTCAGGAAATTAGATGTGTAATTTATGCTCCAGAACGCCTAAAGGTGTTCCCTGCATGTTGGGCCTCTGTATGTGGCCACGCTGTGTAAAAGTCTCACACATGTGGTATCGTCATACTCGGGAGGAATAGCAGAATGTGTTTTGGGGTGCCATTTGTGCATATGCTGTGTGTGATTAATAACCTGCTAATATGACAATTTTGTAAAAAAAAAAAAGAGAGAAAAAAAAATCTTGATTTTGCAAAGAATTGTGGGAAAAAATGACAACTTGAAAAAACTCACCATGCCTCTTTCTAAATACCTTGGAATGTCTACTTTCCAAAAAGGGGTCATTTGGGGGGTATTTGTACTTTCCTGGCATGTCAGGGTCACAAGAAAGGAGATAGGCCGTCAGTACTTCAGGTGTGATCAATTTTCAGAGATTGGCACCATAGCTTGTGGACTCTATAACTTTCACAAAGACCAAATAATATACACCGGTTTGGGTTATTTTTACCAAAGATATGTAGCAATATAAATTTTCGCCAAAATTTATGAAGAAAAATTACTAATTAGCAAAATGTTATAACAGAAACAAAGAAAACTGCATTTTTTTTTACAGAATTTTAATTTTTTTTTTTCTTTTATAGCACAAAAAAAAACAACACCCAGTGGTGATTAAATACCACCAAAATAAAGCTCTATTTGTGGGGGGAAAAAAAGGACAAAAATTTCATATGGGTACAGTGTTGCATAACTGAGTAATTGTCATTCAAATTGTGAGAGCACCAAAAGCTGAAAATTGGTCTGGTTAGGAAGGGGGTTTAAGTGCCCAGTGGTCAAGTGGTCAAGTGGTTAAGCTTTAACCTAGCCAGTTCCGCTGCTGCCTCTGTCTCCAGAAATCCTAAAATGTAACTGTCATTACAATATGATTCTTCAACATTTATTGTTAGTACAATTTATTTCTGAGAAGACTGAATATAAGTAATTGTTTAAATGGTTTGCAGGAAAGAAAGTTGCTCAATTTCCCCATCAACAGATTCAGTGTTGATGGGGGAAACCCTCCCGTGGAGCTTTTGTATTCTGACAGCAGGTAGTTTCCCAGCCGTCAGAGTATGATCACCGATGGCTGGTATAGCCACTGGATGAATTAACCTCAGTACAACCAGCCTGCCCAGACATGGATCAAAACTCAGAAGGTCCCTATGGAACAAGCTGAATTTTGATTCATCTATGACTGGCTTTAGAGAACCTAGTAAGAACCTAGTAAGCTTTTTTCAGTGCCAGAGTTTGCAGAGAATAGAATCTAAAAATGCCAAGCTACAATTTCTAAATATTTATCTCAAGTTAAATGAATGGGAACAAGTAACAAATATAAAGTAGGTGTTTTCACAATTTGACTGCAAATATGGAAATACACGTTAAAGCGGTAGTAAACCACACAATT
The DNA here is from genome assembly GCA_029206835.1 of Rana muscosa. Lineage (NCBI taxonomy): Eukaryota > Metazoa > Chordata > Amphibia > Anura > Ranidae > Rana > Rana muscosa. Next base: position 37,982,819 of record JARGYO010000162.1, on the reverse strand, counting down.
TATTTGATGTTTTTAAAACCCTGCAAGGTAAAAGGCATAATGTGTTAGTTTACACAAATAGAGAAAAGAGCGCATAGGCTCAGGTGCAAAAAACTTTTTTTATTGAATAAGAAAAATAAAAGCAGTACACTCACAAACGTGTGTAGATGCAGGCATATTATCTGCTCAAATCCCTTCTCAGCCATGCATGTCTTTGGACGGAGCTGTCAGCTGATACTACAGGGGAATAAGATCTCCAGATCAGAGTGGAGCTGATGCCACGCTACACACCGGACAATCCCACTTATAGCAGACTCGTCCGCCGCCTCTATGAACAATTTTAAATTTCAGTTTTTCGATCATCCTAGGCATGGGCGCAAGTGTTGGTTATTGTGTTTATAATGTCCAATATGCATCGCATACCTTAGAAGGAAGCCCTCCAGTCACCGCTGAGAGGGCTTTCATGTTCACCCAGTCTTCCTTCTGGGTTTGTGTGCTCCAGCCCTCTGATTGGCCACGCCGCGATGAGGTCACTCCTGTGAATGTGCGCAGGAGTCCTGGACCGCGGGACTCTGAAGGGACGGCATGGTATGCTGTCCCTTCAGAGCGCATGCGCTGGTGACATCACCGGCTACATGCAGTGTGAATATTTCCTGAACAGTGCAGGTTTAGGAGAGATTTACGGTACCTACAGGTAAACTATCAGGCGTTCTAGGACATAAATTACACATATCATTTTTAGACTACCTGTTACACTTTTGAAGGCCCTGGAGCAGCAAAACAATGGAAACACCCACAAAATGATGCCATTTTGGAAAGTAAACACCCCAACATATTATCTTTGAGGCATAATGAGTCTTTTGAAGATGTAATGTTTTCCACAAGTTTTTGGAAAACGTGGAAAGAAAATGAAAACGCATTTTGTTTTACACAAAGTTGTCCCCTTATAAGATATTTTGAACACATAGTATGTACATAGAAAAAATCCCCCCCAAAATATATTCTGCTACTCGTTCTGAGTATGGCAATACCACATGTGTGAGACTTTTACACAGCCTGGCCACTTACAGAGGCCCAACATGCAGGGAGCCCGTCAGGCGTTCTAGGGACATACATTTGAAATCTAATTTGACTACCTATTACACTTTTGTGATGCACTGATGGGCACTGTAGTGGTACTGATGGGCACTGTAGTAGCATGGATTTGGCATGGATGAGAACTGATGTGGCATGGATGAGCACTGATGTGGCATGGATGAGACACGGATGATCAGTGATGTGGCACGGATAATCAGTGATGTGGCACGGATGATCAGTGATGTGGCACGGATGATCAGTGATGTGGCACGGATGATCAGTGATGTGGCACGGATGATCAGTGATGTGGCACGGATGATCAGTGATGTGGCACGGATGATCAGTGATGTGGCACGGATGATCAGTGATGTGGCACGGATGATCACTGATGTGGCACGGATGATCACTGATGTGGCATGGATGTGGCACGGATGATCACTGATGTGCCATGGAGGATGGATGGAGCATGGATGAGCCATGGATGGAGCATGGATGAGCCATGGATGGAGCATGGATGAGCCATGGATGGAGCATGAATGAGCCATGGATGGAGCATGAATGAGCCATGGATGGAGCATGAATGAGCCATGGATGGAGCATGAATGAGCCATGGATGGAGCATGAATGAGCCATGGATGGAGCATGAATGAGCCATGGATGGAGCATGAATGAGCCATGGATGGAGCATGAATGAGCCATGGATGGAGCATGAATGAGCCATGGATGGAGCATGAATGAGCCAGGGATGGAGCATGAATGAGCCATGGATGGAGCATGAATGAGCCATGGATGGATGGATGTGCCACAGATGTAACATGGATGGAGCATTGATGAATGGATGAGCCATGAATGGCTCATGGATGGACGGATGGAGCCACGGATGGGCATGGATGTAACATGGATGGAACCATGGATGAGCCATGGCTGGGCAAAGATCAGCGGTGTGGGAACTTTAGATACAGCCCGCAGCGCTGCTGCACCCGCCTCCCCCCTCTCCTCACACGCTGTACCGATCGGCATGAGGAGAGGGGAGGAGCCGAGTCGAACTGGACATTCTCTGGTTTGTTTACAAGTGATCACGCCGTCATTGGACGGTGTGATCACGTGGTAAAGGGCTGCTGTCATTGGCCCATTTACCCCAATCCGTGACACGCCGGGTCTGGGAGACCTGACGGTCACGGACATTCCCAGGGGTACGCGATTCTGGGAAGACATTATATAACGGCCTCCCAGAGTTATCCGGCCGCGCTGCAGCCATCATTCAGCTATGGCCCGGTCGGCAACTGGTTAAACAGCTTTCTTTACAGGAGAAGCATATGCCACTATAAATCAAATAGTGGATTCATGGACACAAAACATCTCAGACATCCCAGCAAGTTTTATAAAAAGAGGGTATCAACTCAAGCATCAGGTAACTCCCAAGTGTCAAATACAGTAATTTTAACCATTAGCCCCATATCCGGTCAAATTTATGGGGACATCCCCTAACTTCATAGGTCAATTTATAAATTATTCAGGTTCTTCCACAGATAAACAGAAATCATTTCCAAATGAATCCATTTTAATACCACAGTTTTCCTAGCAAAGAATAACAAATAATGAAGAAATTGTTTCTGGTAGGAGCCCAAATCTATATCCTCCACCCCCAGTATACACCACTTCGGGTTACAAATATTGGGGCAGTCAAAATGTGTAGCAATGAAATGGATAACGTGAGACCAAAAGGGATGGATTTTATCACAGCTCCAAAGCATATGAAGAAAATCTCCTCGGGAGCTATGACATGACATTCAGGGTTATCTCTCCTGACATCTGAAAGAGCCAGAGTGGTGTATAAAAGATTCTATGAATGATGTGCAATTGTATTAATCTGTCCCTTGCAAAAATAGTAGTAGTGAAATAATTATGAAGGCGATTGTCCCAATTATCATCTTAGATCTCTGGAATATCCTGCATCCAAGCAGGCTTGTAGGGTATGTAAACGGGTAGGGTTACTTCATAATAAAGTACCACAGTATGAGGTAATGAGCTTAGGGTGTTCTGGGCGCAACAATACCCTTTCCAGTGTTGAATTGCTAAAGTGGACCTCCCTGAGTGGTAACTGAGCTGTAGCTGCATGCCTTAATTGGAGGTACCTAAAATACCAGTAGTTCGGAACATGAAGTTCCTGTTGCAATTGGGAAAAGGATTTAAAGGTAACGTTAACATACAGTTGATGTACGTATTTCAGATGTTTCTGAGCCCCATAAGTATGCATCAAGTAATATAAAAAATTGTGGAAAAGTGGGGTTAAAACAAAGTGTCTGATTAGGCGAGATGGATCGGGAGGAATCAGGCAGCATCGAGACACACTGGCCATATATTTTAAGCAAAACTTTTAACAAATCCATGCCATCCTTTGGCGAAGTAGATCTCCTATATATTAAATTTAACAGTGTTTCATAGGAAGAGACCAAGGTTGCCTCTGCAGCCGTAGCTGCATTATTCAATTGTGGGAAAAGCCACCAAGTACAAATTTGGTAATGCTAGTCCCCCTTGTGAAGTTAGCTGCTGAAGTGTGGTTATGGTTAATTCTAGGGGACTTACGGTACCAAAAGGAGGAGGAAAGAAGTGAGTCCACTTCCTTAAAAATTTGTTTAGGGATATACAGTGCATCTGGAAAGTATTCACAGCGCTTCACTTTTTTTACATTTTGTTATGTTACAGCCTTATTCCAAATGGATTAAATTCATTATTTTCCTCAAAATTCTCCAAATACCCTGATAACGTGAAAGAAGTTTGTTTGAAATCTTTGCAAATTTATAAAAAAAAATAAAAAATCACATGTACATACTGTAAGATTTCACAGCCTTTGCTCAATATTTTGTTGAAGTACCCATGGCACAAATTACAGCTTTAAAAGTCTTTTTGAGCTTGATGCTACAAGCTTGGCACACCTATTTTTGGGCAGGTTCTCCAATTCTTCTTTGCAGTTCCTCTTAAAGTGGATGTAAACCCAATTCATGAAATTTGAGCTGGGCACATATATCTGCAGTGTTTTGCTATCTGCCTTCATAGAGCTAAGTCCCGTTGCTCTCTCCTGAACCATTCCTCTGTTATCAGCCTGATAACTCTTGACAAATTCTTGGACACATTAAATAAAAGCAGCCTGAAATTTCTGTCTGGGGAGGGTGCTATAAATAAATTAGCAGGCAACTGGCCCTGTTACAAAACACCTCTGAGAGTCTCTGCCTATGTGGAGAGGGGGGTGTGTGCCTTTCCTCCAATCAGCAATTTTAGCTCTCTTGGCTGTATGCCTAGACATCACACGCTGTGTTAAACAGGAAGAGAAAATTTCCTAACATCTAAACAGTATATAAATGTGAAAACAGCAGATATACATGTAAAACCTATGTAGGGAGATTTGGTTCACCCTTGTGTATCATCTAAGGCCTTTCACTTCACTGGGTGTATGGAGGGTTTACATCCACTTTAAGCTCCATCAGGTTGGATGGGGAGTGTTGGTGCACATCCATTTTTAGATCTCTCCAGAGATGTTTAATTGGGTTCAAGTCCGGGCTCTAGGTCGGCCACTTAAGGACATTCACAGAGTTGTCCCGTAGTCACTCCTTTGTTATTTTGACTGTGTGCTTAGGGTCAGTGTCCTGTTGGAAGACGCACTTTTGCCCCAGTCCTCAGACTCCAGAGCACTCTGGAGCAGGTTTTTATCAAGGATGTCTCTGTAGATTACTGCATTCATCTTTCCCTCGATCCTGACTAGTCTCCTAGTTACTGCTGCTGAAAAACATCCCCACAACATAATGCTGCGTCCACCATGCTTCACTGTAGGGATGGTATTGGCCAGGTGATGAGCGGTGCCTGGTTTCCTCCAGACATGACGCTTGCCATTCAGGCCAAAGAGCTCAATCTTTGCTTCATCAGACCAAATAATATGGTTTCTTATGGTCTGAGAGTCCTTCAGTTGCCTTTTGGCATACTCCAGGCAGGTGATCATGTGTCTTTTACTGAGGAGTGGCTTCCATCGGGCCACTTTACCATACATGCCTGATTGGTGGAGTGCTTCAGAGATGGTTCTTCTGAAAGGTTCACCTTTCTCCACAGAGAAATGCTGGAGCTCGGTCAGAGTGACCATCGGGTTCTTGGTCACCTCCCTGATTAAGGGCCTTCTCCCCCGATAGCTCAGTTTGGCCGTGCGGCTGGCTCTAGGAAGAGTCCTGGTGGTTCCAAACTTCTTCCATCCACGGATGATGGAGGCCACTGTGCTCATTGGGACCTTCAATGCTTCAGAAAATTTTCTGTACCCTTCCCCAGATCTGTGCCTCAATAAAATCCTGTCACGGTCTGCAGACAATTCATTGGACTTCATGACTTGGTTCTCGCTCTGACATGCACTGTTAAAGTGGTTGTAAACTTAAAAAAAACAAAAAACCTGTTGGACAAAAAGGCATATTGAGCTAGTATGCATCGCATACTAGCTCATTACAAAATACTTACCGAAGAACAAAGCCTTCCAACGGCGCCTGCACACTGCTTAGGCGGCTGACATCTTTCCCGGAGTTACTTCCGGGTTCGCAGGCTCCGGCACTGTGATTGGCCGGAGCTGCATGCTCACGGGAGCCGCTGTTCACGGCACAGGTTTTAAAAGGAACGGCACCCGTATGTGATGTAAATATCTCCTAATAATGAATTTAATCAATTTTGGAATAAGGCTGTAACTAGGGTTGTCCCGATACCGATACTAGTATCGGTACCGATACCGAGCATTTGCGTGAGTACTTGTACTCGCGCAAATGCTCCCGATGCCTGATCCGATACCTGGGATGGGAGAGAGGCGGCGTACAACATGAAGTCAGCGGGCGCGCAGGTAAAATCACTGACCGTACAGAGATGGCTGCGGTATGCTGAGTGCACTCCTCCTGCACCCGGCATTGTCTCTTCCCTGTAAGGCGGAATGAGCTCCGCCGACAGATGCCGTCTAGTGCTGGCCCCGCCGTGACATCATTCAGACGTTCGGGAGGCGGGATAGGAGAGGAGAAGAAAGTGCTGTCGGCGCTGCGGGGAGGACAGTGTGCATGTGAGTAATAACCTGCCAGATCTGTTCACATACACACTGTGCATAGTGTGAGGAGCCCAAGAGCAGCTCTGCCCCCCTCCCCCCAGCTCGACTTTCACACTTCCCTCCTTGCAGTGGCTCCCGAGTCCTGCTGGTAAGACATAAATGATGTCTTAAAGAGGGCAGGGCCCGCTGTTATAAGGGGGGGGGGCTCTCTGATCTGTGGAAGTCTCAAAGGAAGGGGGGATTTGAGCTAATAAGGGTCTCTAAGAGGGGGTACTGACTGCTGATTTAATGTGTGGTATCCAACCATTAGCTCACAGCCCCCCTTATATCAATGCCCCCCCTCATCAGTGCCGCCTATCTGTGTCCATCATTGTCGCCTATCAGTGTCACACATCAGTGTAGCCCTTTAAGTGCCACTTCATCTGTGCCCATCATTGCCACATATCTGTGCCATCTTTCAGTGCCAGCCATCAGTGCGTGCCACCTATCAGTACCACCCTTCAGTGTGTGCCACCTATCAGTGCATGCCACCTATCAGTGCCATCTTTCAGTGTGTGCCACCTATCAGTGCCAGCTATCAGTGCATGCCACCTATCAGTGCCATCTTTCAGTGCATGCCACCTATCAGTGCCATCTTTCAGTGCCAGCCATCCATGCGTGCCACCTATCAGTGCCATCTTTCAATGCCAGCTATCAGTGCGTGCCACCTATCAGTGCCCATCCATCAGTGCCACTGCTAGCCATCAGTCCCAGCCACCTTTTTAGTGCCCATCAGCCAGTGCCATCTATCAGTGCGTCACATGACATTAAAAAAAGTATCGGTAATCGGTATCGGTGAGTACTTGAAAAAAAGTATCGGTACTTGTACTCGGTCTTAAAAAAGTGGTATCGGGACAACCCTAGCTGTAACATATCAAAATGTGGAAAAAGTGAAGCGCTGTGAATACTTTCCGGATGCACGGTATAATGACTGTTGGATAAAATGTAAAAAAATTTAGGTAGAAAATCTTAAAAAGATTTATCCTCCCTAGTAAAGTCAAGGGTAGTAAGTTGTCCAGCTAGCAATTTTGGTTTTAAGTACTGTAAAGCAATACAGGGAAGGAGATTGTTAGAGTTATAAGCGGATAAAGGTAGCTGCACCATGATCCCTGAATATCTAAAGGAGGTTGTACTGGGTTCATACACATTTTTACCAATAAAATTCCATGACTTTTCCATGACTTCACGTAAATATTCATGACCTAATGTTTCATAAAATGTCTATGTATACATGTTAAATAAAAATAAAATCCATGTCACACCGAGCATATTTTTACTAATATAAATGACAAGCTTTGTAGTGTACAGTGGAATATGAAATATTTATTTAAATAACGCTTGCACAGTAACAACGTTTCATAACATAATACATCAAACCCTGAGAACCGCTTAGAAATGGATTAACGTAATCCACGAAAGATATAACATAAATCAAGGGGAAGCAACTAAAAAATAAATAAGTGTCCAGCAACACTGTTCTGAACTTAAAGTTCCTTACATCCAGCCATGCGCCTCGGGTCAAACCCCACACACATTAATGTCCCCATCAGAGACCCCTGCACATTATTGTCCCCATCAGAGACCCCCACACACATTAATGTCCCCATCAGAGACCCCTGCACAATAATGTCCCCATCAGAGACCCCTGCACAATAATGTCCCCATCAGAGACCCCTGCACAATAATGTCCCCATCAGAGACCCCCACACAATAATGTCCCCATCAGAGACCCCCACACACATTAATGTGCCCAGAGACCCCTGCACATTAATGTCCCCATAAGAGACCCCCACACACATTAATGTCCCCATCAGAGACCCCCACACACATTAATGTCCCCAGAGACCCCTGCACATTATTGTCCCCATCAGAGACCCCCACACACATTAATGTCCCTATCAGAGAGCCCCACACACATTAATATCCCCATCAGAGACCCCTGCACATTAATGTCCCCATCAGAAACCCCCACACACATTAATGTCCCCATCAGAGACCCCACACGCATTGCTACACTGTGAACACACTAACTTTAGCTGAAACTGTGTTGGCCCCACGCTGCAATTTAAAGTTCAATTCAAATGAGCGGATGAGTGAGTATATAAATAGGCACTGATGGTGTACTGGTGGCTGTGAAAAAAAGGGGGAAGATGATAGTAACACCAATGATGCCTGGAATGCTTTCACCTGCCCTTTCCCCCCCCCCCCTCAGTCTTTTCACTCTTGTGTCACATTCACCTCCTTTTATAACAGTTCATACAGTCCAACACTTCCCTGCTTCCAGTGCTGCTACTTGGCACCATGATGTTACACTGCCCCCTCTCCGTGGTCTTATTTTAATGAGTGGGTGATGACGTCAGTGGCCAGCTCACCAAGGCCGCCGCCGGGTGTTCCAAGATGGCCGCCGCTCCGGAGCTAGGCCGAAGCCGCGGTCTTTCCGAATGGCCGAGGCTCCGGAGTGCTCCGCGGAGCGCGCCGTATGCCGATCCGAACCGAAAGCACCTTTCGGATCACGGATCGCTTACGATCCGTTGCACCACTACTCAATATTCAATGACTTTTCCAAAACTTAGTAGGGTTCAGTCATTTTCCAAAACTTTCCCAGGCCTGGAAATCCCATGACTTTTCCAGGAATTTAATGACTGTGCGAACCCTGGTTGTAACTTGTAGGGGGCAATCTCACGGCAAAGTAAGTGGAGTATCCAAATCTGCAGAAAGTACACTGGACTTGGACCAATTAGCTCTAAAGCTTGAGAAGGTCCCAAAACCCTGTATTACCTGTAACCCTCCATTAGGCGATTAGCTTCAGCATTGAATGCCCAGTAGTCTCTGTAAAACTGTCAAGGGATGTCTGTACACCCCGCTGGATCTGAAGAATAATGCTGTCTCTGGCAAGCAGAAATCAGTGTGGTTTCAATGTGTGCTGTACGAACACAAAGTATCCAGCTGAACAGCTGATGTGATAAGGCAGAGTGTAAACATTGCCGTCAGGGACGGTTACGACAATCAAACAGCTCACTGAGACCTCTGCCGTTATCTGTGTGCAGGTATACACTTCTCTTCAGGAAAAATCCCAGCCCCGAATCTGACTGTTTGCAAATATTTTCAGTCAAGACAGCCCATGACAGGATGAGAGTACTCACTGTTCACTGTGATTCTGTCTTGTCAGATGGGTCTACTGGTTCAATCCCCTGCATAGCTGGGACCACAGAGAAGCAGGGGATTGATTGCACCAGTAGACCCATCTGACAAAACTGAATCACAGTAAACAGTGAGTACTCATCCTGTCATGGGCTGTCTTGACTGCAAATGTTCACAAACTGTCAGATTGGGGGCTTGGAATCTCCCTGAAGAGCAGTGTATCCCTGCACACAGATAACGGCAGAAGTCTCAGTGAGCTTTTTGATTGTCGGAACCGTCCCTGGCGGCCATGTTTACACTCTGCCTTATCATCAAATCAGCTGTTCAGCTGGATATTTTGTGTTAGTACAGCACACATTGAAACCACACCGATTCCTGCCTGCTAGAGAAAGCATTATTCTTCAGATCCAGCGGGGTGTACAGACATCCCTTGACAGTTTTACAGAGACTACTGGGCATTCAATGCTGAAGCTCAAATCACCTAATGGAGGAAGGACATACTCATACTCCCAACCGCCCCGGGGTCCCACGGATCTGGGCTGAAGTCCCGGAAACCAGAGCCCAGTGTCATAACAAGTTACAGCACTGGGCTCTATTCAGTGGTGCTATTCTGAATGGGTGGAATGTGTGCTCTTGCACACTGCACCAAGTGAGGATTCCTGTGAGCAGAGCCATTCTCCCTCAAAATCTTCACGGTCATTTGTTGCTTGGACCGCCTAGCAACCGATGACACATTTTGCAGGCCATCTCTGGCTCCAGGGCTTCCTGTCTCTAAGCTCCCGCATAGTAAGAGGACCTGCAAAGTATCTTCAAAAACAGTGAAGAACAGAGACCAGGAGGCACTGTGAGAAGCACAGAGACCGAAGCCATCCTCTACACTGCCTCTGCAAGCCCAGCCAGCGATCTGGTCAGTATTATCCACCACCCTTCCTATTCCATCTCCTCTTTTACCCCCCCCCCATCTTCACCAGCATGACTCTCTCCAACCCGACTATCAGCCAGTCGGTCTTCTGCTCCCTCTTCTGCCAGTTGCCACGGTTGTACCAGGCAGCTTTACTCCTGCTCCAGAATCACCTGCCAGCAACATTCCAACCAAGCTGGGCAGCTCGCTGATCCCCCTCAGGCTGTCACCGCTGCTTTCCCGTCTGTCACTCCAATCACACCCTTTACTCCTCTATCTGTCACTCGCAGTCATTTCCCTAACATGCACCACACTCACATAGCTGACAATTTTGGATCCCCTTGCCAGCTGTCACAACCACCCCCAAGCCTCCCAGCAGCTTCTCTCTCCCCCCTTTTGTTGTCCCTCCCAGGCTCTTCCAGCATCCATTTCCAGCCCTCAACCCCACTAGCCCCAGGTATTGTTTTCAGAGACTCTCCAGCCACCAAGCGGTCTCTTCCCACAACCCTCCCATTGCCTCCTCCCCCCTCCCCAGAGACTTCATTACCTTCCATTCCAAACACCTCTCCCTACCTGCCCCATACCACCCCCACTTGCCCTTTCCCCATTCCTACCCCCAAACCCACATCCCCACCTTTGCCGTCCACCTATAACTTCTCCAAACCCCCAGCCCACCTCAGAACAATGATGGGGGAACACTGATGGGGGGCTCAGTGACAGCGGGTGCAGGGTGGGGGGAGTGGATTTGTGCTAGAAATGGAGATTGGGGGGGCTTGTGCTTGAAGAGGGGGAGAGAGATTTGGTTGAAAGAGGGATAAGAGGATCTATACTGGGTTTTGCTGGGGGGGATTTTTTTACTGGAGGGGGGGTGGGCTGTGCTATGAGGGAGGATTTGTGGGGTAGAAGAGCATTTATTCTGGGAGGGGGGGTTGGAGAGGAGGAGGATTTGTGCTTGGGGAAAATTAAAGTGGAAAAGGGTTTGTTCTGGGGGATTTATGCTGAGACAGGAAGAAGTGTTGATTGTGCTGTGAAGGGGGATTTGGGGGTTGTGGAGGAAAATTTGTCCTGGGGAAGAAGAAGAAGATTTGTGCTGGGAGGGGGAATTTGGGTGGGAGGATGAGGAGGAGGGGGGAGTATTTAATCCAAGATTGGGAGGAGGTTGTGCTGGAAGGGAGAAGTTGAGAGAGAGGATCTGTGCTAGAAGTTGGGAGAGGATTTTTGCTGGGATGGACATTTGGAGATGGGGGCAAGATTTGTCCTGGAGGGTTTTGAAGGGGGGAAGAAGGGTTTGTGCTGGGATGGAGTGGTGGGGTGGCTTTGTGCTTGAAGCAGGGAGAGGATTTTGGGTTTGGGCATTTGTGTCAGGATAAGGAGTTGTGTTGGGAGGTGGAAAGAGGAATTACGCTGGGAGGAGGAGGATCTGGGCTAAAATAATGATGGGGGGATTTTTGCTTGAAAAGGGGGAGAATAAATGGGGGGGGGTTTGTTGTGCTAGGAAGGGGGGCTGGGGAGGGAAAGAAGATTTGTCCTGGGGGATTTGGAGAGGAGGAATTGGGTGGGAGAGGATTTGTACAGTACTAGAATGGGGGGTTGCGCTGGGGTGGAGGATTTGGGGGTGGAAGAGGATTTATTCTGAGAGGGGTACTGGGGGAGGGGAGGATTTTTGCTGTTAGGGGGAACTTTTTGTTGGGAGGGGGAGAGAGGATTTCTACTGGGGGGTGAGCGTGCAAAGTAGTGTTTTTTTTTTGGAGGGGAGGGAGCGTGATTTTTTGCTGAAAGGGTAAAGTGGAGGAGAGTATTGCATGCGAGGGGGGTATTTTTCACTCTCCTTACCCCTACATTGTGCGTTACACACCCCTGACTCCTGCACTCTTTTTGTTTTGTACTCATGATTTCTACTATGCGTTACACACTCCTGTGCATTATGTATTCCTGGACTGTGCTCTCTGTAGGTCATGTACTCCTAAACACAGCACTGACTACAGCCCTCTATATGTTAAATACTTCTGATCATGCATACTGCAGCACTCCCCAACCTCTGTGCTCTGCCTTACACACTCCTGCACTATATACACAATACTGTACATTATATACTTCTCACCAAAGTGTTCGTTTTCTCAACAGTTGCTGGTTCTTCTTTAAGATAGGCTCAGACAAAGCAATCAAAGCATGTTTTATAGTTACAAGGAAACCCACATTTCATTTAACCACGCCCATTAAGCCCCTCCCACTGGCTCAACTTTGGCCACACCCACATTTTGACGTGGCACGCACAGCAGGTCACTCCTTTCCTCAAGTGTCCCTCATTCTGAAGTTAAAATGTTTGGAGGTATGCATACTCCACTGCTGGATTCTCTGAATTGACACAGACATTGTCAGCTATACAGCAGCTATTCTCACATACTTAGACCAAGTCTTGGTCAGATAGGCACTGTCCAAATGAACATTGCTTTTGTTGGCCTATCACTTGTGTGCACCTGGGAGGCACTTTACATAGGGGGGGGGGGGGGGGTCTGATCCACTTTCAGACCCTATCTACCGTATTTGTGGCCCAATCCTGACGTCCTGTTGGGAGGGTTTATGTCTATGTGCTGTGGGTGACAATGTTGTCATTCTTTTTATATGGTGATGGGTGTAGGATTATTTAAATTTTAGCACTTGTGTTAAACATTTTCAGAAAAGCTAATTTTATACCATTAACACCTTGATGCCATATAGTATCTATAGGTAACTGCTTTTCTTGTAATCAGATCTTTTATCTTTCCACCAACCCCTTTTTTTTGTAGGTCATGTTTGGTTACAAGAGACTGCGCACACTGTGTGTAGGCATGTTACAGGGTTATTCATACTTCCCTTCTAAAGTTATTTACAGTGGGAAGCCCTGCCTAGTACCTTAATGTATAGTGAAGGGTTTAGATATTCTACCATTAATATGGAAGCAAACCAATGGATGGTCATAAAAAATACGAATCCTGGTAAGAAAGGCGCCTCCAAATCCACATTCCTCCAGCAAATAAAATAGATAGGGCAATTCATTGAAATCAAAGGGTTTATAAGTGCAGAGGGATACTATCGCCCTAGGTACTAAGAGGGTATTAGGGTCCTGGGTACTGGTAAATAACCTGTGAAAATTGGATATGTGTGGAAAGACCAGGGATGAAGCCTGTTTGATCCGAACAAATTAAGGTAGTGATCATAGAATCCAGACTAAGTGCTAATATTTTTGAAATAATTTTTAAATCCAGATTTATTAACGATATTGGTCTGTATGAGTTCACAGTATAAAGGTTGCTTTTTGGGTTTGAGGATTAAAACTATCAAGGCTTCTTATAGGGAGGAGGGGAGCATTTGTGCTTCAAAATTGGCCTTCTAAAGGGTATGTAACCTAGGGAGTAAGGAATCTCGATGTGGTAGGTGCCATTCAATTGGAAACCCATCAGGACTCAGGGTTTTATGTTTATCAAAGGTTTTAATTGCCTGTCTGATCTGCTCTATAGCGATTAGCGCATCTAGGGATAATCTCTGAGCCTGAGACAATTTCCAAAAGGGAATAGAGTACATGTATTCATAAAGCTCCAGCGGGGAATAATGAGCCTGGGATGTATGAAGGTTCAAGTAAAAATGCAAAAAGGAGTCCATAATTAGTTTTTTGGAGGAGTGGAGGATGGAATGGGTTTAGCTAGAAAGGCCAGAAGACAGCGATTTCTATCTCCCGATTCAAATACCTGCTGTGACTGGTACAAAGGCCTCTTCTGAGTTTTAGCTACCAAAGCCAGTTCGTATGTCCTCTGCGCAACGGATAATTGGTAGGGGTGCGTCTACTATAAAGGGAGTCCCCGAGTTACGAACATCCGACTTTCGAACGACTCCTACTTACAAACGGGAGGCTGCGTGGCCACTTTGACGACGGGCACATCCGACTGGACCTTTTCAACGGCGGACACATTCGATGGGACATTTTCGACGGCGGGTACACTCGAAGGAACATCGGAAAACATCATATCTGCCGTTCTGCACATGCTGTTCCGACTTACGAACATATTCGACTTAAGAACAAGCCTACAGTCCCTAACCCGTTCGTAACTCGGGGACTGCCTGTATATGCTGCTTCAGCTTCCTGCCCCATGAGCTTTCTTAAGGGCCATTACACCAGCCATAAATGCACCTCTCATTACTGCCTTAACAGCATCTCACCGAACAGGGTCAAAAACCCCCCGGGCGTTTTCGGTCCAATAATGGGAGATAGCATCAGCACAAGTATATAGAACCATAGGTACTATGAGCCAATAGGGGCTCTTACACCAAATTTCAGCTGTTACAGGTTTGGACAATTGTAACACAAGTTCCAAAGGAATGGATTGATCAAAGATCGCTCTAGGCAAGCATGTCACAGTAGTGACTTTATTAAGTAGGTCAGGAGCAGGAAAAAACATCCAGCCTAGAGAAGACTACTTTCAACAGACAGGTTTTGGCATGAAGATGAAGATGGACGTGTAGAGCAGTGTAATCTATCTATAGAGGGATCCATAACAGTGTTGAAATCTCCCTCCATAACAATAGCCCCTTGGGTCATAGGAAGGATTTCCGCTAATACAGGTAGATAATCGCTGTGCATCAAAGGGTGGAGGAAGATAAATATTCACAATTGTATAGAACACATCCATAAAGTGCAATATTACCACTACAAAACAACCTTGTGGATCAGTCTGGACTTTAGTGATTAAAATGGAAACCCCTCTATAGTACGTAGAGTAAGTATCGTGGAAAGCGTGAGCGATCTGGGGCCTTTTTGTAATGCCAATACTCTGGAACCAACCAAATTAGTCTCCTGTAAAAGAAGGATATGAGCTTTCGTGAATTTAAAAAAAATTGAATAATGGCTCAAGAAGAATATCATGGATTAAAAAATAAAGTAATATGGCTCGAGATGATTACAACAGTGGCATATAAGAATCAAGAAAAAGAACCCTGGAGGGTGCCCATGGCCATGGCTAAAAGCAACCAAAGTGGACCAGTAGGGTAGGTAAAGTAAAACAGAAAACAAACAACAAAGGAACATTCCATTCCACTCCCCCTTCCTGATTGCTCCAAACCAGGACAAGCTTTATCCCAGTAACAGCAAAACCATTAGGAGACATGACTGGGTAAATCCCATAGTTAACCACTTAAGCCCCGGACCAATACGGGCCAATGTGACCAGGCCCCTTTTTGCAATTCGGCACTGCGTCGCTTTAACTGACAATTGCGCGGTCGTGTGACGTGGCTCCCAAACAAAATTGGTGTCCTTTTTTTTACCACAAATAGAGCTTTCTTTTGGTGGTATTTGATCACCTCTGCGGTTTTTATTTTTTGCGCTATAAACAAAAAGCGAAAATTTTGGAAAAAAATGAAATTTTTTACTTTTTGCTATAATAAATATCCCCAAAAAATATATAAAAAAACATTCTTTTTCCTCAGTTTAGGCCGATATGTATTCTTCTACATATTTTTGGTAAAAAAAAAAAAAAAAAAACGCAATCGCCGTTTATTATTTGGTTTGCGCAAAAATGATAGCGTTTACAAAATAGGGGATAGTTCTAAGGCATTTTTATTAAATTTTTTTTTTTTTTACTAGTAATGGCGGCGATCAGCGATTTTTTTCATGACTGCGACATTATGGCGGACACATCGGACACTTTTGACACATTTTTGGGACCATTGTCATTTTTACAGCGATCAGTGCAATAAAAATGCACTGGTTACTGTGAAAATGACACTGGCAGTGAAGGGGTTAACCACTAGGGGCGCTGGAGGGGTTAAGTGTGCCTAAGGGAGTGTTTACTACTGTGTGGGGGCGTGGCTACGACTGACACATGACCGATCTCCGCTCTGATTACACAGAGCGGAGATCGCTGACATTGTCAGTAGAGGAGCGGGGAGATGATGTGTTTACACACACATCTCCCCGCTTTGAGCCTCCGTGAGACGATCGCGGGGATCCCCGCGGCGATCGAGTCCGCGAAACTCGCGACCCGACTCACGGGGAAGGCAGGGGGGCTCGCGACCCCTACGTCGGCAGTTAAAGGGCCACGTACAGGTACGTGATTGTGCCTGTACGAGCCATTCTGCCGACGTATATATGCCGTGAGCGGTCGGCAAGTGGGCAATACCGCACCCAATACCTGTACTGGTCAAAAAACAAAAGGCAAAAAACAGTGAAGTACACTGAATGATTGAAATAATCTGCGTTTTGTAAGAGCAGAAGTAGCACCATGCTAGAAGTTAGCGCCAAAGTTCCAAATATAAATCTCTCCCACTCATAACTAATTTAATGTTGCTAAGAACAAAAAAAAAATATTCTGAAAAACAGCTGTAACTAGCTCCTCATAAAGGAGCAGATCAGTATACGCAATAGTGCAGAGTTCTTCAAAATCATTAAATTATTGCAGCAGACAGGGTGAACATGAAGAAGTTGAACCAGGGAAAGCACTGTAAGGTAAGCAACCAGTCATTGGATGCAAAGAGCATTGTAAAGCCATTGATCAGCCCAGGCTGTCCAGCCAATTGGAGGCCTCAGTGGGTGACATGAAGAACTGGACTTTCCATCTTTAACGACTCGTAATTTAGCCAGGTACAGCATAATATAGCGGAGTTGTTTATCTTTAAGGCATCCTTTTACTGACGTGAATCCTGCCCTCTGTTTTGGGTAGTGGCGGAAAACTGCGGGAAAATTAAAATACAGCTGCCATTAAACTTAATCTCAGGAACATTGCTAGCAGCTGGCAGAATATTCTCTTTATCCTTAAAGTGAAGCAATGTGGCCAACAAGGGCCTTGGAGGAGCTCCCGAGGATGGCGGGCACATAGATACTCCTGTGTGCCCATTCAATAGCAAAGAAAGAGGACAGAGTATCACTTCCAACTAAGGATTTCAACCAGTTTTCTAGAAACAATTCCCGATGTTCTTTGGGTGCAACTTGTTGGGCCTGGGAGTCAGCAGAAAGAGGGTTCATTGTGCCTCAATAACGCTGATCCATTGTTCAGCATTGGAGATCCGGGAGAGGATCTGCTTTCATGTCATGCTTAACGGTAGAGAGATCCAGCTGAACCATTTCAATTTGGATGGTTGAAGCAGTTGGACATGACCAAATAGCTTCCACAATATGCTTTAGAGCAGGGGTAGGCAACCTCCGCACTCCCCCTGTGGTGAAACTACAAATACCATCATGCCTCTACCTCTACGAGTCATGCCTGTGATTGTCAGAGTCTTGAAATGTCTCTTGGTACTTTTAGCTTCACCACAGCTGGAGGGCCGAGGATGCCTACCCCTGCTTTAGAGTAAGCTCCGGTTCCCCCTCATGTCAGATGGGAGTAACAATGGAGAGGAGCCCACATCAAGTTCATTTGTTCATTCCTATCTCAGCTGCCATCTTCCTCACAGGGTTCTGGTCCCTTGGTAGCTGGAGGGAGAGCAGGGAGGGACAGTGCTGCAGGAGACTCGGCAAAATGCTCCTTAATTGTGTTTGGAAGCTTGGACTTAGTAGAGGAATAGTGCGGCTTTGTGCCAGGGGATGTGACTCACCCAGGGGCGGCTTCTTTAGCTTCTCACAAAGCTGGAGAGGTCCAGAGATGGTGGAGTCTGCTCCATTTTTAAAGCCCCCAGGGGAATGCTTGAGCATAGATTTAACAGCTGCCTGCCCGATCTTGACCATAGTTGTGAACACTGGATGGAAGCAGGAGGTACGCCCAAGTTGAAGGAAGAGAAAAATCCTGAGGATGGCTTGAGAATTAAAATCTGGTAGTTTATTCATGGAAACCAACAAACCATTTTTGAAATGAAGGAATGGTAAAAAATTCTGGTTTTGGCTATTGCCATATGCTCCAGGCCTCCAATGAGTGCCATTTTGGATTCGGTGGGACTGCCCCAGTAGAGATTACCGTTCGTTAACAGTATAGAGTCCATTCGATATAAAAACCTAATATACCAGCATTTAATTTGCAGCGTGGGTGGTATTAACATTATTTGGAATATATCTAATAATATAATTGAGTCCATTTCCACAAGGGCAGCCTGTTAAGGTAAATATGATGCCTTTTATGTGTTCCAAAAAATATTCTTTGTGTATGCGTATATAAGAAAGATATTGTTATTATTTCACTCTTTTGGCCTCATGTCACATGGGAGTGTTCACAGGACTTTCATTATGCTCAGCCCACCATGATTGAGGTGCAAGAGATTCTCATATGGTTTTAGTTAGATACACAAGGTCAAGCTTTTAGCTCTGATAAATAGGAGATACCCCTCAAAATTTGTAAGCAGAATAGACCTAGGTGGCGTCTTACCAAGCCAAGAAGCACATGCAGGGGATTGAGTAACATTGTCCTTGAAAACTTCTGATAAGCTTGTAGTTCACAGTTGTTTGTGGGTATAAATCTATCTTGATTTTTATTAATAAATGGTTTATCAAGGTAATGTACTAGGCTGGTGTGCCCTCTTTTCTGCTTTTTCAAAAATTTCCAAATCAAGAGATTGGTGGGCAATTATGTAAAAACCTGCAAGAATTTATACATTTTCCTTGTGTTTCACAAGTACAGTGTCTGCAAAAGTGTGGGCACCCTGCAGAATTTATAGCATGCACTGCCCGCTTTGCAAATCTGAGACCTGCCAGTGTCATGGATTGTTCTCAATCATCGTCTGGGAAGACCAGGTGATGTCAATCTCAAAGGTTTTAAATGGCCAGACTCATCTGACCTTGCCCCAACAATCAGCACCATGGGTTCTTTTAAGCAGTTGTCTAGAAAACTGAAACTGAAAATAGTTGACGCTCACAAAGCTGGAGAAGGCTATAAGAAGATAGCAAAGCGTTTTCAGATGTCAATATCCTCTGTTCGGAATGTAATTAAGAAATGGCAGTCATCAGGAACAGTGGAAGTTAAAGCAAGATCTGGAAGACCAAGAAAAATATCAGACAGAACAGCTCGCAGGATTGTGAGAAAAGCAATTCAAAACCCACGTTTGACTGCACGATCCCTCCAGAAAGATCTGGCAGACACTGGAGTTGTGGTACACTATTCCACTATAAAGAGATACTTGTACAAATATGGTCTTCATGGAAGAGTCATCAGAAGAAAACCTTTTCTACGTCCTCACCACAAAAATCTGCGTTTGAACTTTGCAAATGAACATATAGACAAGCCTGGGGCATTTTGGAAACAAGTTCTCTGGACCGATGAGGTTAAAATAGAACTTTTTGGCCGGAATGAGCAAAGGTACGTTTGGAGAAGAAAGGGCACAGAATTTTATGAAAAGAACCTCTGTCCAACTGTTAAGCATGGGGGTGGATCAATCATGCTTTGGGGTTGTATTGCAGCCAGTGGCACAGGGAACATTTCACGAGTAGAAGGAAAAATGGATTCAATAAAATTTCAGCAAATTTTGGATGGTAACTTGATGCGATCTGTGAAAAAGCTGAAGTTAAAGAGAGGATGGCTTCTACAAATGGATAATGATCCTAAACACACCTCAAAATCCACGGGGGATTACATCAAGAGGCGTAAACTGAAGGTTTTGCCATGGCCTGCACAATCTCCTGACCTCAACATTATTGAAAACCTATGGATAGACCTTAAAAGAGCAGTGCGTGACAGACCGCCCAGAAATCTCAAAGAACTGGAAGACTTTTGTAAGGAAGAATGGGCAAAGATACCTCAAACAAGAATTGAAAGACTCTTGGCTGGCTACAAAAAGCGTTTACAAGCTGTGATACTTGCCAAAGGGGGCAGTACAAGATATTAACTCTGCAGGGTGTAGAAAACATGTAGAAAACAGCTACAATTTCCAGGGGTGTACTTGCTTTTTCAGGAGACTGTAGGTATCTCCTGCATCTAGCATTTTGACCCCCCCCCCCCACTTGCACAAGTCCTCTCCCCTCCCAAATCACCCGCCAAGCACATATCCTCTTACACCTCCCCCCAAATCAAAAGATGCCGTGTCTCCCCCTGTCGTCCTCCCATGGCACCCCTCTCTGTCCTCCTCCCAGGGGTCCCCTAAAAAGCAACTATGATAGGGAACACAGGACAGCAAGGGCTTGCTTACATTTGCAGTTTGGGGGCGGTAAAACCCCATAATTAAGCCCTTTTTTTAACAAATCCCCAACCACACCCCCTGAAACTGCAGTGGCCAGGGGTGTACAAATGTTGCAGCAGGAATTAAACACCCTGTCATACTTAACCGGTGTAACGCCTGCCAAGCGTG
Organism: Rana muscosa; assembly: GCA_029206835.1. Lineage (NCBI taxonomy): Eukaryota > Metazoa > Chordata > Amphibia > Anura > Ranidae > Rana > Rana muscosa. The sequence goes on along the minus strand of JARGYO010000162.1, from coordinate 37,962,390 downwards.
ATTTATTCAAGTGAATGGGGCTACTCTGCAAATGCCCTGCAACCTTGTGCAGTACAGCGACCAAGGGGTTAAAGCTGGTGGATTTGCAGGGTAGCTCCATTCCCCTGAATGGGTCATGTTTGGCAGGCGTGGCACCTGTTAAGTGTGCCAGTTTGTATCATTTCTGCTGCGGCTGCAACATGTGTACACCCCTGGCCACTGCAGTTAAAGGGGGAGCGGTTGGGGGGATGGTAAAAACAGGGATCAACTATGGGGTTTTACCCCCTCCAAACTGAAAATGTATACACCCCCTGGCCAGTGGGTGGATTCGGTGGGTTTGGCCATGTTGGTGGTCAGGCCCCAGGGAGGCAATTGTAAAGCTGTGTAAAATTTCTGATGGCTGCCCTGAGTATTATCACTGATCACTGTATTAAGTGTCACTGGTGAGGACAGTGTCAGTTCATACACAGTCCCATTATAAGTCGCTGATCACCACCACAAACAAGTACAATAAAAAAAAAATTACAGTATATATACACCATAGTTTATAGAAGCTATAACTTTCACGCAAACCAATCAATACACACTTGCTGGGATTTTTTTTAACCAAAGACATGTAGCAGAATAAATTTTTGCCAAAATTTATGAAGACATTTTATATTTTTTGGACAGGTTTTCTAAATATAAAAAATATTGTTTTTTAACTGCTTCAGCCCCGGAAGATTTTACCCCTTTCCTGACCAGAGCACTTTTTACAATTTGGCACTGCGCCGCTTTAACTGATAATTGCGCAGTCATGCGATGCTGTACCCAAACAAAATTAGCGTACTTTCTTTCCCACAAATAGAGCTTTTTAAGGTTTTATCTTTTTGCGCTATAAACAAAAGGACAGCGACAATTTAAAAAAAAAACACAATATCTTTTACTTTCTGCTATAATAAATATCCCAATAGAATGCATTAAGATAAGAAAACCTTCTGCTTTTACAATCACTTTAAAGGTGAAAAACCTCCTGAGATGCAGCAGCCCCTCAGAGCCCCCCCCCCCCTTTTACTTACCTGAACCTGGTCTTTCCAGCGACGGGGGATGAGCACACCAGCTCCAGCCAGTGCCCCGAGTCCTGATTGGATAGACTGATAGCAGCGCAGTCATTGGCTCCTGCTGCTGTCAATCCAATCCAATGACGTGGGAGCCGGGTCCTGTTGTCTGTGTCAATGGACGCAGCAGCAGCAGGGCTCGGAAGCATGCCCGCACGAGTGCTCCCAGGGAAAGCGCTTCTCTGTCGGGGCACTCGATGCAGGGAGGAGACAGGAGCACCTCTGGGGGACCCCAGAAGAGGAGGATCGTGGGCCACCCTGTGCAAAACTCACAGAGGAGGTAAGTATGACGTGTATGTTATTAAACAAAAAAAATAACTAGACTTTACAACCATTTTAAGGTGAAAGAAAGCAGTAACCTTTAGCAGAAAAATAGGATTTTTATAACAGCTTACCTGTAAAATCCTTTTCTTGGAGTACATCACGGGACACAGAGCGACATAGTCATTACTAATGGGTTATATAGATACCTTCAGGTGCTGGCACTGGCAACTTCCAAAACTGGAAGTACCCTCCCCTATATAAGCCCCTCCCATCCGGGAGCACCTCAGTTTTGTAGCAAAGCAATAAGTGTCCCTAAAGAGGGGCGGGAGCTCTGTGTCCCGTGATGTACTCCAAGAAAAGGATTTTACAGGTAAGCGGTTATAAAAATCCTATTTTCTTTCTCGTACATCACGGGACACAGAGCGACATAGTCATTACTAATGGGATGTCCTAAAGCAATGCCCAACGAGGGGGGGATACACCATACATAAGCTGAGCGCTATCAGACATGAGGATCTTTTGCGGCCTGCAACACACTGCGCCCAAAGGCGACATCCTCCTGACTTCTAACGTCCACCTGGTAGAACCTAGTAAACGTGTGTACTGAAGACCACGTTGCGGCCTTACAGATTTGAGCCAGGGAGGCCTGGTGATGCGCTGCCCATGAAGTTCCAACTGCTCTCGTGGAGTGCGCCCTAACTTTGAACGGAGGCGGTCTCCTTCTCAAGCCATAGGCTTGCATTATGACCTGTCAAATCCACTTGGCTAAAGTAGATTTTGATGCTGCCTGACCCTTTCTGGGGCCTTCCGGCAGAATAAACAAAGTATCCGTTCTGCGAATCTGAGCAGTGGCTTTTAGATAAGCTTTAACTGCTCTTACTACATCCAAAGAATGCAATAACTTTTCCTCTACCGAAGTAGGTTTGGGGAAAAAAGAAGGAAGAACCACATCTTGGTTCAAATGAAACCTCGATACCACCTTAGGAAGAAAGGCTGGATGAGGACGTAACACTACTCTGTCCTTATGGATAACCAGATATGGCTCCTTACAGGACATAGCTGCTAATTCCGACACTCTTTTAGCCGAACAAATGGCTACTAGAAAAATCAATTTCCTGGTGAGAAGAACCAAAGAAATATGCTGTAATGGTTCAAATGGTTGTTTCTGTAGAACCGACAGAACCAGGTTTAGATCCCATGGACATATGGGAATATTAACCGGAGGACTAATACGCATCACTCCTTGTATAAAGGCTTTGACTAGTGAATGCGAAGCCAAGGGCCTTTGAAAAAATATTGACAAGGCCGAAATCTGACCCTTGATAGTACTCAAGGCAAGCTTCCTATCTACAGCCCATTGTAGGAAGTCCAGAATCCTACCTATTACGTATTTACGTGGATGCCATTTCTTGGCCTCACACCAGGCGATGTACGCCTTCCAGATTCTATAGTAGATCTGCCTGGATACCGGCTTCCTGGCATTGATCATGGTAGATACCACAGAATTAGAGAGCCCTCTCTTTTTTAGAATGTGGGCTTCAATAGCCAGGCCGTCAAACCTAGGGCTGGTAAGGAAGGGTGGTATATCGGTCCTTGCGAAAGCAGGTCCGGACGATGTGGGAGGGTCCAAGGACTCCCCACAGACATCTTTACAATCTCCGCGTACCATGCTCTTCGGGGCCACGCTGGAGCCACCAGAATCACTGGTTTCTTTTCTACCCTGATTCTGCGGAGTAATCGAGGTAACAATTGTGGCAGTGGGAATGCATATATCAGCTTGAACTGATCCCAAGGGAACACTAGGGCATCCGAGCCGCAAGCTAGGGGATCCCTTGTCCAAGAGACAAACCTGTCCACTTTTGCGTTGAATCTGGATGCTAGCAGATCTACATCCGGTGTTCCCCACCGCTGACATATTGTCCGGAAAACCTCGGGATGAAGGGACCATTCCCCTGGGCATAATTGTTGGCGACTTAGAAAGTCCGCCTTCCAATTCTCCACTCCTGGAATGAATACCGCAGATATGGCTGGGACATATCTTTCTGCCCATTTCAGGATGTAATTTACTTCCCTCTGGGCTGCACGACTCCTGGTGCCCCCCTGATGATTGATATATGCCACTGCTGTGGCATTGTCTGATTGAATTCTGACAGGGGACCCTTGGAGTTTGGATGTCCATGCTACTAGGGCATACCGGGCTGCTCGTATCTCTAAGAGATTGATGGGCAGGGCCTTTTCCGCATCCGACCATCTGCCCTGGAGAGACCATTGCTCCAGTACTGCTCCCCAGCCTATAAGGCTGGCATCTGTAGTGACCACCTTCCAAGAAATCGGACTGAAGGATTTCCCTCTTTCCAGATTCTGGGGAACCAACCACCAGCGGAGGCTCTTGCGAACGGAAGGGGACAAGGACATTGGTATGTCTAGGGCCTGAACTTTTTTGTTCCAGGCTGACAGTATGGCCCTTTGCAAATTCCTTGAATGGAATTGACCGTAGGGTACTGCTTCGAATGATGCCACCATTTTTCCCAGCAGCCTCATGCACAGGCGTAAGGATGGCTGTCTTTTTGTACCCACTAAGTGGATCAAATCTCTCAAAGACGACCCCTTTTCTTGAGGCAAGAAAATTTTTCTCTGGTCTGAATCCAGCCTTAGCCCCAAGTATTCCAGACTTTTGACTGGTTTTAGGGCTGACTTGTCTCGGTTGATAATCCAACCGTGATATTCCAGATACTTGATTGTCTCGTGAACAACCACTTCTAGTTTTTCCACTGAGTGGTCTATCAGCAACAAGTTGTCTAGATATGCCATTATCGTTACACCTCGTGTTCTTAGATTGGCCAATAATGGGGCCAGAATTTTTGTGAACACTCGTGGTGCTGTGGCCAGACCGAAGGGTAAGGCTCTGAACTGAAAATGGCGCCCTTCTACCGCAAAGCGTAGAAATTTTTGGTGGGCTGGAAAGATGGGAATGTGCAAATAAGCATCTTTGATGTCGATCGAGGCTAACCATTCCTCCCCTTGTAGGGCAGTGGCCACCGATCGGATCGACTCCATCCGGAAAGTCCTGATATGTAGGAATTTGTTTAGCCCTTTTAGATTTAATATGGGCCTCACGTCCCCGTTTGGCTTCGGGACTGTAAAGAGGTTTGAGTAAAACCCGAACCCCCATTCTTCCAGGGGAACCTCTATAATTACTGCTTGGAGCAATAATTGTTCTAGTGCCAACAGGAGGGATCCTCTCTTCTGGGGATCCCTTGGCACGTTTGACCTTATAAAGTGGGAAGGAGGGGAGTCCTTTAACTCCAATTTGTATCCCAGACTTACTGCGGAGAGCACCCATCTGTCTCTGATCGTGTCCCGCCAGGTCTCTGTGAACAACTGAAGTCTTCCCCCCACCCGATTGAGTGGGGGCAACCCTTCATGCATTTGACTTTGGGGGAGGTTTTGTACCTCTCCTGCTCCAGGGCTTCTTGTTACCCTGCAATTGTCCCTGATTTTTACCTCCGGGATTTGACCGAGGAGGCCGTCGGAACTGTTTCACAGCCGATGTCCTAGGGACTGGAGAAGCAGGCCTCTTAAAAGAGGGACCTCTAACTCTGTTTTTAACCGGCAAAAGTGTACTTTTACCGCTGGAAATTCTCTGGATATATTTGTCCAGGTCTTCCCCGAATAAGCGTTCACCATGAAATGGGAAGCTTACCAGCAATTTTTTACAGGGAGCTTCAGCAGACCAGTTTTTGAGCCATAAAAGCCTGCGCATATGTACTACAGACAGCGTAAGGCGGGAGGCCTGATGGATTGAATCCTTTATAGCGTCCACCGCAAAGCATAAGGCTCTAGGTAGATCAGCTAGGGCAAGAGCCTGCTGATCTGGCAAGTCCCTTAAGACCTGTTTCAACTGATCCTTCACTGCTTGGCAGACCCCAATAGCTGCCACTGCTGTTTGTGTCACCAAGCCTGCTGTAGCAAAAGCAGATTTTAATAAGGACTCCAATTTTTTATCCATTGGGTCCTTGAACATTTGGACATTATCCACTGGACATGTCAGTGATTTATTCACACAAGAGATGGCTGCGTCCACTGTAGGGACCCTCCATTTTTTGATGAACTTATCCTCCATGGGATAGACCACTTGAAATCTCTTGGGAGGAGTAAATATTTTATCAGGATGCTCCCAATCCTGGTAAATGAGCCCTTCCAGTAAAGGATGGATCGGAAAGGAACAAACAGTCTGGGAAGCTTTTAGCGACCCCAACGAGGAGACAGAAGTGGATGATGGCTCCGCAAGGGGCATTTTAAATGCTGATCGGACCATGTTAGTCAGGGACTGAACCCATAATCTTTCAGCATGTGATGCTGAGAATGGCTCTTCCACTGTTGATTCCTCTACAACAGAATCAACCTCATCCTGATCCCCTTCAGGTAGGTCGATCCCTGTATGGGACTGTTGCTCCGCTAACAGGCACTCTGAGGGAGGAGACGGAGATCGAGCGCTTTTTTCCTGTGACAGGGAAGCAGCGATAAATGCTGACAATCTCTCTTCCAGCCCTCCCAGAGCTGAGGAAAAAACCTCCTCTGTTACATACACAGGAGCAGGTGAACTGAGGACAGCCACAGTACCAGGTACTCCTGAGGGTGCTCTACGGTCACTAACCTCTGATTCTTCAGGGGAGATAGGTGCAGCCAAAGCATGCCCAAGATCCTCAGAGCCCGATGGAGACCCCCTATGCTTCCTGGGATTTTTAGTCCCGGAGTTTTTAGACGGCATATTCCTAAGCCCAAAGCTGAGGTATTCCAGCCGAAATACACCACTTACTGACAATAGTCTAGCACAAATGCCGCTATAAAAACAGTTGGTGTCTACTAATGTGCCTTTCTATGGGGATGCCTGCATCAACCGCTTGCTGTATGCCTTTTTTAAATGTTTCCAGCTCTGTCTCTGCACTCCATAGCCAGCTCACAACACATAATTGTGTTTTTTAACATGCTGGGATGCCCGCACATGCGCAGAAGCGCTGCGGCGCGCACAGAGCGTCATCCCCCAAGCTCCGCCCCCTTTCCCAGCTCACCTCTATATATAGAGGCGCGTGCACGCGCATGCGCGCGGCCACGTGCGCCTTCGGCGCTAATTTTGAAGAGGGAAACTAGGGACAAGAGCCAGGGCCCCTTTTGCCGCAGGCCGGGGGACGGACGAGCATTGCAACATGGCAGAGGAAGCAGTTTCCCACAAGAGAACTCACCATCTGCCTGGACTTGCTCTGATGAAAAGAAACTAGTCCACATGACAAGAAACGTTCCACAGCGGCCTCTAGTGGATTAACACAGGTACCGCAGTCTATTATATATATTTTTTTTCTTGACCACTATTAAAATTATTACATTTTTTAGTAGTTACAGGCATGCATAATATTTAGCGGGAATACCGTTAGGTAACAGGCAGAAAGACATATTAGGCTTGGGGGTCCCCTCAATAGAACCAAGTTCCTGAGGGGCCCCCACTTACCTTTTCCCCGCCGCAGGACTCTGTTTGGCCACAGAAGCCCAAACTTCACCTATCACGGCAGGCATTGTAATTAAACCTTCAGGGACCGGGTTCCCAAGGATTCCACTCCCCTGGACCTGTATAGCACCCTGCACAGAAAACATCTTGGTCGTGGGTATGACCAGAGCTCTGGATCCCAGGGTCCAGCTCTCCTAAGAGAAGCATTACAGGCAAAACCTTGCTCTTCTCTGCAAGGCCCGGGTACCGACCGTTTAGCTATGAAGCTTTTTTGGTCGGATCCGGAATAGCTTACTGAGGCCCAAAAGAACCTGTACGCAAGCTCAGTGAAAAACACATGTTTCTTCTTGGCCAACACCTTAGACACTGGCAAAAAACTGAGGTGCTCCCGGATGGGAGGGGCTTATATAGGGGAGGGTACTTCCGGTTTTGGAAGTTGCCAGTGCCAGCACCTGAAGGTATCTATATAACCCATTAGTAATGACTATGTCGCTCTGTGTCCCGTGATGTACGAGAAAGAAATAAGGTTATAGTCTCAATACATAGGCTCTCGGGACAGAGACCATTCTGGCTTATATAACTGCAACAAGGAAAGTGACCTTCTAGGACAGAGCCATGAGAAGTATCCTGTAAAGCAGCTCAAATTGGTGCCCTTTAAGAATTGAGAGAACCAGGATAAAGTACCAGAAGAGAAAGGGGCATCAAATGAGGAACAACGCAATGTCCTGAACAACAGAATGAAGTGAATAGCCAATGGTCATTGGCGCAAAAAGGCTAAAGCCAAGAACTGACCTTTAAGGGTGCTTAGCTTCAGGCATAGATACATACCAGACTGCAAAAAACTCAAAACCTGGGGAACCAAACAGGTTTAAGGGTCAAAATGGAGCCATCTCATACCACTAAAAAAAGATTTTTTGACTTGCTAGTAAAATCCTGGTGTACAGGACATAGTTCTTTAAAACGTTACAATTAGCACTTTGCATCTACCTTCAGGTGATTAAACAAAATGCTGTTTGGTCATCCCCCATATAACCCCTCGTTTCCAAAATCCTATTTTCCTGATTATACAGTACACCACACAGACTTCTTTAAATCCTTACAACTGGGACATCCAAAAGCAGTCCAACTAAGCGATGGGCAACAGAGCCCATAAAACCGCCAAACAGTTCAAAAATGCAACAAAAAAAAACTTCGAGCAGCATCTAGCCCCTTTTGCTAGAAACTGGTGCTGGAATAGATTTAAACATTCAACATCCACTTGGAAACTGAAATGTGTGAAATGTGTTAACAGAAGTCCATCCTTGGAAATCTGAGAATCAGATGCCTGAGGCCTCAAGCCTCAAGCATCTGAGCACAGTGTGCTCTAACATCCTTCAGACTATAGGCTTAACAATGTGTCTAATCCACCTAGAAATGGTGGAACAAGATGTAACTCCATTTCTTAAGGATGCTTTAGAGCAGGATAAGAGAAAGAAAGGACAAAACCCTGGTTAAGGTTAGAAGGAACCATTGGGAGAAAGGAGGCCCTTGGCCTCAAGACAACTTCATCCCTGGGTAACACTAAGAAGTGATCCTTAACAGCATGAGGCCAGTAATTCAGAGACTCTTCCTGTAGATCTGAAAAGCCACCTTGCACGATGGGTAGGGCAAGGGAATATCGCTAAAAGGTTAAAAAGGTGGCTTTTATAGAGCCAAGAAAACCAGGAGGAGATTAGTCAGGGGAATAGATGTGAGCTACATTATGCAAAAAGGCATTACTAGAGTGAAAGGCCAAAGTTCTCTGAAAAAGAATGGCCAAGGCTGAGATTTGTCCCTTGATGGTACTCAAGGTCAAATGTTGGTCCAGACCAGACTGGAGGAAGGACAGAATACATCCCAAGTAGTACTTTCAAAGATGCAAGTTCACCAGGCAAAGGACTTCCAGTTGTGATGGTAGACTTTGCGAGAAGTTAACCTACTAGCCTTTAAGGAAGGTAGAAAGGACAGAATCTGAGAGGCCCCTGTACCTCAGGACCATTGCTTCAACAGCCATGCCATTAAAGTCAACGACCAAGAAGCAGGATGAACACTTTTCCTTGGGACATGAGGTCTGAGCAATCTGGAAGGTCTCATGGAGTATGTCTGTGTACTAGGTCCTCCTGTGCCAATTTGGATTTGGTGCAAACACTGGAATGCCCTCCATCTCAATCCTGCAAAGAGGGGGCGGAAAGGCACATACCAGACTGAGGGGTAGAGGGGTAGTTCCCCAAACTAGTCTCTACTATGAAAATAAGGACTCTCATGATACTGATAAGTAAATACCGGTATACATATTAAAAGATAAAAAAAATATTTTATTTTACATATAAAAAAAGACAATACCTGATTTCCAATAATCAATACAGAACAATATAAAATCAAGAATATTTTTTTATCTTTAATATGTATACTGTCTTATCGGTACCGATTGTCCTTATTTCCATAGTGGAGACTAGTTAAGGGAACTGTCTCTACTCCCCAATTTACAATTCACAAGGATGATGGTACGTTCTTATAATTTTATTTTTCTCCTTTTGAAATTAAAACCCTCTGAGGCTTACTCTTCCAATTTTACATATCAAACTGAAATAATACTATGAAGTAACCAGAATTTGCACTGCGAAAGTCTGAAGAATTGGGGGTCCCTGGACCTGACAAGAAACCTAACCAGTTTGTCTTAAATGATGTCAGAAGATCCAAATCCAGTTTCCCAAACCTGGGACAGAGATACAAAAATATGTATCTGTATTCTGCATCATCAAGATACCTTGTTTACTGAAAACTGCTTTCCATCGATGCGATGAGTTGCCTACAAGAAACAATGTCCTGACTGTTTGGAGGATTGAAATGAGGCTGCCTTCCCTAGGAAACCGTCGATGATATTGGAGGTATTAGCTTCAGTTGCCCGTTGTCCAGGATTCACCAAGGAGTAAAGAGCAACCATTGTCTGCTGTATACCACTGCTTGATGCACTACTAGACCCACTGGGGTCCATCTATGAGGTGAGAGGCTGGTACTACCGGGGGAGGATACGAGGATTATCTCTGTGATACTTATATAGATTGACAGATCTGGACTCCCTTACCCATCCCGTTCCCCCTCTCCCCATCTTTAACCATCCTGCTGTGTTAAAGACTGATTATATATTTATATTTCTTCTGCGGATTATCAGACACTTTTGTGCATGCATTTTTTTTATGCACTTTACGCATGGACTTCTTTATATAGTGTATATATTCTATCAATTTTACATTACGTTCACATGGACTTTTGATTACTTGCTGGATTGCATTTTATATTGCTTTTCTTATTAGATCTAGATTTTTTATCAATTTATTGTATTATTATTAGCACTTTAACCACTAGAGTAATTAGCGCTACTTCAATATTTATACACATTTTTATGGGTGCTGGCAACACTATAGAAGCTTAGCTGCTGTTTACACATTCACTTTAGCACTTTAATATTAGTATATATTTTTTGGTTGAAGACTTTGGTAGCGCATCAGTACCGCATTGTTTATCAAAATCATTGACAGCACCTTGATGAAACCGCAAGAGGTCAGAGACAAATCAATTAGAATGGTGGACAAACTGGTAATACTAAACGCCCATTGCATTCCGCAGATAGCGTTGGTGTTGCAGAAAAATGGGAACAGGCATCCTCGATGTCTGTGGAAGCTAGAAAATCCCAGAAGGGTGGAGACAATTACTGACCTGGCATTTTCCATGTAAGACCCCTTTCACACTGGGGCAGTTTTCAGGCGCTTTTGCGATAGAAATAGCCTCTGCTAAGCGCCTCCCATTCACTGCAGCGTGACTTTTCATACTCGGGTGGTGTGTTTGCGGGACGTTACCAAAAGTCCTGCAAGCAGCATCTTTGGGGTGGGTTGGGAGCGCTGTATTTAATGCTCCGAAAATGCCCTGCCCATTGAAATGAATGGGCAGTGCTTCCAAAGTGTCTTAAAAGCACTGCAAAACAGAAGTTTTTAACCCTTTTTGGGGGGGTTAAAACAGCCTCGCTAGCGGCCAAAAAGCGCATCAAAAGCACAGCTAAAACATCGCTAAAGCCCCGCTAAAACGAGAAGCGCTTTAGCACTAACAGCGGGCGCTGTCAGTGTGAAAGGGGTCTTATGCTTTTGAACCTGTAGGAACAAGTTGAGAACTTTTAGGTCCAGAATAGTTTGGACCTAATTATTGGGCTTTGGAACAGTAAACAGGTAACAGTATAAACCTTGGAACTGTTCCACTGTAGGGACCAGGAGATAGTCTCCAGGAAAAAATATACTGCTCAGCAGTCACGGGACCCGCCCATCGAAACAGAGAACAGGGCATCTTTCAGAGCATGAAATGACAAGGCAGAGTGGGAATCTCCAACTTATAGCCCTTGGAAACCACAAGTCACCCAATCACTGGGAAGATTCCTTGGCATCAGACTTGATTGGCTTGGAGGGCCATATCTTCTTAGGAAAGAATGTTCCCATCTTAAAGTGGCATTGAAAAACTAACAGGGACAAAAAGGAAAATCATTAGTGAAAGACCTACAGGTAGAGAGGTACAAGCATTTTTCCTCTGGGGAAGGAGTGTACTTTTGCCCTTTATAGGCGTTTCTTGCATGGGAGATCAGCTGACCAGTTTTTAGGCCAGAGGATCCTGCACATGTGGATATAAAAAATATTCATCCTGGAAATTTGGCGAAGAGCATTTCACTGTGGACAGAGGCATCCAAATTGATGGCATCAGGGTCATGGGACCATACGTTTGGCCCAGACTGACTGCAATAGTCTGACAGAAAGCCATGGAAGCAACCACATGTTGCACGGCGGGCCCTGCCATGACAAAAACTGCTTTAAAGAATGCCTTTAAAATACCCATTCCTCAGGGCCTATAAACATGAAACTATCCTCCATTGTGAGTGCAAAGGAACACTGTTCCATCACATGGGCTTCAACAGTTGTGCCGTTAAAGCCAGTGACTGAGAAGCAGAGTGTAGTACCAGGCCTTGAGACAAAAAGTTCACCAAGCAAGGTAATTGCCACAGAACCTCTGTTACCAGAAGATCCAGGTCATGATGAAATTAGATATTCCCTCTTGAAGGATGCAAGGCAGAATTTCCCACTGGTGAAAAGACCACTGCATATGCTGGCAGGTCCTTAGCCCTGAAAATATCAGGTCCATGTTTTGTGTTCCCCAGTGGTGACAGATCTGTTAGATAATTTCTTGGTAAAGGGATCACTTAACAGACTAGGTAGAGGGAAGAACCTCTGGGGAAATTAGGGGGGAGAACCTCTGGGGGAATTGAGGATGGAAATTGATCTGTGGGTCCTAGAAGAACTCAGCAACTTAGCAATAGCAAGAGATAAAACTATAATTCTACCACTGGAGAGAATCCAGAGAAGGGCAACAAATAAGGGGCTGGCTGGCGGGACATAGTTATTGGGAAAGACTGCAAAAACGAAACTTGTTCTACCGGATGAAAGGGCACTTATTATTATTGCAATATACACATTTTTAAATTGTGACTCTAGCATTGGTAAGAAACGATTTTATCTAAGGTCTTTAAAGGAGACACTTGATCACACATGGCCATGGACAAAAAGTGGTTAAATCTTAAACTGCATAAGGGGTTCTTTTATGTTACAGTAGTACGGATGTGGAACGTCAGGAGGGGTGTAGATAAATACAATTTTTTTTTTAGATGTGTTGAACAAACACAATGTGCAGGGATGCGTAAAATGGTAGTGACAAGAACACATGCTGACAAAAACACAGGTTAAACTTGATGGATCAGTGTCTTTATTTAACGTTATGAAATATGTAACTATGTATTGACGACTTAGAAAACATGCTTGCCATCTGTTCATCCCCAGAATGTCTGCCAACTGTTCACCCACCTAAAAGATGAGTTCCTGCCTCTTGGAGTATGGGGCAGAATAAACCTGATAAAAATGGTGTTGCTCCCCAAACTGCTCTATGTACTTTGGCATTCCCCGGTATATATCCCTCTCAAATATTTTAAATGCTTTGATTCCCTGCTCAGGCCCTTCGTGTGGGGTGGGAACAGACATAGGCTGGCCTGGCGGACCCTTAAGAATCCCACGGATTTGGGAGGAACCGCCATGCCCGACTTACACCTCTACTACACTGCATCACAGCTCTCACAACTGTTTCACATTGATAAAATCGACAGGGACAGGTTTGGGACCCTACTATGCCCTCGCTTAACACACCACACACGGGACCCTATTGCAGCAGTTGCACTAGGAGTACGAGGCACCCGCTCTACACAGGCCAAATCCACTCTACACCAATATAGAAGAATCTGGGACATTGCTATGACTAAGCTGACCATAGACCCGCTCAATGATTACACTCCCCTCTGGCATAATGGCCACCTGCCTGAGCTCTCCCGAATCCCTGACCCTGAACTGTGGTGCTCTCGGGGGGTGATTTACCTCTCACAAATTATTGCGGGCGGCAACATCAAATCTTTCCCTGCTCTCCAAGATGAGTTTGCGCTCCCCGACAGTATGTACTTCAGATACATTCAGGTACACCACGCCCTTACTACACAATTTCGGGGGGCATTGCCACAGTCTTCCCCTAACTCCGTCATGGCCATAGTTAAGGGCACAGACCCCCAGAAGCTCATCTCCTATTTCTACAATATGCTGCTCACACCTTCCTCTACAAAACTAGCGTATGCTCTTAAGCCCCGATGGGAGAGGGAGGTGGGGGACCTTGGAGATGAGGAATGGAGTGAGGCCCTAGACACCTGCAAGGAGGCTTCCCCAAAACTCTCGGATAGACTCACCCAAATATACATTACCCATAGATCTTATCTCACTCCGCTTCGGGTCTCCAGATATAAGAAGGACCTTCCCAACACCTGCCCCATGTGTACGCGGGAGCTGGGTACGTTCTTCCATTTAATCTGGTCCTGCCCTGTGATCCAGTGCTATTGGAAGCAAATAGTGGACTTCCTCCATGATAATATGGGCTCACCTCTTACGCTGGACCCACGGGCATGCTTACTGGGCATTTACCCAGGCCCAGAAATGGATAAGTTCACTAAAGCGTTTCTTCAGGAGACACTTTTTTCAGCAAGGAAAATGATAGCGAGGAAGTGGATGAGATCATCCCCACCGACCATGGCCGAATGGAAAGCTGATGTTAACGGAGCCCTTCCTTATCGCAGATTTATGTATATTAATAGAGGGTGCCCGACTAAGTACAATAAGATATGGGACAGGTGGCTAGGAGTTTTGGACACCCTCTCCTAGTGGTTCTTAGTGTACCCCCCAAATGTATGTGACCCTCTTTCACTATACTGTACTCAAGTTTACCAATTACGTGTGCATGCAGGTCGATAACATGCACACGTAATTGGTAAACTTGAGTACAGTATAGTGAAAGAGGGTCACATACATTTGGGGGGTACACTAAGAACCACTAGGAGAGGGTGTCCAAAACTCCTAGCCACCTGTCCCATATCTTATTGTACTTAGTCGGGCACCCTCTATTAATATACATAAATCTGCGATAAGGAAGGGCTCCGTTAACATCAGCTTTCCATTCGGCCATGGTCGGTGGGGATGATCTCATCCACTTCCTCGCTATCATTTTCCTTGCTGAAAAAAGTGTCTCCTGAAGAAACGCTTTAGTGAACTTATCCATTTCTGGGCCTGGGTAAATGCCCAGTAAGCATGCCCGCGGGTCCAGCGTAAGAGGTGAACCTGTATGTACATATTGCCAAATAAAAATCTTTTTTTTGAAAAAGATGAGTTCCACTTCTCAGGCTGCCATGGTGATTGATGTATGCCACCACCAAGGCATTGTCTCACCTCCAAGTGAGAGGTCCAGTATAGCAGAGACATTCTAATGGCATGAATTTCAAGCAGGTTGGTGGCCATACTGGATTCCTCTGGGGATAAAACGATCTTGTAGTAAAAGATTGCCCAAGTTGCCTCTCTAACCATAGAGGCCTGTGTCCAAGGTCAGAATCTGTGGCAGGGCAGAATGGACTTGCCCAATGTTGTGTAATGGCACTTGTAATCTCTGACTACTTTTATAATTTCTGAATAAACATTACTGAAAACAAAAACACACACAAAAAGACAAACAAAACCAACAAGCTTGCATGTAACAAAAAGCTACTGTTAAAGTGGTTGTAAACATCAGTCATGGAATTTGAAATAAGCACATGTATCTGTAGTGTTTACTCATCTCTCTCCAAAGCTTTAAGACCCCTTTCATACTGAGGGCGTTTTGCAGGCGCTATAGCATTAAAAATAGCGCCTGCAATCCACCCTAACTCTGCCCTAAAACAGCTGCTCTATTCACTCCAGTATGAAAGCCGAGGGCTTTCACACTGGAGCGGTGCGCTGGCAAGGCGTCAGAAAAAGTCCTGCCAGCAGCTTCTTTGGAGTGCATTAGAAGCGGTGAACTCACTGCTCCTAATGCGCTCCTGCCCATTGAAATCAATGGGCAGCACCGCCGGCAAAACGCCGCTGTAGCGGCCCATTGCGGGCGGTTTTAACCCTTTCTCACCCTGGCCGAGAAAGGGTTAAAACCGCCTGCAATGCGCCACTTTACCGCCAACGCTATGGGTGGCACAGTGTGAAAGGGGTCTAAGTGTGGTTCCTCTCTGGTGCTTCGTTCTTCTGTTATCAGCATGAGTCACCTGGAGTTTCCCCAGACGCATGAGAAAAATTAGCATTGGGAAAGGAGGGGGGAGGAAGTGCTCAGAATGGAGCTTGTCTATTTACAACACAGTTATTCTGCTGTGTGGAGGGGGTGTTCCTTTCCTTCAATCCGCTCTCACACACTGTAACTGCAGTCTCTCCACCCTCTGCTCTGTGCTGCTGACAGATGACGGAATTTTTTTACACAAGGGGGTGTAGAGAGCAGAAGACTGCAGATAAACAAGTCAAACCTATGTAGGAGGATTTGTTTAACCACTTTGCGCCCGTCATACGACTTATGACGGCCGCAAAGTGGTTCTTAAATGCCGGGAGGCCGTCATACGGCCTCCGCTCCTTCGGCCACTGGGGGGCGCGGGAGCGCAGCCAGCGGCACGCGCGTGCGCCCGGTGCATCACTGAGATGCCGATGCGCGTGCCTGGCGGCCGCGATGTCCGCCAGCCACCCGCGATCGGCCTGTACACAGACAAGGACATGGATCTGTGTGTGTGAACACACAGATCCATGTCCTGTCAGGGGAGGAGACCGATGCTGTGTCCCTTGTACATAGGGACACAGATCAGTTACCTCCCCCAGTCAGTCCCCTCCCCCCACAGTAGCAATCACTCATAGGGAATACATTTAACCCCTTCCCCGCCCCCTAGTGTTAACCCCTTCCCTGCCAGTCACATTTATACAGTAATCAGTGCATTTTTATAGCACTAATCGCTGTATAAATGTGAATGGTCCCAAAAATGTGTCAAAAGTGTCCGATGTGTCCGCCGCAGTATCGCAGTCATGATAAAAATCGCTGATCGCCGCCATTACTAGTAAAAAAAAAATAATAATAAAAAAAATGTCAGAATTCTATCCCCTATTTTGTAGACGCTATAACTTTTGCGCAAACCAATATACGCTTATTGAGATTTTTTTTAACCAAAAATATGTAGAAGAATACGTATCGGCCTAAACTGAGAAAAAAATAGTTTTTTAAAAGAAAAATTGGGATATTTATTATAGCAAAAATCAAAAAATATTGTGTTTTTTTTCAATATTGTCGCTCTTTTTTGGTTTATAGCGCAAAAAATAAAAACCGCAGGAGGTGATCAAATACCACCAAAAGAAAGCTCTATTTGTGGGAAAAAAAAGGACGTCAATTTTGTTTGGGAGCCACGTCGCACAATTGTCCGATAAAGCGACGCAGTGCCGAAAGCTGAAATTTCGCCTGGGCAGGAAGGGGGTATATGTGCCCAGTAAGGAAGGTGTTAAACTCTGTATCATCTGAGGCTGTTCACTTCACTCGGTATACAGTGCATCCGGAAAGTTTTCCCAGCACTTCACTTTTCCCACATTTTGTTATATCACAGCCTCATTACAAATTTTTAATTCATTATTTTGTTCAAATTCTACAAACAATACCCCATAATGACAACATGAAAGAAGTTTGTTTGAAATCTTTATAAATTTATTAAAAATAAAAATAGAAAAAAAAATAAAAAAATCACATGTACGTAAGTATTCACAGCCTTTGCCATGACACTCAAAATTGAGCTCAGGTGCATCCTGTTTCCACTGATCATCCTAGAGATGTTTCTGCGGCTGGGTTCACACTGATACGACACAACATTCATCCGACTTTCATCTTACTTTGCTCTGCGACATCAGTCCTACATTGATCCTACATTGGTCCGACATTCATCCGACATTCATGAACAGGATACTACTTTGATCCGACATTGTGCTAGTCTGACTTGTCCTTTGACCAATCAAAACAATCCCAGGGTGAGATAAATTCCTTTTACTGCTGCTGTAGGCCTGGTTCACACTGGGGCGACAAACGCTCCGACATTGGGAGCTCATGTCGCATGACGTGTGAAAATCAATGTTTCCCTATGGGAGCCGTCTTAACTGGTCCGACACATGTCGGTCCGACTTTGAAAATGCTCCCTGTACTACTTTGGTCCGACTTTGATCCGACTTCAGCCCATTGACTATCATTGAAGTCGGATCAAAGTCGGACCGCAGTCTTGCATGGTCCGACTTTGGCATGCGACTTGTGCTGTACTGCTCTTGAGGGGGAACTCCAGGCCAAATTTTAAATAAAAATCCGGCGTGGGTTCCCCTCCAGGGGCATACCGGGCCCTTGGGTCTGGTCTGGATTTGAAGGGGCGCCCCTACGCCGAAAAAACGGCGTGGGGGTCCCCCCAAAATCCAAACCAGACCCTTATCCGAGCACACAACCTGGCCGGCCGCAGGGGAAGAGGGGGGGACGAGAGAGCGGCCCCCCCTCCCTCCTGAACCGTACCAGGCCGCATGCCCTCAACATGGGGGGTTTGGTGCTCTGGGGCAGGGGGGCGACCTGCGGCCCCCCCCACCCCAGAGCACCCTGCCCCCATGTTGATGAGGACAGGGCCTCTTCCCGACAACCCTGGCCGTTGGTTGTCGGGGTCTGCGGGCGGGGGGCTTATCGGAATCCGGGAGCCCCCTTCAATAAGGGGGTCCCCGGATCCCGCCCCCCCACCCTATGTGAATGAGTATGGGGTACATCGTACCCCTACCCATTCACCTGGTGGACAAAAAATTGCAATAAAAAAACACTACACGGGTTTTCAAAGTAATTTATTGCACAGCTCCGGGGGTCTTCTTCCGACTTCCGGGGGTCTTTTCCGACTTCGAGGGTCTCCGGTGTCGTCTCCCGCTCTCCGGTTCTTTCTTCTGCCGGGCCTCCGCTAACTTCTTTTTAGCTCTCTTGCTAACAGAGGCCTGGTCTTCCCCGTTGTCTCGTCCGGCTTTCCGTTGTCCTTCTGGCGGCCCCTCCACTAACTTCTTTTTAGCTCTTTCGCTAGTGGAGGGGCCGGGCTTCCCGTCGCCGTCGGCTTCTTCTTCCCTCTTCTCCTCCTCGATGTTGACGCGTCGCTTCTTCCCGCTGTAATACTGGCTCTCCGCTCCGCATTAATATAGGCTTCTCATGACGTCACAGTCACATGTTCCAGGGCACATGGCCCCGGAGCATGTGACTGTGACGTCATGGGAACATGTGACTGTGACGTCATGAGAAGCCTATATTAATGCGGAGCGGAGAGCCAGTATTACAGCGAGAGGAAGCGACGCGTCAACATCGAGGAGGAGAAGAGGGAAGAAGAAGCCGACGGCGACGGGAAGCCCGGCCCCTCCACTAGCGAAAGAGCTAAAAAGAAGTTAGTGGAGGGGCCGCCAGAAGGACAACGGAGAGCCGGACGAGACAACGGGGAAGACCGGGCCTCTGTTAGCAAGAGAGCTAAAAAGAAGTTAGCGGAGGCCCGGCGGAAGAAAGAACCGGAGAGCGGGAGACGACACCGGAGACCCTCGAAGTCGGAAAAGACCCCCGGAAGTCGGAAGAAGACCCCCGGAAGGCGGAAGAAGACCCCCGGAGCTGTGCAATAAATTACTTTGAAAACCCGTGTAGTGTTTTTTTATTGCAATTTTTTGTCCACCAGGTGAATGGGTAGGGGTACGATGTACCCCATACTAATTCACATAGGGTGGGGGGGCGGGATCCGGGGACCCCCTTATTGAAGGGGGCTCCCGGATTCCGATAAGCCCCCCGCCCGCAGACCCCGACAACCAACGGCCAGGGTTGTCGGGAAGAGGCCCTGTCCTCATCAACATGGGGGCAGGGTGCTCTGGGGTGGGGAGGCCGCAGGTCGCCCCCTGCCCCAAAGCACCAAACCCCCCATGTTGAGGGCATGCGGCCTGGTACGGTTCAGGAGGGAGGGGGGGCCGCTCTCTCGTCCCCCCCTCTTCCCCTGCGGCCGGCCAGGTTGTGTGCTCGGATAAGGGTCTGGTTTGGATTTTGGGGGACCCCCACGCCGTTTTTTCGGCGTAGGGGCGCCTGTTGAAATCCAGACCAGACCCAAGGGCCTGGTATGCCTCTGGAGGGGAAACCCACGCCGTTTTTTTAATTTAAAATTTGGCCTGGAGTTCCCCTTCAAGATTCATACCAAACACAGTGCCTGATATTGGCGGGGATCCAAGTCGGATCCCCGTTCATTGAAAGTCGGACATATGTCGGCTTCATGTCGCAGGGCAAAGTCGGATCCAAAGTAGGACAGATGTCGTGTCGCACTAGTGTGAACCCAGCCGTAATCACCATGTCGGATGTCAAATGTCGGATGGTTAGGACAAGGATCCTACTTTGATCCGACTTCAATGATATTCAATGGGCTGAAGTAGGATCAAAGTCGGACAGAAGCAGTACAGGGAGCATTTTTAATGTCGGACCGACTTGTGTCGGACCAGTTAAGACGGCTCTCATAGGGAAACATTGATTTTCACACGTCATGCGACATGAGCTCCTAATGTCGGAGCGTTTGTCGGACAAGTGTGAACCAGGCCTGCAACTTGATTGGAGTCCACCTGTGATAAATTCAGTTGATTGGATAGGATTTGGAAAGGCAAACACCTGTCTTTATAAGGTTCCACAGGTAACAGTGCATGTCAGAGCACAAACCAAGCCATGACGTCCAAGGAATTGTCTGTAGGGACAGAATTGTATCAAGGCACAGATCTGGGGAAGAATACAGAAAATTTTCTGCAGCATTGAAGGCCCCAATGAGCACAGTGGCCTCCATCATCCATAAATAGAAGAAGTTTGGAACCACCAGAACTCTTCCTAGAGCAGGCCGCCCGGCCAAACTGAGCGATCGGGGGAAAAGGGACATAGTCGGGGTGGTGACCAAAAACATGGCCACTCTGACATAGCGCCAGCGTTTCTCTGTGGAGAGAGGAGAGCCTTCCACAACAACCACCATCTAGGCTTGTATGGTAAGGTGGCCAGACGGAAGTCACTCCTCAGTAAAATCACATGACAGCCCATCCGGAGTTTGCCAAAAGGCACCTAAAAAGGACTCTCAGACCAGGAGAAACAATATTCTCTGGTCTGATGAAACAAAGATTGAACTATTTGGCAAGCGCCATGTCTGGAGAAAACCAGGCGCCACTCATTACCTGGCCAATACCATCCCTACAGTAAAGAATGGTGGTGGCCGCATCATGCTGTGGGGATGTTTTCAGGGGCAGGAACTGGGAGACTAGTCAGAATGAGCCCAGACTTGAACCCAATTGAACATCTCTGGAGAGATCTGAAAAGGGCTGTGCACTGACGCTCCCCATCCAACCTGATGGAGCTTGAGAGGTCCTGCAAAGAAGAATGGGAGATCCTGCCCGAAAATAGGTGTGCCAAGCTTGTAGCATCATACCCAAAAAGACTTGAGGCTGTAATTGTTGCCAAAGGTGCTTCAACAAAGTATTGAGCAAAGGCTTTGAATACTTATGTACATGTGATTTCTTTTTTTTATAAATTTGCAAAGATTTCAAACAAACTTCTTTCACATTGTCATTCAGGGGTATTGTTTGTAGAATTTTTAAGAAAATAATGAATTTAATCCATTTTGGAATAAGGCTGTAACATAACAAAATGTGGAAAAAGTGTAGCGCTGTGAATACTTTCCGGATGCACTGTATGTGAGGGTTTACCACCACTTTAAGCGTATGTCTCTGCAATACAAGGCCATTTCCTCCGGTTTTGTACTTTTAGAGACCCTGCAAGTACAGAAAAATACCTGTTGATTTGAAAGAAATTTGTGACGTCTGTCCAGTTTTCTTTTTATAGGCTTCTCTGACCTATAGTAATAGAGTTGGATATGATCTCACATCATTGGTGTGCCATTTCCTGCTTTCCTACTTAGACCAAACTACTCTCCCTGCTTCCCCACATAAAGGCTAATCGCAAGTAGTAGTTTGTCACAGTGAACTGGACATGCTCCATAATTTTAAAGAGGTTTTGCAGCTTATCCAAGCCACTTCTACAGAACTGAAGATGTGGCTTAGATAAGCTGTGAAACATCTTCAATATTAGGCCCCGTGCATATATCACGTAGTAGGAACATTGGTTCCCACACACAATTTTAAAAGTGAGATTCACACATGTTTCTGTGTCTCACATATAGGGCAGCTTATTCACTTTAATAGGTTGCGCTATGCATATTTGTCGCACAGGTTTTGGCATTCAACAAAGTTGCACCATGTTGGGGTGCCATAGGAATAGCACTCAAACATGCACTGTGCTTTGCCACGATTTAGAATCATGGGCAGAATCTCACAGATTCTGCGCGCAATTCCTAGTTGCCCGAATGTGAACGGGGTCTTAAAGAGCAAGTCCAGTGAAATATGACACAATGTACACACGATCCGAAAATCGGACGACAGATCGTCCATTTCTTTTGGCATGCTAGTTGCATATCGAAAATTGAGAGGTTACTAAAGTTACGAAAATTCTTGTACGACAGAATAAAAAAATTTAGAAGTAATTTTATTACTATTCTATTTTTCGGGCGACAACTGTACTGATTAAACGAAAACCGTACGATCTGGTATCATGCGAGGAAAATTTTTGTGCGTGTCCGATCGAATAATATCGGATGAACTGTCGCAAATTTTCTCTCGAAAGCTCTGTACTAACAATTCGATTATCGTACAATCGAAAGCAGTATTTTCGGTCCGATTTTCAGATTGTGTGTATGGGCTATTACTGCTACTAGCTATACCATGACCTGGATAAATACCTGTCACAGACATTTAATGTAAGCTAACCATTCTCTAGTGCCGCGATAAGAACTAGGAGGGACAATTACTTGGATAACATGGGAAATGTTCACAAGACATTGGATAGCTTTAGATTCCTGACAATGTTTTTTTTTAGTACTTATCGAACAGATATAACCAAATGCTTTTAATGGTATATTTAACAGATCAAAACAAAGCTAATAAGAGAAGTCCATTGTTCTAGATTACATACACTTTAAATGTGACAGATTTTCACATTAAATAATACATATGCTAACCATAAAAATCATGCTAAATAAATAATTATTATGCTAACCATAATACGTACATCAGTATCCAGGAGATTGAGCATGCTGGTCTCTGCTACATCTTTATACTCAACAAACTTTTCCCAAGCTTGTCGCAGCTCCTCATCTGGTATTTTCCCCTGACGCTTTTTTTTGTAGTCATAATCCAACCTACGACCTTCAAGTTTCTTCAGGTGATGCTGGGAAAATGAAGACAATTTTACAATTAAAGGGGGCTTTCTGGTTATGGGGAACGACCTGCAAATTAGTTTCTAACCCCCCCCAAAAAAAAATGTCTGTCTGCATGCAATACACTTTCCGAACATCTGCAAGTCACAGGTGCAATGACAGTTGTTCAATGGAATAATTTCTCATAACACAAATATATCTCCCTGTTCTTGGAGTGACCTCACCTCTTGCAAATGCCACCTCAAAATAAAAATAATGCAACACAGTAAGAGTAAATTAAAAAAAAATTATACACATTTATGCTAAAGTGATTGTAGTCTCATTTTTTTCAATTAAAATAACAAACATGTTATACTTCCCTCCTCTGTGCAGTGATTTTGCACAGGGCAGGCCAGATCCTCCTCTTCTCAGGTTCCTGGCTGGAGCTCCTGGCCCCTCCCTCCTGTTGAGTGCCCCCACAGCAAGCAGCTTGCTATGGGGGCACCCGATCCGAGCCGCAGCTCTGTGTATTCAGACAAGGAGCCATGCCTAGGCCCTGCCCCCTCTCTCTCCTCATTGGCTAACTGAGTTTGAGTGACAGCAGAGGGAGCCAATGGTGCTGCTGCTGTGGTCTCAGCCAATCGGGAGGGACAGTCCCAGATGACCGAGGTATTCGTGGACATCGTTGGATCAAGAAGGGGCTCAGGTAAGTATTAGGGGGGCTGATGCACACAGAAGGCTTTTTATCTTAATGCATAGACTTTACAACCCCTTTAAAGCAGTATTAACCACTTCAGCCCCGGGAAGGTTTTACCCACTTCCTGACCAGGCCATTTTTTGCGATACGGCACTGCGTCGCTTTAACTGACAATTGTGCGGTCGTGCGACACTGTACCCAAATAAAATTTATGTCCTTTGTTTGCCACAAATAAAGCTTTCTTTTGGTGACATTTGATCACCTCTGCGGTTTTTATTTTTTGTGCTATAAACAAAAAAAGACCAACAATTTTGAAAAAACAATATATTTAACTTTTTGCTACAATACATAAAAAAATCAAAAAATGTAAATGTAAAAAAAAACAAAAAACGTCCTCATCAATTTAGGCCAATATGTATTCTGCTGCATATTTTTGGTAAAAAAATTCCCAATAAGCATATATTGATTGGTTTGCGCAAAAGCTATAGCGTCTACAAAAATAGGGGATTTATTTAGGGACTTTTCTTTTTTTTTAATTGTTTTTCTGGTAATGGCGGCGATCTGCAATTTGTAGCGGGACTGCGACATTGCAGTGGAAAAATCTGACGCCAAGTGACACGTTTTGGGGACCAGTGTCACCAATACAGTGATCAGTGCTAAAAAAAAAAGTGCACTGATCTCTGTATAAATGACACTGGCAGGTAATGGTTATTACCATTAACACAAATTTTGCAATATATGCTTGCGGACTATCATGTCCCTTTGTACCATGTATACCTATTTTTGCTTTCATGTCCACATGGTCCACCGGGTGGCACTATGTGTTTCCCTGTGGAGTCTATGCATACACCACCCGGCAGGTAGGCTCCACCCGCGTATGGCTGGTGGACAGCGCTGGAGGTTTCACTTCCTGTTATCCTCACGTCCTGTTTGCGAGGAGGAACTCCTACCCATTCTCAATGTGTCCTTTGACACGGTTGGGGAATTTTTCAGGCTGGTGACGCTCCGGTGCGTGACCCCGCCCCTAGGGGTGGAGTTGCGCCGCACCGTCAGAGAACCGCCCTGTTTCTGGCCCCAGCCGCTCGCAATGCAACGATTGGAACCCAGCATCTCCCCCTCCGAGGATTGGCTCCCTCGGTGGGATACTCCATATATAAACCATTCACACCTGGCAGGTCTGTCTCGGATCCAGCACAGCCGTTGTGGTGGAATGTCTGCACCAGCATGTTCAAAGGTATTGTAATTGACAGGAAGATTGTGTTCCTGTTTCACTATCATAAAGTTCCATGTGCCTTTACGTAGCCATTTTAAGGAATTGTATGTTAATATGCCTCCCTTCTTGGCTTAAGATATAGGGTTTTTCTTGTGGATGTTTACAAACTACTCATATGGAGTGCACACTCATCCACCTGGTGTCTCCATGTGGATCATTTCAGCCACTGTGGGATTACCCATTGTTTCATATCCTCGTTCCTAATTTTTGTTTTGTTAATCTCCATGTACCGTATATACTCGAGTATAAGCCGACCCGAATATAAGCCGAGGCACCTAATTTTACCACAAAAAACTGGGAAAACGTATTGAGTATAAGCCTAGGGTGTCCATCTCCATGCCTCACTGTGCCTCATTTTGCCTCACTGTGCCCATGCCTCACTGTGTCCATGCCTCACTGTGCCCATGACTAGACAGACGTTTAACATGGGAGTCTATGGAAGGGGCCTACATGTGTGTCAAGTCCAGGAGACCTATGACCGGCCTGTACCGGGTCCCCAAAATTCACCAGAGAAATTACAGTTTAACATGGAAGTCTATGGAAGGGGTGCCCAGATTTGAAAAATCGGTGCTCTCCGGCCGTAGGTCCTCCAGACAAAAAACGTTGCACACTTATAGAGGAGAAAGGGGCCTACATGTGTGCCAAGTTTCGGGTCCAGGAGACCTATGACCGGTTTGTACCGGGTCCCCAAATTTCACCAGAGAAATTACAGTTTAACATGGAAGTCTATGGAAGGGGTGCCCGGTTTTCAAAAATTGGTGCTCCCCGGCCGTAGGTCTTCCGGACAACAAACTTTGCACACTTGTAGAGGAAGAGTGGGGCTATATGTGTGCCAAGTTTGGGGTCCAGGGGACCTACAGCCGGCCGGTACCGGGTCCCCAAAGTCTGGGAGATCAGGCGCAAAAAGGTGACTCAAGTATAAGCCGAGGGGGGCATTTTCAGCACACAAAAAAGTGCTGAAAAACTCGGCTTATACTCGAGTATATACGGTAATTAGAATCCCAAAGCATTGAAACATATTAAGGTTGGACATCTATATAGATACGGTAAGTATTCAAACAGCCTTGAATACATTATAAATCTACTCTGTGAAATTAATGGTCCTGTTTACATAATGTATTGCAGTGTCACTAGGTTTATATTTCAGAAAGAGAAAGAAAGAAAGTCACCCAAAGTATAATCTCCCTTGATGAAGGAATATATACGAATAATTCTGAAAACATGACTCTGGCAGTGCTTATTTGTGTAATATGTACATTTTGTACACATTGTGCATTTTATACTATTTTGCATACAAGGCTAAGTTTATATTTTTATCATATTTTGTACTCAATAAAAGTGGCATTTTTTTGCCTTTTAAAAAACACATTTACTTCTCATAGATCCCCTGCCTTTAAAAGTCCAAGGGGGCTGTCCTTTTGCATCTTGATGCACGTTTTCCCTATCAACATCCAAGGACTGGTAAGCTGAAAAGTATTAAATTGTTGTTCTTGGGTAAAGATTAGAATTAAAACAATGCCTCTTCTTTTCCTCCTTGATTTCTTTCTTCTCCCCCTTCCTCGGTTATGTTATCTACATTTAATATAAATTTGGTTGTCTTTAACCACTTGCCGCCCGCCCTATTACAGAATGACGGCGGCAAAGTGGTTTCAATATCCTGACCGGACGTCATATGACGTTGGCAGGATAACAAGCAGCTGCGCGCCCCCGGGGGCGCGCATCGCGGCGATCGTTGTTGCGGGGTGTCAGTCTGACACCCCACAACACTGATCTAGTGATCAGCCGTGTCCAATCACGGCTGATCACGATGTAAACAAGAAGAGCCGGCGATTGGCTTTTCCTCACTCGCGTCTGTCAGGGGGGGTTTGTGCTGATCGATTATCAGCGCAGCCCCCCCGAGGATGCCCACACTGGACCACCAGGGATGCCACCAGACCACCAGGGATGCCCACCACCAGGTATGCCACCCTAGACCACCAGGGATGCCAATCAGTGCCCCTAATGGATGCCAATCAGTGCCCACAATGGATGCCAATCAGTGCCCACAATGGATGCCAATCAGTGCCCACAATGGATGCCAATCAGTGCCCACAATGGGCATCACTTATTGGCAGGCATTATTGTTTGGCACTGATTGGCATTCATCATTACAGTACATCAGTTCCGTTACTGTATCCCAGCTCCGTTTGTACTCAGACCAGACGTAACGAGTTGTCCAACTCGTTACATCCGGTCGGAGTACAAACGGAGCTGGGATACAGGCTAGAAGTGAGGCATCACATGTGCGGACCAGACATCCATTTGAGTACCTTTTAATATGGCTGGATTAGCTCAGTGCGGGCTTCAAGGCACACTAATATGTGAGTGCACAGAAATAATAGGATTTTTGTACTCACCGTAAAATCCATTTCTCTGAAATCAATGGACCGACACGGCGGCTCTTATCACTGAACGTGTAGGTATATGTCCCTGCTTGCAGGAGAAGACCTAGGCAGAATGTTAAATGTTAAAACATTCTAGAACAAACCAGAGCTGAACAGCCCCGCACAGGGGGGCGGTCCCTCCGGACATTACCCTCCCACCTGCAGCTAGCAGACCTCAGTTCGTAACAAAGCAGTACAAACTAAAAAGGAAGGGTGGGTGCCGTGTCGGTCCATGGATATCAGAGAAATGGATTTTACGGTGAGTACAAAAATCCTATTTTCTCTTATCATCCATGGACCGACACGGCGGCTCTTATCACTGAACGTGTGGGATGTCCCAAAGCAGTGTCAAGAGGGATGGGAGCAGTATAAATGGAAAAACCAAAAAACTTCACTCCAAACAAGGCAGAGCTCCTCAACGGAGGAGTTGCCACTTTTAACAGCGGCCTGCAACACCTTGCGGCCGAAGGAAGCATCCGGAGATGCAACCACATCAACCCTATAAAACTTAGAAAGGGTATGATGAACAGACGACCAGGTCACCGCCTTGCACACCTGTGCAACCGACGCCTGATGTCGGAAAGCCCAGGAAGCACCAATTACCCTGGTGGGAAGTGCCGTAACCGGAAGGAGAGGCGCTCGCCCCATGAGAGCATAGACTTGAATGACGTTTATCCAATCCACCTAGAAAATGGTGGCAGACGAAGCCGCTTGGCCCTGTTTTTTGACCAGAGATAGACAGTCAACAGAGAGTCAGACTTCCGAGGGAAGCAGTAGCAGACAGGTACACCCGCAAGGCTCGTACCACATCCAAAGCGTGCCGCGCAAACTCTCTGGGAGATAGGACAATGTCCTCGTTTAGGTGAAAGGTCAAGATCACCTTTGACAAAGAGAAAGTCGCGGATGCAACCCCGCCTCATCTTCATGGATGACTAAATATGGCGACTTGCAGGACAAGGTCGCCAACTCAGACACTAGTCTAACAGAAGTGATTGCCACTAAAACGGCCACCTTCTGAGACAAAGTCAAGAGGGGAATAACCCTGATATTCTCAAAAGGAGGTTCCTGGAGAACCGAGAGTACCAATTCCGATACCACGGGGGGGAGAGGAGACTTGACAGGAGGGAGCACATGGCGGACCCTCTGCAGGAGGGAGCACATGGCGGACCCTCTGCACAAGGGTGCTAACCAAGGAATGACCCGCTAGTGGTTGCTGAAAGAAGACGGCCAAGGCCAAAATCTGACCCTTAATGATACTCAAAGCGAGCTTTTGGGCCACTCCATGCTACAGGAAACGCAGGATTTTTAGGGACGGAATACGTCCGAGGACGTCAGTCCAGCTCTTCGCACATGGCGATGTAAGCTTTCCAGGTATGGTGATAGATCATCCTGGAGGAAGACTTCCGTGCCCTTAACATGGACAAAATGACCGAGACCGAGAGAACTCAGTCTCTCAACACCTGGCTTTTAACAGCCATGCCGTCAAGGCCAGAGACTGTAAAACAGGATGAAATATAAGACTTTGAGACAGAAAGTCCTCCCTTATTGGCAACCGCCAGGGAACGTCCGCGACGAGACGTACCTGATCGGTGTACCAGTGAAGCCGAGGCCAATCCGGAGCAATGAGGATCACCGGAATTTCCTCAGTCGCCACCCTGCGGCAGCAGGCGAGGGAGCAACTGCAGCGGAGGATAAATGTATATCAGGTGATAATGACCCCATGGGCCACTAACGCCTCTGAGGCATCCGCCCAAGGATCCCTGGATCTGGCCACAAACCTCGACACCTTGCGATTGAGTCGAGAGGCCATCGGGTCCACCTCCGGCGTGCCCCACCGTCTGTGTTGCAAAGGCAAGGACCACTCTCCCTGGTCCAGCGTCTGGCGACTCAAATAGTCTGCCAGTTCTATGCCCGGAATGTAAACGGCCGATAGAGCCGGCACGCTTCTTTTAGCCCACTTCAGGGTACGGGGGACCTCGGAAGCCGCAGCTGAGCTCCGAGTTCCCCCTTGATGGTCGACATACACCACCGCCGTGACTTTGTCCGACTGGATCCTAATGGAGCGATCCTGCAATCTCTCAGACCACGAGGAGAGGCACAGTCTGATTGCCCGTATTTCCAGAACATTGATCGGCAAACGGGCTTCGTCCGGAGTCCAAGCTGCTGGGCCAACAGGACTCCCCAGACTACACCCCAGCCCTTCAGGCTGGCGTCCGTAGTGAACACCGTCCATTGGACGGGGAGGAACGACTTCCCGGACCGAAGAGCCGGGGACCCCAACCACCATGTCAGGGACGCCCTGACCAGGTGACTCACCTGGATCGGAAGATCCAAAGACAACAGGGATTTGTCCCAAGTGAACAAGATCTCCTTCCGCAATGCCCTGGAGTGAGATTGGGCATACGGAACAGCCTCGAAGGAGGCCACCATGAGTCCCAGGACTCTCATGCAAAACGGATTGACGACCATTTTCGGGATGTCAGCACCCGCACTGCAGACTGAAGTGTCAGTAACTTCCCCGGGAGGTAGGATACCTTTGCCTCCAAGGAGTCTAGAAACAGACCTAGATACTCCAGACGTTGAGTCGGTACCAAGACTGACTCCTGAATGTTCAGGAACCACCCGAAGTCTCTGAGGGTCTGACTGACGATAGTCACACTGTCTTCTAATTCTGAGCCATTTCTTGCTCTGAGAAGAAGATCGTCCAGATAGCCCACGACAGCGATGCACCGCCATCTCAGCAAGGCTAGAACCGGCGCAAACACCCTCGGTGCCAAGGCTAGGCCGAAGGAAGAGCCACAATTTGATAGTGGACTTCACCGATCTCAAGCGTAGAAACTTCTGGTGACTTGCGCAGATCGGAACATGCAAGTAGGCGTCCTTGATGTCCAAGGTTGCCAGAAAATCCCCTTGACGGAGTGTATGGATCACCGTGCGAATGGATTCCATGCGGAACTTTTGCACCTTCACGAAGGCATTCAGGACCTGAGGTCCAAGATAGGCCGAACCCCGTCCCTTTGTTGCGACGACAAACGAAATCGAGTAGAATCCCTGAAAACACTCCTGTGACGGAACCGGCACAATCACTCCGGAACTCCAACCTGAATAGGCCCTATAGGGCCGCCTGACAGGCAGGAAGGAGAGGAAGATTTGAGGGAAGAATCTGTCTGGTATTAGGAACGGAACCTATCCTGTAACCTGAGGTGATCACCTCGCACACTTACCGGTAGGAGATCCGGGAGGTCCAACGATCCGTAGACCTGCAAAGTCTTCCCCCCTACCCCAGAGTCGGGTGGGGGCAAGACTTCACGCGGAGGCGGGCTTGGGAACCGGTTTGTTCGGCATACGCACCCAGGGGCGCTCGTGTCCACCAGCCGTACCGCTGTCAGTCTGGGAGGGCCTCCCTGTTGACTGACGAAAAAAATAACTTTTTTGCTGGAAAGGAAGGACCCTGCTTACGGCGGCCTCCTTACCCTTGCTAGCCTGAGGAAGAACAGTGCTTTTACCTCCCGTGACATCCTTGATGATGTCATCCAGCGCAGCACCGAAAAGCCTACCAGCTTTAAATGGTAAATCCGTCAGAGGCTTTTTTGAAGCTAGGTCAGCAGACCAGCATTTCAACCAGATCAGACAACGCAATACCACCGCCAAGACAGAGGCCCTGAGTTATAAGGGGCCGCCTCAAACGTGGCGTCGCCGCATAAACCAGGCCCTGCTCCATTTGTGGGCCAGAGCAATAGTGTCTGGGGGAAGATTATGCTCCTGTACAGTTTGGCGCAATTTTTTTTGCCCAACCCGTAATTGTTGGAGACACAAGGGTCGCCGCTACCACAAGCCGTAGGGCGGACCCCAACAAGGCAAACATGGCTCTACTCACCACTTCTGACCTCCTGTCAGTGGGGTCCTTAAATGCAGGAGTCCCCTCCACCGGGAGAGTGGTGGCCTTGTTCAACCGGGCGACCGGAGGGTCGACCACTGGGGGAGAAGCCCACGTTTTAAGTAGGGCATCCTCAAAAGGGGTATCTGATAGACAAACGCCGTGGGACCATAAAAGTCTTCTGCGGCTTTTTCCCCAGACCTTATCAATGAGCTGGTCAAAGAAAGGTACATATGGAAAAAACCCTTTTTAGAAGGCCCGGCCCTAAGGAACCAAAGGAGACTGTCCGCCTGAGGTTCTGCATCCGCAGCATTTAGCTTGCGAGTGTCCCTCACTGCATCAATGAGTTTACTAATAAGCGCCCTGTCATTTACTGACACAGAACTGGAGTCTTCCTTGCAAGGAATGCCCTGTTCAAAACCATCAAACATATTCAGAGTTAGGGTCCTGAGCGGTAGTGGCTAGGCCCATATCTGAATCAGCGCACACCCCCCTTTGTGGAAAAAAAAGGTGGGGAGAGGGGCACTTTTGCTCCCTTGCGCTCACACACCGCTTCCTCCTGGTCAGAATAATGATTCCAGGACTGCCGACAACTGGTCCCTAAGGACCGCAGGTGCAGGAGCACTGCCAGTTGTCTCTAACAATGTGAAGAAACAGGTGAACCAGACTCCATGTTGCCACCCTCTGAGACCTTATTCACCATTACAGTGAATAATACAGCCCACCCACAGGCTGTGCTGGGGCTGAGGAGGGGATACCCGGAGTACTCAGCACCCCT
Organism: Rana muscosa; assembly: GCA_029206835.1. Classification (NCBI taxonomy): domain Eukaryota; kingdom Metazoa; phylum Chordata; class Amphibia; order Anura; family Ranidae; genus Rana; species Rana muscosa. The sequence goes on along the minus strand of JARGYO010000162.1, from coordinate 37,930,742 downwards.
AGGGACCGCTGTATGAGCCGCGCTGTAGTGCTGGTGCAGCCTTAGGAGAGTGAAGAATCTGTGAGGAGATGTATTTTGCGCCGTTCAGCAGCGCTGCTAGAGGCCGAAAACGAAACTGAAAGCGCCGCGGCTACAAGAAAATGGCCGCCGGGCACCAGTATAACTGTGTTTTGAGCCCTGGAGCCGTGGGGTATTTCGTGAACTGAGTCTCACGCACACAAGGGGAGGATCAGCACGCTCGATGGTCGGACAGGGAAGACTACGAGGATACTAGTGTACCCAACCTGTTGCCCAGCCGACAGTTGATTGAAGGTCTCAAAAATAAAATAATAAAATTCCCAAAGGAATAAAATTTAAAAGTAAAATCTTCCAGGAGACTGGCTCCTGAGAGAGCCACGTCTTCTCCTTCTGCAAGGCAGAAAAAAACTGAGGTCTGCTAGCTGCAGGTGGGAGGGTAATGTCCGGAGGGACCACCCCCTGGGCGGGGCTGTTCAGCTCTTGTTTGTTCTAGAATGTTTTAACATTTAACATTCTGCCTAGGTCTTCTCCTGCAAGCAGGGACATATACCCACACGTTCAGTGATAAGAGCCGCCGTGTCGGTCCATGGATAAGAGAAATATGTTTTTACATTTTTTAATATACTGTGCCATGATGGTCCTTTATATGATTGCATGAGCCGATATAGAACGAGACTGCTGGAGAATCAGAGAGAGGGAGTGGTTATCCATATGAACCAAAGGCACAATTATCTGGTCTATTTGGTGAGTGGCCATTGCATCTGGTGTCGGTGTATGCACGTTAAGTGGTGAAGGTGGAAACACAGCTGTTCACTATTGAGGAATCACCATAAAGAACTTTTGCATATTTTCATCTGCTGCTTGACCAATTTCTTTTGTTGTGGTGGTCACACTCACATTTGAGAATAAGAACTGCAGTTTGTCCATGACTTCTAAGTTCGTTGGAAAACCTATATGATATGGTTTGCACATTTATATATTTTTTTGGTATATTTATATTTTTGGGGGAATTTTTGCACACAGCATTAATTAGTAATATATGATATATGTAATAATTCGAGACACAGATTGTTGTTCATAAGTTCACAGGAGTAGTAGTGATAAGTACGCACAGGTATAAGGCCCCTTTCACACGGACGGATAGAATGGTGCTTTTAGCTGCGGATTTTCTAGTTTTCTACCGCAGCTAAAAACACACAATGCTTTCCTATGACCCCATACACACACAGCGTTTAGCTGCGATTTCGCTACATGCGGTTCGGTGCGAATAGAAAAAATAGAATTGAATGCGTCCAGGTGCGATGTAACGCAGCTATCTGCACATAACTGCAGGTAATCGCAGTGCACTGTGTCAGCTGCGGATAGCAGCGTGAACAAAAGAAAAAAACAACAGGAAGCACATCAAAATAAAAATGGTTGCTATGGGGATGACAATAATGGCCAACCACAGCTAAACGCAGCCGCATGTAATCACAGTGTACAAATGCAGCTGATCGCTGTGCCTGGGGTCTTGAATTTCAAAAGAAAGAAACATGCTTTTAACTGCGGCAGAACAGCCGCCCGTGTGAAAGGGGCCTAAGTTAGCGCAATTCATTCACAAACCAATTTTTTCATATTCAACCCTCCGGGGCTGTATATCACTTTATTGCAGCAAGACTAAGACTAAAGAGAAGAAAACACTGATAATATCTTGGCGCCGGTGACACACAACACTAATAGCCTCTAGCAGTAATAACTGTTTTCCCAGCACGGATGGCTCCCTTAACTGGGAGAAAATGGCGGCTAATTGAGGGGGGATTCCCCCATCAATCATTTTCTTTTTCTACAACCCCTGGTAAGGCAAATGAAGGCCCACCTTGTCCCTGTGAAGAGCCAAAAAGGGTAATGTGCAAGACAGGGCTGACACCCTTCTAGTCCAGGTACTGGCTACAAGATACCTTCTTGAACAAAATCAGTGAGGGAATTTCCAAAACCAACAGTACCAAGCTCAAACCATGGGAGGCATTAGAAGAGTAGAGATGTTGGCCAAGTAAGGATTTGCCCCAAAAAAAAAAAATTATATATATATATGTGACAGACCTAGCCGGGACAGAGGCTTTTGGAGAGGACTGAATGCTAGCATCTCGCCTTCTGATTATGGGCCCTGGATTTTAAGGGAACAATACTCTTTGCGAGGTGTATGCCTGGGGACCTTGAAGTAATGTTACTTTGGATTCAGGTCCATGTCCCCCAAAACACAAAACTGTAGTATATGCCATATTATAAATAGTGACTGTTTCATAATGTTGGGGCTCATAGAAGATGCTGATGTCATCCACTCCAGCCACCTGTTTTGTCTGTTATAATGTGTTTATTGTAAATAAGGCTAGTGTGGGTTGGAGCCACTGGTGTGCCTGCTGGGCAGTCTGGATGAAGATTTATATCTACCGCCAATATATATTGCTATTACGAGACTGCTATACTTGGCCAGGAAACGTATTGCCCGGTTGTGGCTGTCAGCACGTATACCACAGGAGGCACAATGGATACAAATGGTTAACACCACTCTTATCCGTGAAAAATACACCTATCAGCATAGGAAATCACCAAACAAATTTACCAATATATGGCAGGACTGGTTGAGATCCCCAGAAGTGGCACCGCCACAGCTGGCCCTGGATAGGCTACTAATGGGATGAAGGATGAATGACTGACTATCTAAACGCATGCATGTCTTCTTTGCTGTCACACCACAGGGAGAGTTGTTTCTAACTGACGAGTCTGAGTCAAGGTGAAATGTCAATGGTTGGTTTGTTATTAACATTCAATTACTATCTACTGTTTGGTTTTCCCTTTGTTTCTTTTATATTCTTACTTTTAATTTTAATTTTTACTACCATTCTCTCTATATGTAGAATGAGCACTTGGATATGGCATTACCCTATCTATACAGGAGTATGATTCCAGTATTGTCTGTGCAAGTATATTAGACTGGAAAGTTAAAACAGTTGATACTCTTGATGTATATATCCACAGTGTCATACATTTGTCATGTATAAGATGTAATGCCCTGTGCTCTCATTAATAAAAAACCTTTTTGTTGATTAAAAAAAATAAGGCTAGTGTGGGCTCCAAGAGTATTTCACCCATTGTTGTTTGTGTTAATTAACTCTGCTATTGTGTGAAGGTTTTCTGTTTTTCTATTTATGATAATGTTGATTGTGTCTTCTGAGCTAAGAGACGGCAAGTCTGTCCTAAAGGTCATGCCTCTGAGTCACCTAGGCTGTCTAAACGATTGGTAATTAGCTCATTTTAATATAGGTTTCTGGTTACAGTTTGTATTGTCATCCTTGTGTATATATTTGTGTGAGATCTCAAATAAAAGGCTATTCCTGATGTACTCCAAGACTGGTGTTGTCTGGTGACTGGGTGGGCTAAAGAGTATTGGATAGTGTTAGTCCTGGACAGAGGAAGCATTTACGGCGGACAAAGTTCTGTTGAGGACAAAGGTTATATATATATATATATATATATATATATATATATATATATATATATATATATATATTTGAATTTTGACTCTTAAAGTGTTACTAAACCCACAACAGTAAAATCAGTCTGTACATGCAGTAAAGCATGCTTGTTATACTCACTGTGGAACCCAAGGACTTAATAATCTGCACTGTGTAAAAAGGCTGTTTGATCCTGTATGCACAGATCCTCCTCTTCTTCCGCTGACTCCAGAACATGTCTGGATAATACAGATCCTTTGGAGTCAGGCTGCACATGCTCAGTTTGGTGTATATTGCTAGAGAGTTTGCTAGAGGGCCATTTAGCACTGTCCAGACAGAGGGTCGGGGGTACTGGATCGTTATAGGACAGCTCAGTGCAGTATGAATACTCCTCCTATACAAAAAAGATTCTCTTGGGAAGAACTAGAAGAGGCAGACCTCCCAGGATCTCCTCGTCCAGAAGAAGCTACGTGACACACCGTTGCAAAACGCGTTGACGTCACACGGCTCCGTGACGCCGCCAGCACGATCCCGCAGCTAAGTGGGATGCGGGAAGCGGAGAACTGAACACCGGATACAAATATACTCAGCTGATATGATCCTGGAATCACAGCTGAAACACTGCTGAACCTCCCGGAACCTTCAGTCTGTCTCTCCAGACGTGTGAGTGCACACAAGGAATGTGAACACAGCAGAGGGACTTCGTTCTCTGCAGATGCGGGGATGGTCTTGAGAGTGTCCACATTATGAACGGAAGCGGTAATGTAGGAATCTCGATCATCTATACATGTGCTATTTGACAGACTTCACTGCCTAATGAACTGTTCAGGATCAGCGTGCCAAACAGCATACATTCTTTCATGTTTAGCATCTATCTGCTATACCTGTATATGGCAATTTAGTCCTGATCACTATAAACATCACAGCATTGGGTTCATGTGACTCTTCTTCATATATAGATATATATGAATGACACTGGGTGAAAGAGGATTCCAGCACAATACGGGTTGTTGTCCTTATAATAAAACCATAATTCGTACAAGGACACACAAGAAGCGAGCTATCAGCAAATCGCTCACCAGCAAGTGCCCGTTATATGATTTCAGCTTATCATAGATGACCAGGTCTTTAAGCAGTAACAAATACATTATTCAACACTATACGGCCATATAGAATTCTGCTGTTCATACTTATAGGACTGCAACTACAGAATTAACAGTTTTTTTTGCCTAGAATTCACCTGAGACACCAGTATAAACGTAATTAATGGAATTCAACACCTGCTACTCTCCCTACCCCCGGGGCCACACATGCAAAGTTTTTCCTTATAACACATGATATATTTTGTTTAAGCTCCAATAGCGGTGGTCATATGCCACCGGAACTCTCTGCATGTGTGGAGATATAGGCGTCCGGACCGTAACTGTTTATTGACTGTGTATTGTTCGTACTTTGTCTATATGTTTGTCTTTTTGTGTACCATATGTATATGGTGCCATGCTGTTTGGAATTTAGCTAGACTGTTTTTCTACAGCTCTTGTAATAGAGCGACACTTTTTACTCTGTATATGGATTTTTTTTATACATTATTAAATTTGCACCTTATCCTGATCGATTATTAACCTTTATAGCCATAAGTAGCTGTCTTTTTCCTGGGAGGTCTGCCTCTTCTAGTTCTTCCCAAGGGAATCTTTTTTGTATGCCAGTGTCTTGGCTACGGCAGTAACCCCAATTAGGGGGAGTGGCAGGTGGCAGTGGATCGGCTGTCATATCCATACAGATAGGCATATAGTGAAGGCTTTGTGTCCTTTTTTTTTTGTTTTAGTACTGAAAACTCCTCCTACAAGCTTTACCAGGAACTGAAAGAAATCACAAGACTCGTTAAAATAGTAATAAACTCAAAATATCTAACAATGAGAAAAGGTATTTAGCAGATTATAGTTACTAAAATAATTGCATTTCCATGTTCTGTGTACTGTGGAAGAGCAGATATAGTGAATGCAGGCTCCTGGGTTTAGTAACACTTTAATGGTACTCAACACCAGATGCAGATCGAGACCAGACTGGAAGAAACTTAGGACCTCAAGATAAAGGGTTTGGCAAACACTAAGCAAGAGGTACAGTATATGCTGGCCCCATTTTACTTTATATAGTAACCAAACCTCTTTAAAGTGGCAGCATACCCACAGACAGAAGACTATAGCATTAGTATCCTCCAATAATTCCCAGAGTAAAACATTCAGCACAGCACCAATACACAGACATTTTCTCATGTAAAGCATCTTTAACCATTTTAAGTCTGGACTTTTTCAGTTTTCAGTGCTGTCACACTTTGAATGACAATTATTCAATTGTCATTATTTTTTGCTATATACTGTAAGTAAAAAAATATAGAAAAAATAAAAAAACCAACACATTTTTCTTACGGTTTGTTATAATATTTTGAAAATAAACTTTCTTCATAAATTTAGGCCAGATTAAATTCTGATACATTTCTTTGGTAAAAGTAACCCAAATCAGTTTATATTATTAAGTCTATGTGAAAGTTATAGCGTTTATAATTTTATATATATATATATATATATATATATATATATATATATATATATATATATATATATATATACACACACACACACACACACACACACATATATATATTTATATATATATATATATTTTTTCGAAGCCCTTTGACCGGGATGGATGTGAACATAAACTTGCCATAAGACTTACAACATGAAATGGACTTGAAGTTTGCCCTGGCCTGCTGGTCGGTATACCAAATAAGGGGGCAAAAACATTCAGGTAGGGGTGTAGCTCTTTATTAGTTTAGTGTTATTTACTGAGCAAGGTTGGTAAATGCTTGTGACATATCTGAGGATTCAGGATGTACCAGACAAAGCAGGCAGATTTCCACCTGCCTAATCTCTTGATGATGTGATCTGGAACCCCATGCTGGGATGCAGCCGAGGCTGCTCCAATTCGGAAAGAGTGACCAGAGTACCGACTGGGGTTGAGGTCTAGGTTGTGCAGGAGGATCCTGATGTGCTTGATGAACTGGCAGCCACTCATGGGTTTGGTCGGAAAAGGTAGTAGGGGACTAGAGTTTGATTGCTTTGGTAGGCGTGACAGTAGGCGGTCAAGTATCGCTACTGGACACCAGATGTTATTTGTTTTGAAAAGATGGTACTGTATACATACACACATAATTTTTTTTTTTTTCTTGTTGAGTTTAACTTTGATATAGATTTTTCTTTTTTAAATTAACCATTTTGAAATGTAGATCTGACTGTGGGTGGTGTGCAGCATGGTGACATAGGGAGGACTGAGAGAACCCCCTCCCATGTCATGGGCTTTCTTTCTGGATATCAAGCACTGCAGCAGTCAAGCAGTAAGTAGTAATATTCATAAAATATGCTCACATTTGTGTTGGAAATGCCTGGCATCGGATTAGTGCTAGTGCGCACTCACTGTGGTGTTTCCCTGCCGAGAAACGTAGTACCGCCCACGCCCAGGCATCCATCCAGCGGCGCATCACGCTCTCTGCTGACTGACGTCAGTTTCGGCTGCTGACGTCAGTTCCGATATCGGCGCCATTTGCGTTCCACGGCTCCTCCTCCGGTCCAGGCTACATCCCGGGGAGACACGAAAAATTGAGGTATTCCAGGGTGGAGATGGCGGGGGGGTTGTGTGTATCGAGATCGCGATTATAATACGATTATTCGTGCAGCTCTAATCCAGGGAAATCTGATTGCCTCTCAGGGGATCAGGAAGGATTTTTTTCCCCCTGCAGTAGTAAATTGGAGCATGCTTTGCTCTGGTTTTTCGCCTTCCTCTGGCTTTTCGCCTTCCTCTGGATCAACTGTGGGTGAAGGATTGTGTATATGGGATTGTATTTTTTTGTTTTGGATTTACTAGATGGACTTGTGTCTTTTTTCAACCTAACTGTGTAACTATATTGCTGAGAGCATCCTGACTTCTGGTACCACCTTGATTATTGATGTACTTCACCGCTGTGATGCTGTCAGAATGGACCCTGACTGGCCTCTAACAGGAATTTAGATCATGGTAAAAAAAAAAAAAATAGCTGGAGGGCAATTGAAGGTACCTTTGAGTTAAGCATGCATACTTGAGATATATATATATTTTTTTTATTTTTATTTATTTTTTTAACCAGAATTTAATGTCACTTTAAACCTAGCATCCTCATGCAGAAGACAAAAAGGAGTCAGGCACCAGTTACTGTACGCTCCAGAAGGAAAATGCATGCCAGGACCACGTCATTGACAAGGCACATATACTTCAGGTGGTGCAAGGACTCGAAGGTCAACTTTTGAAGATTGAGGATCCAGCCGAGGTTCTGTAGAACTTGGACCATTTAATGCGCTTGAGTTTTGAGGCCACCCACCGATTATTTCTCCAGGAGCAAAATTGTTCAAGAACCCAGAATGGGAATCCCCTGGGATCAGACGTGCCAGCACTGGGGTCCTTACCTCATGGTGCCATGGCAAGGCCAAAGGGCAGAGTCACTAACTGAAAGTATTGCTCCCCCTGCTGCAAAAACCAGATAGCACTTATGAAGCAGAAATATGGGGGTGTGTAGGATTTGCTGCTAAAAAACCCCACAGGGAATTGTTTCTCTATGTTTTAAGTACCAAATCCGGTGTGTGCAGCCCTCTCAGACCATTGTATGTGTCAACTCATGGTATAGTTCTTTCTTTTTGGGTGGTTAAACACCCCTTCCCCATTCCCTGACACGAGAGGTCTCTTTATGAGCTTTGATAAATTAGGTTGTCTGCAAACATGTACTAGCCATGAGCTATATTGCTATATGATCTATATAGTATGAATCGTGTTTAGGTCCATAGAGTTGGCACTATCTGCCTTTCCTCTTCTGTTTTATTTATTTTTTTCTCTTACAGTCAGGTCCATAAGTATTGGGACATCGACACAGTTCTAATCTTTTTGGCTCTATACACCACCACAATAGATTTGAAATGAAGATGTGCTTTAACCACTTAACGACCGCCCACTGTAAATATACGTCGGCAGAATGGCACCGACAGGCAGAATCACGTACATATACGTGATTGCCTTTGTATAGTTGGGGGGTCCGATCGGACCCAACTTCTTTACAGTGGGTGGTCGTTTTACCTTCGGGAGCGATCCGGCATGAGGGGACGGCCGTTCGATTCCGGCCACCCCCTCTCGATCGCTCCCGGCGAATGAGAGAGCTTCCCCTGCCTGCCAGGAAGGAGGAAGTGATGTCATCTCTCCTGCGGCGCTCACATATACCGAGCGCCGTACAGGAGAAGATGCAGGTTAGTACACAAAACACTACACTGACACCAGGACACATAGGCACATAAATCGCCCCCCCAGATCACCCCCCAGCCCCCAGTCACAGTGTCACTGATTGCAGTGACCATTTATTTAGTGATCACTGCAATCAGTGACATTTGTGACTGTAAAAGTGTCACTACATTTAGTTTTAGGTCCAGTGTAGCCCCCTAACCCCCCCTAATAAAGGTTTAACCCCCTGATCACCCCCCAGATAACCCTTTCACCCCCTAGCACCGCCGTCACTAAGCAATCATTTTTCTGATCGATGTCTTAGCGTCGGTGATGCTGATCGGTAGCCAGTAATTTTTTTTAGGTTCGCCGCAGGTTTTTATAGCGTCGGGTACCCCCATATATTACCTAATAAAGGTTTAACCCCCTTGATCGCCCCCCAGGTAACCCTTTCACCCCCTATCACCACTGTCACTAAGCGATAATTTTTCTGATCGATGTCTTAGCGTCGGCGATGCTGATCGGTAGCCAGTAATTTTTTTTAGGTTCGCCGCAGGTTTTTATAGCGTCGGGTACCCCCATATATTACCTAATAAAGATTTAACCCCCTTGATCACCCCCCAGGTAACCCTTTCACCCCCTAGCACCGCCGTCGCTATGCGATCATTTTTCTGATCGATGTCTTAGCGTCGGTGATGCTGATCGGTAGCCAGTAATTTTTTTTTAGGTTCGCCGCAGGTTTTTATAGCGTCGGGTACCCCCATATATTACCTAATAAAGGTTTAACCCATTTGATCGCCCCCCCAGGTAACCCTTTCACCCCCTATCACCACTGTCACTAAGCGATAATTTTTCTGATCGATGTCTTAGCGTCGGCGATGCTGATCGGTAGCCAGTAATTTTTTTTAGGTTCGCCGCAGGTTTTTATAGCGTCGGGTACCCCCATATATTACCTAATAAAGGTGTAACCCCCTTGATCACCCCCCAGGTAACCCTTTCACCCCCTAGCACCGCCGTCACTATGCGATCATTTTTCTGATCGATGTCTTAGCGTCGGTGATGCTGATCGGTAGCCAGTAATTTTTTTTAGGTTCGCCGCAGGTTTTTATAGCGTCGGGTACCCCCATATATTTCCTAATAAAGGTGTAACCCCCTGATCGCCCCCCAGGTAACCCTTTCACCCCCTATCACCACTGTCGCTAAGCAATCGTTTTTATGATCGTTGTCTTAGTGTCGGTGATGCCGATAGGTAGCCAGTAATTTTTTTTTAGGTTCGCCGTCAGGTTTTTATATAGCGTCAGGTACCCCCATATATTACCTAATAAAGGTTTTAACCCCCTAATTGCCCCTAGTTAACCCTTTCACCAGTGATCATCATATAAGTGTTACGGGTGACGCTGGTTAGTTAGTTTGCTTTTTATAGTGTCAGGGCACCCGCCGTATATAACCCAATAAAGGTTTAACCCCCTGATCGCCCGGCGGGTGATATCAGTTAGGTTTTAGCATCAGAGAGGGTCTGCGTCACACCCCAGGCAGCGTCAGGTTAGTGCCAGTAGCGCTAACACCCACACGTGAAGCATACACCCCCCTTAGTGGTATAGTATCTGATCAGCTCAATATCTGATCTGATCAGATCTATACTAGCGTCCCCAGCAGTTTAGGGTTCCCAAAAACGCACTGTTAGTGGGATCAGCCCAGATACCTGCTAGCACCTGCGTTTTGCCCCTCCGTCCAGCCCAGGCCACCGAAGTGCAGTATCGATCGATCACTGTCACTTGCAAAACACAACACACATAACTGCAGCGTTCGCAGAGACAGGCCTGATCCCTGCGACTCCAGTGCTGTAGGAGGTGATTTCACCACCACAGTTAAAAAAAAAAAAGCATATATGCCGAAGCATTGGGGCAGCAGGAGCGGAGGAGCGATTTTGCTCCTAATGCCGCGTATATACGGTCGAAATTCCGACGGAGGCTTGCCCGTGGAAAAGTCTGACCATGTGTACGCGGCATAACTTTTGCGAGAAGATGCCCCCATGCTTCGGCATATATAAATGGTGCATGTATGCCCATCATTAGAAGTGGGTGGATGAAGGGCGGTATTCTAATGGTGGGCATACCCACCGATCAATCTTTTTTTTTCGTTCAGCCAACAGGCTGCATGAAAAAAAAGATTACAATACATGTCCAACAAGGACCAGCAACGTACTGGTATGTTGCTGGACTTTGAATGTTTATACCAGAATGATGCCTGCGGGTTTAGGTATCATCTTGATATCATTCTTTTCAGCCAGCGGCCGGCTTTCATGTAAAAGCAATCCTAGTGGCTAATTAGCCTCTGGACTGCTTTTACAAGCAGTGGGAGGGAATGTCCCCCCCCCACGGATATAAAAAGCGCCATTGGGAAATTGGGAAAGCATTTTATCACACCGATCTTGGTGTGGTCAGATGCTTTGAGGGCAGAGGAAAGATCTAGGGTCCAATAGACCCCAGTTTTTTCAAAAAAGAGTACCTGTCATTACCTATTGCTATCATAGGGGATATTTACATTCCCTGAGATAACAATAAAAGTGATAAAAATAAATAAATATGGAAGCAACAGTTTAAAAATAAAAGAAAAAAGCAAAATTAATAATAAAAAAAAAAAAAGCACCCCTGTCCTGCCCTGCTCTTGCCCAATGGCGAACGCAAGCGTCGGTCTGGCGTCATATGTAAACAGCAATTGCACCATGCATGTGAGGTATCACCGCGAAGGTCAGATCGAGGGCAGTAATTTTAGCAGTAGACCTCCTCTGTAAATCTAACGGGGTAACCTGTAAATGCTTTTAAAGGCTTTTAAAAATGTATGTAGTTTGTCGCCAATGCGCGTTTGTGCGAAATTTTAAAGCATGTCGTGTTTGGTATCTATGTACTCGGCCTAAGATCATCTTTTTTATTTCATCAAACATTTGGGCAATATAGTGTGTTTTAGTGCATTAAAATTAAAAAAAGTGTATTTTTTCCCCAAAAAATGCGTTTGAAAAATCGCTGCGCAAATACTGTGTAGAAAAAAAAATGCAACACCCACCATTTTATTCTGTAGGGCCTTTGCTTTAAAAATATATATAATGTTTGGGGGTTCAACATAATTTTCTTGCAAAAAAAAATATGTTTTCATGTAAACAAAAAGTGTCAAAAAGGGCTTTGTCTTCAAGTGGTTAGAAGAGTGGATGTAAGCTTCCTAATGTTGTGTATAAAATGCCAGAACAGTTCAAAACCCCCCCAAATGACCCCATTTTGGAAAGTAGACACCCCAAGCTATATACTGAGAGGCATGTCGAGTCCATGGAATATTTTATATGTTGACACAAGTTGCGGAAAAAATACAATTTTTTTTTATTTTATTTTTTTTTGCACAAAGTTGTCACTAAATGATATATTGCTCAAACATGCCATGGGCATATGTGGAATTACACCCCAAAATACATTCTGTTGCTTCTCCTGAGTACGGGGATACCACATGTGTGAGACTTTTTGGGAGCCTAGCCGCGTACGGGACCCCAAAAACCAATCACCGCCTTCAGGCTTTCTAAGGGTGTCAATTTTTGATTTCACTTCTCACTGCCTATCACAGTTTCGGAGGCCATGGAATGCCCAGATGGCACAAACCCCCCCAAATGACCCCATTTTGGAAAGTAGACACCCCAAGCTATTTGCTGAGAGGTATTGTGAGTATTTTGCAGATCTCGCTTTTTGTCACAAAGTTTTGAAAATTGAAAAAAAAAAAAGAAAAAAAACAAATGTTCTTTCTTCATTTTCAAAAACAAATGAGAGCTGTAAAATACTCACCATGCCTCTCAGCAAACAGCTTGGGGTGTCTACTTTCCAAAATGGGGTCATTTGGGGGGGTTTTGTGCTATTTTGGCATTTTATGGCCTTCAAAACTGTGATAGGTAGTGAGGAGTGAAATCAAAAATTTGCGCCCTTAGAAATCCTGAAGGTGGTGCTTGGTTTCCGGGGTCCCGTACGTGGCTAGGCTCCTAAAAAGTCCCACACATGTGGTATCCCCGTACTCAGGAGAAGCAGCAGAATGTATTTTGGGGTGCAATTCCACATATAACCATGGCATGTGTGAGCAATATATCATTTAGTGACAACTTTTTGTATTTTTTATTTTTTTTTGTCATTATTCAATCACTTGGGACAAAAAAAAAATATTCAATGGGCTCAACATGCCTCTCAGCAATTTCCTTGGGGTGTCTACTTTCTAAAATGGGGTCATTTGGGGGGGTTTTGTACTGCCCTGTCATTTTAGCACCTCAAGAAATGAGGCAGTCATAAATTAAAAGCTGTGTAAATTCCAGAAAATGTACCCTAGTTTGTAAACGCTATAACTTTTGCGCAAACCGATAAATATACGCTTATTGACATTTTTTTTACTAAAGACATGTGGCTGAATAAATGTTGGCCTAAATGTATGACTAAAATTGAGTTTATTAGATTTGTCTTATAACAAAAAGTAGAAAATATCATTTTTTTTCAAAATTTTCGGTCTTTTTCCGTTTATATCGCAAAAAATAAAAAATCGCAGAGGCAATCAAATACCATTAAAAGAAAGCTCTATTTGTGGGAAGAAAAGGACGCAAATTTCGTTTGGGTACAACATTGCATGTCCGCACAATTTACAGTTAAAGCAGCGCAGTGCAAAATTCTGAATTCACCTCTGGTCCTTTAGCTACCAAATGGTCCGGGGCTGAAGTGGTTAACTGCAAACTTTCAACTTTAATTTGAGGGTATTTACATCCAAATCAGGTGAACGGTGTAGGAATTATAACAGTTTGTATATGTGCCTCCCACTTTTTAAGGGACCAAAAGTAATGGGACAGGTTAACAATCATAAATCAAAATGTCACTTTTTAATACTAGGTTGCAAATCCTTTGCAGTCAATTACAGCCTGAAGTCTGGAATGCATAGACATCACCAGATGCTGGGTTTCATCCCTGGGGATGCTCTGCCAGGCCTCTACTGCAACTGTCTTCAGTTCCTGCTTGTTCTTGGGGCATTTTCTTTTCAGTTTTGTCTTCAGCAAGTGAAATGCATGCTCAATCGGATTCAGGTGATTGACTTGGCCATTGCAGAACATTCCACTTCTTTCCCTTAAAAAACTTTTTGGTTGCTTTCGCAGTATGCTTCGGGTCATTGTCCATCTGCACTGTGAAGCGCCGACCAATGAGTTCTGAAGCATTTGGCTGAATATGAGCAGATAATATTGCCTGAAACACTTCAGAATTCATCCTGCTGCTTTTGTCAGCAGTCACATCATCAATAAATACAAGAGAACCAGTTCCATTGGCAGCCATACATGCCCACGCCATGACACCACCATGCTTAACTGATGAGGTGGTATGCTTTGGATCATGAGCAGTTCATTTCCTTCTCCATACTCTTCTCTTCCCATCACTCTGGTACAAGTTGATCTTGGTCTCATCTGTCCATAGGATGTTTTTCCAGAACTGTGAAGGCTTTTTTAGATGTTGTTTGGCAAACTCTAATCTGGCCTTCCTGTTTTTGAGGCTCACCAATGGTTTACATCTTGTGGTGAACCCTCTGTATTCACTCTGGTGAAGTCTTCTCTTGAATGTTGACTTTGACACACATACACCTACCTCCTGGAGAGTGTTCTTGATCTGGCCAACTGTTGTGAAGGGTGTTTTCTTCACCAGGGAAAGAATTCTTCGGTCATCCACCACAGTTGTTTTCCGTGGTCTTCCGGGTCTTTTGGTGTTGCTGAGCTCACCGGTGCGTTCTTTCTTTTTAAGGATGTTCCAAACAGTTGATTTGTCCACACCTAATGTTTTTGCTATCTCTCTGATAGGTTTGTTTTGTTTTTTCAGCCTTATGATGGCTTGCTTCACTGATAGTGACAGCTCTTTGGATCTCATATTGAGAGTTGACAGCAACAGATTCCAAATGCAAATAGCACATTTGAAATTAACTCTGGACCTTTTATCTGCCCCTTGTAAATGGGATAATGAGGGAATAACACACACCTGGCCATGGAACAGCTGAGCAGCCAATTGTCCCATTACTTTTGGTCCCTTAAAAAGTGGGAGGCACATATACAAACTGTTTTAATTCCTACACCGTTCACCTGATTTGGATGGAAATACCCTCAAATTAAAGCTGAAAGTCTGCAGTTAAAGCACATCTTCTTTGTTTCATTTCAAATCCATTGTGGTGGTGTATAGAGCCAAAAAGATTAGAATTGTGTTGATGTCCCAATATTTATGAACCTGACTGTATATAAACAAAATTAGTGACTTCCAGGGGGAGGAATGGCAAAATCTAATGTCCGGATACGAGACCGACTTCGAGCAAGGGGACCAGGTAGAAACACAAATTCATTCCCTTATTCAAAAATTTGGCAGAATTCTAGAGAAAAAAAATCAGCCCTCTTTTGGCATACAAAAACTTTTGACCACTACATAAAAGAGAAAATCAACCCTTACGGGTTAAGAATCCAGATTTTCCAGAATCTGGAGTTAATCAGTGAGGAATGCAAGAACGATTAGGAAAAAAAATCTGCAAAGCTGCTCACATGAAATGATGACAATCCTTACCAGAGAATATACCAAACAAATAGCAAAATTAGACTCAGAAATTGACACTTTGGAAACTCAGCTGGCCCCATTTAAGGGTCATACCTTGTATTCCAAATTGCAAACCAAACTAAAAGAACATCTGTCTGCTTATAACAAAAATATCCTTAAAAATAGAGGTAAAATTCTGGAGGGATAAAACATAATTTTCTGAAGGCAAGGCCTATAAATGGACCAATAGCAAACAATTCCCAAGGGGGCGGTCACGTGATCACCGCCATGTGAATAAATCTTCTGCATTTTATCAAATTCCCCTCCGCCAACACACAATCAACATACGAGTAGTAGAGGACGTGAACACCAAAAAAGTTGTAGGAACAATAGAGGTTCTCTAGAGCAGGATGTCAAAAAACACACCGTTAATACGGATTCAGATTATACATATCAGGGGAATGTTAATGAATGCTTTCAGGGAACATCAGGTGGAGGACCCGGTCCACACACAATACCTGGTGAATCTTATTCATCATCATCAGATGTCACCACAATTCCCAATCGAGCACTGAGTTCCTTTGAACACACAGTATCCAATCAGAATTTAGACTCCATACGGGGAGTGGGTTCTCCACAATCTCACAAAATGGAGAGAGGGATGGACCCACATGAAATCCGCTTCCAACACAACCCCTAAATGTCATTAACCTTTCCTCTTATGAAATTACACAAGCAGAGACTCGCCTTTTATCTAAAGGCTTGAGCTTCTGCCCACAACAAAACTTCGATCTCTTTGAACTGGTCACGGATCTGCAACTTTTTGCCCAGAAACTTTTACTAAAATGCCTATATGAACCCATGCAAAAGGAGAGATAGACACCACGGATTGGTCTAAATACACGATGCGAGAATTTAAGGCTTTGAGAGACCTCGCCCTCCTGTTCCAGGAGAGCAATTCGGATGATCTTATCGACCAATTAGATCTTGATAAACTTTTTGAGGAAGTGAACAAATCCACTGTAAACCCTGTGACCCTATTTAAAAAGACGTCTACTAAATTTCCGCCCTTGCATACCAATCCAAGTGTAGCTACTTTTCTTAAACGGACGCTAAAAGATATTTCTAAAATATCCTGTAAAACCATCATGTCTCAAAATTTACCAGCGGAGGAAGCCTGGGCACTAGAATCCCTACGAAACGAGTCACTGATAATTAAGCCATCCGACAAAGGGGGCAATGTTGTCCTAATGGACAATGCCACGTACAAAAAAAAAGGGGCGGAAAATCCTTGACAATAGAGAATGGTATAAAACCATCCATGTCAGACATATAGATGAGTCCAATTGAGCCTACTACAGTCTTTTTGACAATGTCCACAAGAATGGAACAATCACAAAAGAGCTACATGACTTTATACAGATTAAACATCCTAGAACGCCCACGCCCACGTCCTTAAAGGACAAACTAGTAAAAAGCGAGTACTATAGGACTACTAGGAAAAACTGTTCCACATACGGAACATATCCATGTGGACACTGTGCCCACTGTCCATTTATTCGCAAAGAGAAAAACATTCATTCTCCCCAACGGACAAATGTTCAAACCTAAACATTATGTTAACTGTCAGACTTCTGGTGTGGTCTGCCTGATGACCTGCGAGTGCGGCGCGTAGGCAAAACCCGGCAAAGAATTTGGTGTAGAAACTCCAAACACATTTATAATATGGAGATTGGGAATCTTTATCTCCCCTTAGGAAGACGTGTAGTTACACAACAAACTACATAATGCCGAAAGTATCCTTCGCCACCCTGGACCGGATCCATATTCCGGGCAGAGGCGGCGATTGGAACAAGAGACTCCTTCAGATAGAACAGAAATGGATCTTTAGATTGCAGGCCACCTTGTATCCTGGCCTCAATGAGGCCATTTCATATGTTTTTTTCTTAAAAGGCCTTGTCTCAGGAAAGACGAGTTAGAATAGATGAAGCATTAAGAAACTCTTCTGCCCATTGTGTAAATTTGGCTCAGGATGTGAGCATTGCATATATGTTCCTATATAGGAATACAGGCCATAGTCAAATTAACTTCAAAAAATTGTTCATCCAGGACATGCAGGTAGCATTTTAAAATTAATAATGGAAAGCAATATTATTAGGCAGAGAGGACTCTTTCTGCATCAGTTCCCTTCTTTGTTCTTCCATCAAATGAGTTAGCCTTTAATCAATTTATCTTTAATTATTACATTTTAACCACAGCCAGATTAGTGGCAACTAGTCTGAAATATGTGTATACTTGCATGGCTGTACCATTCTCTGTCTGCAGATCACCAATTTCCCCTGTCAAGCTCCTAGCAATATACAATATATAAGTATACATATTATGGTGCACGTGCGCGGGACGGCTGACGCACGCCAAGCGTTGTCGTCGCCCCGCGTGTGCGCCCTGGGTCGCCTCTCACACCACGGAGCTGCGGCGGCGGAAGTACCGGGGCATCCAGCCCACTGGAATACCAAGGGGGTCATGCAGGGTGCCCGCTGTGCAGACAATGGGGAGGAGCCCAGCACCTGGGAGGACGCAGGAAACACTGGCGTTCATTGATTCAATTAAAGCAAGGTATTGATGGCACATTCTCTGCCGGGATCTATCAGATGACTCCCGGGGAGAGCATTACACTGATCACCTGTACTGGAGGGGTAAGTGAGGATACTAATGTGCTGCCACTCTGCAAATATCTCAAGCCAATATAGTTAATATATATGTAAGAGGCAACAACCCGCCACGGGGAAGAGGGAATAATATGAGAAATAGGGGTAGAGGTACACATTATGGTAAGAATGATGGTCAAAGACACCCTGACTATCATGATAGGCCATCATATGGCCACAATAACAACTATGGAAGCCACTATCAGGAACCCTATTATTCGCAACACACACCTACTCCGACATGCAATAGATTTTCACCTCTTAGAGATGGCACATCTCGGAACAACCAAGAATCACACCATCTCTATATGCAGAAAGAATATGATCAGTATGCAAGATCACCTTACACTTATAATGATACATACACTGCCCCCCACTTGGAATTTCCCAGAGCGCTTGCAGGTCCCAAGCGAAGAGGAGAACCAGACGAGGCACCCGAGGTGGGAGGCGGGCCAGGAAAAAGAAGGAAGGTTTAAATCCTACTATGAGTGGCATTTTTAATTTAAGTAAGGCAACATTTTCAGAAGCCGAATATCGCATTTTAGATAAGGGTTTAAAATATGTACCCTCCAAGACCTTGAATAAATTTAACACTTTTGTGGACGTACACAAATATGTTCGCAAACTGAACATACAAAGGCATTTCATTGCCAATCCATCTCAACCTAGAGACACCAATGGAGGTACAGATTGTGTCATTCATACCGGCCTTTTGAACCCTTCCCTATTTAATCCCCCTAATGTTTCCGCTCCATCTATCAGAGTGTTTAGAGACATGGTCCTTAAAGATCTTGAATCACTACCTAAAGTTAAAACATATGACCACCCAGATATCAAAATAGGTTTAAAAACCTTATGCGAACGCAAAGATATCATAATCCGCCCTGCAGATAAGGGGGGCGGTCTAGTGGTTCTAGATAAACAAGATTATCACACTGAAATGTGTAGAACTCTCAAGGATACCAGTACTTATATGCCTTTGATTAAAGATCCAACTAAAGTATTGAAGAGAGACCTGACTGACTTGATAGATAGAGGTTTCCAATTGGGGGTGTTGGAGAAAAAAGAGAAAGATTTCTTGGTGCCTGTAGCACCAAGAATTCCCATCATGTACTATCTCCCAAAAGTCCACAAAAGTATTACACACCCTCCTGGCAGACCTATAGTAAGCGGGATCGATTCCGTGACGTCCCGTATTGGACGTTACATAGATTTTCATCTCCAACCGCTGGTTCGATCCACCCCATCTTTTTTAAAGGATACGGGAGCTACTATACGTGTGCTAGAAAATGTGGATTTTACTGATGATTGTATTCTTGTCACCGCTGACGTGGCGGCCTTATATACATGTATACCGCACAAGTTAGGATTACATGCAGTGAAACACTTCATGGCTGCGAATGGCTTGATACCTCATGTCCAACAACGATACATAATGGATTTATTACTGTTTGCCACTCAAATTACTTTTGGTACCAAGGCCAATTTTTTTTACAAAGGGTGTCGCAATGGAGGCCAAGTTTGTGCCTAACCTTGCAAACCTTTTTATGGCCCTATGGGAGGAGGATGTCGTCTATGCCTTACAACGCCCAGAGCTTGTCTTGTGGGCAAGGTATATAGACGACATCCTCCTCCTGTGGAGGGGTGACGAGGAGTCTCTCCACGACTTCATGGTTACTCTTAATGATAATGACATGGGTATCATGCTAACCTATGAGATGAGCCGCAATACCATCCATTTTCTAGATCTTGAGATTTCTGTCGTAGATCAACGATTGGTGACAAAAACGTTTTTTAAGCCAACAGATCGAAACGGGTACATCCCAATTGATAGCTGTCATTACAGCTTTTGGCTTAAATCTTTGCCGTTTAGCCAATTACTTCGTATCAGCTGGAATTGCACACATCTTGGTGATTTCCTTGCACAGGCAGACATTTTGAAGTCAAGATTTGTTGAGAAAGGTTATCTTCCATCTGCCATTGATGCTGAAATTGGCAGGGTGTCCTTGCTGGACAGACAGTCGCTAGTCATTGAACGACCTTAGCGATCGCCTGACCCACAATTTAAATGGTCTTTCATGACTCAGTATTCTGTACAGCATAGACAGATTAAAGAAGATTCTCAATCGTCATTGGGAAATTCTTAAAAATGACCCCCTTTTAGGTCCTGTGCTTCCTGACAGAGCTGGTGTTGTGTATAGGGGAGCACCATCTCTTCGTAATCAAATTGCTCCCAATGTGGTGGATCCCCCGGTCAAACAATGCTCGTCTCTTTTTCCTAATATGAAGGGTTACTATCCTTGTAAAAAATGTAACGTGTGCATACACAATGCAATTGGTCGTGTTAGGAGTGTTAGTTTTACATGGTCTACTACCTCTACTATATACCACATGAAGCAGTTTACTACATGTACAACCAAATTTATTGTATATCTGATTACATGTCCATGTAATCAGCAGTATGTGGGACGCACCATTCGCAATTTTTCCATTCGTGTAAACGAGCACATTTCCGGTATTAAAAAAGGTTGTACCAATCATAGCGTACCTAGACACTATCTACATGTTCACAATAAGTCGATCACAGGTACCAAATTTCAAGTGATTGACCATTTTGTCCCTCACTGGAGAGGAGAGTCCCGCGTCAGGGGTGTCTCCCAATTGGAAACTTTTTGGATCTACCAACTCCGATGTTACTCGCCTTTTGGGTTAAACATCGAGTGGGATATTAAAGTGGTTGTAAACCCACTTTTTTTTTTTTTGGCCCACCTGCAAGAGAAAGACATAATGAGCTATTATGACTAGCATAATAGCTCATTATGTTCCACTTACCTTAGATCTGGGCCCCCGAAGCCGTCCTCGTCCCTCTGTCCAGCCGCAGACATCACTGCGGCGATAGCCGGGAATGTTACTTCCGGGTATCGCCGCACCAGCCAATCACAGCGCCGCTCCGGCGCTGTGATTGGCCGGAGCGGCGAAGACGTCACTCTGCGCATGCGCGCGGGAGGCGTCCCACTCGGCTACGCCCAGCGATTTGCTGGGAAGTAGCCGAGTATGTGAATGGGATTAACCCCATAAATGCGCCGTTGTCTACGGCGCGCATGCGCCGTAGATAGCGGCGCTTGACATTTTAGTAAATCTCTCCTAAACCGTGTAGGTTTAGGAGATATTTCTTGCACCTACAGGTAAGCCTTAATCTAGGCTTACCTGTAGGTGCAAGTTGAAAAAGTGGGTTTACAACCACTTTAACTCCTTTATTAATAAGGCATAAATGTCTTTAGTTATCCCTATGGCCCATTACATTCCATATATGGGGGTAGCAATACCTACTCTCCCCATATTTTGGTGCTCTTACTTTGTTGTTTATTATCCACTCCTGGCTTTTACTTTTTACTTGTATGTATCATTTTGTTTTCATGATCAATTAGGATTTTAGGTATATTTATGGCTTGCTATTTCTAGTAACCACAATAAACACTTTCTTGTGTATATACTTATAATGGATTGTCTGTGAACATACCATTTTTTGAGATATTAAGTATGTACATTCTAAGAATAATTTCTATAATATATGTCATCACCCCTACCTTTGATGTTGGGATATACAGGGTGATCTATTATCATCTAGGAATTTCAGCATTTTTTATTATGCATGAATATATTACTGGGATATGCGGATATACCCGTTCTCTTGATTTTTATTCAGTTGGGGGTACTTACTTCTTGTTGACGGGATATGTTTATATTTTAATATGCATTGCTATGATGTCTTATTTTTGTCCCATTTTTAGTGTCATATGTATTGTTATACTTTTATTATAGGCACTTGATTTGTATAGATCATGTCTAGATATACATTGAGCTTGCTTCCCTCTCTCGCTCATCATCATCAGTTTAGGGCGGCACTGTTCTTGCCCTGACTGCCTCTCTACTAAGCCGAGATATATGGGCGTAGTGATGTCAGCACGTTTGCAGAGCTATCTGCCATCGGATGCAGGCCCCATTGCGGTTCACGTGATGGGGTCCTGTGATAGAGGTGTGGAACGCAAATATTTCCTGGTGTGACAGCGTGATGACGCCCTTCCACGGTAACGCGATGACGCAATGACGCAATGTCGCACGTCACTCCGACCCGTCCTATTGGCTCTGTGATTTTGCTGTAGTGATGACGAGCGAGTGAGCGGCGTTTTTGAATATACAATTGGATTATCTCTTACAAGGGGAGTATACACATCAGCTGAGATGTGTTCAATCATTTGTTTTCTCCTATATAACGGCGTGGTATTTCCTTTGCAGGTTCATGCCCCAGTTGATGCATTTTTTATGCGAAACAAGTCGGGTAGATGAACCTGCTTTCCAGCTACGCCGTTCTTATACCATTTTGTGATCACCACTATGCAAGCCTCTGCATGGATGCCTGTATGACTTTTATTTTATTTACTTTTTAAACCGTGTGTGGCTTGCTGTTTTTTAAACACTTTTTTTTTACGAATAAACGGGAACTTTTGCCCTTTACCATCTGATCCTGTACTAAGTGGAGCTTCCTTTTTTTCTATCCCTACATATGGTTGACATTGCTGTCCTGGATGTCCTGACGTTCTGGAGCTCTGTGTTACTGCCTTGGAGAGATTGGATTTCTTGTGCTCATCCCTTCTGCTGCTGTTCCGTGAGGACGTATCCAGAGGAGTTCACATACACACCTGTTGCCTGTCTGACTCACCAGCGCTGGTGTGTGAGTCCACGTATAGGGGTAAGAGTATCCATTTCTTCCCCCTTCCCTGGTGTTGGAGTCACATCCCTGGGTGTTGCAGCTTTTTCAAACTAATGCTATATATGAAGTATAAGCTTTCTGGATTCTGAAAACGGGAACAATACACTGAAATGTATTTATATTTATTTTCTCTCCTTGTTCCCAGTTCACATACCGGGCACCTTCACTAGACTTTTTTGTTTTGTTTTATGTATATTGTGTCACACATATGTGGGTTGATATACACATGTTATGTTTCACTGTTTGAAGTTATTATCAGCGTATTCATACCTGGCTAATACACAATTTTTTAGGCCACATTGATCACATTGGGCCATACGCTTTCACTTATTATATGCCCTGATTCATATATGCTTCTGGGCCTTGTCACTGCATTTTTTACTTGTATAATGGAAAGTAATGCTTGTTGCGCTAAATCAAAAGAATGAAAATAAAAAATAAAAAACAGCAACTGACACAATATTGTTGGATACAATAGGTAGTATTGAAAGGATTAAGATGTAGCGCTACATCTTAATCCTTTCAATATAGTTAATGGAATTATATTTCTTCCATATTTTCCATTTATTCTATTTTAGTATACAGACGCAGCAAGGATTTTCGTTCACTGCTAAAAATCCCTTTCCAAAGGTTTTTTATATTTCCCCATCAGCAAATAAACCAACAAGATTCTCAGCGCAAGTAAAATAGACACGTAACTACATATTCACTTGATTCCACTGTTTTTTTTACATAGTTAATACTCCCTCTTGTGGTCAATATTAATTATTTACACTTTCCATCTATTCATTCCCCCTTTTGATTACTCCCATATAACATTTTCACTTGATTGCACACCCCTTATTTTTAATCCTATCACACACTTTAAACACTTGACGCAAGATGCGTAGTATCTTCACTTTTATACATTCATCAAATTTGACATATCAATTTATTGATTTTCACTTATATTTCTTTTCTTTTTTATTCCTAGTCACTACACATATATATTTTTTTCAATATATATTTCCTTTTAAACATCCCCCTTTTCTGATTCACATTTATTTCATTCACATAAATATTGATTATCGTTATAACCCCTAATTTTTCTATTTTTATTCCCATATTTTCACATTTCTCACATACACTCTTATCACACCATTCATCTGTATGCGGCCATCATAATACATACATAATCGTTCATAGTATACTTTGATAATATGACCCCTATTTCTTTCTTAATAAATCAATTTTAATCAATTTCTATAAACCTTAATATGTCTAGTAAATATATTTTTCTTTAAGTAATCATAGAAAATATAGAATACTCATATAACTAGTGTTTTGAACTACTCATATATACATATGTTGGGTGTACTTGGCTGGCCCTCCAGGCTTGTTGGATTGGACATGGATCCACCGGTCCTCATGCCGGGGAGAACAGCCGAGCATGCCAAACATTGTTTTATATTACTTCGCAGCATCATTAAAAGGTCCTCCCCACGCCCTCCACTGCGATGATCATAAATGCTTGTGTCTTGAATCTACCTACACTAAAGCATACTAAATTACAATTTTCAGGTGCTGTGGCACATGGTATATATCTACCTCCCCCTCTCGTCTTTTCGGGGGAACCGCAGGTGTGTGACCCTCTGCAAGCTCAGTGGTCTGTGGGGCTTGTCTCCCCCTTTGGGGTTGGGGGTGTGCTACCCGCCGGCACGGATCGGTTCCAGACCTTGGGAGACCATATGGAGTTATTCTTTTAATAAAGCCTCTGGTTTAGCGAACTTCACACAGCAGCAAGGGTAAATATGCCACTAATGCAAAATTAAATATATGTTGGCACATTTTCGGTTTGTTCTCTCACAGTGTAAAAAAACAAATTGTACCATATATACATATGCATATTCTAAACTAACTAATATGAGATACAAGAAATGTGCCATAGTAACAATATTAATGCACTTTGCTTTTTTGATGTCCTTAGAAATGTAAGATTCCCCCTGAGGAAGACAGGTCGAAATGCATTGGGGCCTTTCCTCCAGCATCAGACTGCGTTGAAGCCAATTGGACTCTCAGCCAAAACCTAATACTATATGTGTGTTTTCCTGTAAAACTAATGTCTATTTGCTTCTTTGTAAACCAGAGCTCATAAATTTTAACATTTGTACATGTCCTTTTCCACTTTTTCATTATTAAAAGAATATAATTTATCAACATTGAATAATTTTTTACTGCTAAAAAACCCCACAGGGAATTGTTTCTCTATGTTTTAAGTACCAAATCCGGGGTGTGCAGCCCTCTCAGACCCTTGTATGTGTCATCTCATGTTATAGTGGTATCCTATCCTTGCACCAATTGACGTGAAAGTTTAGAATAGTAAACTTGTAAACTTTGTTGTTCTAGAGCGGGGGCAATACCCCCTTAGAGGGCAACATGTCCAGGGCAACCAACAAGGCTGCTTTTTTGATCAGGTAAAGGAAGCAAATTTGATGGCATGCAGTGTGGAGGAGGCAAGCAACTCCAGCTTTTAGCCTCTGGACATGTTTTGAACCCAGACATCAAAAGATATCCTGTGCCCACATGGCTTCAAAGGTCAACAGACATCCCCCCCCCCCACTTGAAGAGGTGGCATTTTTGCCCATCTTGACAGGTTTGGTAGTCCAGTCTTGAAAAAAATCTGTTGCCACTAGTCCCTGTTGTAGACTGTTTTTGCTCCAATAGCTTCTGCCTTTTCTTTAGAGGTGATTGATGTTTTCTTCCATAATCTTCTGGACAAACTTTTCCCAGGTATTGCTGAACAGGCAGTTGCCCTTGAAGGGGATATGTTCATACTGTTTCTTGCAAGGTAGCTCTGCTGACCAACATTTCAGTCAAACCACATTCCTTATAAGGGCAAGGTGAAAGAGTTGTCAGAGATTTTCCCAAACATAGTTACATAGTAGGTGAGGTTGAAAAAAAGACCATCAAGTCCAACCTATATGTGCGTTTATAGGTCAGTAATACATTGTATATCCCTGTATGTTGCGGTCGTTCAGGTGCTTATCTAATGGTTTTTTAAAACTATCGTTGCCCCCTGCTGAAACCACCACCTGTGGAAGAGAAGTACACATCCTTGCCACTCTTACATTAAAGAACCCTCTACGCAGTTTAAGTTTAAACCTCTTTTCTTCTAATTGTAGGGAGTGGTCGCGTGTCTTATTAAACTCCCTTCCACGAAAAAGTTTTATCCCTATTGTGGGGTCACCAGTATGGTATTTGAAAATTTTAATCATATCCCCTCTCAAGCGTCTTCTCCAGAGAGAATAAGTTCAGTGCTCGCAACCTTTCTTCATAACTTATATTCTCCAGACCCCTTATTAGCTTTGTTGCCCTTCTTTGCACTTGCTCCATTTCCAGTACATCCTTCCTGAGGACTGGTGCCCAGAACTGGACAGCATACTCCAAGTGCGGCCGTAGACAAAAAAATGGGTAGTGGCGCTGCTAAATAGTATGAGATTTAATACATTAGTCCATCAGTAAGTCCTTGAAGTGGATACTCGGTATATGTGGAGGGGGAGAGATGGAGGGGGAGAGATGAAGTGGGGAGACCTGTATAGATTACTTTAGCAGTCCAAAACAACCTTGGCAGTCTTTGAGGGGGAAGTTGAAAGCAGACTCCAGATATGCAAATGTGAAGAGAAACACAGGCGCCTCTAGGTTAGAACTGTAAACATTTTAATGAGATACAGGTGCATTATCCACTTACATGGAGGTTGAGGCTGGGTTCAGACTGGTGCGACAAATGCTCCGACATTGGGAGCTCATGTCGAATGACGTGTGAAAATCAATGTTTCTCTATGGGAGCCTTCTTAACTGGTCCGACTTTGAAAATGCTCCCTGTACTACTTTGGTCCGACTTTGATCCTACATCAGCCCATTGAATATCATTAAAGTCGGATCAAAGTCGGATCCTTGTCCTTACCATCCGACTTTTGACATCCAACATGGTGATTACAGCAGCAGTAAAAGGAATTTATCTCACACTGGGATTGTTTTGATTGGTCAAAAGACAAGTCAGACTATCACAAAGTTGGATCAAAGTAGTATCCTGTTCATTCAAGTCAGATGGATGTAGGACCGATGTCGCAGAGCATGGTAGGATGAAAGTTGTATGACTGTCGTGTAGTATCAGTGTGAACCCAGCCTAAGGAAGTAAGGCACGAGTCCATCCACACTGGCGTGGCGTTCACTGCAGAGCGGCATTCTGAACAGCTGATTTTTCTGCCTGTGGTGGAGAAATTCTTGCCAGCAGGATCTCTGGGACCACGGCGATGGATCACGCCGATAGTGAGGGCTGGAACGCGGCACCGGGCGTGATGACGTCGCTGGCGGGTTGCATTGGCGTTTCGGAGAATGCGCACTGGTAGATGGAACTCAGGGTGCGCTCCTTTGTCAAGCTAGTGAGACTTTGGCTGATAACAGCCTTATATATGCCTTGGAACACTGCCATCCAGTGGAAAGGATGTTACATACTTTCCAACATGAAATACCCAGAGCTAAAATAATATAGATATCAACAGACTGTTAACCGCCTATGGTTCAACAGAACTAACATGACATTACATATCCACTTCAGGTGCGGCCGGACCAGAGTCTTGTAGAGTGGGAAAATTATCGCTTTATCCCTGGAGTTAATCCCCTTTTTAATGCACGCCAATATTCTGTTTGCTTTGTTAGCAGCTATTGCTGAGCCTATCATCTACTAGGACCCCAGGTCTATTTCCATCCTAGATTCCCCCAGAGATTCACCCCATAGTGAGTAGATTGCATGCATTCATATTTTTGCCACCCAAATGCATTATTTAAAAAATTTATACATTAACCACTTCAATACCAGGCACTTTCGCCCCTTCCTGTCCAGGACAATTATCAGTTTCAGCGCTGTCGCACTTTAAACGACAATTGAGCGGTCATGCAACACTGTACCCAGACTAAATTTTTATCATTTTCTTCCCACAAATGGTATTTGATCACCTCTGGGGTATTTATTTTTTGCTAAACAAACAAACTAAAAAAGACCCAAATTTTTGATAAAATTTTGTTTTCCCCTTCACTGACGGGCACTGATGAGGCGGCACTGATATGTAGAATTGATGGGCACTGATATGCAGCACTGATAGGTACCAATAGGCGGCACTGATATGCAGCAATGATGGGCACCGATAGGTGGCACTGACAGGCGGCACTGATTGGCAGCACTGATGATGAAGTACTGATTAGTTATAGAAAATATACAGAGCAATAACTATAGTAGAAATTGTTTGCTCAATGGCACCTAGGTCCCGATATTGAATTATATAGAGGGGCCATTATGAGGCGATGTATGTGGGACTTTGAAGGTGCTCATTGAGAATGTTACCAAATCAAAAGAATAAGGAATAGATACCAAGAAAATACTTAAAAAATATTATATTTATTACATGAATTTCATGATATAAAAACAATGAGGAAAGAAGATACAACGCAGTGTATTCGTTCCTTATACGTCACATATTTTGTCGTCCTACATGTTTCGCATAAATAATGCTTCTTCAGGGACGTACATGGACCTTAGTTAATTTAGAATAAACATAAGCATTTAGAACAGGAAATGATACAATGAAAATTGATTACAGAATTGAATTGTCACAAAGACAAAAATCTATAATGATCACATAACCATCATATATACAAAGTTAATTAATTATACTTACAGACAAGTGTTTAATACCTCCAAACTCCGATGGATCCTCGTGTGAATGGGGGGGGGGGGGGGGAAGGGAAAATAATTTTTTGTGTAACCTGTCAGTGATCGGGCTACACGCAAAATGTGAAGCTGGCAGACCGCTCTCCACCTATGCGTCAGCACCCATACGCATGCGTAGGCATATCACAAGGGGTCCTCAGTGGGAGATATAGTGAATTGCCTATGTATACTTATTGTATTCCATATATACCTTATATATGTCCTAGTATGGGCCTATAGTAAACTTAAAAATATATACATATTTTTGTTTCCATAGATATGTTCAGCAGTCTATATAATCACAAGTAATACAAACACCTGCTGTCGTGCGTTTCAACAAGCTCCCAGGCTATATGATCCATTTTATCTTAAAACAGTAAGCGTATAAATATATATATATATATATATATATATATATATATATATATATACACACATTTATTCATTTATTATGTTTGATACATGGTCCAACATTTACCATGTTCTGTTATTCAACAATAAGCAATGTTTACATAAACCTTGTTTATAAGAAACACAGTTTTTTATACACAGGTCATCCCCAATCGACATTCACTATATCTCCCACTGAGGACCCCTTGTGATATGCCTACGCATGCGTATGGGTGCTGACGCATAGGTGGAGAGCGGTCTGCCAGCTTCACATTTTGCGTGTAGCCCGATCACTGACAGGTTACACAAAAAATAATTTTCCCTTTTCCCCCCTATACACACGAGGATCCATCGGAGTTTGGAGGTATTAAACACTTGTCTCGAAGTATAATTAACTTTGTATATATGATGGTTATGTGATCATTATAGATTTTTGTCTTTGTGACAATTCAATTCTGTAATCAATTTTCATTGTATAATTTCCTGTTCTAAATGCTTATGTTTATTCTAGATCAGTGGTTCTCAACTCCTGTCCTCAGGACCCACTAACAGGCCAGATTTTAAGTATTACCTTGGTGAAATGCAGACTAGAATACTACAATCCCTGAGCAGCAAATTATATCACCTGTGATGCATTTCAGTTATCTTGCAAACCTGGCCTGTTGGTGGGCCCTGAGGACTGGAGTTGAGAACCACTGTTCTAGATTAACTAAGGTCCATGTACGTCCCTGAAGAAGCATTATTTATGCGAAATATGTAGGACGACAAAATATGTGACGTATAAGGAACGAATACACTGCGTTGTATCTTCTTTCCTCATTGTTTTTATATCATGAAATTCATGTATTAAATATAATATTTTTTAAGAATTTTCTTGGTATCTATTACTTATTCTTTTGATTTGGTAACATTCTCAATGAGCACTTTCAAAGTCCCACATACATCGCCTCATAATGGCCCCTCTATATACTGATTAGTTACTGACAGGTGCTACTGCTGGGAACTGATTGGCACTGTAATGGGCACTGAGGTGGGCTCTGATTGGTACTGTGGTGGGCACTGGCAGTATTTCTTATTGGGGCACTGCTGGGCAGATGATTGGCAGATCTGAGGGGGCTGTGCTGATCATCAATGTGTTGATCATCAGCACAGACCCCCCCTCTGACAGCGAGAGCCGCAGTTCGGCTCTCCGTCAGCGCGAACCGAGGAATGTCGTTTACCGGCACTTCCTGGTTCATGCGATGATCGGCTGTGATTGGTCACAGCTGATGACGTGATAAGAAGCCTCTGACAGAGGCTCCTTATCACGATCGGAGATGTGGCATGTCAGACTGACCGCGGTCGCCGCACTGCGCGCCATCCTGCTGGACGCCATATGACGTCCAGTCACGATAACAGAATCACTTCCCGGCCGTCATTCTGCATAAGACGGGCGGGAAGTGGTTAAACCTAATTTGCCATGTAGTTGCCCACTCCATTAATTTGTTCAGATCTTCTTGCAAGGGTTCCGCATCCTGCGGAGAAGTTATTGCCCTGCTTAGCTTAGTGTCGTCCGCAAATACAGAAATTTAGCTGTTTACCCCATCTTCCAGGTCGTTTATGAGCAAATTAACCACTTGCCGACCGCCGCACAGGGATATACGTCGACAGAATGGCACTGGCAGGCAAATGGGAGTACCTGTATGTCCCTTTAAATTTGCCGCCCAGCAAATTTGATTTTCCGGGTCGGCCCGCGATTGTGGTCGGCAAAGGCAGAACAGGGGGATGCCTTTGTAAACAAGGCATTCCCCTGTTCTGCCTACTGACACGTCAGGATCTACTGATCCCTGTGATCGGGAACAGTGATCGCTTACGTGTCACTGGTAGCTCCTCCCCCTAACAGTTAGAATCACTCCCTAGGAACCACTTAACCCCTTCAGCGCCCCCTAGTGGTTAACCCCTTCACTGCCAGTGTAATTTTTACAGTAATTGTAACGGCACCCCAAATACGAAAGGGGGTAACGCCGTTTAAATATCTTCCCTCTCCTGGACACAAATTCCCTGTCGATCCTCCACGGCCATGCTACCACTTCCCATAGGAATTAATCCTTCTGGAAGAACGAGACGCACTCTGTATCTTCCTAGCATCGAATGAATTTATTGAGAAAAACATTGTAACTTTTATAACCATCCAATACTGCATCAACCTAAAATGAACAATGGTTCAGCTCCACCCACAACATAACAGACCCAATACACACAAGTATGCAGGGGATTCATCAACATCTCTTCAATTAACCCGTCTGCTGCTAGTTCCACAACCTATAATTATAGGCTTAATTCCCCCAAACCACAATGGACAATAGAATGTAAATCACCACAAACAATGAACAGGTCTTTTTAGAAGCTGGGATTAGCATTACACTGCAGACAGGTGATTTAACCTGTTGAGTACAGAAACAGTAAATAGTCCTTTACAGATATCCTTGGGGATATGGTGGATAAATATTACAGACCCATTTTAGGTAGCCCAAGATATATTTCTTAATGTCCATTATTTCCTGGATCACCCTGTGTCCAAAGTGACCCTCCTATCACACATCCTCCCTTTCGGCAAGAGACTAACAAAGGAGGTGACCCCAGACGGGTTGACTCCGAAGTTAGTCCATGGGTCCATTCTTCTAATGCCGGTATCCACACAGTACCCCAAATAAATTGCCCCAAACAGAGCATCACTTACCCAGCCAACCTCTGCCTCTCTCAGAGAACATACCCGCCGCTGGGGAGAAGACAGGGTGACTGGGCTCAGTCCGTCATGTTGTTGGGGATCTGGGCCGACTGCCCAGCATCCCTGGGGTATACAAGTGGAGACTGAAGTCCCATCCCCTTGTGGTAGGTGAAAATCCCCCAGTGCTTGCAAAGCAAGGCTGACATCCTCCTGTCTCAGTGTCACACCATTTTCCGGGGTTGCGTCAGTGAGGACCGAAGTCCCATCCAGTACCACAGGAACTCCCTCTTCCGTTAGTTGAGAGCAGAGGCCCGCGGCACTCTGCTCTGCTGCCAGCTCTTCCGCTGGGTTGCTGTGAGTGGAGACCGTAGTCCCATCCACCGATATCCGCTCAAGTGGCAGTTGTGTGCAGCGGCCAGTAGCATTCTGCCCTGTTGCCAGTGATTCAGCTGGGGGTAAAAGCTTTACCACCTCAGCTTGTTGCTGGAGAGATGGGCCAACTGCCCCGGCTCCCTGAAACTCCACAGTTGTTTCCGGTGCTGGGCAGAGGTTGCTAGCACTCTGCCCTGTTGCCAGCACTTCTGCTGGGGACTCCACCCCATCTGCTCTGGCTAACTGTTGGGGAGGGAAAAGGGCTGCTTCTCCCCTCTGCATCTCTGAAATCCCCTGGGAAAGAGGAACCATCACCTTCTCATCTCGGGCCTCCAAAACTGCCACGGGTGTAGAGCAGGGGTCTGCAGTACTCTGTCCTATTGCCAGTACTTGGGCAGGCGATGCATAATCCATAACATCCTCTGAACAGTCCCTTAAGTCCATACCTTCTGTAATCTGTAGCTGGGAAGATGATCCAACTGCCCTAGCTCCCTGGAACTCCATATCATCCACTTCGGCATTAGGGATGGCAATCTTCAGATTTTCCACTGCCGATTCTTCAGCCAGGCTAGCTCCCTGGAACTCCGTATCATTCACTTCGGCTTTAGGGATGGCAATCTTCAGATTTCCACTGCTGATTCTTCAGCCAGGATTTCATAGTTGTCAACTGTTATTTCCTGATAGTCCCAGGCAAAGGTAGCCCCACCCTGCTGCTGAGCCGAGTCTAGCAGCTGTCTGTAGGCAATCTCCAGCTCCCATTCCTGAATGGCCAGAAACTCCAAATCTTCCTGTGCCCAGGGCCCTTCCGAGACATTCAGTCTTTGCGCTCTGTGCTCCATTATTTCCTCCAAACGCCACTCCTGATCACTCCCAAAGTCAGGGTCCTCGGACAGCCTCCAATACAACAATCCCAGGCCATTATAGTCAAAGCCTTCCGTGGGGCTGTCATCCGCTGACCACTGGCACTCTTGGGCTACATACCAATGGAGGGCTCTGTAGCTCTCGTCCAACCGCATCTCTGCCCGGATCAGCCTGCTTAACTCCGCTGTCCACTCCTGCTTCGGTTGTTCCCCCAATAACAGCATTCGTACTTCATACTGCGACCAGTACCTTACATGGATGGAGGGGAGAACTTTTCCCTGGTGTTGCTGCTCGACAGCTAGCACTTTCTTCCACAGTTCGCAGCGGAATAAATCAGACCATCCCAGCAGGACCTCCTCTGATACTGGTCCTCTATTCTGTATCTGCATCTCTCGCAATCTCCTTCTGAATTCCTTTTCCATGTCGGCTGGTATCTGTATCTCTCCTCTCCTTTCAGTTGGTGCTGCTTTTTTAGGTGTTGTCTCTGATTGCCGTATTTCCACCATTCTCTGCTCATGTTACCGCTCATCCTGCCGCTCGATTTCTCCAATGGCTTCCTGTATGGCGGTCTCTGATGTGTTAGCACCATATAATGCCAAGCGCTCTCAAACTCGTTGCTGAAAAACAAATCTTCAACTGACCGGGGTCCTGCATCACCATCCCTCTGGTCCATCTCGGCTCTCAATGAAAGTCTTTCAGCGTGGCTTTCCTGCAGGCTGCATAGCTGGTCATTCACTGTGGTGGCTTGGAGTGTCCCAGGAACTGGAGGGAAAATCCCGCTGCTGCCAACCAATGTAACGGCACCCCAAATACGAAAGGGGGTAACGCCGTTTAAATATCTTCCCTCTCCTGGACACAAATTCCCTGCCGATCCTCCACGGCCATGCTACCACTTCCCATAGGAATTAATCCTTCTGGAAGAACGAGACGCACTCTGTATCTTCCTAGCATCGAATGAATTTATTGAGAAAAACATTGTAACTTTTATAACCATCCAATACTGCATTAATCTAAAATGAACAATGTTCCAGCTCCACCCACAACATAACAGACCCAATACACACAAGTATGCAGGTGATTCATCAACATCTCTTCAATTAACCCGTCTGCTGCTAGTTCCACAACCTATAATTATAGGCTTAATTCCCCCAAACCACAATGGACAATAGAATGTAAATCACCACAAACAATGAACAGGTCTTTTTAGAAGCTGGGATTAGCATTACACTGCAGACAGGTGATTGAGGCTGAACACATCAGTATCTCTCAATTAACCTGTTCAGAAACAGTAAATAGTCCTTTACAGATATCCTTGGGGATATGGTGGATAAATATTACAGACCCATTTTAGGTAGCCCAAGATATATTTCTTAATGTCCATTATTTCCTGGCTCACCCTGTGTCCAAAGTGACCCTCCTGTCACAGTAATCAGTGCATTTTTATAGCACTGATTGCTGTAAAAATTACAATGGTCCCAAAAATGTGTCAAAAGTGTCTGATGTGTCCGCCATAAAGTCGCAGTCACGATAAAAATCGCAGATCACCATTACTAGTAAATAAAAATAAAAAAATGCCATAAAACTATCCCCTATTTTGTAGACGCTATAACTTTTGCGCAAACCAATCAATATACGCTTATTGCAATTTTTTTTACCAAAAATATGTAGAAGAATACATATCGGCCTAAACTGAGAAAAAATTTCCTTTTTTAAAAAATAAAATTGGGATATTTATTATAGCAAAATGTACAAAATATTCCTTTCTTTTCAAAATTGTCGCTCTATTTTTGTTTATAGCGCAATAAAAACGCAGAGGTGATCAAATACCACCAAAAGAAAGCTCAGTTTGTGGGGAAAAAAAGAACGTCAATTTGTTCGGGAGCCACGTCGCACGACCGCGTAATTGTCAGTTAAAGCGACGCAGTGCCGAATCGCAAAAAGTGGCCCGGTCATTTGGCAGCCAAATGGTCCGGGGCTAAAGTGGTTAAAATGGATTGGTCCCAGCACAGAACCCTGGGGGACCCCACTTCCCACCCCAGACCATTCTGCGCGTTTCCCATTTATCACCACCCTCTGAACTCGCCCTTGTAGCCAGTTTTCATTCCATGTACTCACCCTATGATCCATGCCAACGGACCTTACTTTGTACCGTAAACGTTTATGGGGAACTGTGTCAAATGTTTTTGCAAAGTCCAGATACACCATGTCTACGAGCCTTCCTTTTTTTAGATGGCAGCTCCCCTTCTCATAAAAGGCTAATAGATTGGTTTGGCAAGAACGATTCTTTATGAATCCATGCTGATTACTGCTAATGACACCGTTTTCATTACTAAAATCTTGTATAGTCCCTTATCATCCCCTCCAAGAGCTTTCATACTATTGATATTAGGCTAACTGGTCTGTAATTCCCAGGGATGTATTTTGGCCCTTTTTTAAATATTGGTGCTACATTGGCTTTTCTCCAATCAGCTAGTACCATTCCAGTCAGTAGACTGTCAGTAAAAATTAGGAACAATGGTCTGGCAATTACTTGACTGAGTTCCCCAAGTACCCTTGAGTGCAAGCCATCTGGTCCCGGTGATTTATTAATGTTAAGTTTCACAAGTCTATTTCTAATTCTGTCCTCTGTTAGCAAATGAGGGTGCTTCCTGTGATGTGTCATGAGGACAAACACTGCAGTTTTGGTTACTGAAGCCCCCCAATTCCCTTGTGAAGACTAAGGAGAAGAATAAATTCAATACCTTCGCCATCTCCCCATCCTTTGTAACCAGATGTCCTTCCTCATTCTTTATGGGGCCAATATGGTCTGTCCTCCTTTTTTACTGTTTATATACTTAAAGAATTTCTTGGGATTTTTTTTACTCTCTTCTGCTATGTGTCTTTCGTGTTCTATCTTAGCCGTCCTAATTGCACCCTTACATATCTTGTTGCATTCTTTGTAAAGCCGGAATGCTGATGATGACCCCCTAGCCTTGAATTTTTTGAAGGCCTTCTCTCCTTTGCTTTTATATGCATTTTTACATTAGAGGTAAGCCATACAGGACTTTTGTTCACTCTTTTAAATTTATTTCCCAATGGTATGATCTTAAAGCAAGCCCATCTCTCTTCCGTGTTCTTTTTTTTTTTTTATCAAAACATTTTTATTTTGTTAATGTGTTCTTTGTTTCTTAGATTTTATCCCAATTTATATCTTCTAGCAAGGTTCGTAGTTTAGGGAAGTTGGCTCTTTTGAAATTCAGTGTCTTTGTGTTCCCCTTGTGTTTCCTATTTGTATGATTTATACTGAAGCCAATTGACCTGTAATCGCTGTTTCCTAAATTGCCCCGTATTTCCACATCCATGATCAGGTCTGTATTGTTGGTAACCAGTAGATCTAGTAACGCCTTGTTTCTAGTTGGTGCATCTACCATCTGACCCATGAAATTGTCCTGCAAGACATTTAGGAACTGCCTTAGACGAATGTGTGGTTCCCTCCGCCCAGTCTATGTCTGGATAATTAAATTCCCCCATTATGATAACACTTCCCATCCTTGCTGCTAATCCAAATTGGGATAGGAGGTCAGTCTCCCCCTCCTCTCTCAGGTTAAGAGGCCTATAGCATACTCCCAGTATTTTACCCTAAGCTTCATCCCTTTGGAATTCTACCCATAAAGGATTCCACCTCCTCCCTAGCTCCCTTATTGATATCATCTCTCACATTCACTTATTCTTGATATATAGGCATACCCCTCCCCCTTTTTTACCCTCTCTATCCATGCGATAAAGGGAATACTCTTGAATGGTTGCCAGCCAATCATAAGAGATGTTGAGCCAGGTCTCTGAAATTCCCACAAAATCTAAATCCTTCTCATTCAACAGTATCTCTAGTTCAACCATCTTGCCCACCAGGCTCCTGGCATTGGTGAACATGCAATTAGAAGAAATGAAGATTAGGACAGCCGCACTCCAATCCAACTTGGCTTTATTTGAAAAGTAAAAGTAACCATGCACTACATGTCACAGCAACGAAAAAACTTCAGGACAGCTGACGCGTTTCACACTTAGAAGTGCTTACTCATAGCTTAGATTGGTGAACATGCCACGTAGTTTATACCGGTCGCATACTGTCCTTTTATTAGGTGTTCCGAGATCGCAAATATGACTTGTTACTATACTTACCTCGGGTTTATGTGCTTTAGTCAACCCACCACTTATGCCCCCCAATACTACACTCTGGAATATGTTCATTGCTGACTATCTCTACCTCTGGACCCCCCGTCGCCTAGTTTAAAAACCCCTCTAACTTTTTGGCCATCTTCACTCCCAGCCAACCAGCCACACTAAAATGTAATGCTTCAGGAAAGAGCTCCAAGTGTAGGCCAGCTGAAGAACCGGTCTTAAAAAACACCACGTTCCTTAGGCATGCACTTCACCGAAACAAAAATGCCAATGGGTTGCATAGACACACTCACCAATGAGAAAAATGGCTTATAGAGCAACTTTTTCAGCTTGGACTGTCCAATTTCATCTATCGGATATTTTGTGAAGCGCTTAGGAGGCTCAAATAAGTTATCCAGGTGGAGCCAGTCTTTGTGCACTTCCTTTTCAGTATGAAGATGTAGCTCAAAAGATTTGGCTAATACCATAGACAGAAAATTCTCTCACAGATCAAGGTGTGTTTATCACCTATGGATGCTAGCAAAAAACTGAGGCAATGCTGGGAGTAGGGGAGTATGCACTGTGGAGTCAAGCCTTGGCTATCTGCTGGTGTCCAATCATGTACAGGTGGAGAATAACCCAATCGTCTAAGAATTAACTCTCCTGTGTCGTTATGTATTGTTAAGACACTCCCTACTGTCTTAATAAATCACTAGTTCTACCATAAAATTGGCTAAAAGGTGAAGGTGCACTCCAGAAACCCATCTGCAGTTACATAGTCAAGTTGAAAAAAAAAAAAGAAGACAAGTCCATCCAGTATGTATGTACACATATATATATATATATATATATATATATATATATATATATATATATATATATGTGTATGTATATGTGTATGTATATGTGTATGTATATGTACTGTGTATATATATATATATATATATATATACACATATATACAGTACATATACATACATACACACAAAGCATAATCCAATTTGCTCCGGCAGGGGGAAAAATTCCTTCATGATCCCCCGAGAGGCAATTGGAGATTCCTTGGAGCAACTGTACCTATACATTTTATATCCAGTTATATTATGTACATTTAGAAAATAATCCAGTCCTTTTTTAAAGCAATCTACTGAGCTGGCAAGAACCAGCTCTTAAGGGAGTCTAATCCACATTTTCACAGCTCTCAACCACTTGCCGACCGCCGCACGACGATATACGTCGGCAAAATGGCACGGGCAGGCATATGGGCGTACAGGTACGTCCCTCCCTACCAGCGTCTCACTGTGACGTCTCAAAGTGAGTTGCACCAACAGACCACTAACACCAGTATACATAGGCACATAAATCACCCCCCCCAGTTAACCCCTGCACCCCCTGTCACAGTGACACCAATAGCAGTTTTCATATTTTTACTGATCAATGCATTTGGTGTCATTTGTGACTGTTATAAGTGTTAGGGCAATTAGTGGTAGGCCCCTTTAGGTCTAGGGTACCCCCCTAATAAAGGTTTAACCACTTGATAGCCCCCAGTTAACCCTTTCACCCCCTGTTGCCAGTGTCACCAATACATCTTTTTTCTGATCGCTGTATTGGTGTCATGGGTGACGCTAGTTAGCCAGTTAGTTATTTAGGTTCACCGTCAGGTTTTTATAGTGTCAGTTGCCCCATATACTACCGAATACATTTTTTAACCCCCCGATTGTCCCCTAGTTAACCCTTTCACCCCCTGTCACCAGTGATCACCGTAAAAGTGTCACGGGTGACGCTAGTTAGCCAGTTAGTTATTTAGATTCACCCTCAGGTTTTTATAGCGGCAGGTACCCCCATATATTACCTAATAAAGGTCTTAACCCCCTGATTGCCCCCTAGTTAACCCTTTCACCCCC
Source organism: Rana muscosa (assembly GCA_029206835.1). Taxonomy (NCBI): domain Eukaryota; kingdom Metazoa; phylum Chordata; class Amphibia; order Anura; family Ranidae; genus Rana; species Rana muscosa. The sequence goes on along the minus strand of JARGYO010000162.1, from coordinate 37,891,779 downwards.
TGTCACCAGTGATCACCGTATAAGTGTTACAGGTGACACTGGTCAGTTCATTTTTTATAGCGTCAGGGCACCCGCCGTTTATTACCCAATAAAGGTTTAACCCCCTGATCGCCCGGCGGGTGATATCAGTTAGGTTTTAGTGCCAGATAGGGTCTGCGTCGCCCCAGGCAGCATTTGATTAGTGCCAGTAGCGCCAACACCCAAGCACGCAGCATACACCTCCCTTAGTAGTATAGTATCTGAACGGATCAATATCTGATCTGATCTATACTAGCGTCTCCACCAGTTTATGGTTCCCAAAAACGCAGTGTTAGCGGGATCAGCCCAGATATCTGATAGCACCTGTGTTTTGTCCCTCCGCCCAGCCCAGCCCACTCAAGTGCAGTAAGACAGAAATTGCCGCTCTAGGTAGGTTTAGTTTGGTAAGATCCTTCTCTCAGAGACCGAGGGTGCTGGCAATGCACATAGCAATAGGAACAAGAATGATGAGGATAGCCGCACTCCAATCCAACGTAGTTTATTCAAAAGGAAACAGGCACTACAAATAACAGCATGAACCCAGGACAATTGATGCGTTTCACACTCTAATTCAGTGTTTACTCATAGCCGATTAATACAAAAATTACCTCTAATACATATAGCACTCCTAACCCAACAGGTGATTACATCCAGGTGAATGTTAAACAACAATTACGAAGTAATTAAAAAGCAATTAAGAAGCAGCTATGGACTGCTAATGCAATGTGGTATGAGACTACAAAGCAATTAATGATTGCGCTACCATCAGGTGGATGCAAAGTAGAACCTTTTCTAAAGGGTTCATAGAAATTAGATCTTATATATTGACCATGATTGTAAATTAAAAAAAAGGGGAGGAATATATATGTGTATATGTAAGTGCACAATTCACACCCACATAAATTAAAACGAAAAAATTGATAATAATGATGACAAAAAAGATGAAAAAGATGATGACCAAAATCTAACATTGCATGTGCCTTCATGCATATGACATGCATGAAAAGAACATGAGGGTATCTTGTAACATGTATAAAACAACTGTAAACATAATTAGTTGTTTAATAAAAGTGAACATAATGCATATACCAATGTCAGATATGTCTTGTGTTGTAAATATGGTATCATCTATTTCTCGTAAAAGTATAATTTGCCATATATATGATAGCACAAAAAATGCTTACTTGGATGTTGATTCAAATAATGTAAAAAATAATAATAAAAATGTAAAAAGTGCGGAAGTGTAGAGACCCAAGTGGTCTGATTCAAATGATATATTAATGTGAAAAAAACGTGCATATATGTAGAGTAGATGGATAAAATAAAACCACCTATATATAAAGAAGAGTGAAATGATATGATATAATATAATAAGATAATGAGGCGTGTTCCTAGTGATATTGTACTGTGAACTATAGAAATGTATATCATATGTGAAAAAAGTATATATATATATATGCATGTATACGCATACACATACACACAGCCATACACATACATAAACAAGTTAATAGATAAACATAATATAGTGTATAGAGAATATGCAAATCTTCAAAAAATGAAGATGGCACAGTGTCCAAAAAAATCCTAAGATAAGGGTATTCCGCGAATAATGAAATGTTGACATATGTAATATGCCAACCATATTCATGCAACATGTGGAATTATGTGATGTAAAATAGTGCATAGAATAGATAGGATAGGGTGTGATAGGAAGATGGTATACGTCACAATTACTATTGATGTTAATATGAGTCTGTGTGGTAATCTGTTAATTTAACCCGTAATACACCATAAAAATTCATACTGACAAATGGTAAAGTCTGTATGAAATATCTGTGGGGACATGGGTGCAAAAACCCATAGGATATTTAAATAATAGTAATGTTAGTACAATTCAGGTATATAACGAAGGTTTAGAAGAAAAAACCCCCACACATGGCTCAATAGGTTCAAAAAGAAGAAAAATACAAAATTACAAAGTACTCATAAAGCCTGGAGTGTTTTAGATTGGAAACAATTGGAATGTTTACCTTAATATTAAAATTTATACATTAATATATAAAATATCATATACAAAAAGTAAAAAATAAAATGTAAATATAGTCCAATTCCAAATACTACCATTGTCCAAGTTTTATAGCTTTGCGAGTAGACATGTGTGTGGGCAGCTCAGTGGATTTGACCCCATGTCTAGATGTACTGAACCTGTGTGTAATAAACAAAAAAATGATGATGGTAATAATAATGATAAAGATAGTGTATGGGGGTGGCTAATCAATTAGTATGTGCCGTGTGAAGAGGATGAAATCCCCGTCACCCATATACAAAATATCTTATATATGACATGCCAAATGTTAAAACAACACCATAGTTGTGGACACTGAGCTAGGAACACCCAATTCTACACTGGGTATCTAAAGATAAAATAGTTAAATATACCAGTAATGTAATATACAGATCCCTATTTCTGTCTTCAAAGTCTTCACATGGATCAAAGGAACCATAAACTGTATAGGAAGAAAAAAACACGAGGAATCTATAAATGGATGAAGCAGAACCCTCAAAACAAATGCTGTAACTGCTGCACATATGTGTATATAATATAAAGTGCTCTTGAATTGTTATAACCACTGTTTGAATGTAACACTGGGCTAGAGCGATCTAGTAAGCCAAAATTGTATGTGACAACAGTGAGCAAGTTTAAACTACAGAAAACTGGGTACGAACTATCACACATTTATATATGTAGACCAGGCATCACTAAATGGCAGACCGCGGTCCGGGTCCGGCCCCAGTCACTGTTTCATCCGGCCCGGCTGCAGTCCCGCCATTTAGGAGCCTGGTCAGCTGCCCTCACTGCTGTCATCCTTATGGAGTTATCTGTGGCAGGACAGCTCTGCATGGGCGGCAGGAGGATGACATCAGAGGCAGTACAGCTCCGGATGAAGGGCGGTAGCTGCCAAGTTAACTAGCAACCAATCACAAGCTGGTTATCAGGAAATGTTTTCAGCTCCCGCCCTCCTTCCAGAGCTGTCCGGCCGCCGATGTCCACCTCCTACCTCTCGGGGTCCATGCAGAACTGTCTGACTGTGGAAGTCCCCCTCCTGCCTCCCGGGATCCATGCAGAGCTGTCTGGCCGCTGATGTCCCCCTCCTGCCTCCCGGGGCCATACAGAGCTGTCCTGCTGCGGAAGTTCCCCTCCTGCCTCCCAGGGTCCATGCAGAGCTGTCTGGCCGCCAATGTCCCCCTCCTGCCTCCCGGGGTCCATGCAGAGCCGTCCTGCCACTGATGTCCCCCTCCTGCCTCTCAATATCCTGGTGGAGCAGTGCAGCCTCCGATGTCATCTATAGATGTGCCTTCCGCCCTGTGTAGGTAGGACATCAAAGAGAGCTGTCACTACTGTTAAGTATGTGTGGGAAGCCGGGGATGATGTGAAGAGGGGCCAAGGCAGGAGTCTGGAGGGGGGGTTTTTAAAGGGGGGGAACTGAGGACATGAATTTAAAGGGGGGGGGGTGAGGACAGGAATGCAAAGGGGGGTAAGGACAGGAATTTAAAAAGGGGGGTTAGGGCAGGAATGTACATAGGGGGTGAGGACAGGAATGTGAAGGGGGGTAAGGACAGGAATTTAAAAGGGGGGGTTAGGGCAGGAATGTGATAGAGGAGCGGGGTGATCTAAAGGGGGAATGAGGTAGCAATGTAAAGGGGGGTGAGGACAGAAATGTGAAGAGGAAGGGATTTATACAAAGTAGGGGGGTGACAAGAGCGATGTGAGGGGGGCGGAGGTCAGAAATTTGAATAAGTGGGTTGATATAAATGAGGCAGAGAACAGGAACGTGATAGGGAGGTGATATTAATGGGGAAGTAATATGAGAGGGTTTGAAGACACTGCTGCTAAGGGGGTGATATGAAGGGGGCTGTGATGTAGAGGGGGGTTGTGATGTGCAGAGGGGCTAAGAACACTATTATGTGAAGTATCTGAGGCTAGGTTTATATGACTGCTACCTGTGTTCTGCATGTAGGCTGTTTTACATGCAGAAACACAGAGAAATAAGTCCCCTTACCCTTTGTTTTTTTAAATTGCGCTACACCAAGCTAGTTTGGCGGTCACAAAAATGTGCAGCGTTTGCCCGATGCTTCAAGGTGCCATTAGGAATCAAACATGCAATTCGGACCTCCGCTGGAATAAAATTTTAGTGACTGGACCTCCGTGAATCTTAATTCAATACCCCTGATGTAGACTAATGAGTGTAAAGTGAAGTAAGGAGAGAGAGGATAAATAGGAGAGAAAGAATATATATAGGGGTAACCATGCTGGATTCAATCATAGTAATGGGATACGTCCCATTCAAAATTTAGCCCAGCTGGGATTCTGGTATGTAGTGAAAATACAGTGGGTATGGAAAGTATTCAGACCCCCTTACATTTTTCACTCTTTGTTATATTGCAGCCATTTGCTAAAATAATTTAAGTTCATTTTTTTCCTCATTAATGTACACACAGCACCCCATATTGACAGAAAAACTGAATTTTTTACATTTTTGCAGATTTTTTACAAAAGAAAAACTGAAATATCACATGGTCCTAAGTATTCAGACCCTTTGCTGTGACACTCATATATTTAACTCAGGTGCTGTCCATTTCTTCTGATCATCCTTGAGATGGTTCTACACCTTCATTTGAGTCCAGCTGTGTTTGATTATACTGATTGGACTTGATTAGGAAAGCCACACACCTGTCTATATAAGACCTTACAGCTCACAGTGCATGTCAGAGCAAATGAGAATCATGAGGTCAAAGGAACTGCCTGAAGAGCTCAGACAGAATTGTGGCAAGGCACAGATCTGGCCAAGGTTACAAAAAAATTTCTGCTGCACTTAAGTTTCCTAAGAGCACAGTGGCCTCCGTAATCCCTAAATGGAAGATGTTTGGGACAACCAGAACCCTTCCTAGAGCTGGCCGCCCGGCCAAACTGAGCTATCGGGGGAGAAGAGCCTTGGTGAGAGAGGTAAAGAAGAACCCAAAGATCACTGTGGCTGAGCTCCAGAGATGCAGTCGGGAGATGGGAGAAAGTTGTAGAAAGTCAACCATCACTGCAGCCCTCCACCAGTCGGGGCTTTATGGCAGAGTGGCCAGACGGAAGCCTCTCCTCAGTGCAAGACACATAAAATCCCCCATGGAGTTTGCTAAAAAAAAAAAAAACACCTGAAGGACTCCAAGATGGTGAGAAATAAGATTCTCTGCTCTGATGAGACCAAGATAGAACTTTTTGGCCTTAATTTTAAGCGATATCGTGGAGAAAACCAGGCACTGCTCATCACTTGTCCAATACAGTTCCAACAGTGAAGCATGGTGGTGGCAGCATCATGCTGTGGGGGTGTTTTTCAGCTGCAGGAACAGGATGACTGGTTGCAATCGAGGGAAAGATGAATGCGGCCAAGTACAGGGATATCTTGGACGAAAATCTTCTCCAGAGTGCTCAGGACCTCAGACTTCCAACAAGACAACGACCCTAAGCACACAGCTAAAATAACGAAGGAGTGGCTTCACAATAACTCCGTGACTCTTCTTGAATGGCCCAGCCAGAGCCCTGACGTAAACCCAATTGAGCATCTCTGGAGAGACCAAAAAATGGCTGTCCACCAACGTTTACCATCCAACCTGACAGAACTGGAGAGGATCTGCAAGGAGGAATGGCAGAGGATCCCCAAATCCAGGTGTGAAAAACTTGTTGCATCTTTCCCAAAAAGACTCATGGCTGTATTAGATCAAAAGGGTGCAAATACTAAATACTGAGCAAAGGGTCTGAATACTTAGGACCGTGTGATATTTCAGGTTTTCTTTTTTAATAAATCTGCAAAAATGTCAACAATTCTGTGTTTTTCTGTCAATATGGGGTGCTGTGTGTACATTAATGAGGAAAAAAATAAACTTAAATGATTAGAGCAAATAGCTGCAATATAACAAAGAGTGAAAAATGTAAGGGGGTCTGAATACTTTCCGTACCCACTGTGTGTGAAACACTTCACGTTTACACAACATCCTGAATCTGTTGCCTCCCCTGGCGGGGGTGTTGATTTTTTCCACTCCCTGGATTGAAAGGCATGACACGTCCTTGAAATGTACTTTATTCCAATGATTGGCTACATTTGTATTGCGATTCTTTTTCGATATCATAGAGATGATCGTATAGGCGGTCTCTAAGTCGGCGAATAGTACGTCCCACATATTGTACATGGCATGTGTCACAATTAATGACATATACCAAGAATTTGCTATTGCAATTGATGAAATGCTGAATTTCAAAATCTCAAAACCACCCAAGTGCAGTATCGATCGATCACTGTCACTTACAAAACACATAACTGCAGCGTTAGCAGTCAGGCCTGATCCCTGCTATAGCTAACCGTTTTTTTGGTAGCGTTTGATACAGTTGCTGACCGTCTAGGAGCTTTTTTTCCTGTGAATCTCACTACTGTACCAGTAAATTTAGAGACCAAAATGGCAAATCGAAGGTACAGTAGTGAAGAGGCCTACACGTTTCTGAGCATTACAGATAGTGAAGATGAAGTCACTCATCTGTCAGATTCAGGCTCAGAATACGATCCTGTAGACGGCAGCGGCTCCCTGACAGATAGATCTGACGACGGAGTTGTAGTCCTTGCCAAGGTCCGGCGTACCCGACCCCGTTCTTCTGCTGGCCAAGATATTTGTATAACTTGTGTTCATTTCATTAAACTTGCTTGTTTCAAATTGAATTATTACCTCACCTATGTGCCTCATTTAAAGTCCCGTATCTCCCCCACTTCTTATCAAACTAATCAAGGGATGGAGACACTTATCTAGGGTGTCTCATTCAAAGTCCCACATCTTCTTTCCCCCCACTATATTATATAACTAGGGATGGAGACACATAGGTGAATATTCGATTCATGTTTCCCTAATAATAATTTTGTACGCACACATGAAGGTCCATGTTGTATTTTCATGTTGTATGCAATTTATGTCACCTATTCAATGTTTTGGTTTCATTTTCTGTTTTGTATATCTTTATGGTATATTTGTGTTCATCCGTTTAATTTACGTTTTTTTTTTCTCTACATGTGGCTTGCACTGGGTGGCGCTGTGCGGGCGCTGCGTTTGTCTGTAGGTCTCTTTTGCCCGGGGGCTGCGATGCGCTTCTGGCGCCCTCCCTTCTCCCTACCTCCCAGCTTGCTGGCGCTAGGCGGGCTTGTCCGGTCGCGCATCGTCGCCACTCTGGACGTTCCAGGCGTGGCGTCGGTCCTGACGCCATCATGCCAACGTCCCTTTTCCATCTGATGGCGTGCTCGTGAGGAGGCTGACATTTCGTCGACATGGGCTGCGGATGCCGCTCTGAGCGAGGGTCCCTTCCCATTCCAGACACGCCAGCTTGACGATTTGTGTCCCTTCATAGCTCCCTGCGTGGCTTGGGCTTGCTGACGCCAGGCCTCCAGCCATTTCCCGGCATCTTCCACAGTGCCAGTGTGGGCGTTACCATCCCGTTGGAGGTTCTGTGTCAGTGTCCTTTCGGTTTTCACATCCCCTCTGCTCCCGGGAGGGATGCACGATGATTGCCGCCGGCACGGTGCCACCAGCACAGTCAATGCTTTCATGTGTAAGTAGGAAGCTGGACTATCTCCTTCCTCTTCTCCCCTACATTCTATTGTATCCCATTTGGATAGTCCAAATACATTTTACTGGCTCTTATATGTATGTACAATGTTTTTTAATTATTTATTTATAATTATATGCATTTGCTCCTGATAAGGCGATTGAGTCACCGAAACGCGTCCAGCCAATGAGCCATTCAAACCTCCAGGCCATCCTAGATGCATTATGTTATCATATACGATGTGACTCAGCAATTTTAAATATTTGACGTTAACCTATATCTTTACATGGAGCCTGCTGGCCAAAATATTTGTATAAAAATGTACAATGATGGTGCATACTGAGACATAAAATTAAACACTTCTCCACAAAGTCCTTTGAGCTGTAAAAGCTCTATGTGAGATGACAGTCTTTTTTCAGCCTGGGCAGCCTTGCAGGGGGAGCCGAAGCCGGACTCCAGCTTCTCTATTTACAAGATATTTGTATAACTTGTTTCAAATTGATTTATTGTCTCACCTATGTGCCTCATTTAAAGTCCCGTACCCCCCCACACTTATCAAACTTCTTCTGCTGCTGTTGAGGTGCAAGAACTGCAGGGCTCTCGTATGGAGCAGAGCAGTACTAGTGCCGCTCATCCTTCTGGTGAACTGGCAAGCACCAGCGGCCTAGTACACCCTGGTCGTACATCCAGCACTGCAGTATCACATGGTGATGTGGCGAGTCCCATAAGTGCAGTTCAAGCTGGCTCGGTGGCAAGCACGAGTAGTGTCCCGCTGCCACCAAGAAGACAAAGACAGGCCCGTCGTGCCCTTCCTGCATAATTTGCCAATCCTAATTGGGAGCCCAACACTTCTGCAGCACCCGTACTTCCCCCATTCACTGGTCAACTACGGTTTCCGAATTTAAAACCTTTCTGGGCCTATCCCTCCTCATGGGCATAAATAAAATGAGTATGTTGCGGTCATATTGGTCCACTGACCCAATTTACCATATGCCCCGGTTCTCTGCCTCTATGGTCAGGGCACGATACGAGCAGATCTTGTGGTTCATGCACTTCAACAACAATGAACTCTGTCGTCCTCGGGGGAGACCCTGGATACGATCGGCTCTACAAAATTCAGCCCTTCGTAAACCACTTCAACAAACGTTTTGCAGCCTTGTTTACTCCCGATCAAGTTGTCTGCATTAATGAGTCCCTGATTAAGTTTTCTGGCCGCTTGTCTTTCAAACAGTATCTTTCCAGCAAGCGTGTCAGATATGGGGTCAAGATGTATAAGCTCTGTGACAGGGCAACAGGCTATAGTTTTATGGTTTACGAGGGAAGAGATAGTTACGTAGAGCCGGAGAACTGCCCAGATTACATAGGGAGCTGGTAAGATAGTGTGGGACTTGGTGTCACCCTTATTCGGAAAGGGGTAGCCTTTGTATGTATTATTACACGAGCGTGCCACTTTTTAGTCACTTGTTTGATCATCAGATTGGCTTACCCCAGCAGCTTGTGGATTCCCATCTTAGGCTGGGGGAGAGAGCCTGCTTGAAGTGTGATAATTTGCTCGCTGTGAAGTGGAGGGATAATAAGAATGTTTTTGTTCTGTCCTCCGTTCACACAGACACGACGGTCCAAATTCCTACGGCGACTGGTGTTGGAGAAACCCCTCTTTGTCCACAAATATAACCAAAATATGGGAGGGGTGGACCTCAACGACCAGTTGTTGGCACCATACCTAGTTGCCCGTAAGGCCAGACGCTGGTACAAAAAAGTGTCTGTATACTTATTTCAATTGGCTTTGCTGAACGCTTAGGATGGACTGGATCCTTCCTTAAATTCCAGGAAGAGATCGTCAGAGCCCTTCTGTTTCCAGACGGTGCTTCACCTCACCATCCCAATCCAAATGCAGTAAGCTGGCTGCATGAGAGCCATTTTCCGTATGTCCTCCCTAGTACCCCTACCCAACGAGCCCCCCAAAGAAAATGTGTCTGTAGAAAGAGCGGATATAGGCGTGACACCCACTATTATTGTCCCTCCTGTCCTGACCATCCTGGTCTTTGCATTGGTGAATTTTTTGAACGCTACCATAAACTAGTGGAGTTTTAGCATAGGGTACAGCACTGCAAAGACTAGGACACACTTTCACAGAGTCTCCCAAGATGCCATCAAATTTTGAGAGACCCGAACCGTTACAAATAAAAGCGTAAAAAAAAAAAATATATGACATACAAAAAAAAAATAGTTGTCGTTTTATTGTTCTTTCTCTCTCTATAGTTCTGCACTTTACTGTATTCTATGCTTAACTGCAATGTTTTATTGTTATGTTTTATCATGTTTGCTTTTCAGGTATGTAATTATTTTATACTTTACTGTTTACTATGTTTTATTGTAAACCATTTTTTTGATTTTCAGGTACGCCATTCAGCTGCAGCGCAGATTTATTTATCTTGACAGCAACAGCGTTTGCTCCCACGATACATAAAGCCGTGACTCCAACGCTGTAGGAGGTGATTTCACCACCACAGTTAAAAAATAGAGCATACAGTATATGCCGAAGCATGGGGGCAGCAGGGGTGGAGGAGCGATTTGCTCCTAACTTTTGGGGCGGATTTCCCCAATGCTTCGGCATATATATAGTTTAGGCACAGATTGCGTTAAAAAATGTTTTTTTTTTTTTTACTGTTTTTTTTTTTATTTGCTTTGCAGGTATGGTATGTCTTACTGTTATACTGTAATGTTACTTTGTTTTATTGTTAACCATCATTTGCTTAGTAGGTACACCATTAAGCTGCAGCACCGATTTATTTATCTTGACAGCAACAGCGTTTGCTCCCACGATACGTAAATCAGCGACTCCAGCGCTGTAGGAGGTGATTTCACCACCACAGTTAAAAACAAAATGGTGCATGTATGTCAAACATTAAAAGTGGGTGGATGAAGGGAGGTATTCTAATGGTGGGCATACCCACCGATCAATCTCTTTTTTTTGTTCAGCCCACAGGCTGCATGAAAAAAAAAGGACCAGCAACAAGGATCAGCAACGTACTGGTATGTTGCTGGAATTTGAGTGGTTATACCAGAATGATGCCTGCGGGTTTAGATATCATCTTGGTATCATTCTTTTCAGCCAGCGGTCGGCTTTAATGTAAAAGCAATCCTAGCGGCTAATTAGCCTCTAGACTGCTTTTACAACCAGTCGGAGGGAACGTCCCCCCCCCACCGTCTTCCATGGTTTTCTTTGGCTCTCCAGTCTCAACAGGGAACCTGAGAATGCAGCCGGTGGTTCCGCCAGCTGACCATAGAGCTGATCAGAGACGAGAACGGCTCCAATCATCTCTATGGCCAAATAAACCGGAAGCTACGAGCATTTCATGATTTTGCTGGTTATAAACAGCGCCACTGGGAAATTGGGAAAGCATTTTATCACACCGATCTTGGTGTGGTCAGATGCTTTGAAGGCAGAGGAGAGATCTAGGGTCTAATAGACCCCATTTTTTTCAAAAAAAAGGAGTACCTGTCACTACCTATTGCTATCATAGGGGATATTTACATTCCCTGAGATAACAATAAAAATGATGAAAAAATAAATAAAAATGAAAGGAACAGTTTAAAAATAAAATAAAGAAGCAAAATAAATAATAAAATAAAAAAAGCACCCCTGTCCCCCCCTGCTCTCGTGCAAAGGTGAACGCAAACGTCGGTCTGGCGTCATATGTAAACAGCAATTGCCCTATGCATGCGAGGTATCACCGCAAAGGTCAGATCGAGGGCAGTAATTTTAGCAGTAGACCTCTGTAAATCTAAAGTGTTAACCACTTCCCGCCTGGTCAATAGCAAATTGACGTCCGGGAAGTGGTTGCAATATCCTGACTGGACGTCTATTGACGTCCTGCAGGATAATGCCTAGCGCGCGCCCGCGGGGGGCGCGCAGCGCGGTGACCGGAGACGGCGTGCGTCCCTCGGACATAGCACTTCCCCGATCAAGGTAAACAGCCAATTTCATTGGCAGTTTACCACGTGATCGGCTGTGTCAAAGTCACAGCCGATCACGTCACAACAAACACGGCGGCGCGATCCGTGCGTGCCGCCAGAGGCCTGCAGAGCGGGGAAGGCGCGTGTCCCTTGGATACAGCACTTCCCCGATCAGGGTAAACAGCCAATGAAATTGGCTGTTTACCACGTGACCAGCTGTGTCCGATCACAGCCGGTCACAAATGAAAAAACAGAAGAGCAGTTACTATCTGATCCCTGCTCTCTCCTCACACACCGATCATGTGAGGAGAGAGCAGGGATCAGTAAGTGAGATCAGTGTAGTTTGTCTACTGTATTGTACTGTGCACAACACGGCCCCGCCCCAATAAAGAGGACCTGTCACTCAGCCCAGCCAATCAGCCCATCTGTCAATCAGCCCATCAGCCCATCAATCAATCAGCCCATCAGCCAGTCAATCGGCCCATTTGTCAATCAATCGGCCCATCTGTCAATCAATCAATTGGCCCATCTGTCAATCAATCGGCCCATCTGTCAATCAATCAATCGGCCCATCTGTCAATCAATCAATCGGCCCATCTGTCAATCAATCAATCGGCCCATCTGTCAATCAATCAATCGGCCCATCTGTCAATCAATCAATCGGCCCATCTGTCAATCAATCGGCCCATCTGTCAATCAATCGGCCCATCTGTCAATCAATCGGCCCATCTGTCAATCATCTGTCACAGGCCCACCTCCATCGGTACCCGCCATTGGTACCGCCACACAGGCTACCAGTACCACCATCTGTACCAGTACCGCCACTTGTACCGCCATCAGGCCCAGCATCTATACTGCCACACAGGCCCGCTACCAGTATCGCCACTAGTGCCGCCATCGGTACCACCACCAGTACCACCATCGGTACCCGCCACCACCCGCACCGCCATTGGTACCACCACCACCCATACCGCCATTGGTACCACCACACAGGCCCGCCACTAATACCTCCATCGGTACCACCACACAGGCCGCCACCACTACCACCCAGCAGTACCATTACACAGGCCCACCAATAAGCACTGCCATAATGTCCCAAAGGGTTTACACACCTGAGGAAGCATATGCCATTCTTACCATGTCGGATGATGAGAGCAGCGGGGAGCTCCCATCATCCGATTTTGGTTCATAATACGAGCCAGTGGAGGATAGTGGCTCAGAGTCCGAGTCCCCGGAGGAAACCGTCCCACCCAAAAGAATGCGATCAGGACCAAGATCAGGAGATCTGCCCACCACCAGCAGCGCCATACCCCAGGATAAGCAGCCCAGTACAAGTAATGAAAATACACACCCAATTCGAAGAATCCAGCCCCAGTCCTACCTTCCCGATGCCCTGGCAAATGCCTTATGGTTGCCTGCCAACTCAGGATCCGCTATCATCCCCCCTTTCACCACACAGCCAGGTGTGCAGCCCAACACTATGAATTTTTCTCAATTAGATTATTTTTGTTCATTTTTCCCACAAGATTTGCTGCAGAATATGGTGGATCAAACTAATCTGTATGCATCCCAATTTATTGCTGTCAACCCCAATTCTTCCTACGCCCGCATGTTCCAGTGTCGGCGTCTAACATTGGACAAATTTAAATTGTTTTTGGGCCCTTCGTTCAATATAGGGCTTTCAAAAAAGAACGAATTCCATGCATATTGGTCCAAACGCCCCATCAAACACATGCCTATATTTTCCGCTGTCATGTCCAGGACAAGATACGACATGATTATGCGTTTTCTCCACTTCAATGACAATTCAGTGCCCTCCCCGAGATAATCCCAACTACGACAAATTGTACAAGATACGCCCCCTAATCAATGCCTTTTCCCAGCGATTTAGAGAAGTTTTCATCCCAGACCAAAAAATGTGTGGACGAGTCCCTCATACATTTCACTGGCCGACTGCACTTCAAGCAGTATATACCAAGCAAGAGAGCCAGGTATAGGTTAAAATTAAATAAATTATGCAATCGAGACACTGGATACGTCTTCACATTCCGGATCTACGAAGGCAAAGACTCCCAGCTCCAGCCCCGTGATTGCCCCACATATATTGGAACCAGTGGGAAAATTGTCTGGGAGCTGGCATACCCCCTGTTCGGAAAAGGATACCATTTATATGTCGACAACTATTATACCAGCCTACCCCGTTTGTCACCTTTACAGTAAGCAAACCCCGGCCTGCGGTACCTTAGAAAATAAACCGGAAGGGATTCCCACAAAATTTGTTGACCAAAAAATTGCAACCTGGAGAATCGGCATTCATGAGGAACGAGAAGGTGTTGGCCAAGTGGAGGGACAAGAAAGATGTCCACATCCTCTCTACCATCCACAATGACACCGTGGTGGAGATCCAAAGAAGACGTGGCCCCATTTTAAAGCCCGAAGGTGTCCACGACTACAATTTGTACATGGGGGGGTGGATTTAAACGACCAGATGCTACAGCCCTACTTATCAACCAGAAAGTCCCGTTATTGGCACAAGAAAGTTGCGTTTCACCTGTTTCACATGGCCCTTTTTAATTCGTTTTTCCGCTACCAAAAAGCAACTCAAAACCAACAAATCACCTACCTCCATTATATCGAAGATATCATCGATGCCCTCATTTACCAACAAGATACCGCCCCAGGAAGCATTCGCTCTGATAGTGTCAGTCGATTTCATGAGCGACACTTTCCCTTTAGCATCCCCCCTGTGATGGGGCTAATACATTGACTATGTTATCTCTCTCTTTAACCACTCAAATATTGTTATTTTATTTCCTTCTTTATGTTTTGGTATTTGGTTCAGAAATTTGGTGCAAGTTAAGTGATTCTTATTTCAGCTACTCACATAGTTCACAGCCCCATCCTTAGGAGTAAATGGCCCCTACCCTTGTAAGTGATATATTTGCAAAGAACGTTAGAGCACTCCTTTGAAAGAAAGGGTGGGGTCAGTTTTGAGGAGCACACACACACACACACACACTAAGATATATTTATAAAATAAGAAACTTATTGATGTTCATATTGGGAACCAGAAAGTATTTTCATGTGTGTGTTTTGGTATTCATGTAACAAGATAAGAAGTATTCTCCTTGACTAAAAATATGACAGAGGTATTCACTTCTTAAATGAGGAACAGATGTCTCCTTCACTCCGCTCCTTCTTTCAACCCCTCCCATCGTCTAAGCTAAAATGGCCCCCATGAGCTCTGGAATGTAGCCTAATGACTTGACACGTGGAAGAACAGACTCGAGAGGAAAAACACCATATACGGATGAACCAATCATATACACACATGTATACAAAATTAAAGTGAAGTTCCCCTGGCCTTCTTTCACTATCCCAGCGCTAAAGAAACTCACAGGTGACTTATAACAGACTACAATGAATACGTGACCGTATTCATTAACCCAAATGTTCACTATATGTATCTATATCAGCAGCCGCTTAAACACAACAAATATTTTGCAGAACATAAAACTATAAAACTTATAAAAAACACAATCAAATCCCTGGGTAGGATAATGAAAGTTTTCTATAGCAGCGCTCAGGTGGTCAATACACTCCCTTGTCCACTCACTCTTATTTACAGTTCATAAGAGTACATATAGAACTTATGAAAAAATGAAAAAAATGTTGTTGTAAACGACATATAGCTCCAGATGTCTTCTTAATATGATCCACTTTAAATCATCAGTTGTATCCCCTTTCGGGTGGGTACTCACCACACACAGGATTTAAACAGGCACCTCACAGATCCCATCCGATCATCCTAATCCTGGTTCTGATTACTCCTTCTAAAGCCTCCAGAGATCATCCGATAATCACCAGCAGATGTTCAAAGTGAAAAGAAAGAGAAGCCACCAATAGTGTAATCCCGTAGAGTATCTTTTAATAAGTCTATAAAAATTGTTTCCACAACATATCTTCCATATGGTAAAATTCAAGCAGTAAAATAGCAGCAGTGTAATTCAAAACCGCCATGCTGTTCCCCCAGGCTCCTAACAGGTGCAGTGTATCAGCTGGTACAGCTTGTGTTTAACCAGACTTACTGCCGCTTCCTGTTTTTGGAGCGCACCTGGAACGCACCGACGTCACTTCCTTTCAGCCGCAAAGTCACACCCTGACGTTTCATCTTCTCGACTTCCTCTGAGGGCGTCGAGAAGTAGAAACGTCAGGGTGTGACACAAGCTGTACCAGCTGATACACTGCACCTGTTAGGAGCCTGGGGGAACAGCACGGCGGTTTTGAATTACACTGCTGCTATTTTACTGCTTGAATTTTACCATATGGAAGATATGTTGTGGAAACAATTTTTATAGACTTATTAAAATATACTCTACGGGATTACACTATTGGTGGCTTCTCTTTCTTTTCACTTTGAACATCTGCTGGTGATTATCGGATGATCTCTGGAGGCTTTAGAAGGAGTAATCAGAACCAGGATTAGGATGATCGGATGACCATCGGATGGGATCTGTGAGGTGCCTGTTTAAATCCTGTGTGTGGTGAGTACCCACCCGAAAGGGGATACAACTGATGATTTAAAGTGGATCATATTAAGAAGACATCTGGAGCTATATGTCGTTTACAACAACATTTTTTTCATTTTTTCATAAGTTCTATATGTACTCTTATGAACTGTAAATAAGAGTGAGTGGACAAGGGAGTGTATTGACCACCTGAGCGCTGCTATAGAAAACTTTCATTATCCTACCCAGGGATTTGATTATATACACACACATGTGATGACGATTGCTTATGTCACTTTGTTTATATAAGGGCTGAGACCATAAATAAATTCTGTTGGCTTTTCGAGTGATGAGAGAGAGCTCATACTGACAAGTCTGTCTCAGTGTGTAATCCTTTAAGCATGCATGCATTCACATCACCTTGAATTTGGCTCAGAGGCAATAATAGAGCATACATCCTGGTATTGGACCAGGGATACATCCATTACATTTTGGCTATCCAACGTGGGTTCTGGATTCCGTTCTCTGGACTAGCCGACCTAGTTATGGCCGTCAGCGAATCGAGGTGTGTCTGACGGAACGAGGCCCGATCAACTTCGCAACATGGTAAGTGAAAAGTGTTATATTCCTTACCTGTGTTATTCCGGCTCGGTCACCCTCCCTTTAGCTCGCATTCAGTCTGCTCTTCCGAGATCGTCAAAAGACGGGTAACTTCTTGTCCAGAACCGATTTAATAAGAACCTGTCGACCTATTCTGCCGGCTGATATTTTTATGTTTTGTTATATGTTCTGTTTTGACTTGAATGTGGCTATTTCAGTGGATGTCTGTATGTGAAGGGGGAGACACAGTTTCCTTATCAGCAGTCTTTCTACAAAACTGATTTCGAGAGGGTGTAATAGAGACACAGTTACCTGGTCAGTCCTTGTACAAAGCGGCTGGTTTAAGATGGTGTCCGGGAATATATAGAGACACAGTTACCTTGCCTGTCTTTGTACAAAAACCGATTTAGAGAAGGTGCAATAGTTACACAGTTACCTGGTCGGCCCCCTGTACAAAGTTCATGGTTGAAAGAGGGTGTCACGATAGGCACAGGGATTCCTTGTCATTTATGATTAAGAGAGAGTTCCGGGTATAAATACACCTCACTATAGTGAGTGTGGGAGAATAAGAACCAGGTAGGTTCGGGGTTAAATATTACCTCCATACAGACAGCAGGGCTGAAATAGTGTGTCATATTCTAACTGTGTATGTGGTTTACTGTTTTGTTCATGTCCTCACTGTGTATGTGGTTTCATGTTTGTGCGTGAAGGTGGATGGGGTTGATTTGGGACAGGAGCTAGGAGTGAGCTGGGGCCCCAACCTTTCGGTTTCGCTGAAAGACATTCCTAAGCCTTGCTTGTCAGCTCGCCTGAAAAGTTAAAATCATTCTCCTCCCACTTTTGTAAAGGGGGGGCTATTGCTCCTTCCGTTTAAAAAAAAAAAGGAATTGTTTTTACAATTGCACCTGCTGTCCAGACGTTTAACTGTTTAACACCCCTGCTAGCCTACGACTGATTTTTAAACCCTGAGTGTAACTTCTGATTATGGAGTCTGGAGTTTTTATATTTGCAGTTTATTTTTAAGTTGAGCCTTGGCTAAGTAGCTATTTAAAACTCTTCACAGGATAGAGTTGCAAGTCAGGGAGGGTGGATCCTGCCCCATAGCAGAGACTTAACAGAAATAAGGGAAGGGGTTAATGAAAGAGGGGTGGGTGGGAACAGGAAATACAGAACAAGGAGGGATTGATGTGTAAATATCATAAAGGGAAAACCTACCCCCCCCCATGATGGTGGCCCCAAGTGGGCGTGAGGAATGTGGGAGGTCCGGACTCCCACACCCTGACTGCCCAGGGCTCTGCCCCTAATGCAGTTGTTAGTTGGAGGACCTCCTACAGAAGTCCCTCCCCTTGCAACCAGGTCTTCCTCCACCCTCATCCCAGCCATCCCAACCCCTTTACCCCCTGTGCCCAGTATTGAATGCAGATGGCAGCTTTTACTGCCCACCGGTCATTGCCCCAGTGATGCCTTCAATACCAGGTTACATAAAGCACATTATCGCATGCTATCAAGTGATTTTGTAGCGGGTTTGAAAGAACCGATACGGATAGGGCTGATAGTGGCCCGACCAGAGTAGTACAGGACCTTAGAGCAGTGAATGAGGCCATCCTTCCATACACTCTTCTGTCAGGGGTGCCCCCATCTGCAAAGTTTTTCGCCGTCACAGATTTAGCGTGTGCTGAAGCCATACAGGCCATTCTGCCCCCCGGTAATGCCAAGGCCCTACATGCATTTTTGGGACTGATCTCTTACTGCAGAGCCTGGATACCTGTGGCTTTCCTTCTCATGCAACCCCTGTATGACAACCTGCAATGTGTCCCCTTTGCTCTGTCCGACGAAAGCGCTCACTAACTTTCACCTTTTGAAAAAGGCGATCAGCACTGCTCCTGCACTTGGTCTCCCTAATTATGGGAAGCCCTTTCGCCTGTTCATATCTGAGACACAGGGCCACGCCTCAGGGGTTTTGACACAAAGTCATGGACTCCGTAACCGCCCCATCGGTTACTATTCCAACCACCAGTTGCCAGAGGAGGCCCATCATGTCTCCGAGTAGTTTTTGCTGCCCAGGCCCTGCTGGACAAAACTTCAGATATTGTCCTGGGCCATCCCCTTATGCTGCTAGCCCCTCACGATATCTCTGTCATTCTGAATCAGGTACAACCCAAGCATTTATCCTCTGCCCACCACCTCCGGTTGCAATGCAATTTACTCATGCCTGACAATGTGACACTATTTCGATGCCAACAACTCAACCCTGCTACTCTCCTTCCTCTTGTCCAAGGGGGGAATCAGGACATGTCTCTGGACGAACAGGAAGAAGAGGACGCAGACCTACCTGCTCCTACCCTAGATGAAGATGGATGATCTTTGGACTATAGGAACCCGCCCATGTCTCCCCAGAGATTTGTACCCAATGGGCCCATGGAGCAACCCATCTCTCAAAGACTTTGATGAACTCACTTAGAAAACAAACATTATGTAGCTCCAGGAATAACTACTTTAATCAATACTGCAAGTCCTGCCACACTTGTCTAGCATGCAACCCCGGAAGGCTAGAGAAACCACCCCCGAAACACTCAGCTAGACCGCTCTACCCCTTCCAGAGAAAACAGATTGATCACATACAAATGCAAAAGAGTGGTATATTTGAGTATGCCCTGGTGGTGGTAGCCATGTTCTCAGGATGGCCCGAGACTTATCCAGTCGCAAATCAGACAGCGAAAACCACTGCTAAGAAATTGCTTTTGGAGGTGGTTTGCAGATATAGGGTACCTGAGGTGATAGAGAGTGATCAAGGCCCTGCGTTCACTGCTACAGTCACAAAAGAAATATGGTTGGCCCTAGGTACCACATTGGCGTTTCATACACCTTATCACCCTCAGAGTAGTGGGAAGAATGAATCAGACACTTAAAACCCGAATGCTAAAAATGGCCAAGGACACAGGTATGTCCTGGCCAGAAAGCCTGCCAATAGCCTTATTCAGCGTACGATATTCCCCAAGGGGGAAGCATTCTTTATCCCCTTTTGAAATCTTGTTTGGAACAGCCCCTAGATTAGGTTGTTATTAGCCACAACAGTTGCAATTGCAGTCTGATACTTCGATAGATTATGTGACCGCTCTTGCAAAATAATTAACCAATATCCATACACAAGTATTTTCTTCCATTCCAGATCCTGATCTAGATACCGGTACTCACAGCATACTTCCTGGTGATTGGGTGATGGTTAAGAAGTTCCTCCGAAAGCAAAAAGGCTCCAGTTCCTGAGGACCGTGCACCACCCGCATCAGAACGAAACTAAATATATTTTTTCTTATAGCAACTGTACAGACACAGGAGGTGGCTATCAAACAAGTAGATGGTGTAACACAATTCTGGTATAATTCATCAGATACACATGTAGCTACCTTCATATTTGATTTCTGTATTATAATCTCCTTCCCTCCATTTGACTGGCAGTGTAATGTGTTCTGGCCGTAGATTGCCTCCGGAACCATATATATATGTGATACAGCAGACTGTGACCACTGGGATTCTGTGGATTGGAATACAGGGGATGACTGGGGATATAAGCCACAGAGTGCCCTGAACAAGAAAGACAAATATGGAGAGTCATTACTCAGCAGACTGACCTTATTAAAAACAGGCACATGGTCAAGTGATGGGAGAACGGGACATAGCACGAAACTCACCCTAACCATAAGGAATCCCAGTGCTACGGATGCAGGCACATATGTTATGGGGGTACGGTATGATGGGGAGAATAGGGGACCAAGTGGACAGTTCCAACTTAAAGACATGTATAATTCATCTGAATGGGAGGCCCTTCAAACAGCAAGTGATCCCCTTAAACCACATGTACATATGCGCACCCTAGAAGATATGGTGGCCATAGCTAATCCCACATTCGAAGACACGATGGCAGCAGAGACTGGTTTCTCGGACGTCAACTTGTGGCTCGAATGGATGAGGTATAATGCAGGGAAACATAACAGGTCCAACTGTTATGTGTGTGGTGGAGCTAGACCCCATTTGGGAACAGTGCCATTAAACATACCTCCCACTCAAGAGGAGTGCTTTCTGAGCCTGTTCACCAATACTTCCAGTGCGAAACATGGAAAAGAGAATATCTTTTTGATTTTAGCTGAGAAGGGGGGTGTGTGTAAAATGTTGCCTGGGACAAGTACATGTTGTACGTACATTACGGACAATACAGGTCAAAAGAGTTAAAAAGAAATTCGGGGCTGACCGATCCCTGGGACCAGTATTTTGGGTGGATGAGTGGGTGGCAACGCATTTGTACTCCAATAGGCATAGCAGCTTTGATGCTGCTTACATTAGCTGTGATAGTGGTTTGCTGTATTCTGCCCTGTATGAAGAAGCTGTTAGGAAAAGCAGCTAAAGAGGTAACCCCTAACCTTTTTGAATTTGGGTGATATTAGAGATCCAATGAAGGAGGAAGAGGGACCGTATGCTCCATTGTAGTCCTTGCCTGTTAATAATACATACAACATTCTCAGATGATGAGGGAAGGAATAGTGCTTGACTGTTCTCCTGACCATTTGGTCGAAAGAGGACACTGGACAAGCCATGTCTGACTTCTATGCGAAATACAAAAAAGATCCTGATGTCAGGAGGGCCAAGTAAGGTCATACATCATAGGGACAGTACTGATAAAATAGTCATTTTAAGGGGGGACTGTGATGGAGCTAATAAATTGACTATGTTATCTCTCTCTTTAACCACTCAAATATTATTTTCTTTCCTTCTTTATGTTTTGGTATTTGGCTCAGAAATTTGGTGCAAGTTAAGTGATTCTTATTTCAGCTACTCACTTAGTTCACAGCCCCATCATTAGGAACTTTAGAGTAAATGGCCCCTACCCATGTGAGTGATATATTTGCAAGGAACGTTGGAGCACTCCTTTGAAAGAAAGGGTCGGGTCAGTTTTGAGGAGCACACACACACACTAAAGCCCCGTACACGGTCAGACTTTTTGCCAAGAAACTTCATTTTGAGCAAGTTTGACAAAAAATCCGACCGTGTGTACGCTCCATCAGACAAACTTTTTTGGTTTTCATCGGACAAAAGTTTGGTCTGCAAACGGACAAACTTTTGGCCAACAAAAGTCCGATGGAGCAAAGTTCCACCGTGTGTACAGAAAACCATCGGACTTTTGTCCGATGGACAAAACAAATAATGTTAAAATCAACCAACAATAGCAGAAGTTGACCAAAGGGTGGCGGTAAAGAGCAGAAAAACCACGTGATGTTGGAAAAAGTTTTGGGAAAGTTTGCATTAAAGTCCTGTGGTGTGTATGCTATGGGTGTGCCCGGCCAACTCCGTTCGGACAAAAATCCACGGAAAAGTCAGACGGAAGTCCGACCGTGTGTACAAGGCTTAAGATATATTTATACAATAAGAAACTTATTGATGCTCATATTGGGAACCAGAAAGTATTTTCATGTGTGTGTTTTGGTATTCATGTAACAAGATGAGAAGTATTCTTCTTGACTAAAAATATGAGAGGTATTCACTTCTTAAACGAGGAACAGATGTCTCCTTCACTCCACTCCTTCTTTCAACCCCTCCCATCGTCTAAGCTAAAATGGCCCCCATGAGCTCTGGAATGTAGCCTAATGACTTGGAAGAAGAGACTCGAGAGGAAGAAGACCATATACGCATGAACCAATCATATACACACATATATGTGATGACGATTGCTTATGTCACTTTGTTTATATATAAGGGGATGAGACCATGAATAAACCCTGTTGGCCTTTCGAGTGATGAGAGAGAGCTCATAGCATGCATGCATTCACATCACCTTGAATTTGGCTCAGAGGCAGCAATAGAGCATTAAAAGAATATTGAAGCAGCGCTAAATGTCCATGTGCAAAGACAATAAAATAACGAACGTGCTATAAATATAATAATGACAAATCCAGTACATGTGCTATAAAAAATCCAGTAGATAATAATAATAACTATAAACGTGTATAGTGTGCAAAAAACATTCAAAAAATGGCTAAGAGCAGGAAAACCTCCTGATTGAGGACCCATTCGCTCTCTCTCAGCTGAGTCCGACTGAGGAAGTCTGCCATGACATTCCTCTCGCCTCTCAGGAAGATTGCTGAGAGTGTGTTGACTTCGGCCCAGCCCAGAATGTCTGCTGCTAGGGCCGACAAGACACCACTCTTCGTGCCGCCCTGCTTGTTTAGGTAGGCTACGGCCGAAGAGTTGTCCGACCTCACCTGAGTGTGGTGGCCCTGGAGTTGTTCCTGAAAAACTTGAGCGCTAGACCAACTGCTCTCAGCTCCTTCCAGTTGGACGACCTGTTTAGTTCCTCCAACTCCCAGATGCCCTGTGCTGGAAGGAATCCCAGGTGTGCCCCCCAGCCTTTGCCGCTTGCGTCCGTGGTTATCACCCAAGACACCGGGATAAACCACAGACGCCCCTGCGACAGGTTTGAAACCTTCCTCCACCACCAGAGGGATCTCTTTACCTGAGCAGGTACCTGAACCTGTCTAGAGCAGTGTTTCTCAACTCCAGTCCTCAAGGCACCCCAACAGGTCATGTTTTCAGGCTCTCCATTGTTTTGCACAGGTGATTTGATCAGTTTAACTGCTTCAGTAATTCCTACAGCTGTTTCATCTGAGGGAAATCCTGAAAACATGACCTGTTGGGGCGCCTTGAAGTGTCAATCAGTACATTGTGTACAGGGAAGACTTTTTTCTTCTGTTCACCCAGACCCTTATACATTTTATCATGAAGGGTCAAGGGTTTTTTATCGGTCTGTATACCGAGGGTGGTATAAATTGCCCCCAAGGGGTCCTCTACCTCATCCAGGGACAACTTATACCTGGAGGTTTTCCTGGACTCCCCGTCCTGGGCTTCTCCGTCTGAGTCCTCTTGAGACTCAGAGGTGACACTATCTGGATGTGCCTGTTGTACACCAGAAGGGCCTGAAACCTCCTCTGCCCTTGAAGCAGTGG
The DNA here is from genome assembly GCA_029206835.1 of Rana muscosa. Taxonomy (NCBI): domain Eukaryota; kingdom Metazoa; phylum Chordata; class Amphibia; order Anura; family Ranidae; genus Rana; species Rana muscosa. Next base: position 37,868,068 of record JARGYO010000162.1, on the reverse strand, counting down.
CAGGATTAGCCGGTACAGAGCCCTGAGCCGGTGGGGGGGTTGTATCCTGGGAAGTGGGAACAGAGGGGAGTTGAAATCTTTCAAATAGACTTTTGAAAGACAAAAAGGTGGACGAGAGCTCCTTCACGGAAGCTGCCAGTCCAGACTCCTGCTCTGAATCTCTTTCTTTCACCAGGGTGTCAATACAACTTTTACATAGGACCTTCCCCCATGCATCCCCTAGCGTGTCCCTACAGGAGGCCCCCCCCATGGACAGGAACCATGCATGGAGGGGTATTCCTAGGTAGAGAGGAACCCACCCCAGGGTACTCTTACCTTAGGAAGGCTGGAGGTGGTGTCAGTGTGTGCCGCTTGAGCCTCTGCTTCCGACATGCTGACTGCAGGTGGCTGCCTCCGCTGAGTCCCACGCTGCCTGTGCGCGATTTGGACTCTCTCCAGCTTCTGCCTGGGCCCCTATCAGCGCCGCGACCCGGAACCGGAAGTCGCGGGTTAAAGGGGAAGCATCCGCCCTCCGCCGGAAATGACGTCACGTCATCCGGACCGCGGGTTCCAAAAATGTGGCATGTATCCCTATACACGGAGGGCGGATTGCCTCCTTGCTGCGGCCCTGTGGACGCGATAGGGGTCCCCCTCAGCCTTCAGCTGCACTCGACCAGGCTGGGGTGGCTCACGGAAGGTGGGTGACTACCCCACAACCATACCCTGGAAGGCCCTGCTTCCTTTCAGGTAAGAAAATGCCTCAGTCCCCTGACTGATTTAGTCTGGCTCCTGCACAGTGTCTCCTACCGGATGAAACACTAACTAAAGGCCGGCAGGGGAAGTGAGAATTTATGTATGCTGGCACAGTGTTTCCTGTGGAAAGGGAGGAGCCTAGGTCTCTCATTGTGGCTGTCCTGAAAGACGAATAGGGAAATTGAAGTGTCCCAAAGAAATATGTAATAAAATTGTAGAAAGTTCACACAAAATGATGGTCTTCCCAAAAAAGTAAATGTATCAACAACCAACGCCCTGACCAGGTGACTCACCTGGATCGGAAAATCCAAAGACAACGGGGATTTGTCCCAAGGGAACAAGATCTCCTTCTGCAATGCCCTGGTGTGTGATTGGGCATACGGAATGGCCTCGCAAGAGGTCACCATGAGACCCAGGACTCCCATGCAAAAACGGATTGACGACCATTTGTTGGGATGTCAGCACCCGCACTGCAGACTGAAGTGTCAGTAGCTTCCCCGGAGGTAGGATTACCTTTGCCTCCAAGGAGTCCAGAATCAGACCGAGATACTCCAGACCTTGAGTCGGGACCAGGACTGACTCCTGAATGTTTAGGAGCCACCCGAAGACCCTGAGGGTCTAACTGACGATAGTCACACTGTCTTCTAATTCTGAGCCATTTCCTGCTCTGAGAAGAAGATCGTCCAGATAGCCCACGACAGCAATGCCTCGCTGTCTCAGCAAGCTAGAACCGGCACAAGCACCTTGGTGAACACCCTCGGTGCCGAGGCTAGGCCGAAAGGAAGAGCCACAAATTGATAGTGGACTTCGCCGATCGCAAGCGCAGAAACTTCTGGTGACTTGCGCAGATCGGAACATGCAATTAGGCGTCCTTGATGTCCAAGGTCGCCAGAAAATCCCCTTGACGGAGTGTACTGATCACCGTGCGAATGGATTCCATGTGGAACTTTCGCACCTTCACAAAGGCATTCAGGACCTGGAGGTCCAAGATAGGCCGAACCCTGTCCCTTTGTTGGGACGACAAACGAATTCGAGTAGAATCCCTGAAACCTCTCCTGTGACGGAACCGGCACAATCACTCCGGACCTGAGCAATCCTGAATAGGCCCCATAGGGCTGCCCGACTGGCAGGAAGGAGAGGAAGATTTGAGGGAAGAATCTGTTTTGGACCAGGAACGGAAACCTATCCAGTAACCTGAGGTGATCACCTCGCCCACCCACCGGTAGGAGATCCGGGAGGTCCACCGATCTGTGAACCTGCAAAGTCGTCCCCCCTACCCCAGAGTCGGGTGGGGGCAAGACTTCACGCGGAGGCGGGCTTGGGGAGCCGGCTTGTTTGGCTTACGCACCCAGGGGCGCTGGTGTCCACCAGCCGCACTGCTGTCAGTCTGGGAGGGCCTCCCCGTTGACTGACGAAAAAAAAAACTTTTTTGCCGGAAAGGAAGGACCCTGCTTACAGCGGCCTCCTTACCCTTGCTAGCCTGAGGAAGAAGAGTGCCATTACCTCCCGTGACATCCTTGATGAGGTCATCCAGCGCAGCACCGAAAATCCTACCACCTTTAAATGGTAGATCCGTCAGAGGCTTTTTAGAAGCTAGGTCAGCAGACCAGCATTTCAACCAGATCAGACAACACAATACCACCGCCAAGACAGAGGCCCTGAGATATAAGGGGCCGCGTCTAACGTGGCGTCGCAACATAAACCAGGCCCTGCACCATTAGGTGGGCCAGAGCAATAGTGTCTGGAGGAAGATTATGCTCCTGTACAGTTTGGTGCAACTTTTTTTGCCCAACCCGTAAGTGTCTGAGACACAAGGGTCGCCACTACCACAGGCCGTAGGGCGGACCCCAACAAGGCAAACATGGCTCTGCTCACCACTTCTGACCTCCTGTCAGTGGGGTCCTTAAATGCAGGAGTCCCCTCCATCGGGAGAGTGGTGGCCTTGTTCAACCGGGCGACTGGAGGGTAGACCACTGGGGGAGAAGCCCACGTTTTAAGTAGGGCATCTTCAAAGGGGTATCTGATAGGCAAACGCCGCGGGACCTTAAAAGTCTTCTGCGGCTTTTTCCCCAGACCTCATCAATGAGCTGGTCAAAGAAAGGTACATATGGAAAAAACCTTTTTTAGAAGGCCCGGCCCTAAGGAACCAGAGGAGACTGTCCGCCTGAGGTTCTGCATCCGCAGCATTTAGCTTGCGAGTGTCCCTCACTGCATCAATGAGTTCACTAACAAGCGTCCTGTCATTTACTGACACAGAACTGGAGTCTTCCTCGCAAGGAATGTCCTGTTCAAAACCATCAAATATATTCAGAGCTAGGGTCCTGAGCGGTAGTGGCTAGGCCCATATCTGAATCAGCGCACACCCCCTTTTTATTTATTTTTGTGGAAATAAAGTGGGGAGAGGGGCTTTTCTGCTCCCTTGCGCTCACACACTGCTTCCCTCCTGGTCAGAATGATTCCAGGACTGCCGACAACTGGTCCAAAAGGACCGCAGGTGCAGGAGCACTGCCCCAGTTGTCTCTAACAAGTGGGAAGAAACAGGTGAACCAGACTCCATGTTGCCACCCTCTGAGACCTTATTCACCATTACAGTGAATAATACAGCCCACCCACTGGCTATGCTGGGGCTGAGGAGGGGATACCCGGAGTACTCACCACCCCTAGGGACCGCTCGGTACCGCTGTATGAGCCGCGCTGTAGCCTGAGGAAAGTGAAGAATCTGTGAGGAGATGTGGAATTTGCGCCGTTCAGCAGCGCCGCTAGAGGCCGAAAACGAAACTGAACGCGCTGCGGCTACAAGAAAATGGCCGCCGGGCACCTGTATAACTGTGATTTGAGCCGCGGCAAAATGGCCGCCGATGGCGCACTTTTTAAATTTAAAACACTGCGCCAATGGCGCACGAAAAAACAACACACATTCCCCCAGAACACTTTCCAAACACATTAACAGACATGGAGCGACCCCCCACCAGGGCAGAGTGACCCCCCAAGCATTCCCACACAGCAAAGCAGCAGAACAGGGTGCATAGAGCAGCATAACAGGGGGGAGACAGGGAGAACCCCCCACACACAGAAACACAGCCAGCATGTACTCACCTTGCAGCAGGAGAGACTACTTACCCGTCCCGCAAGCACCTTGGAGAACACCCTCGGTGCCAATAGAGGGACTCACTGGCTTGTTTCAGACAGACCTATCACAGAGTCGTACTGCGTAGCTGTCAGCCCGGTCAACCGCGAAAGATACAGTAGGTACTGTTCAATCTTGAGAGGACCGCGAGAGCATGAAAGCAACCCAGCCACCCCTGGAGCCATGGGGTATGTCATGAACTGAGTCTCACGGACACAAGGCGAGGATCAGCACACTCGATGGTCAGACAGGGAAGACTACGAGGATACTAGTGTACCCAACCTGTTGCCCAGCCGACAGTTGATTGAAGGTCTCAAAAATAAAATAATAAAATTCCCAAAGGAATAAAATTTAAAAGTAAAATCTTCCAGGAGACTGGCTCCTGAGAGAGCCACGTCTTCTTCTGCTAGGCAGAAAAAAACTGAGGTCTGCTAGCTGCAGGTGGGAGGGTAATGTCCGGAGGGACCGCCCCCCTGGGCGGGGCTGTTCAGCTCTGTTTTTTTCTAGAATGTTTTAACATTTAACATTCTGCCTAGGTCTTCTCCTGCAAGCAGGGACATATACCCACACGTTCAGTGATTAAGAGCCGCCTTGTCGTTCCATGGATGATAAGAGAAATATGCATTTTCATTTTTTTTCCACATTTTCCAAAACCTTCTGAAAAAAATGAACCGTTCGAAAGACTCATAATGCTTCATAGATTATACGTTGGGGTGTGCTTTCCAAAATGGGGTCATTTTGTGGACAATTCCATTGTCCTGGTGCTTCAGGGCCTTCAAAAGTGTAAAAGGTGGTTGAGAAAGGATGTGAAATTTATGATTGTAGAACGCCTGAACGTGCTACTTCAATGTTGGGCTTTTGTATGTGGCCAGGCTGTGTAAAAGTCTCACACATGGTATCGCCATACTCCGGAGGAGTAGCAGAAAGTATTTTGGGGTGTAGTTGCAATTATGCATATGCTGTGTGAGAGAAATAACCTGTTAATATGACCAGTTTGTGTAAAAAAAAAAAAAAAATCTTAATTTTCCCAAGAATTGTGGGAAAAAAATACAACTTCAAAAAACTCACCATGCCTCTTAGTAAATACCTTGGACTGTCTACTTTCCAAAAAGGGGTAATTTATGGGTATCTGTACCTTCCTGGCTTGTTGGTGTCTCAAGAAATGAGATAGGCCTTCAGTACATCAAGTGTGATCAGATGTGATAAATTTTTTGTGATTGGCACCATAGTTTGTAGACTCTATAACTTTCACAAAGACCAAATAATATACACTAATTTGGGTTATTTTTACCAAAGATATGTAGTAGTATAAATTTTGGCACAAATTTATGAAGAGAAATGATTTATTTGCAAAATTTTACAATAGAAACAAAAAAAAAGTGTTTTGTTTTTTTAAAATGTTCGCAGTTTTTTTGCTTATATTGCAAAAAAAAACAAACCCAGAAGCTCTATTTGTGAGAAGAAAATTATAAAAATTTTGTTTGGATACAGTGTAGCATGACTGAATAATTGTCATTCAAAGTGTGAGAGCTCTGAAAGCTGAAAATTGGTCTGGGCGGGAAGGTGCATAAGTGCCTGGTATTGAAGTGGTTAAAAATCTATATAGTTTGTCACCGCTGGACATTTGTGGGCAATTTTAAAGCATGTCGTGTTTGGTATCCATGTACTCGGCCCAAGATCATCTTTTTTATTTCATCAAACATTTAGGCAATATAGTGTGTTTTAGTGCATTCAATTTTAAAAAAAGTGTGTTTTTTCAACAAAAAAAATGCTTTTGAAAAATTGCTGCGCAAATACTGTTTGAAAAAAAAAAATGCAACACCCACCATTTTAATCTGTAGGACCTTTGCTTTAAAAAATTATCTAATGTTTGAGGGCTCAAAGTAATTTTCTTGCAAAAAAAATATATTTTTTCATGTAAACAAAAAGTGTCAGAAAGGGCTTTGTCTTCAAGTGGTTAGAAGAGTGACAATCTTCTAAATGTTGTGCATAAAATGCCGGGACAGTTCAAAACTCCCCCCCAAATGACCCTATTTTGGAAAGTAGACACCCCAAGCTATTTGCTGAGAGGCATGTCGAGTCCATGGAATATTTTATATTTTGACACAAGTTGCGGGAAAATAGGATTTTTTTGTACCCACCGTAAAATCCTTTTCTCTGTCGTCCATGGACGGACAACCGCTTCCTTAAATCTTGACAAAGTGGGTTATGTTCAGTCTATTAGGAGAGGACTAGGCAGACATGTTAGATATTTAAATACATGTAACTTTAACAGCGTTGAACAGCCCCACCCAGGGGGCGGTCCCTCCGGTCATAACCCCTCACCCTGCAGCCAGCAGCTCACTTCGCCAAAAAGCTGTACAAACTTAAAAAGGAGGGGTGGGTGCTGTGTCCGTCTATGGACGACAGAGAAAAGTATTTTACGGCGAGTACAAAAAAAATCCTATTTTATTTTTCCGTCCATGGACGGACACAGCTTCCTTAAATCTTGACAAAGTGGGACGTCCCCAAGCAGTGTAAAAAAAAACGAGGGGTGGGAACAGCAATTAAAAACTAACTTCACCCCAAACAAACAGAGCTCCTCAACGGAGGAGTTGCAACCTCAAACAGCCGCCTGCAAAACCTTGCCGTGACAGGAAAGGGAGGCGCCCGCCCCTAAGGTCATAGGCCTGGATGACGTTCTGCCTGATCCACCGAGAAGTGGTGGACGACGAGACCGCCAGGCCCTTCAGTGGACCAGTCACTGACATGAACAGAGAGTCTGACCTCCGGAACGGTGCCATTGCAGACTGGTACACCCGTAGAGCACGTACCATGTCTAAAGTATGTAGCGCAGCCTCTCTAGGATGTGACGGCCGAGGACACAAGGATGGAAGTACATTTAGGTGAAAGGCCAAAACTACCTCCGGAAGGAAGGAAGAATGTGGACGTAGCGCCGCTTATCCTTATGGAGGACCAAGTATGGTGACTTGCAAGACAAGGCCGCCAATTCAGAAACCCTTCTGACCAATGTAATGGCAACTAGAAAGGCAACGTTCTGAGAGAGCGTCAAGAAAGGGATCTCCCCGATGTTCTCCTAAAGTACAGAGAGCACCATATTCAAATCCCATGGAGGAAGTGGTGGTCTAATCAGGGGAACCACATGTCGGACCCCCTGCACAAACGTACTTACCAGTGAATGAGCCGCCAGGGGTCGTTGGAAGAAAACAGCCAAGGCTGAAATCCGTTCCTTAATAATGCTTAAGGCAAGTTTCTGATCCACTCCACACTGTAAGAACAGCAGGATCCGAGAAACCGAATATGCCCGCGGGCACCAATCCATCTCTTCACACATAGAGATGAAGGCCTTCCAAGTGCGATGGTAGATCTTCCGGGAAGATGACTTTCTGGCCCTCAACATGGTGGAGTACGGAATCCGACAGACCACGGTCCCTTAGAACCTGGCTTTCAATAGCCATGCCGTTAAATCCAGCGACTGTAAATCAGGATATAGTATGGGACCTAGTGACAGAAGGTCCTCCCGCATTGGAAGACGCCAGGGAGCATCTGCCACCAGGCGCACAAGTGAGGCGTACCCAAGATGCCGGGGCCAGTGTTGGGCGACTAGGATCACAGGAATCTCCTCGGCCTCCACTCTTTGGAGCAGAGGTGGAAGCTACTTCAGTGGGGGAAAGGCATAAAATAGCCGATACTGACCCCATGGAGCCACCAACGCGTCTGCCCAGAAATCCCTGGACCTTGCCACAGACCTAGACACCATGCAATTGAGTCGAGAAGCCAGGAGATCCACATATGGCGTGCCCCATCTCCGGCAAAGGAGTTGAAACACCTCCGGGTGTAGCGACCATTCCTCTTGGTCCAGCATCTGGCGACTTAGATAGTCCGCTTGGCAGTTTTCTACGCCCGGAATGTAAACGGCCGATAGAGCCGGCGCGCTCTTTTCGGCCCACCTTAGGATATGAGCGACCTCCAACACAGCAGCCGAGCTCCATGTACCTCCTTGAAGGTTGACATATGCCACAGCCGTGGCGCTGTCCGACTGGATCCTGACTGAACGCCCTCGTAGCCTCTGTGACCCATGGAGAAGCACAGCCTGATCACAGTCCAGTGGAAAGGAAGGAATGACTTCCCTGGACTGAAGGGTCGGGGAACTCAGCCCCCCAACTCAGAAAGGGCCTGACCAGGTGGCTGACCTGAGTCTGATGATCCAGAGCCAATGGAGATGTGTTCCATTTGGACAGAATCTCCTTCAGCAAGACACGAGTGTGGAATTGGGCATATGGTAGTGCCTCAAAGGAGGATACCATGCGGTCCAGGACTCGCATGCAGAAAGGGAGAGATGACCATTTGCAGGATGTTACAACCGCAACGCAGCCTGGAGCGTCCAGATCAACCCCAGGTATTCCAGGTGCTGAGTTGGTACTAACACCGACTACTGGAGGTTCACTACCCAAGCAAATTCTCGGAAGGACTGTCTAGATATACACAAGTCCTCCTTTAAATCCGAGCTTGAAGTAACTCTCAGAAGAAGATCGTCTAAGTAGCCCACGATAGTAATGCCCCGCTGTCTCAGCCAGGCCAGAATCGGGGCGAGCACCTTGGTGAAAACTCTTGGTGCTGATGCTAGGCCAAAAAGGAGAGCCAAAAAATGATAGCGGTCTTCCCCGACCGCAAAACGTAGGAACCTCTGATGCCTGGCGCAGATGGGGACATGCAAGCATGCATCCTTGATGTCCAAGGACACCAGAAAATCCCCCGGATGGAGCGCAGCAACCACCGAGCGAACCGATTCCATCCTGAATTTCCGAACCGTCACAAAGGCATTGAGGGCCTTGAGGGCTAGGATTGGACGAAGTCCGTCCTTTGGGACCACAAAATATTTGAGTAGAATACCTGAAATCTTTCCTGCAGCGGTACAGGTATGATTTACCCTGCACCTCAGTAAGTCCTGTACTGCCCCCGTTAGGGCAGTCCAATGAGCCGGAAGGAGAGGAAGATTTTGGAGGGAAAGAATTAATTTAGTGGACAAGAAAGAAACTCGATCTTGTACCTCGAAGTGACCACTTTGCAAACCCACTGGTCGGAAAGCAGGGAGATCCACCGATCTGCAAACCCGCGAAGACGTTCCCCCACCCAAGGGTCGGGGGGGGGGGGCAAAACCTCATGCGGTAGCAGACTTGTTTGCAGGCTTGGTTTGCTTGCGCACCCTGGGATGCTTCCGTCCCCCAGCTGGACCTTTTTCTGCCAGTGGGCCCTGACTGACGAAAATACTGCATTTGTACGGGAAAGGAGGGCCCCGGCTTACGGCGCGGATCCTTGCCTTTAGGGGACTGAGGGAGAAATGTGCTCTTACCTCCAGTGACATCCTTAAAAGTGTCGTCCAGGGAGGCACCAAAGAGTCTCCCACCTTTGAAAGGCAAAGCCGTCAGAACTTTCTTGGAAGCTTGGTCCGCGGACCAGCATTTTAGCCATATCAGGCGGCGCAAAACCACTGCAGATACAGAGGCCATGGAGATTAAACGGGTTGCATCCAGGGTTGCATTACAGACGTACACAAGGTCCTGCACCAGCTGGTCAGCCAGTGTCACGCATTCTGGGGGGAGCAGATGCTCCTCCACTGCCTGGTGCAACATTTTTGCCCATTCAGTGAGGGTCAGAGGCACCAAAGTTGCAGCCATTATTGGCCGCAATACCGACCCCAGCATGGTGAACATGGAACGTCTCACCGCTTCAGACCTCCTATCAGTAGGGTCCTTACAAACAGGGGACACCCCTCCACCGGGATAGTGGCAATACCAGGGAAGTCAATGACCGGGGAAGAAGCCCATTTTTCCAAAAAGGCACTCTTCAAATGGGTAACGGACCGCCATGCGCTAAGGACCACAAAGGACCTCTGCGGCCGTTCCCATTTCTTATCTATGAACTTGTCAAAGTAAGATACATAAGGAAAAACCTTGATAGCGGGTCGGTTTGTGAGACCCAAAAGGGACTGACACCCCAGTGGATGTCCCAGCTGTATCCTCCAGCTTAATAAGTGCTACCACAAGTGCTCTATCCTGCGCTGACCCGGACAAGGTGTCTTCCTCACTGCCCGGACGGTCTTCACATTGTCAGAGAAATCCCCAATCCAGTCGCGCCAGCCAGCGCTCTGTACGCACGTGCGGCGCTTCGGCGCTCGCAGGTGCACGCGCCAGCGGAACGGCACGCGCGCATGCGCACCAGTGCGCCAATAGGAATACAGGCGGGCCTATATAAAGAGGCCTAGCTGCACTAGGTTGCTGGTTTGTTGTCAGCTTTCCTGTGTACCTGGTTTCCTGAATCTACTGTTTAAACTCCTGTTGTGACCCGGATCGGCTTGACTACTCTTCTCATCTCTCCTGGACTTGACCCTTGGCTTGTTTTACGGACTCCTACCTCTAGCTGTGTTTGACCCTCGGCCTGTGACTCGGATCTGCTGTTATCTCCAGCCCCTGACCTTCTGCCTGCCTCCCGGATCTGCCATGTACCTCCAGCTCTGACCAGTTGCTTGTACTTATCTGGACTCTTTCCTTGTCTACTGTGTTAGACCTCCGGCCTGCACTTCCAACTTCAGCAGCCCTTACCCGGACTCAGTCTTCCGCCTGCCTCTGCTGGCCCCTGTCTGTTCTGGACTTCTTGCCTTCAGCCAGGTCCTGCTAAGAAGCCTGCTCCTGCCTGGTGTTTGTCCCTCGGCCTGCTCTCTGTGAACTCAGAACTACCAGATCGTCTAGCAAGACTCTTCCCACCTGCTGGTAGCCAGTGCCTCTTGGCGCCATCCTCTCCCTGTCTCACCTCCAGGGGGCAGAGTGCGTCAAGTCGCAAGGGTGAACCGCTCTCGGCATCTCGGCCTCGGTAAGTACATACCTGACAGTACAAACCAGCCAGATGTCTGAGACCGACAGAGCGCGTTCCCCGTATGACACCCTCTGTCAGCAGGTCACCGCACTAACCAACGCGGTTCAGAAGTTGCAAGAGGGATATACTCAAATGGATGGCCGCCTTCAGCAACTTAACGGATCACTAGGACCAGCAATCCCAGCTGCTACCTCTGCCAGTAATGCCACCACCTCCTCCCAAGCCTCGGCAAGCCCTACCGTAGTGATGGCTTCCCCTGAACCCAGGGTTCCCATAACCGAACGATTCTCGGGCATTCGCAAGAAATATCGGGCTTTCAAGAACGCTTGCTCCCTTTACCTTGCTCTTCAGCCCAGGACTTTCTCTTCAGAAGTGGTAAAGGTGGGGTTCATCATTTCTCTCTTAACCGATGAACCGCAAGCCTGGGCCCATGGCTTAATGGAGCAAAGGAGCCCTGTATTGAATTCCGTGGACACCTTTTTTGAGAGCATGGCACAACTATATAACGACCCACAGAGCACGGCCACGGCCGAATCAGTTCTCCACAGCTTGTCCCAGGGGAGAAGGCCGGTAGAGGACTACACGGCGGAATTACAGAAGTGGTCAGCCGATACTGGCTGGAATGAGGCGGCTCTAAAATACCAATACCGCCAAGGACTATCTGAAGCTCTCAAGGATGAGCTAGCCAGGTCCGGAACACCTGCTTCTTTGGAAAGTTTGGTCCAGTCTGCCACCCAGCTTGACAGGCGCTTGCGAGAGCGGCGCTCTGAACGTTTCCAAGCCACTCGTCCTAGCTGGACTCCTCCCAGATCGGCACCTGCCCATCCACCCATCCAAGCTCCTGCAGCATCTTTTCTTCCCGAACCCGAGCCTATGCAACTAGGCCTAGTTCGGCCTTCCCTTACTCCTGAAGAAAAGCAGCGCAGGCGTCAAGCCATTTCCTCCGTAGCTGCCCGGTGAGACCCAGTAAGTCTAACCCCAAAGACATTCTTAATTATCAAGTTTCTGGCATTACACAGACTTACGTTGTTCTCTTTATCTCCCTACAGCTACCGGAAGGGGCAACCCGCCTACCGGCTATTATTGATTCCGGAGCCTGCAGCTGCTTCCTGGACTCCTCGCTTGACTCAAAACTCCACTTCCCTCTGCAAACCAAGGACCACTGCCTTCAGGTACACCTGGTGGATGGCTCCTTGCCCTGCTCAGGGCTGATTACGCAAGAAACTAAACCCATCCTTGCCATCACTGATTCAGGCCATCAAGAGTTTCTGCGGTTTGACCTCATTCCCTCTCCAATGTTTCCCATCATTTTGGGCCTCCCCTGGCTACAAGCACACAAGCCTCTCATAAACTGGGCCAAAAAGGAGATCAATTTCACTTCTCCGTACTGTTTCCAGCACTGCCTCACCTCAGTTTCAACCACTTGTGCTACCATAGCAACCATACCGGATAACCTGCAACATGTCCACCCCATATACTTGGAGTTCAGGGACGTCTTTGACAAACAGGCCGACCGCCTACCACCTCACCGGCCATATGATTGTCCCATCGACCTTCTGTCCGGCTCTGAAGTGCCCTTTGGCCGTATTTTTCCGTTGTCTGAGACTGAGTTAAAGGCCCTCAAGGCCTACATAGATGAAAATTTGGAAAAAAAATCCATCCGTCCTCCTTCTCCAGCCGGTGCAGGGATCTTTTTTGTCGAAAAGAAGGACGGTCCTCTGAGACCCTGCATCGACTATAGGGAACTAAACAAAATTACTATCAAAAACAGATACCCGCTGCCTCTTATCCCGGAGTAGTTCCAACGGTTCCGATCTGCTCGGATCTTCTCCAAGCTGGACCTTCGGGGGGCCTATAACCTCATCCGGATCAGGGCTGGAGATGAATGGAAGACCGCTTTCAGATCTAGATTTGGACATTATGAGTATATGGTCATGCCATTCGGGCTCTGAAACGCTCCAGCCACCTTTCAGCACCTGGTCAATGACATTTTCCGAGAGCATCTCGATGACTTCCTAGTGGTATATCTGGACGATATCCTCATTTTCTCTGCCTCTACTGAATTACACCGGATACATGTCAAGAAGGTCCTCTCTATCCTTAGAAAACACAGACTTTATCTCGAAGCTGAAAAATGCGACTTTGAAAGAACCACCGTACAATTTCTGGGATTTATCTCCACCGATGGGGTCGCAATGGACCCACAGAAGGTAAAGGCAATCCAAGAATGGCCAGCTCCAGCAGACAAAAAGGGGGTACAACGATTCATTGGCTTTGCCAACTTTTTTAGGAGGTTCTTCGTCGGGATCTCCTCAATTGTGGCGCCTATCACCCAACTGACACCTCAGGGCAATCGCTTCCATTGGTCGCAGGGAGCCCAGGAAGCTTTCATCAAATTAAAAATAGGATTTTTATAACAGCTTACCTGTAAAATCCTTTTCTTGGAGTACATCACAGGACACAGAGCGACATAGCAATTTCTATGTGGGTTATATAGATTACCTTCAGGTGCTGGCACTGGCAACTTCCAAGACAGGAAGTACCCTCCCCTATATAAGCCCCTCCCATCCGGGAGTACCTCAGTTTTGTAGCAAAGCAATAAGTGTCCCCAAAAGAGGGGTGGGAGCTCTGTGTCCCGTGATGTACTCCAAGAAAAGGATTTTACAGGTAAGCTGTTATAAAAATCCTATTTTCTTTTTCGCACATCACGGGACACAGAGCGACATAGCAATTACTATGTGGGACGTCCCAAAGCAATGCCCAAATGAGGGGAGGGATACACCATACATAAGCTGGGCGCCATCAGACATGAGGATCTTTTGCAGCCTGCAACACACTGCGCCCAAAGGCGACATCCTCCTGACTTCTAACGTCCACTTGGTAGAACCTAGTGAACGTGTGTACTGAAGACCATGTTGCGGCCTTACAGATTTGGGCCAGGGAGGCCTGGTGATGCACTGCCCATGAAGTTCCCACTGCTCTCGTGGAGTGCGCCCTAACTTTGAACGGAGGCGGTCTTCTCTTCAAGCCATAGGCTTCTATAATGACCTGTCGAATCCACTTGGCTAAAGTGGATTTTGATGCTGCCTGACCCTTTCTGGGGCCTTTCGGCAGAATAAACAAAGTATCCGTTCTTCGAATCTGAGCAGTGGCTTTTAGATAAGTTTTAACTGCTCTTACTACATCCAAGGAATGTAATAATTTTTCCTCTACCGAGCTAGGTTTGGAAAAAAAGGAAGGAAGAACCACATCTTGGTTCAAATGAAACCTCGATACCACCTTAGGAAGGAAGGCTGGATGAGGACGTAACACTACTCTGTCCTTATGAATAACCAGATATGGCTCCTTACAGGACATAGCGGCCAATTCCGACACTGTCCTAGCCGAACATATGGCTACCAAAAAAATTAATTTCCTGGTGAGTAGGACCAAGGAAATGTGCCGCAAATGTTCAAATGGTTGTCTCTGTAGAACCGATAGAACCAGGTTTAGGTCCCATGGACATATGGGAATTTTAACCGGAGGGTTAATACGCGTCACCCCTTGTATAAAAGATTTGACTAGTGAATGTGAAGCCAGGGGCCTTTGAAAAAATATTGACAAGGCCGAAATCTGACCCTTGATAGTACTCAAGGCAAACTTCCTGTCTACAGCCCACTGCAGGAAGTCCAGAATCCTGCCTATAACGTACTTACATGGATGCCATTTTCTGGCCTCACACCACGCGATGTACGCCTTCCAGATTCTATAGTAAATCTGCCTGGATACAGGCTTCCTGGCATTGATCATAGTAGATACCACAGAGTTAGAGAGACCTCTCTTTTTTAGGATGTGGGCTTCAATAGCCAGACCATTAAACCTAGAGCTAGTAAGGAAGGGTGGTATATCGGTCCTTGCGAACGCAGGTCCGGGCGACGTGGGAGGGTCCAAGGACTCCCCACAGACATTTTTACAATCTACGCGTACCAGGCTCTTCGGGGCCACGTTGGAGCCACCAGGATCACCGGCTTCTTTTCTATCCTGATTCTGCGGAGTAGTCGAGGCAACAATTGTAGCGGTGGGAATGCATATATCAGTTTGAACTGATCCCAAGGGAACACCAGAGCATCCGAGCCGTAAGCTAGGGGATCCCTTGTCCGAGAGACAAATCTGTCCACCTTTGCGTTGAATCTGGATGCTAGCAGATCTACATCCGGTGCTCCCCATCGCTGACATATTGCTCAGAAAACCTCGGGATGAAGGGACCATTCCCCTGGGCATAACTGCTGGCGACTCAGAAAGTCCACCTTCCAATTCTCCACCCCTGGGATGAAGACCGCGGATATGCATGGGACATATTTTTCTGCCCATTCCAGGATGTGATTTACTTCCCTCTGGGCTGCGCGACTCCTGGTGCCCCCCTGATGATTGATATATGCCACAGTCGTGGCATTGTCGGATTGAATTCTGACAGGGGACCTTTGAAGTTTGGATGTCCATGCCTTTAGGGCATACCGGGCTGCTCGTATCTCTAAGAGATTGATGGGCAGAGCCTTCTCTGCATCCGACCATCTGCCCTGGAGAGACCATTGCTCCAGTACTGCCCCCCAGCCTATAAGGCTGGCATCTGTAGTGACCACCCTCCAAGAAATCGGACTGAAGGATTTCCCCTTTTGCAGATTCTGGGGAATCAACCACCCACAGAGACTTTTCCGAACGGAAGGGGACAAGGACATCGGGAAGTCTAGGGCCTGAACTTTTTTGTTCCAGGCTGACAGTATGGCCCTTTGCAAATTCCTTGAGTGAAACTGGGCGTATGGCACAGCTTCGAATGATGCCACCATCTTTCCCAGCAGCCTCATGCATAGGCATATGGACGGCTGTCTTTTTGCACCCACCAGGTGGACCAAATCCCTCAAGGAAGATACTTTTTCTTGAGACATGAAAATCTTCCTTTGGTCTGAATCCAGCCGTAGCCCCAAGTATTCCAGACTTTTGACTGGTTGTAGGGCTGACTTGTCTCGGTTGATGATCCAACCGTGAGATTCCAGATACTTGATCGTATCGTGAATTACCACTTCTAGTTTTGCCACTGAGTGATCCATCAACAACAAGTCGTCTAGGTATGCCATTATCGTCACACCTCGTGTTCTTAGATTGGCCAATAGTGGGGCCAGAATTTTTGTGAACACCTGTGGTGCTGTGGCCAGACCGAAAGGTAAGGCTCTGAACTGAAAATGGCGCCCTTCTACTGCAAAGCGTAGAAATTTCTGATGGACTGGAAAGATGGGAACGTGCAAATAAGCATCTTTGATGTCGATCGAGGCTAACCATTCCTCCCCTTGTAGGGCAGCGGCTACCGACCGGATCGACTCCATCCGAAAAGTCCGGATGTGCAGGAATTTGTTTAGCCCCTTTAGATTTAATATGGGCCTTACGTCCCCGTTTGGTTTCGGGACTGTGAAGAGGTTTGAGTAAAAACCCAACCCCCACTCTTCTAGAGGAACCTCCATAATTACTCCTTGGAGCAATAGTTGTTCTAATGCCAACAACAGGGATCCTCTCTTCAGGGGATCTTTTGGCACGCTTGACCACATAAAATGGGAAGGAGGAGACTCTTTTAACTCCAGCTTGTATCCCTGAGTTACTGCGGAGAGCACCCATCTGTCTCTGATCGTCTCCCGCCAGGTCTCTGCGAACAACTGAAGTCTTCCCCCCACCCGTTTGAGTGGGGGCAGCCCTTCATAAATTTGACTTGGAGGGTGGTTTTGTACCTCTTCGGACCCAGGGTTTTTTGTTACCCTGTGATTGTCCCTGATTTTTACCTCCGGGATTTGACCGAGGAGGCCGTCGGAACTGCTTAGAAGCAGATGTCCCAGGGATTGGAGAGGTAGGCCTCTTAAAAGAGGAACCTCTAAACCTCTTTTTAACCGGTAAGAGAGTACTTTTACCGCTGGAAATCTTTTGGATATACTTATCCAGGTCCTCGCCGAATAAGCGTTCACCATGAAACGGGAAGCTAACTAGCAACTTTTTACAGGGAGCCTCAGCAGACCAGTTCTTGAGCCACAGAAGTCTACGCATATGTACTAAAGACAGCGTAAGGCGGGAGGCCTGATGGATAGAATCCTTGATGGCGTCAACCGCAAAGCATAATGCTCTAGGCAGATCAGCCAGGGCATGGGCCTGCTGATCCGGCAAGTCCCTTAAGACCTGTTTTATCTGATCCTTTATCGCTTGGCAAACCCCAATCGCTGCCACTGCTGGCTGTGTAACCGCTCCCACTGTAGAAAAAGCAGACTTTAATAAGGACTCCAATTTTTTATCTATTGGGTCCTTGAACATTTGAACATTATCTACTGGACATGTCAGTGATTTGTTCACACAAGAGATGGCTGCGTCCACTGTAGGCAAACTCCATTTCCGGGTGAACTTATCCTCCATGGGATAGATCACCGGAAATCTCTTAGGGGAAGTAAATATTTTATCAGGATGTTCCCAATCCTGGTATATAAGTCCTTCCAGTAATGGATGAATTGGAAAGGAACAATTAGTCTGGGGAGCTTTTAACGACCCCAACGAGGAGACAGAAGTGGTTGATGGTTCCACAAGAGGCATTTTGAATGCTGATCGAACCATGTCAGTTAGGGACTGAACCCACAATCTTTCAGCTTGTGATGCCGAGAATGGTTCTTCCACTGTCGACTCCTCTAAAACAGAGTCATCCTCATCCTGATCCCCTTCAGGTAGGCCAATCCCTTCAT
Organism: Rana muscosa; assembly: GCA_029206835.1. Lineage (NCBI taxonomy): Eukaryota > Metazoa > Chordata > Amphibia > Anura > Ranidae > Rana > Rana muscosa. The sequence continues at coordinate 37,850,593 of JARGYO010000162.1, read as the reverse complement.
GGGACTGTTGCTCTGCTAACAGGTAGTCTGATGGAGGAGACGGAGATCGGGCGCGCTTTCTTTCTGGTAGGGAAGAAGCGATCAATGCTGCCAATCTTTGCTCCAGTCCTCCCAGAGCTGAGGTAAAAGCCTCCTCTGTTACATACACAGGAGCAGATGAACTGAGGACAGCCACAGTACCTGGCACTCCTGAGGGTTCTCTACGGGTACCAACCTCTGATTTCTCAGGGGAGACTGGTGCAGCAAAAGCATGCCCCAGATCCTCAGAGCCCGACGGTGACCCTTTTTGCTTCCTGGGAGTCTTAGACCCGGAGACTTTGGGCGGCATATTCCTAAGCCCAAAGCTGAGGTATTCCAGCCGCAATACACCACTTACTGACAATAGTCTAGCCAACTTGCTGCTATATATATCAGTTGGGGATGCCTGTATCAACCGCCCGCTGTATGCCTGCTCTTAGTATGCTACCAGCCCCCTTGCTCTGTCCATCCACAGCCAGTTCACAGAAAACTGTTTTTAACATGCTGGGACGCCCGCACATGCGCAGAAGCGCTGCGGCGCGCACAGAGCGTCATCCGCCCCCTTTCCAGCCTATCTCCTATATTAGAAGTGCGTGCGCGCGCACACGTGTGCGCCATCGGCGTTCACGTATGGAAACACAGGGAGAGGAGCCAGGGTCCCTGTTTACAGCAGGGCCCGGGGATGACAGAGCACATGGCAACAAGACAGAGGAATATAGTTTCCCTTTCAAGAGAACTCACCATCTGCCTGGACTTTCACCCTGGAAGGAATAGTCCAAAGAAAAAGACGTTCCACAGCGGTCTCTAGTGGCTAAACACAGGTACCACACCTTGTCTTTTTTTTTTTTTTCAACTACCATATGAGAATTTTTTTTTCTAGAATTAGCAGTCTTAGGCATTACAGATATTTAGCGGGAATACCGTTTAGGTAACAGGCAGAAAGACATATTAGGATTGAGGGCCCCCCCAATAGAACCAAGTTCCTGAGGGGCCCCCACTTACCTTTTCCCCGCCGCAGGACTCTGTTTGGCACAGAAGCCCAAACTTCGCCTCTCACGGCAGGCAATGTACTTAAACCTTCAGGGACCGGGTTCCCAAGGATTCCACCCCCCTGGACCTGTATAGCACCCTGCACAGATAGCATCTTGGTTTTGGGTATGACCAGAGCTCTGGATCCCAGGGTCCAGCCCTCCTAAGAGAGGCATTACAGGCAAAACCTTGCTCTTCTCTGCAAGGCCCGGGTACCAACCGTTTAGCTATGAAGCTTTTTTGGTTGGATCGGGAATAGCTTGCTAAGGCCCAAAAGAACCTGTACACAAGCCCAGATGAATATGTTAACCTTGGCCAACACCTTAGACACTGGCAAAAAACTGAGGTACTCCCGGATGGGAGGGGCTTATATAGGGGAGGGTACTTCCTGTCTTGGAAGTTGCCAGTGCCAGCACCTGAAGGTAATCTATATAACCCACATAGAAATTGCTATGTCGCTCTGTGTCCCGTGATGTACGAAGAAAGAAAGACACATTTACTTACTTATTTACTTTAGCACCTGTGTTGCAGCACCCGGATCCTACACTTCCATTCACATTGGAAGTAGACGCTTCCGAGATGGCCACTGGGGCTATCCTTTCCCAAAGACAGGGTCCCAAATCCCTTTTACACCCGGTAGCCTTTGCTTCTCGGAAACTAACCCCTCCGGAGCGGAACTATGATGTTGGAGATCGAGAATTACTGGCCATTAAATTTGCTCTGGAGGAATGGCGGTACCTTCTGGAGGGTGCATCTCATCCTGTCATGATTTTCACTGACCATAAAAACCTGGAGTACCTGAGGACAGCAAAACGTCTAAGACCCAGGCAAGCCCGTTGGGCTCTCTTCTTCACCAGGTTTAATTTCCACATCACCTACAGGCCCGGCTCAAAGAACGGGAAGGCAGATGCGCTCTCCAGGATGTTTCCTGAGACTTCCCAGGCAGTGGAACTAAGTACTATTCTGTCTGCACAGAACTTTCTCCTGGTCTCTCAGGCCGACCTGCTAACCTCCATTAAGACAGCTTCCAGGCACTGCTCGGACCAAAAAAATCTCTTCTCTAGAGAAACATGATGACTTGCTTTGGTCCCGGGGTAAAATCTTTGTTCCTCTGGAAACAAGACAACTGGTCTTAGGAACTTTTCACGACCACAAATTAGCAGGCCACTTTGGAACCCGGAAAACCACGGAACTAGTCTCCCGCTCTTTCTGGTGGCCAGGCTGGAGACAAGATTGTAAGACCTACGTCGCCTCCTGCACCCGTTGCCAACGCAATAAGGGACCGAACACCAAAAGCTGGGGACTACTCAAACCCTTACCTATCCCTGAACGTCCATGGGCAGACATTTCCATGGATTTTATCGTTGATCTACCTGCCTCTGGAGGATTCACCACGATTCTGGTCGTAATTGACCGCCTTTCCAAGATGGCACACTTTTTGCCCATGATCGGTAGTCCCTCTGCTGCAGATACAGCCAAAGTCTTTTTCAAGGAAATAACCAGGCTCCATGGGGTACCTAAGAGTATCACCTCCGACAGAGGCGTCCAATTCACGTCCAAATTCTGGAAAGAACTTTGCAAGTCCTTGGAGGTCAAGATCTGTCTCTCATCTGCGTACCACCCTCAGAGCAACGGCCAGACAGAGAGAACAAACCAAACTTTGGAACAATACCTCCGTTGCTTCTGCTCTGCTTCCCAGGACGACTGGTCCTCCCTACTATCTTATGCTGAATTTGCATATAATAATTCTATTCATTCGGCTACCAGTCAGACACCCTTTTGGGCCAACTTTGGTTTCCACCCTTCTTTCCTCCCCGATGATAGTTCTGTCCCTGCTATTCAGGATCTTATAGCCTCTGTCCAATCAAACTTTCAGAAGCTTCTGGAAATAATGCAGAATGCCCAGGATTCTTACAAAAAATATTATGATAAAGGAAGGAAGGAAAATCCAGCCTTCAAAGTTGGGGAGGAAGCGTGGCTCTCCGCCACCAATCTCAAATTGCCTATTCCCTCACAGAAGTTGGGGCCAAGGTTCATCGGACCTTTTAAAATCAAACGGGCAATCAACCCTGTGGCCTTTGAATTGGCATTGCCCGACTCCTACAGGATACACCCAGTTTTTCACACGTCTCTGCTGAAGCCTGTTGTCCCCAACTCCTTTCCAGGAAGAGATGAGCCACCACCAGTTGAGGTAGATGGTGAGAACGAATACGAAGTGGAATCTATTCTGGAATGCAGGAAAAGAGGCAGACAACTGCAGTATTTGATTAAGTGGAAAGGGTATCCCCCTGAAGACCATTCTTGGGAACCATCTAGTAACCTGCATACTCCCCGTTTAATTTGAGCCTTTCACCAGGAACATCCGAGTTGATGTCCAGTTTGGGCGTCCGGAGTCCACCCCTCTGGGGGGGGCACTGTCAGAGAAATCCCCAATCCAGTTGCGCCAGCCAGCACCCTGTGCGTACGCGAGGCGGGACGGCGCTTCAGCGCTTGCGGGTGCGCCAATAGGAATACAGGCAGGCCTATATAAAAAGGCCTAGCTGCACTAACAGGTTGCTGGTTTGTTGTCCGCTTTCCTGTGTACCTGGTTTCCTGAATCTACTGTTTAAACTCCTGTTGTGACCCGGATCGGCTTTACTACTCTTCTAATCTCTCCTGGACCTGACCCTTGACTTGTTTTATGGACGCCTACCTCTACCTGTGTTTGACCCTCGGCCTGTGACTCGGATCTGCTGTTATCTCCAGCCCCTGACCTTCTGCCTGCCTCCCGGATCTGCCATGTACCTCCAGCTCTGACCAGTTGCTTGTACTTATCTGGACTCTTTCCTTGTCTACTGTGTTAGACCCCCGGCCTGCACTTCCAACTTCAGCAGCCCTTACCCGGACTCAGTCTTCCACCTGCCTCTGCTGGCCCCTGTCTGTTCTGGACTTCTTGCCTTCAGCCAGTTCCTGCTAAGAAGATTGCTCCTGCCTGGTGTTTGTCCCTCGGCCTGCTCTCGGTCAGCTCAGCCGTACCAGATCGTCAAAGCATTTTATGGCTTTCAAAACTGTGATAAGTAGTGAGGAGTGAAATTTAAATATTTACACCCTTAGAAATCCTGAAGGCGGTGATAGGTTTTCGGGGTTCCATACGCGGCTAGGCTCCCGAAACATCCCACACGTGGTATCCCCGTACTCAGGAGAAGCAGCAGAATGTATTTTGGGGTGCAATTCCACATATGCCCATGGCATGTGTGAGCAATATATCATTTAGTGACAACTTTTTGTAAAATATTTTTTTTTTGTAATTTTTCAATCACTTGGGAGGAAAAAATAAAAAATATTCAATGGGCTCAACATGCCTCTCAGCAATTTCCTTGGGGTGTCTACTTTACAAAATATGGGGGGGGGGGTTGTACTGCCCTGCCATTTTAGCACCTCAAAAAATTAGATACCCTAATTTGTAGACACTATAACTTTTGCGCAAACCAATAAATATACGCTTGACATTTCTTTCTCGTACATCACGGGACACAGAGCGGCATAGTCATTACTATGTGGGTTATATAGATACCTTCAGGTGCTGGCACTGGCAACTTCCAAAACCGGAAGTACCCTCCCCTATATAAGCCCCTCCCATCCGGGAGTACCTCAGTTTTTTGCCAGTGTCTAAGGTGTTGGCCAAGAAGTAACATGTGTTTTTCACTGAGCTTGCGTACAGGTTCTTTTGGGCCTCAGTAAGCTATTCTGGATCCGACCAAAAAAGCTTCATAGCTAAACGGTCGGTACCCGGGCCTTGCAAAGAGAAGAGCAAGGTTTTGCCTGTAATGCCTCTCTTAGGAGGGCTGGACCCTGGGATCCAGAGCTCTGGTCATACCCACGACCAAGATGTTTTCTGTGCAGGGTGCTATACAGGTCCAGGGGAGTGGAATCCTTGGGAACCCGGTCCCTGAAGGTTTAATTACAATGCCTGCCGTGATAGGTGAAGCTTGGGCTTCTGTGGACCAAACAGAGTCCTGCGGCGAGGAAAAGGTAAGTGGGGGCCCTCAGGAACTTGGTTCTATTGGGGGACCCCAAGCCTATTTTGTCTTTCTGCCTGTTACCTAAGGTATTCCCGCTAATATTCTGTGCATGCCTGTTACTACTGAGAAAATGTAAAAATTTTAATAGTAGGCAAGAAAAAATAAAAAATAAATAAAATGTAAGACTGCGGTACCTGTGTTAAACACTAGAGGCCGCTATGGTTCTTTCTTGTAATGTGGATTTTTTTTTTCTTCCATGGCTCCCATCTAGCTCCTTATTGTTTTCAAAAAAGAGCGCCGAAGGCGCACGTGCCCGCGCGCATACGCGCGCCTCTATATATAGAGGCGATCTGGAAAAAGGGGCGGAGCGGGTGGATGACGCTCGGTGTGCGCCGCGGCGCTACTGCGCATGTGCGGGCGTCCAGCGTGTTTAAAAGCAATCACAGCTGGCTATTGAAGTGCACAGACAGAGCTAGCAACAGTAAAAAGGCACACAGAGGCGGTTGATGCAGGCATCCCCTAGAAAGGCACTTTAGTAGACACCAACTGTTATATAGCAGCAATTGTGCTAGACTATTATCAGTAAAAGTGGTGTATTACGGCTGGAATACCTCAGCTTTGGGCTTAGGAATATGCCGTCCAGAAGCTCCGGAACTAAATCTTCCAGGAAGCGAAGGGGGTCTCCATCGGGCTCTGAGGATCTTGGGCATGCTTCTGCTGCACCAGTCTCCCCTGAAAATTCAGAGGTTAGTGACCGTAGAGACCCCGCAGGAGTACCTGGTACTGTGGCTGTCCTCAGTTCACCTGCTCCTGTGTATGTAACAGAGGAGGTTTTTTCCTCAGCTCTGGGAGGATTGGAAGAGAGATTGTCAACATTGATCGCTGCCTCCCTGTCACAGGGAAAGCACGCCCGATCTCCGTCTCCTCCTTCAGAGTACCTGTTAGCGGAGCAACAGTCCCATACAGGGATCGACCTGCCTGAAGGGGATCAGGATGAGGTTGATTCTGTTATAGAGGAATCAACAGTGGAGGAACCTTTCTCAGCATCTCAAGCTGAAAGATTATGGGTTCAGTCTCTGACTAACATGGTCCGATCAGCATTTAAAATGCACCTTGCGGAACCATCAACCACTACTGTCTCCTCGCTGGGGTCGCTAAAAGCTCCCCAGACTGTCTGTTCCTTTCCACTTCACCCTTTACTGGAAGGGCTCATTTACCAGGATTGGGAACATCCTGATAAAATATTTACTCCCCCCAAGAGATTTCCGGTGGTCTATCCCATGGAGGATAAGTTCATCAAAAAATGGAGGGTCCCTACAGTGGACGCAGCCATCTCTTATGTGAATAAATCACTGACATGTCCAGTGGATAATGACCAAATGTTCAAGGACCCAATAGATAAAAAATTGGAGTCCTTATTAAAATCTGCTTTTTCTACAGCAAGCTTGGTGACACAACCAGCAGTAGCAGCTATTGGGGTCTGCCAAGCAGTGAAGGATCAGTTGAAACAGGTCTTAAGGGACTTGCCAGATCAGCAGGCCCTTGCCCTAGCTGATCTACCTAGAGCCTTATGCTTTGCGGTTGACGCCATAAAGGATTCAATCCATCAGGCCTCCCGCCTTACGCTGTCTGTAGTACATATGCGCAGGCTTCTATGGCTCAAAAACTGGTCTGCTGAAACTCCCTGTAAAGAATTGCTGGTTAGCTTCCCATTTCATGGTGAACGCTTATTCGGGGAAGACCTGGACAAATATATCCAGAAAATTTCCAGCGGTAAAAGTACACTCTTGCCGGTTAAAAACAGAGTTAGAGGTCCCTCTTTTAAGAGGCCTGCTTCTCCAGTCCCTAGGACATCGGCTGTGAAACAGTTCCGACGGCCTCCTCGGTCAAATCCCGGGGGTAAAAATCAGGGACAATCGCAGGGTAACAAGAAGCCCTGGGTCAGGAGAGGTACAAAACCTCCCCCAAAGTCAAATGCATGAAGGGTTGCCCCCACTCAATCGGGTGGGGTGAAGACTCCAGTTGTTCGCAGAGACCTGGCGGGACACGATCAGAGACAGATGGGTGCTCTCCGCAGTAAGTCTGGGATACAGATTGGAGTTAAAAGACTCTCCTCCTTCCCATTTTATGAGGTCAAACGTGCCAAGGGATCCCCGGAAGAGAGAGTCCCTCCTGTTGGCACTAGAACAACTATTGCTCCAAGGAGTAATTATGGAGGTTCCCCTGGAAGAATGGGGGTTCGGGTTTTACTCAAACCTCTTTACAGTCCCGAAGCCAAACGGGGACGTGAGGCCCATATTAAATCTAAAAGGGCTAAACAAATTCCTGCATATCAGGACTTTCCGGATGGAGTCGATCCGATCGGTGGCCACTGCCCTACAAGGGGAGGAATGGTTAGCCTCGATCGACATCAAAGATGCTTATTTGCACGTTCCCATCTTTCCAGTCCACCAAAAATTTCTACGCTTTGCAGTAGAAGGGCGCCATTTTCAGTTCAGAGCCTTACCCTTCGGTCTGGCCACAGCACCACGAGTGTTCACAAAAATTCTGGCCCCATTATTGGCCAATCTAAGAACACAAGGTGTAACGATAATGGCATATCTAGACGACTTGTTGCTGATAGACCACTCAGTGAAAAAACTAGAAGTGGTCGTCCACAAGACAATCAAGTATCTGGAATCTCACGGTTGGATTATCAACCGAGACAAGTCAGCCCTAAAACCAGTCAAAAGTCTGGAATACTTGGGGCTAAGGCTAGATTCAGGCCAGAGGAAAATATTCTTGCCTCGAAAAAAGGTGTTGTCTTTGAGAGATTTGATCCACTTAGTGGGTACAAAAAGACAGCCGTCCATACGCCTGTGCATGAGGCTGCTGGGAAAAATGGTGGCATCATTCGAAGCAGTACCCTACGGTCAATTCCATTCAAGGAATTTGCAAAGGGCCATACTGTCAGCCTGGAACAAGAAAGTTCAGGCCCTAGACTTACCAATGTCCTTGTCCCCTTCCGTTCGCAAGAGCCTCCGTTGGTGGTTGGTTCCCCAGAATCTGGAAAAAGGGAAATCCTTCAGTCCGATTTCTTGGAAGGTGGTCACTACAGATGCCAGCCTTATAGGCTGGGGAGCAGTACTGGAGCAATGGTCTCTCCAGGGCAGATGGTCGGATGCAGAAAAGGCCCTGCCCATCAATCTCTTAGAGATACGAGCAGCCCGGTATGCCCTAGTAGCATGGACATCCAAACTCCAAGGGTCCCCTGTCAGAATTCAATCAGACAATGCCACGGCAGTGGCATATATCAATCATCAGGGTGGCACCAGGAGTCGTGCAGCCCAGAGGGAAGTAAATTGCATCCTGAAATGGGCAGAAAGATATGTCCCAGCCATATCCGCGGTATTCATTCCAGGAGTGGAGAATTGGAAGGCGGACTTTCTAAGTCGCCAACAATTATGCCCAGGGGAATGGTCCCTTCACCCCGAGGTTTTCCGGACAATATGTCAGCGGTGGGGAACACCGGATGTAGATCTGCTAGCATCCAGATTCAACGCAAAGGTGGACAGGTTTGTCTCTTGGACAAGGGATCCCCTAGCTTGCGGCTCGGATGCCCTAGTGTTCCCTTGGGATCAGTTCAAGCTGATATATGCATTCCCACCGCCACAATTGTTACCTTGATTACTCCGCAGAATCAGGGTAGAAAAGAAACCAGTGATTCTGGTGGCTCCAGCGTGGCCCCGAAGAGCATGGTACGCGGAGATTGTAAAAATGTCTGTGGGGAGTCCTTGGACCCTCCCACATCGTCCGGACCTGCTTTCGCAAGGACCGATATACCACCCTTCCTTACCAGCCCTAGGTTTGACGGCCTGGCTATTGAAGCCCACATTCTAAAAAAGAGAGGTCTCTCTAATCCTGTGGTATCTACCATGATCAATGCCAGGAAGCCGGTATCCAGGCAGATCTACTATAGAATCTGGAAGGCGTACATCGCCTGGTGTGAGGCCAAGAAATGGCATCCACGTAAGTACGTAATAGGTAGGATTCTGGACTTCCTACAGTGGGCTGTAGATAGGAAGCTTGCCTTGAGTACTATCAAGGGTCAGATTTCGGCCTTGTCAATATTTTTTCAGAGGCCCTTGGCTTCGCATTCACTAGTCAAAGCCTTTATACAAGGAGTGATGCGTATTAGCCCTCTGGTTAATATTCCCATATGTCCATGGGACTTAAACCTGGTTCTGTCGGTTCTACAGAAACAACCATTTGAACCATTACAGCATATTTCCCTGGTTCTTCTCACCAGGAAATTGATTTTTCTAGTAGCCATTTGTTCGGCTAAAAGAGTGTCGGAATTAGCCGCTATGTCCTGTAGGGAGCCATATCTGGTTATTCATAAGGACAGAGTAGTGTTACGTCCTCATCCAGCCTTTCTTCCGAAGGTGGTATCGAGGTTTCATTTGAACCAAGATGTGGTTCTTCCTTTTTTCCCCAAACCTAGTTCAATAGAGGAAAAATTATTACATTCTTTGGATGTAGTAAGAGCAGTTAAAGCTTATCTAAAAGCCACTGCTCAGATTCGCAGAACGGATACTTTGTTTATTCTGCCGGAAGGCCCCAGAAAGGGTCAGGCAGCGTCAAAATCAACTTTAGCCAAGTGGATTCGACAGGTCATAATGCAAGCCTATGGCTTGAGAAGGAGACCGCCTCCGTTCAAAGTTAGGGCGCACTCCACGAGAGCAGTTGGAACTTCATGGGCAGTGCATCACCAGGCCTCCCTGGCTCAAATCTGTAAGGCCGCAACATGGTCTTCAGTACACACGTTTACTAGGTTCTACCAGGTGGACGTTAGAAGTCAGGAGGATGTCGCCTTTGGGCGCAGTGTGTTGCAGGCCACAAAAGATCCTCATGTCTGATAGTGCTCAGCTTATGTATGGTGTATCCCCCCCCCCCATTGGGCATTGCTTTAGGACATCCCACATAGTAATGACTATGCCGCTCTGTGTCCCGTGATGTACGAGAAAGAAAATAGGATTTTTATAACAGCTTACCTGTAAAATCCTTTTCTTGGAGTACATCACGGGACACAGAGCTCCCACCCCTCTTTTGGGGACACTTATTGCTTTGCTACAAAACTGAGGTACTCCCGGATGGGAGGGGCTTATATAGGGGAGGGTACTTCCGGTTTTGGAAGTTGCCAGTGCCAGCACCTGAAGGTATCTATATAACCCACATAGTAATGACTATGCCGCTCTGTGTCCCGTGATGTACTCCAAGAAAAGGATTTTACAGGTAAGCTGTTATAAAAATCCTATTTTTTTTACCAAAGACATGTGGCTGAATACATTTTGGCCTAAATTTATGACTAAAATGTATTGGATTTTTCTTATAAAAGGTAGAAAATATAATTTTTTTTCAAAATTTTACGTCTTTTTCCATTTATATCGGAAAAAAAAAAAAAAAAAATCGCAGCGGCAATCAAATACCATCAAAAGAAAGCTCTATTTGTGGGAAAAAAAGGACGCAAATTTAGTTTGGGTACAACATTGCATGACCGCGCAATTACCAGTTAAAACAGCGCAGTGCCAAATTGTAAAACGTGGTCTGGTCTTTGGGCAGCCAAATGGTCAGGGGCTGAAGTGGTTAATATGAAGAAACCTTTCTGTATTTGCAGATTAAATCGATTTTCATCTTTGTCCACTGTGATGACCTTAAAATTAATACCTCAACACCAAGTTCACTATATGGACCACTTATGTATTTATACATGTTGGTTATATTCCCGTTAGTCTCCTCTTCTCAAGAGAAAATAAATTCAGTTCCTCACATTCGTCCTCATAGCTGAGTTCCTCCATGCCTCTTGTCAGTTTGGTTGCCCTTCTCTACACTCTCCAGTTCCTCGATATCCTTTTTGAGAACTGGTGCCCAAAACTGAAATGCATATTCCAGATGAGGTCTTACTAATGATTTGTAAAGGGGCAAAATGATCTCTCTCTCTCTCTCTCTCTCTGAAGTCTATACCTCTCCTAATACAAAAAAGGACTTTGCTTGCTTTGGAAACTGCAGCTTGGCCTTGCATGCTATTAAGCCTATGATCTACCAAAACACCCAGATCTTTCTCCACCATTTATTCCCCTAGATGTACTCCCCCTAGTTTGTATGATGCATGCATATTCTAAGCCCCCAAGTGCATAACTACATTTATCAACAATAACCACTTTAGCACCGGAAGGTTTACCCCCTTCATGACGGGCTATTTTTTATGCAATATGGCACTGTGTTACTTTAACCACTTACGGACCGCAACTTTGAAGAGGGATACCATTGTTATGGTAGCAGCTAGCTACCATAACCCCGGTATCCTCTTCTTCAGCGGGCGGTCCTCTTTCAGATAAAAGTGGTCTCTGCGGCGGATACGCCGCAGGATAACTTTTATAGGCAGCTCTCCTGTGCCCTCTGCCACTTACCAGAGCCGTCGGCAGCGGCTGAGGCAATCTGGTCCTGTTCCTGCCTGGGTATGGAGACGAGTGAGGGGAAGATGGCCCCCACCCGTCTCCATATCATTGCAGGGTGGAAGCAACGTCAAAACGTCACTTCTGTCCAATGCTCTTAAAAGGGATTTTTTTTTTTTAATTGCATAAAATTTTTTTTATTGCATTTTAGTCTAAATATGAGATCTGAGGTCTTTTTGACCAAAGATCTCATATTTAAGAGGACCTGTTATGCTTTTTTCTATTACAATGGATGTTTACATTCCTTGTAATAGGAATAAAAGTGACCCAAATGTATTTATTTATTTTAAAAACAGTGTCAAAAGAAACAAATAAAGTAAAATAAATAAGAAAAAAATTGTTTTTTTAAAGCGCCCCGTCCCGACGAGCTTGCGTGCAGAAGCGAACGCGTACGTAAGCAGCGCCCGCATACGAAAACTGTGTTCAAACCACACGTGAGGTATCACCGCGATTGTTAGAGCGAGAGCACTAATTCTAGCCTCAGACCTCCCTCAGTAACTCAAAACATGCAACCTGTAGAATCTTTTAAACCTCTCCTATGGAGATTTTCAAGGGTAAAAGTTTGTCGCCATTCCACTAGCGGGCGCAACTTTGAAGCGTGACATGTTGGGTATCAATTTACTTGGCGTAACATTATCTTTATCATTATTGTTTAGGTGTGATTTTGGCCCATTCTTCCACAAAAAAGGTGTTCAAATCTTGAAGGTTCCATGGGCCTTTTCTATGAACTCTGATCTTTAGTTCTTTCCATAGATTTTCTATTGGATTCAGTTCAGGTGATTGGCTGGGCCATTCTAGCTTTATGGGATCATTATCTTGCTAAAATGTCCACCCTCGTTTCATCTTCATCATACTGGTAGATGGCATTACACTTTTATCAAGAATGTCTTGGTACATTTTTCCTTCCTTCAATGACATGAAGCTTGCCAGTACCGTATGCTGAAAAACAGCCCCACCCCATGATCTTCCCACCTCCAAACTTCACTGTTGGTATGGGTGTTTTTGGGGTGACCTACAAACATTGTGTATTATGGCATCCAAAAAGTTCAATTTTGGACTCCTCTGACCAGACTATATTCTCCCATAATTTCACAGGCTTGTCTGAATGTTGTAGAGCAAACTTTAAACGAGCTTTAACATGCTTTTTCTACAGCAATGGAGCCTTGCGTGGTGAGCGTGCATACAGGCCATTGCGGTTGAGTGCATTACTTATTGTTTTCTTTGAAACAATTGTAATTGCTAATTCCAGGTCTTTCTGAAGCGCTCCACAAGTGGTCCTTGGCTCTTGGACAACTCTCCTCTGTCAGAAATCTTGCAAGGATCACCTGGTCGTTGCCGGTTTATGGTTAAATGATGTTCTTTCCACTTCCAGATTATGGCCCCAACAGTTCTCACTGGATTATTCAGAAGTTTAGAAGTCCTTCTAAAACCAATGCCATCAGTATGTTTTGCAACAATAAGGTTGCAAAGGTCTTGAGAGAGCTTTTTGCTTTTACCCATCATGAGATGTTTCTTGCGTGACACCTTGGTAATAAAAAAAAACACCTTTTTATAGGTCATCAGTTGAGACTGGACCAGCTGATATTAATTTTCACTGACAAGGGGCAGTATTGCTTTCTAATTACTGATAGATATGAACTAGCGTCTTGGCTTTCCATGCCTTTTTGCACCTCCCTTTCTTCATTGTTCAATACTTTTTCCCTGTGTCATTCCATTTTATTACACATAATTTATGAACCCATTTGTTTTGGTTTCTTTGTATGTATGGATTGCATGGGTTGTTACTGAGATGTGGTGAAAATGTCATGTCAAGAGCATCTTTAGAAATGCATTTAACTAGAAAAATGGTGACGTGTTCAATACTTATTTTACCTGCTGTATATGCCCCAAACATTCTATTAATCTGCTACATTCTCTGTCTTCTGACAATTACAAAAAACTCTTCCAGGAGTTCCCTAAAGTCCTTAATGGCGGCTCCTCCCACTGACCATGATACATGATATCAGTGGCATCACTCCCACCCATGTCTGAGGCTTTGCAGTGATGGAAATTACTAAAAGCCATAATTTTTCACCTGCATTCCAAATATGATCTGCTTAATCATCTTGATGGGATAACACTATGCCAGAACATGCTGTGCAGTTTCCCTCAACCAAAGATTCTTACATTTCTTGGGCTGCAGCTCAGTAGAGTGCTTTAGAGCTGCAGTCCTAACTCCAGAATGGACAATCCAGTGGATGAGACTCCAGATACAATTTAACCACTTAACGACCGCTCACTGTATATATACGTCGGCAGAATGGCACCGACAGGCACAATCACGTAGTCGTAGAGCATACGTGATTGCATTTGTATAGTTGGGGGGTCCAATCGGACCCCCCTCCTATACAGTGAGCGGTGGCTAAGTGTCCGGGAGCGTTCCGGGATGAGGGGGCAGCCATTCGTTTCTGGCCACCCCCTCGCAATCGCTCCCGGCGAATGGAAATGCCCCCTCTGTCTGTGTCAGGCAGAGGAAGCAGGAGGAAGTGATGTCATCTCTGGTGCGGCGCTCACATATACCGAGCGCCGTACAAGAGAAGACATCAGGTCAGTGCACACAACACTACACTGACACCAGGACACATAGGGACATAAATCGCCCCCCCAGGCCCCCCCTAGATCACCCCCCAGCCCCCAGTCACAGTGTCACTGATTGCAGTGACCATTTATTTAGTGATCACTGCAATCAGTGACATTTGTGACTGTAAAAGTGTCACCAAAGTTTAGTCTTAGGTCCAGTGTAGCCCCCTAACCCCCCCAATAAAGGTTTAACCCCCTGATCACCCCCTAGATAACCCTTTCACCGCCTATCACCACTGTCGCTTAGCGATAATTTTTCTGATCGCTGTCTTAGCGTCAGTGATGCCGATCGGCAGCCAGTAATTTTTTTTAGGTTCGCCGCAGGTTTTTATAGCGTCAGGTACCCCAATATATTATCTAATAAAGGTTTAACCCCCTTGATCGCCCCCCAGGTAACCCTTTCAGCCCCTATCACCACTGTCACTAAGCGATCGTTTTTCTAAACGCTGTCTTAGTGTCTGTGATGCAGATCGGTAGCCGGTAATTTTTTTTAGGTTCGCCGCAGGTTTTTAGAGCATCAGGTACCCCAATATATTATCTAATAAAGGTTTAACCCCCTTGATCGCCCCCCAGGTAACCCTTTCACCCCCTATCACCACTGTCGCTAAGCAATTGTTTTTCTAAACGCTGTCTTAGTGTCAGTGATGCAGATCGTAGCCAGTAATTTTTTTTAGGTTCGCCGCATGTTTTTATAGCGTCAGGTACCCCAATATATTATCTAATAAAGGTTTAACCCCCTTGATCGCCCCCCAGGTAACCCTTTCACCCCCATCACCACTGTCGCTAAGCGATCGTTTTTCTAAACGCTGTCTTAGTGTCGGTGATGCAGATCGGTAGCTGGTAATTTTTTTTAGGTTCGCCGCAGGTTTTTATAGCGTCAGGTACCCCCATATATTATCTAATAAAGGTTTTAACCCCCTGATTGCCCCTAGTTAACCCTTTCACCAGTGATCACCATATAAGTGTTACGGGTGACGCTGGTTAGTTAGTTTGCTTTTTATAGTGTCAGGGCACCCGCCGTGTATATAACCCAATAAAGGTTTAACCCCCTGATCGCCCGGCGGGTGATATCAATTAGGTTTTAGCGTCAGAGAGGGTCTGAGTCACACCCCAGGCAGCGTCAGGTTAGTGCCAGTAACGCTAACACCCACGCGTGAAGCATACACCCCCCTTAGTGGTATAGTATCTGAACAGATCAATATCTGATCTGATCAGATCTATACTAGCGTCCCCAGCAGTTTAGGGTTCCCAAAAACGCAGTGTTAGCGGGATCAGCCCAGATACCTGCTAGCACCTGCGTTTTACCCCTCCGTCCAGCCCAGGCCACCCAAGTGCAGTATCGATCGATCACTGTCACTTACAAAACAAAAACACACATAACTGCAGCGTTCGCAGAGACAGGCCTGATCCCTGCGACTCCAGTGCTGTAGGAGGTGATTTCACCACCACAGTTAAAAAAAAAAGCAAATATGCCGAAGCATTGGGGCAGCAGGGGCGGAGGAGCGATTTTGCTCCTAATGCCGCGTACATACGGTCGAAATTCCGACGGAGGCTTGCCCGTGGAAAAGTCCGACCATGTGTGTGCGGCATAACTTTTTTGCGGGAGGATGCCCCCATGCTTCGGCATATATAAATGGTGCGTGTATGCCCATCATTGGAAGTGGGTGGATGAAGGGCGGTATTCTAATGGTGGGCATACCCACCGATCAATCTCTTTTTTCGTTCAGCCAACTGGCTGCATGAAATAAAAAGATTACAATACATGTCCAACAAGGACCAGCAACGTACTGGTATGTTGCTGGACTTTGAATGTTTATACCAGAATGATGCCTGCGGGTTTAGGTATCATCTTGGTATCATTCTTTTCAGCCTGCGGCCGGCTTTCATGTAAAAGCAATCCTAGCGGCTAATTAGCCTCTGGACTGCTTTTACAAGCAGTGGGAGGGAATGCCCCCCCCGGATATAAAAAGCGCCATTGGGAAATTGGGAAAGCATTTTATCACACCGATCTTGGTGTGGTCAGATGCTTTGAGGGCAGAGGAAAAATCTAGGTTCTAGAAGACCCCAGTTTTTTCAAAAAAAGAGTACCTGTCACTACCTATTGCTATCATAGGGGATATTTACATTCCCTGAGATAACAATAAAAATGATTAAAAAAAAAATACTTGGAAGGAACAATTTAAAAATAAAATAAAAAAGCAAAATTAATAATAAAAAAAAAGAAAAAAAAAAGCATCCCTGTCCTGCCCTGCTCTTGCCCAATGGCGAACGCAAGCGTCGGTCTGGCGTCATATGTAAACAGCAATTGCACCATGCATGTGAGGTATCACCGCGAAGGTCAGATCGAGGGCAATCATTTTAGCAGTAGACCTCCTCTGTAAATCTACTGGGGTAACCTGTAAAGGCTTTTAAAGGCTTTTAAAAATGTATGTAGTTTGTCGCCAATGCGCGTTTGTGCGAAATTTTAAAGCATGTCGTGTTTGGTATCTATTTACTCGGCCTAAGATCATCTTTTTTATTTCATCAAACATTTGGGCAATATAGTGTGTTTTAGTGCATTAAAATTAAAAAAAGTGTATTTTTTAACCCAAAAAATGCGTTTGAAAAATCGCTGCGCAAATACTGTGTGGAAAAAAAAAATGCAACACCCACCATTTTATTCTGTAGGGCCTTTGCTTTAAAAATATATATAATGTTTGGGGGTTCAACATAATTTTCTTGCAAAAAAAAAAATGTTTTCATGTAAACAAAAAGTGTCAAAAAGGGCTTTGTCTTCAAGTGGTTAGAAGAGTGGATGTAAGCTTCCTAATGTTGTGTATAAAATGCCAGAACAGTTCAAAACCCCCCCCAAATGACCCCATTTTGGAAAGTAGACACCCCAAGCTATATACTGAGAGGCATGTCGAGTCCATGGAATATTTTATATGTTGACACAAGTTGCGGAAAAAACGACAATTTTTTTTTTTTTTTTGCACAAAGTTGTCACTAAATGATATATTGCTCAAACATGCCATGGGCATATGTGGAATTACACCCCAAAATACATTCTGTTGCTTCTCTTTAGTACGGGGATACCACATGTGTGAGAATTTTTGGGAGCCTAGCCACGTACGGGACCCCAAAAACCAAGCACCGCCTTCAGGCTTTCTAAGGGTGTAAATTTTTGATTTCACTTCTCACTGCCTATCACAGTTTCGGAGGCCATGGAATGCCCAGATAGCACAAAACCCCCCCAAATGACCCCATTTTGGAAAGTAGACACCCCAAGCTATTTGCTGAGAGGTATTGTGAGTATTTTGCAGATCTCGCTTTTTGTCACAAAGTTTTGAAAATTGAAAAAAAAAAAAATATATATATATATTTTCTTTCATTTTCAAAAACAAATGAGAGCTGTAAAATACTCGCCATTCCTCTCAGCAAATAGCTTGGGGTGTCTATATTCCAAAATGGGGTCATTTGGGGGGGGGTTTGTGCGATTTTGGCATTTTATGGCCTTCGAAACTGTGATAGGTAGTGAGGAGTGAAATCAAAAATTTGCGCCCTTAGAAATCCTGAAGGCGGTGCTTGGTTTCCGGGGTCCCGTACGCGGCTAGGCTCCCAAAAAGTCCCACACATGTGGTATCCCCGTACTCAGGAGAAGCAGCAAAATTTATTTTGGGGTGAAATTCCACATATAACCATGGCATGTGTGAGCAATATATCATTTAGTGACAACTTTTTGTAATTTTTTATTTTTTTTAGTCATTATTCAATCACTTGGGACAAAAAAATAAACAATTCAATGGGCTCAACATGCCTCTCAGCAATTTCCTTGGGGTGTCTACTTTCCAAAATGGGGTGATTTGGGGGGGTTTTGTACTGCCCTGTCATTTTAGCACCTCAAGAAATGAGATAGGCAGTCATAAATTTAAAGCTGTGTAAATTTCAGAAAATGTACCCTAGTTTGTAAACTCTATAACTTTTGCGCAAACCAATAAATATACGCTTATTGACATTTTTTTTACTAAAAACATGTGGCTGAATACATTTTGGCCTAAATGTATGACTACAATTGAGTTTATTCGATTTTTCTTATAACAAAAAGTAGAAAATATCTTTTTTTTTCAAAATTTTCGGTCTTTTTCCGTTTATATCGCAAAAAATAAGAATCGCAGAGGCAATCAAATACCATTAAAAGAAAGCTCGATTTGTGGGAAGAAAAGGACGCAAATTTAGTTTGGGTACAACATTGCATGTCCGCACAATTTACAGTTAAAGCAGCGCAGTGCCAAATTCTGAAAACACCTCTGGTCCTCTAGCTACCAAATGGTCCGGGGCTTAAGTGGTTAATAGGGACCTTTTATCCAAACAATTCTCTATCCTATCCTGAGAGGGACAGGATAAATCTTCAGAATGTATGAAGAGGTGGAATTTATTTTCTTCTCTGTGTTTTTTAGCATTTTTCAGATGGAATAAGTAGTCTCTATATTGGATGTCATGAAAGAGCCGGGGGAAGTACATGAGCCCTTCCAAAGTTTATTGCCCAATACAATATCCAGGAGAGGATCTGAGCTTCAGGTCTACTCTTTGGGGCAAGTAACGAGCATTTTATAACTGTCACACTTTATCACATTCAGAAATTTTGCAACTTGCATTCATTAAGAGCATTGCAATGGGAGGTTCTCTTGTAATATCTCTGATTTAAAAAAATGGCCTATACAAAAAAGGCATTTTGCATGTATGAGCTAAAATGTTATGTTAGTGTGAGTTTCTTGCATAGCATATATGATATGTTTCCAGTGATTATATGGTGCTGGCATAATATGCACATTACAAAACACACAATCTATTCACGTCTGTTTCTGCCATATAAAAACCTTACTCTTAAAACCCTAGCAAAGACAAATAATCTCATGGCATACACATGCATCCTAGGGCCAATTCTGTGATGCCACTTACCAGAATATTTTTGGGTTGTAGGAGAACAACATAGGCACTCAGAAATTCTATGCGTATAATGTTTCTGGTGAGAATTAAACATACATCCCCAGAACTAAAATGCAAGGTTGCTTAGTGCAATAGAGCATTTAGCGAACTATACCTTTATGGCACTGTGGTAAATGAACATTGTATGACACATCTAATTGTTCTTACGCTTTAACGGACTTGAATACATTTAAAATACTTATATTTGTGTCTGGATATGGAAAAGTGAAATATATAAACTTGTAGAATTATGTAAGTATAATAGTTAATTTAAGCTTCAAATGCTTTTCTATGGTAAGAACTAGCATATGGATCTAATTAGTTTGAATTGGCTTCCTCTTGAAATACTCACCTCCCCCATCGTAAGAGATAAGGTTACATCCTTTTCAAAAGACACAAACTTTCAGTATGTTGGTTAAGAATTTAAGTTACAGCATTTCTATGTGTATGGTATGTGTATGTATGTGTATGTATGTGTATATACAGTCCCTGACAAAAGTCTTGTCGCTTGTGTACAAATTGACCTGAAGTGCTGCTAAAATATATTTCTAATCAAGATTTTGTTACAAGAAATGGGTCATTTTAATCCCAACAGCTTTTGTAATAATGTTTCAGTGCAAAACGAAACGGACAAAAAGTATTCTAATATTCACAGCTTGGTAAAGCCCATTGAGTCAATTTTTGCCAAGACATAAGTGTTGTCGCCTTGTTATTTGAGCTTCACCTGTGACTAATAATGGATCAATTAGGTCTCAGGTGTGTATAAAAAGAACACCAGTACACTAGACCTTCTCAACTGCAACTAGACCTCTGCAAACATGCCTAAGATTCACCCGGAGACTAAAGTGTTGATTATCAAGAGGCCGAAGACCAGATCCACTGCTGAAGTGGCAGACGCCTTCAATGTGTCTCAGCGTCAAGTTCAGAGGATAATAAAAAGATTTGAAGAGACTGGAGACATTTTGGACAAGGCCAGGTCAGGCCGACCCCGCAAGACAACTGCTTGAGAGGACCGTTTTTGGCTTGAAAATCCAAGGCCAGACCATTTTCCACTGCAGCAGAGCTTTACGAGACCTGGTCACCTAAAGTCCCTGTGTCAACCAGAACAGTTTGTCGGATTCTGTCTCGAAATGGCCTCCATGGTCAAATCAGTGCCTATAAGCAAGCACTAAACAAAAGACAATTGAAAAACCGTGTGGCATTTGCCAAGGGCCACAGCCTTCTAAAAGGATGGACTCTGGAAAAGTGGCAGAAGGTGGATTTTTCAGATGAATCTGTTGAATTACACCACAGTCGCCACAAATATTGCAGGAGATCAACTGGAACCCACATGGAGCCGAGATTTACCCAGAAAACAGTGAAGTTTGGTGGAGACAAAATCATGGTCTGGGGTTACATCCAGTATGGGGGTGTGCGAGGGATCTGCAGGGTGGAAGGCAACATCAATAGTCTAAAATACCAAGAAATCTTAGCTACCTCTTATATTCCCAACCATAAAAAAGGCCAAATTTTGCAGCAGGATGGTGCTCCATCGCATACTTCCATCTCCACATCAAAGTTCCTTAAGGCAAAGAAGATCAAGATGCTCCAGGATTGGCCAGCCCAGTCACCAGACATGAAAATCATTGAGCATATGTGGTGTAGGATGAAAGATGAAGCATGGAAGACGAAACCAAAGAATATTGATGAACTCTGGGAGACATGCAAGACTGTTTTCTTTGCTATTCCTGATGACTTCATCAATAAATTGTATGAATCCTTGCCAAACCGCATGGATGCTGTCCTTCAAGCTCATGGAAGTCATACAAGATATTACATTTGGATCTCACAGCACCAATACTTAATTTGCTGACATATTTTTGGATTTTCAGTAAAGTTGTTCAATTTCTATATAGGCGACAAAACTTTTGTCTTGCCAAAATTTGACCTGTCTGTCTTGATTAAATGATAAATCTTTTTTCAGTGAAACTAATTTATTTCAGTGCATTAAACATCATTTGGGAGGGCTTTAGCTTTTCATAGGAGCTATTTCTAACACCAATTGATTAATTAAAAGTCAGGTTAATAGCAGGAGTTTCTACAAAATAGAGAAGCGACAAGACTTTTGTCAGGGACTGTATGTGTGTGTATATATATATATATATATATATATATAAGTGTGTATATGTATTAGATGTAAAATAATATTATATTACAAGTTGAATAATGCTTATTTTAGCTACTCACATTGTTCACAGCCCCACCCTTAGGAATTTTAGACACTGAACAACTCCCTTCTGAAGGATATATTTGAAGTTCGCGATTTTTTTGTAGAACCACAAGGCAAATATGAACGTTAAATGAGCCTCTTTTAGGAAGGTGGGGGCGGGGTATATAAGCAGACATGAGGAGGACATGCGGTCTCTTGAATGCTACACACACACACACTCACACTTGAAAACATGGAAGGAAGCCGATTCAGCTACACACACACACACACACAAAGATATTCATTTGATTCATTCTTCAAGAATAAGAAACGTATCGATGCTACTTTTTATATTCTACAATTGAAGTTATTTTTATGTAACATTTAACTATTTTATTATTAAATCAATTTTGGAGTTTTTACACAAGAACGGAACAGATTTTCTTGGAACTTTTCTCATCATTAAGAATTATTGAATATCGATTATTAATACAATATTATCGATTTATCGATATTTATTTCACTTCCCCACTAGACAGCAATGATGTATGAGCCTATGTAAAGGACTCCAGATTGGTGCACTAAGCACTCATGTGTACAGGCCCTAAAATTGATCATATTTAATGATAATAAAAATGAAGCTGGTCAACTAACCTGTATTTCCCTTAGGTCCTTGTCGCACAGATTCTGAAGAGGATCTAGAAAATTTTGTTTGACTTCTATGTCCAATGAATCTTTTACTTCTGCTAATCGCTTCATTGACTCTCCAGCATCCAGCAATGCATCACCTTAATAGAAAATTATATTTTACAGGCACACATTTCTTTCTTGTAATCAAGTATATTTAAAAGGTAAATCACTGAAAAGCAGAAAAAAAGCAAAGCTTTTTTGTACAGTAGACTAGTCCTCACATTTAAAAAAGTGCTAAGATGAAAAAACAAATGTCAGCGTTACATGCTTCCTTTTGATATGGGATGTTAATTCCAGGTTTCCTACTTGCAGCAGAGCTGTTGCACGCTTTCTGGTGCAGGGACCATCAATATGTCTAGACCTGGAATATACACTGCAGACAGAGCTGGGATGGTCTTTTTCTCTCAGCGCAAAACATGATCAATTTATCTATCTTCTGCTGGGCCCTTTGTTACTACCTGAAGGAGATAAAGTCTGATCGCTCACAATTCCAACATGCTGTGTTGCAAGAGAGAGTGGATATTCAAAACTCTGTAATCACGGTGACGTAATCAAGCTGGGACTCAGTGGAGCTGTGTATGTAGAGCATTATATTGTGACATGCTAGTTTTTTACTTCTGAAATGTGAGTGGGTTTTTCAAAGTAAATAAATACTTGAGAAGCGATTTGCACTATGATTCTTTCCTCTTGCCTCCTATATGATTGACACCACACTGAGAGCTGCTGTAATTACTCCTGTAATTTAGTGAGGTCCATTCAAGGAGGTGAGAAGACACCCATAGGTGGGGTGAAGGGCACTATGGTGATCAGAGGCAATTACTGAAGAGTTTCTGGTGTATGGGACTGCACATTATTATTTTTACGGACATTGAATCATTCATTGATGGACTGTACATATATTTCGAAGAAAATAGGATTTTTATAACAGCTTACCTGTACAATCCTTTTCTTGAAGGTACATCACGGGACACAGAGCCATTAATTACTACATGGGTTATAGGACCACCTTCAGGTGATGGACACTGGCATAATCAAGACCGGAAGTCCCCCTCTATATAACCCCTCCCACATGGGGAGTACCTTAGTTTTGTAGCACAGCAATATATAATAATCCCAAAGAGGGGAGGGACCTCTGTGTCCCGTGATGTACCTTCAAGAAAAGGATTTTACAGGTAAGCTGTTATAAAAATTATATTTTCTTTTCAGTACGTCACGGGACACAGAGCCATTAATTACTACATGGGAGTTCCCAAAGCAATGCCATCTAAGGGGAGGGAGACACTAATAATAATATGCAGACCTCTGACAGTCATGAGGACCTATACCGCCACCTGCAAGACACTGCGCCCAAAGGCGACATCCTCCTGTTGTATCCACTTGGTAAAAATTTGTGAATGTATACACAGATGACCAAGTTGCTGCCTTGCACACTTAAGCCATAGAGGCCTGGTGACGCACTGCCCAAGAAGTGCTAACTGCCCTGGTGGAGTGCGCTTTAAGACGGAAAAGCGGAACTTTACCTTGTAAACTTGTCGGGGCTGGGCTCAGCCCTTCCTTCTCTGTGCTGGCAGCTCAGCTGTTGGCTAATTGCCAGCTCCATCTCTCCACAGTGATCCACCTGTTGATCAACCGCTCGTCAGCTCTGCCTACTTAAGGACTTCCAGTTCATTTGCTCTTCGCCTGTGTTAACATCACAACAGACTTTCGCCTGCGTTCCAGTTGAAGACCTGCTTGACTGACGTCCCCTCTGGCTACAGATCCTGCTTGCTGTACTACCTTTATCGCTGGCTCTTGGACTTTGGCTTGGCCGACTACCCGATCTGGTTACTGAACTCTGGCTATGTTTTGACTACGCTTACTCTGTTTACCTTTTAATTATTATTATTAAACAAGTGTGATTTAACTGTACTTCTGTCTCGGTCTGATTCATGGTTTCTGACAGTAGGAGTCGCACGGTTCGTCTAGAGTCTCCCATTGTGGCCGCTCCGGTAGTCTCTGTGCAGGGACCCGCCTCGAGTATTACCTCTAAGGAGGTATGTCTGGTTCCGCCCCGCTTCCCCAGCAATTTGGGGGCAATCCAATCCATACAGAGGTTTTCTCAACCAGGTTGAGATATATTTTGAGATGCTGACCCAGGCGTTTCCCACAAACAGAAGCAAAGTAGGTTTCGTGATATTTTTGCTTTCGGAGAGAGCCTTGGCTTGGGAAAACCCTCTATGGGAGACGCAGAAACCCGTGGTCCTGAGTTACCCAGAATTTGCGGCTTCCTTCAAAAGGGTATTTGACGTTCCCGCACGCTCCGCTTCTGCTGCCAAGAGCCTAATGTCCATCAAACAGAGTACGAGAACGATTGCCGATTACGCCATTGAATTCCGTATTCTGGCAGCAGAGGTTGCTTGGAACAATAAGGCCCTCGTGGCTGCTTTTTCTCCTGTTCTCTCGGATAACATCAAGGATGAGATAGCAGCCCGAGATATACCCACTGAGCTGGAGAAGTTAATCACATTTGCCATCCTCATTGACTCCAGATTCAGAGAAAGACCCCCTGTTAAGGAGCGCTTGCAGAAGCCTCCTGTACGTTTGTCTCCGAGCTTTGCAGTCCCACCCTTACCTCCCTCACCTCCCATGCCTCCTGGTACCGAGTCGGTCTGTGAAGATGAATCCATGCACTTGGGCTTCATGCGTCTCTCTGCGGATGAGAGCCCTTAGGAGGAGGGAGAGATTGTGCCTTTATTGTGGCCAGGTCGGTAATTTTTTGAAGTCTTGTAATAACCTGTCCAGGGAACGCGCGAACCTTGAGGTCCTGTCACGGACAGACCTTAGGTGGCGTTGTTTCGTCTCCAGTTGCCCAGAAGGATAAGCCCCTGGTTTCGGTTACCCTGTCTTGGGCTGAGGAGTCCATTGAGATACAGGCTCTAATCGACTCCGGGGCTGCAGGCCTGTTCATTGATGCTGCCTTTGTGTCTAAGCACTCGATTCCGCTGCAGCTGCGTGACACTCCACTTGCCATTGAGGCTCTTGACGGGAGACCTCTACAGCCTGCCCATGTGACTCATAAGACTGTTCCATTGTCCATGGCCGTAGGGGCTCTTCACCATGAGATAATTCAATTCCAAGTTATTTCCTCACCTAAGTTTCCGCTGGTTATTGGTTATCCTTGGTTACAGAGGCACGTCTTTTGATTGGCTCCGTGCTGAGGTTCTGTCCTGGTCACTACAGTGCAGTGAGAGATGCTTCCAGAAGGTAGCCAAGGTTCTGTGCACCTCTTTACTCTCCTCCCTGCCGGAGGAGTACCGCGATTTTAGCGATGTCGTTGACAAAGGTCAAGCCGATACGTTGCCTCCACACTGGTCCTATGATTGCGCAATTGACCTTCAACCTGGTGCCATACCCCCTCATGGCCGGGTTTACCCTTTGTCGGTCTTGGAGGATAAGGCCATGGAGGAGTACGTTGCAGACGCACTTTCTCGAGGTTTCATCCGCAAATCCTCGTCTTGTGCTGGTTTCTTTTTTGTGAAGAATTAGAGTGGTAAACTGAGACCTTGTATCGATTATAGGGGTCTCAATCGTTTCACCATTAAGAATGCCTATCCGATCCCGTTGATTATGGAGTTATCTGACCGCCTCAAGGGAGCAACGGTCTTCACGAAGCTTGATTTGAGAGGGGCATACAATCTCGTCAGGAATAAAGAGGGCGACGATTGGAAAACTGTGTTTAATACCAGAACAGGTCATTATGAGTATCTCGTAATGCCTTTTGGCCTCTGTAACGCTCTGGCAGTTTTCCAGGAGTTTATTATTGATGTCCTCCGAGACTTGTTGCAGTTATGTGTGGTGGTTCATCTCAACGATATCCTCATATTTTCCAAGTCCCTCGAGAGCCACCACACAGATGTCTGTCGAGTGCTTCAGAAACGAAGAGAGAACAATCTCTATTGTAAACTGGAGAAGTCCGTATTCCATCGTGAACAGGTTAAATTCCTGGGTTATGTCATTTCCACTGCCGGTTTTTCGATGGACCCAGAGAAACTTAAGGCTTTTGAGAGTCTTAAGACTACCTTTGTTTCTGGTCCTGTGTTGGCACATCCTGATCCCACATTGCCTTTTATCCTTGAAGTCGATGCTTCCGAGACTGGAGTTGGTGCCCTTCTGTCTCAACGTCCTAGCTCTGACAGCGCTATGCATCCGTGTGGCTACTTTTCCAAGAAATTGTCACCTGCTGAGTGCAATTACGAGATTGGTGACAGAGAGCTTTTGGCGATCATTTTATCCCTGAAAGAATTGAGACATCTCCTCGAAGATACCACTGTGCCGGTTCTCATTCTTACTGACCATAAGAATCTCACATTCTTGTCTAAGGCTAAGCGCCTCTCTCCCAGAAGGGCACAATGGGCTCTTTTCTTGTCGAGTTTCAATTACATTGTCTCATTCTTACCCAGTACTAAGAATGTAAGTGCTGACGCCTTGTCACGACAAGGCGCCTTGGTTCCTTTGTTCCTGCTGATCGTATTCTGGCTACGGTTCGCACCAGTCTCACTTCTCCTTTGGGGGACAGAATTCTGGCTGCTCAGGTCGATGCCCCCTCCTGCGAAACCTTGTGACCGCTGCTTTGTTCCCGAGAGTCTCCGTACTGCCGTGCTCCAGACTTACCATTCTCCCAAGGCTGTTGGCTACCCTGGGAAGAATCAACTCTTTTGGGCCATTTCCCAACAATTCTGGTGGCCTAGTCTACGTGCTGATGTAGCCGCCTTCGAAGCTGCCTGTTCCGTGTGTGCTCAGAGTAAGACTCCACGACACATTCCAGTGGGCCTCCTACAACCCATACCCAATGAAGAGAGGCCCTGGACCCACCTGTCTATGGATTTCATTGTGGAGTTACCCAACTCCCAGGGCAACACAGTTATCCTTATTGTAGTAGACCGGTTCTCGAAAATGTCTCACTGTATTCCACTTGATAAGTTGCCTACGTCTAAGGAACTGGCTTCCATTTTTGCTCGGGAGTTCTTTCGCTTACATGGCCTACCCAAGGTCATTGTCTCAGACAGGGGAAGTCAGTTTGTGTCCCGGTTCTGGCGAGCCTTTTGTACACAGTTGGGAATTCAGCTTGCCTTCTCCTCTGCGTATCACCCGCAGTCTAATGGGGCCGCAGAACGAGCCAATCAGTCCTTGGAGCAATTCCTGTGTTGCTATATTTCTGACCATCACAACTGGTCAGACCTCTTACCATGGGCGGAATTTGCTCACAATAGCGCTCTGAATTCTGCTTCCCGTTTGTCCCCGTTTATGGCGAATTATGGTTTTCAACCTTCCATGTTGCCTGACACGTTTGTTCCTCAGAGTATTCCTGCATTAGAGGAACATCTTCGTGGTCTTCGTTCCACTTGGGTACAAGTCCAGGTGGCTTTGCGACAGGCTAACGAGAGGTACAGACTCCATGCTGACCGCAGACGCCTGCCCCTTCCTACCAGGTCGGGGACAGGGGCCGGCTGTCACCTCGCAACCTCCGACTTCGCGTTCCTTCTCTGAAGTTCACACCTCGGGTTATTGGGCCTTTCCGTATCCTTTGCAGGATAAACCCAGTGGCTTACGCGTTGAACCTTTCTTCCAGTATGCGGATCTCTAATGTGTTTCATGTCTCCTTATTGACACCTTTGGTCTGCAACCGTTTTACCACCTCGGTGCCACGTCCTCACCCTATACAGGTTAAGAACCATGAGTATGAAGTACAGTCCATTGTTGACTCCCATAGGTTTTGTGGGTTCATTTAGTACCTGGTGCATTAGAAGGAGTACGGTCCGGAGGAACGCTCTTGGGTCCCACGAACCCATCAAGAGATCGTTGACTTGGATGCTGCCTGCCCCTTCCTGTGGCCTTCTGGCAATACGAACGCCGCATCTGTTTTCCGAATCTGAGCAGTTGCTTCCAGATAGAAACTGCTCTCACTACATCAAGAGAAGGTAATGACTCTTCTACTGCCGAATTCGGCTCCGGAAAAAATGAAGGCAGCAAAATATCCTGGTTTAAGTGAAAACTGGACACTACCTTCGACAGAAGAGACGGCCGGGGACGTAACACCACCTTGTCTTTATGAACCACCAGAAACGGTTCTCTGCAAGATAACGCTGCCAGATCCGAGATTCTTCTCGCGGAAGTTACCGCAACCAAAAATACCAGCTTCTTTGTAACCATGGGTAATGGGGCCTCACATAACGGCTCAAAGGGAGGCCCCTGAAGGACTGACCAGACTAGATTCAAGTCCCATGGGCAGATTGGCGACGTGACCGGAGGATTTATGTGTGTTACACCTTGCATAGAAGCCTGTACTAGGGTGTGAGAAGCAAAAGGTTTCTGCAAAAAAACTGACAAGGCCGAGACTTGACTTTTAATAGTACTCAATGCTAGCTTACTACTCCCAACTGTAGAAAGTCTAGAATCCTACTTATGCTATACTTGCGAGGATGCCATCCCTTGCTTTCACACCAAGAAACATAGGTCTTCCAAAGCCTATAGTAGATGGCCCTAGAAGCCAGCTTCATAGCATTATTCAGGGTAGATACCACTGAGCCTGAAAGCCCCTGGTCTTTTAGAACGAGGGTCTCAACAGCCAAACCGTCAAATTCAGCATTTGTAAGGCAGGGTGGAACACCGGCCCTTGTGACAGCAGATCCTGGTGGGCTGATAGAACCCAGGGATCCGTCACCACCATCCTCACAATCTCCGCATACCAGGACCTCCTGGGCCACTAGTATCACCCGTTTCCATTCCCCTTAGATCCTTCCTGCGAAGCGGGAGCAACTGAACTGGAGGGAACGTATAAATCAGAGAAAACTTATACCAAGGGGTTACCAATGTGTCTGTCCCGTAAGCGAGCGGGGTCCCTTGTTTGGGACACAAACTTGTCTAGTTTTGTGTTGAACCAGGACGCAAAAAGATCCACATCCGGGGTACCCCATTTCTGGCAAATGGCCAGAAAGACATCTGGCTGTAGAGACCACTCCCCTGGGAGCAAGGGCTTGCTAATTAAGAAGTCTGCCTGACAATTTTCTACCCCTGGGATGAACACCACTGATAGGCAAGGAACATGTTCCTCTGCCTACACCAGAATATGATCTACCTCTTTCTGGGCCAGCCGACTCTTGGTGCCACCCTGGTGATTGATATAGGCCACTGCCGTGGCATTGTCGGATTGAATCCTGACAGGATATCCCTGCAGTATGCCCGACCAGGTTCTTAGGGCAAGCCTCACTGCCTGAATTTCTAAAATGTTGATGGGCAAGGTCTTCTCGGACTCTGACCTTTCTCCCTGAACAGCTTTCCTTTCTTGTACTGCTCCCCAGCCTACAAGGCTGGCATCGGTCGTCACTATTTTTCAAGTGATTGGCATGAAGGTATTCCCCTTCTGCTAATTTTTGGTTAGTAACCACCACCTGAGACTTTGGCGTACGCTTGGAGTCAGGTGCATTGGACAATCTAAATCCTGGCTCCTTTTGCCCCAGGCAGCCAGGATATTCTTTTGCAATAGTTTTGAATGGAACTGAGCATAGGGAACTGCTTCGAATGAAGCTACCATCTTCCCTAACAGTCTCATACAGAGACGAATGGGAGGCTCCTCCCTTGTCCTGACCGTGCGCACCAGATCTCTTATTGCGCAGACTTTTGTCTGGGATAAGAAGACCCTCTTGTGGGCTGTGTCTACCACCAGACCCAGGTACTCCAGTCTTTTTACTGGCCGTAAGGAAAAATTTTCTAGGTTGACAATCCAACCTAGATGCTCCAGATACCTGACACTCAGATCTAACCCCTTTATGGACTGATCGATCAGCAACAGGTCGTCTAGGTATGCTTTTACCACTATCCCCTGAGCTCTTAGTCTTTCTAACAACGGAGCCAGGATCTTTGTAAACACTAGAGTTGCGGTGGACAACCCAAAGGGCAAGGCCACAAAATGAAAATGTAGCTGCTCAACCGCGAATCTCAGGAATTTCTGGCGAGCAGGGAAAATTGGGACATGGAGATATGCGTCCTTGATGTCTATTGACGCCAAGAACTCCCCTCCCCGAAGGGAGGACACTACTGACCGAATTGATTCCATGCGAAAGGAGCGGATGTTCAGAAATTGGTTCAGACCCTTGAGATCCAAAATGGGTCTGACATCCCCGTTTGGTTTGGGTACTGTGAAGAGGTTTGAGTAAAAACCCATTCTTTGTTCTCTTGAGGGGGTCTCTATGATCACCCCTTGAGACAGCAACCGGTCTAGTGCTTGAAACAATGAAGCTCTCTTTACCGGATCTTTGGAAACACTCGATTTTAGAAAACGAGGTGGAGGAAATTCCCGAAACTCTAGCTTGTAACTTAGAGAAACTATGGAGATGACCCATCTGTCTTGGGTCTCCTCCTGCCAGGATCCTTCAAACTGCAGGAGCCTTCTTCCCTTTTGTGCGACCTGGGGCGCCCCTTCATAAGGAGGCCTTGGGACTCTGCTTTGCAGATTTTTGTCCCCAGGAATTTTTCTGGCCCTGAGCCTGGCCTTCGGGCCTTTCTCTTTGGGCTGATGGCGGAGACCGTCGTGACTGCCTGGAGGCTGATGCCCCAGGCGACGGAGAGGCAGAACGTTTACAAGGACGCTTATTTCTTCTCTTTACAGGAAGAAGGGTACTTTTTCCACCCGAGATCTTTTGGATATATATATCCAAGTCATCCCCAAATAAAAAGGGCCTTAGGAAGTTCCGGAAGGTCCGGAACTTGTTCCCCTCCGACGACCTGTTTCAACTTATCCTTAAGGAATTGACAGACGCCAAAAGCTGCTATCGCAGGTTGTGCAACTGCACCAGCCATAGCAAAGTAGGCTTTAAGCAAGGACTCCAGCCTCTTATCCGCTGGGTCTTTAAAATACTTGGACAATGTCGACCAGGCAAGGAAGATTTTTAATCAGGGAAGAAACAGCAGCGTCTACTGCTGGCACACTCCATTTTTTTGTGAACTTCTCCTCCATAGGATAAATTTGAGAGAATCTCTTAGGAGGAATAAAATGCCTGTCTGGATGTTACCAGTCAGCATAAATAAGCTGTTCCAGCAACGGGTGCATAGGAAAAGCATGTGGCCCTTGAGGAGGCCTTAGAGAACCCAGAGAGTAAAAGGGGGCCTCAGCCTCTGTCAAAAGCAATTTATAACCAATACGTACTGTCTCAGTGAGCGATTGAATTAACAACCTTTGAGACTATGAGGTTGTGGAGGCTTCCTCTGGGGCTGAACCGTCAAATGAGGAACTCTCCTCCTGCCCTTCCAATGGGTCCTCTAGAGGCACATCCGAATCCTCTACCCACTCCTGATCTGCAGCTGACAGCCCAGGAGCAGGGGAAGGGGACCCGTCACCTTTTCTCCCAGACTGGGAGGTGGGCGTGATCAAACTGGCTAATTTACCCTCCAAACCAGCCAGAGCCAAGTCATCTTTAGTGACACATGCAGTGGCTGGGGTGTTGGAGGTAGCGACAATGCCTGACAAGGATTCAACTTGATCAACCGTTTCAGGTCTTACAGGGGAGGCATGTGCCGTGGAGGCGTGGCTAGGGTTCCCAGAGCCTGGCCGCTGCGCTTTTGCACCCCTTCTCCCTGTTCTTGCCCCTCTCCTTCGGGAATACATAGTCCTAGGCACAAAGCAGAGGTACTAGTTATTATGCATCTATTGCTGAGTTCAGTCTTAGCAATCTTAATATGCCGCCATCAAATGCCACAGCTCAGATGAGTCTTGAAATTGCCGCAGGGTACTACTGGAATTAGCACAGTGACGCAATCTTCACCCATCACGGCGGGCTTGGAGTCTTGCCAGACCTTCAAGGACGGGGTCCCCTTTTAATTAATAGGGTCCACTGCCTTGGACCTGTAGAGCGCCCTGCCAGAACAACCTGTGGTATAGCAATGTGACCAAGGCGCTGGATCCCAGGGCCCAGCTCTCCTGGGAGAAGCATTACAGGCAAAACCTCGTTCTTCGGTATCAAGGCTCGGGTACCATCCACTTTTGCCTTTGTTTGGCTTTTTGAATGGATCCGATTGTACAGCTCCCTGGCCCTGTGGCAGGGCCCTTCTGTGGAGCATAAAGTAAACCGTGACCAACACCTTAGACACTGGCGGAAAAACTGAGGTACTCCCCATGTGGGAGGGTTTATGTAGAGGGGGACATCCGGTCTTGATTATGCCAGTGTCCATCACCTGAAGGTGTGTCCCGTGATGTACTGAAAAGAAAAGGACTCACGTAAATTTATTATATATAGATGATTTATACACAGTTTTCAGATATTTATTTATGCATTATAATTTTAATGCACTTTATTGAAGGAGACAAATTATTTCCTATTGATCCCGAGGCCCGTAGTTTGGACCCTCCAGATTTACCACTTCGATGGGTGGAAGACTTCAAATATTTGGGGGTTCAGATTACCTTCAATTTATTCTCACCATGGCGTACCGGAAGACTAAACAGAAGCTAAAGGCATTGGGAGTTGCTGCCGTTGTCACTTTTGGGCTTAATTTACCTAAATTAAAATGTAAATCCTCCCTAAATTTACATATTAATTTCGCCACTCCACCTCTTGGATTCCAAAGTCTCTTCTTAATCGTCTCAACCAAATATTTATCTCTTTTTTTTGGGGTGCTAGTTCTCTGGGTTATAAACTTTCCACCTTGATCCGCCCAACCAAGGGGACTTGGCTTTCCCTGATTGCCACAAGTATTTTTTGGCTACCCAGGTGGTGACACAGCAGCTTGGTGGTTCTCCCCTAACTGCTCCAATACCTCCACCACTATGCTGGAGGCTGCGGTGGACTCTTCCCTCAAGGTTTTGCAATATCTGTTTAGAGGCCCTAAAGCTCCATATCCGCTCACTCCTTCGATGCTCACTACCATCAGAGCCTGGAAAGTTGGCTTTAAGGGCGAAAACCTTCCAGAAGGAGCAGTCTTTCCCAATACACCGCTCTGGCCAAACCCATCTATGCCCTAGTTTTATATGCTGCTTGTTCTGGGTGCATGGGCCAGATTCAATGTAAAGTGTATCTCACAAACTTCATCTGGCGCCACGCTAAAGCTCTGGTTGCAATGATAGACTTATTTAAATTTTCCTCATTATTTGTTTTGATACCCATGCCTTTTCCAGCCAATTCCCAGAAGCCTCCCTTGTAGTTTTACATGCATAGTATGTGAGGTTGAATAAAGACAATAGTCCATCCAGTTCAACCTGTGTATGTGTGTCAGTGTCGATAATTATTTCCCATATCTCTGTACGATGTATCAACTAAGATGCACATCCTAGAGTCTTTTAAAAATATGAATACTGCACGCTGACACCACCAATTGTGGAAGAAAGTTTCACATCCTTATTGTCCTGACAGTGAAAAATCCCCTATGCAGCTTAAAGTGATTGTAAAAAGGTAAAAAAATAGGATTTTTATAACAGCTTACCTGTAAAATCCTTTTCTTGGAGTACATCACGGGACACAGAGCGACATAGTCATTACTAATGGTTTATAGAGATACCGTCAGGTGCTGGCACTGGCAACTTCCAAAACCGGAAGTACCCTCCCCTATATAAGCCCCTCCCATCCGGGAGCACCTCAGTTTTGTAGCAAAGCAATAAGTGTCCCCAAAGAGGGGCGGGAGCTCTGTGTCCCGTGATGTACTCCAAGAAAAGGATTTTACAGGTAAGCTGTTATAAAAATCCTATTTTCTTTCTCGTACATCACGGGACACAGAGCGACATAGTCATTACTAATGGGATGTCCTAAAGCAATGCCAAATGAGGGGGGGGAATACACCATATATAAGCTGAGCGCTATCAGACATGAGGATCTTTTGCGGCCTGCAACACACTGCGCCCAAAGGCGACATCCTCCTGACTTCTAACGTCCACCTGGTAGAACCTAGTAAACGTGTGAACTGAAGACCATGTTGCGGCCTTACAGATTTGAGCCAGGGAGGCCTGGTGATGCACTGCCCATGAAGTTCCAACTGCTCTCGTGGAGTGCGCTCTAACTTTGAACGGAGGCGGTCTCCTTCTCAAGCCATAGGCTTGTATTATGACCTGTCGAATCCACTTGGCTAAAGTAGATTTTGACGCTGCCTGACCCTTTCTGGGGCCTTCCGGCAGAATAAACAAAGTATCCGTTCTGCGAATCTGAGCAGTGGCTTTTAGATAAGCTTTAACTGCTCTTACTACATCCAAAGAATGCAATAACTTTTCCTCTACCGAAGTAGGTTTGGGGAAAAAAGAAGGAAGAACCACATCTTGGTTCAAATGAAACCTCAATACCACCTTAGGAAGAAAGGCTGGATGAGGACGTAATACTACTCTGTCCTTATGGATAGCCAGATATGGCTCTTTACAGGACATAGCTGCTAATTCCGACACTCTTTTAGCCGAACAAATGGCTACTAGAAAAATCAATTTCCTGGTGAGAAGCACCAAGGAAATATGCTGTAATGGTTCAAATGGTTGTTTCTGTAAAACCGACAGAACCAAGTTTAGATCCCATGGACATATGGGAATATTAACCGGAGGACTAATACGCATCACTCCTTGTATAAAGGCTTTGACTAGTGAATGCGAAGCCAAGGGCCTTTGAAAAAATATTGACAAGGCCGAAATCTGACCCTTGATAGTACTCAAGGCAAGCTTCCTATCTACAGCCCATTGTAGGAAGTCCAGAATCCTACCTATTACGTATTTACGTGGATGCCATTTCTTGGCCTCACACCAGGCGATGTACGCCTTCCAGATTCTATAGTAGATCTGCCTGGATACCGGCTTCCTGGCATTGATCATGGTAGATACCACAGCATTAGAGAGCCCTCTCTTTTTTAGAATGTGGGCTTCAATAGCCAGGCCGTCAAACCTAGGGCTGGTAAGGAAGGGTGGTATATCGGTCCCTGCGAAAGCAGGTCCGGACGATGTGGGAGGGTCCAAGGACTCCCCACAGACATTTTTACAATCTCCGCGTACCATGCTCTTCGGGGCCACGCTGGAGCCACCAGAATCACTGGTTTCTTTTCTACCCTGATTCTGCGGAGTAATCGAGGTAACAATTGTGGCGGTGGGAATGCATATATCAGCTTGAACTGATCCCAAGGGAACACTAGGGCATCCGAGCCGCAAGCTAGGGGATCCCTTGTCCGAGAGACAAACCTGTCCACTTTTGTGTTTTATCTGGATGCTAGCAGATCTACATCCGGTGTTCCCCACCGCTGACATATTGTCCGGAAAACCTCGGGATGAAGGGACCATTCCCCTGGGCATAATTGTTGGCGACTTAGAAAGTCCGCCTTCCAATTCTCCACTCCTGGAATGAATACCGCAGATATGGCTGGGACATATCTTTCTGCCCATCTCAGGATGTAATTTACTTCCCTTTGGGCTGCACGACTCCTGGTGCCCCCCTGACGATTGATATATGCCACTGCTGTGGCATTGTCTGATTGAATTCTGACAGGGGACCCTTGGAGTTTGGATGTCCACGCTACTAGGGCATACCGGGCTGCTCGTATCTCTAAGAGATTGATGGGCAGGGCCTTTTCCGCATCCGACCATCTGCCCTGGAGAGACCATTGCTCCAGTACTGCTCCCCAGCCTATAAGGCTGGCATCTGTAGTGACCACCTTCCAGGAAACCGGACTGAAGGATTTCCCCTCTTTCCAGATTCTGGGGAACCAACCACCAGCGGAGGCTCTTGCGAACGGAAGGGGACAAGGACATTGGTAAGTCCAGAGCCTGAACTTTTTTGTTCCAGGCTGACAGTATGGCCCTTTGCAACTTCCTTGAATGGAATTGACCGTAGGGTACTGCTTCGAATGATGCCACCATTTTTCCCAGCAGCCTCATGCACAGGCGTATGGATGGCTGTCTTTTTGAACCCACTAAGTGGATCAAATCTCTCAAAGACGACCCTTTTTCTTGAGGCAAGAAAATTTTTCTCTGGTCTGAATCCAGCCTTAGAAGGAAATTGCTAAATTGTGCATCACCACAGGGTGACACTGAGGATGCACCTAGTATAAATGCGCCAACGTCCCGATATTCAATGGGAGAATGTATATTTAAACTAAAGGTGGACTTTAAACGGCACACAGATAGATATTGTAAAAATTCTAAGGGTTTTATTGTTGGTAGAAAAATATAATTGAATTTAGGTAAAAAGTACATTAATACAAGACACTGACATTATGTGACAGTTATCAATAGTTGATATAGGGTCCCATTTACAAGACTCGACACATCTCCCAGGAATTACATTGACATGTAAAATACACAAAGTAGAATGGAATAATGTATAGCCAACAAAACACAAATGAGGAGTTGGACGGTATGCACGAGAGATGGCTAGTCTTATTGATGGGTCCGGTAAATTCAAAGATAAAGATCTTGCTTTCGCTCGACTAGTTTCGCGTTCCAAAACGCTTCGTCGGGAGCATAATATTCTGTCAAGATTATACATAAACAGTTCAAAAGAGATACTTCAGTTAATATAATTTTAATACTTGTATCTAGAATAGAACTAATAAAAAACATTTTAAAGAAGAAGCTGATATACATTGATTAAAAGTTTTCGATTGACCACAGAAGGATAAAACACCCACCACCTATACATTGCCAGCACCGAAACCAATCACACAACAGATGGGGCATGAAAAGTAGCTGTGCAAAGTTGTAGAAAAAACATGAAAAAAAGGGGGGGGGGAAAGGGGGGGAAAAGGGGGGGAAAAAAAGGAACGAAGAAGAAAAGAAACAAGGAATGGGGGAAGGGAATAGAGGGGGGGGGGGGAAGGGGGGAAAAAGAAAGAAGGAGGACTGGAATATGAATTAGTCCATATCCATAGGTACTATTAAAAAAAAAAAAAAAAAAAAAATTTTTTTTTTTTTTAAATTGAGCAAGTTAGATAGCAGGTGCAAAAATTCTTATAAAACCGTAAGTGAAATAATGTGTCAATAATCACCATCGAGGCAAACCAAGAACAAGAAGGGGAGATTATATATATATATAATAGTTTCTATACTTACGAACAAGGCCGTGTTAAGTAGTGAAACCAGCCTAGGTATTTTTACCTGGCAATCCGTGTATCACAGGGTGCCAGTATTATATAAACACATTCTAAAAGTAAAACACATAACGTGACCCATAAGTGTCAAAAGTAGGTGTTTCGAAACAAACTAAAGAGAGGGGAGTGGAGGAGGGGGGGGGAAAGGAAGGGGAGGGGGGGAAAGGAGGGGAATTTATTCATATATATATTATTATCCAAGGGCTCACCGTGGTAAACAATCATGCGTGATTTAAGTAAAAAAGTAACTATGCACAGGCTACTGATAGGTAGGGAACGTAAATCCAGGTATAACAGGCCGGACAATACTGTAGAGGAGTGTGTCAGTCAGGAGCACTTGCTCGAGCCACACAATGGTAATCTGTTAGGGTGACCCCTAATGATAGACTGACCCAGCTGAAAAACATAAATACAAAAAAGGAAGTTTAGAAAGGACCCGCTTCCCTAGATCTATCTGCTCGTATCCCAGATGGATGGTTCTTACCTTATAGCTTGACAGGGATTATATGCTGGTAGACCTGGATGGAACCTCTCCTGTGGACAGCCTCACAGTGCATTGTGCACCGTTTTTATGTGTCCCTACAGGAAGGCGTCATCACATCCGGAAGTGACGCTGGTGCGCGAGTTCGGACGGTCATGCGCATGCGCCGTAGGCGCTGCTCACGCAGCAACCTGGGGCCAATGAGAGAGTGACAGGGCGAAACCCAGGAAGTATTCCGGGAGCCTACAGTACGTCACATCGCTCTAGCTAGCAGACACGTCATCGTAGGGGATCAAGCAGCCCATGTATGTGCGCCGTGATCACTGCCATCACAAAAGCCCATGACCAGTGCGGCAGTGACAAAGCATACCACAGGGGGAGCCGATTGCTCCCTTAAAGCAGGTCAAAGGATCGTGTTCTAAATACCAGCAGTGGTCAGTAAGTCCGCCCACCATTGCAGCCATCAGTGTGGGCACATAGGCTTCGGGGCACAGCAATAACAGGGGGTGAAAGAGGGTGAATACACCCACCTGTGGTCATCGAAAAGAAGATCCAGACATAATATACAGAGCTAAATAAAAATGCTGAAGGCATATAAATAACCAAAAATACATATTCTACATTTATATATACATCCAGGAATAGTACCTTTAAACTAGTAAACAATATCTAATTTAAGTACAGGGATTCCAATACAGCAGCTTAACCATTTAGGAGCATGATTTAGAATGTGTATTCTGTGTGTCTTTTTTAGTGACATATTCGATCTGTCGGCTGTAGTGGGGGGTAAAGTTATCATACAAGGTGAATTTAGTGACACTGATGAAACTAATATATGGCATTCATTGTGCAGCTTATCCTGAAGAAGGATTGTTTTTATAATATTATGCAACTAGATGAAACATCAAATCAAGATGCAATCAGGCATTAAATAAAATAGACATATAGTAATACAGAGGGAAGGGGGATGGGGGGAGAGAAAAAGGGTGTGTTAACGTGAGTAGGCACATAACATATGTGGAAAAGTATGTATAGCATTAGTGTGGCAGTAAATATTCACCCCCATCCATAGCCCGTAAGATATTCTAGATGTCGATCAGAGTGGTATATATGTCAGTGACAGAAATCATGTTCCAAATGGTTAAAAGTGGTTTAGATAAGTCATTTACAGAAATGGTCTGTATGACTGAGTTTCGTTTAGACCAGGGGGGTGTGTGGCATTCAACCTCTCAACCCAGATAGTTTCTCTCTGGAGGATGATTTTATCCCACTCACCCCCTCTGGGACTTTTGGGAACAACGGCCAGAACAGAAAAAGACACAACTGAGGTATCAAAACGGTGGTAGAGGTCCAGATGTCGACTAATGGGTGTCAACATCTTCCCGTTGCCCGAGTAGTAAATGTGATCGTTGATACGTTGTCTTAACTGTCTGGCTGTTTTACCCACATAGAAACTACCGCATTTGCAGGTCATGAGATAAACCACGCCTTCAGTGCGGCAGTTAGCAGAAAATTTTGGGAAAAAAACCTCACCATTGGGGAGTATAGTATTTTGACAGGGTAAAACCCATTTACAGAAGGAGCATTTCCCACATTGTGACGTCCCTATAGTTCGATTAGTAACATTATTGCAGTTTCGAACATAGTGGCTAGCGGTAAGTTTGTCTCTAAGTGAGGTTGCCCGCCTGAAAATGATCTCGGGTTGTACCCCTACATATTTGCCCAGGGTGGGATCATCTTGTATTAGGTGCCAATGGTTCTTGAGTAGGGACCGTATGTCCGTATGTTGGTTGGAAAACCTAGTAATTACTTTAACGGTGGATTGAGAGGGGGTATTTTTTACTTTATACAGGAGTTCATTTCTGGTTTGGCTATTGGCCTTGTTATACGCTTGGCGTAATAGAGATTTACTGTAGCCTCTGGCTAGTAACCTATTCCTTAGTAATTTAGCCTGTATTTGGAAGTCGGATGACAGTGTACAATTTCGTCTCAGCCTGATATATTGAGCATAAGGAATGCTACGTATCAAGGCTGGTGGATGAGCACTGTTTGCATGCAGTAGCGTGTTCCCTGCTGTACTTTTGCGGAACAGGCTCGTGAAGAGCACATTGTCTATGTTCTTAGAAATTGTCAAGTCCAGGAAGGAAGTTACATTAGGATCACGACTGAATGTAAATTTTAGATTGTATTGATTTACATTTAACTTTTGGATGAACTCATCGAACAGTGTTCCCGTACCTGTCCACACGATGAACACGTCATCGATGTAGCGCATCCAGACGAGAACACTGTCAGTAAATCTAGTCATAGACTCGTTCGAAAACAAGTCCCTCTCCCACCCCCCCAGGTACAGATTGGCGTAGCCAGGGGCACAGCAGGTGCCCATGGCTACGCCCTGCACCTGGAGGTAGTGGGAGTTATTAAAGCTGAACCAGTTATGGGTAAGAATGAACTGTAATAGTCCAACAATGAAATCGTTATAGGGCCACTGGTGGTGGTCTTCTTCATAGAGGAAGGTACGTATCATCCCGACTCCCTGCTCGTGAGGGATGCTAGAGTACAAAGCCTCCACATCCAATGTCACGAGGAGGGAGCCTGGAGGAACGACCATACCCTCTATTTGTTTCAGGAGAGCTAGCGTGTCCTTAATGTAAGAAGGAAGAGCCATGACATGTGGCATTAACACTGAATCAACCAACTTGCTGGCATTTTCCGTTAAACATCCAATCCCTGAAATAATCGGTCTCCCAGGGGGCGACACCGGACTCTTATGCACCTTCGGTAGTGCATAAAATGTCGCCACCCTGGGGGACCGAGTATTCAGGTAATCGTAGACATCTTGGTTAATTAGCCCCTTGGTGAAGGCATCATTGATGATACCCAGGAATTGGATTTTATAAGGTGCAGTGTGTGCAACAGTAATGGGCCGGTACCATTCAAGATTTGACAAAATCTTGAGGCACATGTTTTCATAAAAATCTTTAGTCATAAGAACGATGTTACCCCCCTTGTCAGCTCCCTTAACAACCACGTCAGGGTGATTCTGTATTTTGGAAATGCCCAATCGTTGCGCACGAGTAAGATTACTGTGCTTGGGCAATATCTTAAGGCGTTTTGTATCACTGATAACGTTACATAGAAAAGCCCAGGCTTGTGGGCTAGTAGCAAGGTCTGGGAAATTCTTGGATTTGGGTTTAAACTTCCTTACAAGGGGCTTAATTGGTACAGGCGTGACTTCATCCTGCACATCCCCACTGTCGTTTTCGTCCAGGAGTAGTATCAAATCCCGTAACGCCCTAAACTCTTCCATTTTGAAGTGCTTGATACTTTCAGAAAAATCTTTCTCGTTTTTTGTGCGGATACGGTCCCTATCAAATATATATTTAAAAGTAAGATTTCTAACGAACATGTGAATGTCCTTAATAAATTCGTACCTATCTATGTTTTGTGTGGGGCAAAAACTTAACCCAAATTTGAGTACACTAAGTTCGTCCCTAGAAAATCGGTAAGGAGTGA
Organism: Rana muscosa; assembly: GCA_029206835.1. Lineage (NCBI taxonomy): Eukaryota > Metazoa > Chordata > Amphibia > Anura > Ranidae > Rana > Rana muscosa. The sequence continues at coordinate 37,809,517 of JARGYO010000162.1, read as the reverse complement.
GATTCAGTACATCCATCTCTACGTTGGATGCTGATGCACTCCTAGTGTCTGAAAATTTAGGATCTGCGTATTGCCTTGATTAATATGGCAGTCAAGGGTACTTTGCTTCTTAAAATTTTGTAATTGAATTGATGGGTGTAAAGTGGGTGTTTGGGACAAGCTGGGAAATGGAGCTTGCGAGCTAGCCTCCACTGCTGTATTGGATACTTGCATATTGGTAGGTCCCAACCCTGCAGGGAATGAGGTTGATGGAGTACTGGTATTTCCATTTTGTTGGGTCATCATCTGTAGGGCCTTTTGTGCGATAGGGCCTATATAGGTGAGTGAATTACTTTCATTACCTTTACTCGGTGTCAGATCATGTCGGGTCGCAGGGTCAGTAGGTCTTGTATTATGATTGTCAGGTCTTTTTTTGGGGTAGGGGGTGAATTGCCCACCACCATAGGTCCTTTTTCGTCCACCATTGTTGGGTGGGAGAGGGACTTGTTTTCGAACGAGTCTATGACTAGATTTACTGACAGTGTTCTCGTCTGGATGCGAAACATCGATGACGTGTTCATCGTGTGGACAGGTACGGGAACACTGTTCGATGAGTTCATCCAAAAGTTAGGGAACACGCTACTGCATGCAAACAGTGCTCATCCACCAGCCTTGATACGTAGCATTCCTTATGCTCAATATATCAGGCTGAGACGAAATTGTACACTGTCATCCGACTTCCAAATACAGGCTAAATTACTAAGGAATAGGTTACTAGCCAGAGGCTACAGTAAATCTCTATTACGCCAAGCGTATAACAAGGCCAATAGCCAAACCAGAAATGAACTCCTGTATAAAGTAAAAAATACCCCCTCTCAATCCACCGTTAAAGTAATTACTAGGTTTTCCAACCAACATACGGACATACGGTCCCTACTCAAGAACCATTGGCACCTAATACAAGATGATCCCACCCTGGGCAAATATGTAGGGGTACAACCCGAGATCATTTTCAGGCGGGCAACCTCACTTAGAGACAAACTTACCGCTAGCCACTATGTTCGAAACTGCAATAATGTTACTAATCGAACTATAGGGACGTCACAATGTGGGAAATGCTCCTTTTGTAAATGGGTTTTACCCTGTCAAAATACTATACTCCCCAATGGTGAGGTTTTTTTCCCAAAATTTTCTGCTAACTGCCGCACTGAAGGCGTGGTTTATCTCATGACCTGCAAATGCGGTAGTTTCTATGTGGGTAAAACAGCCAGACAGTTAAGACAACGTATCAACGATCACATTTACTACTCGGGCAACGGGAAGATGTTGACACCCATTAGTCGACATCTGGACCTCTACCACCGTTTTGATACCTCAGTTGTGTCTTTCTGTTCTGGCCGTTGTTCCCAAAAGTCCCAGAGGGGGTGAGTGGGATAAAATCATCCTCCAGAGAGAAACTATCTGGGTTGAGAGGTTGAATGCCACACACCCCCCTGGTCTAAACGAAACTCAGTCATACAGACCATTTCTGTAAATGACTTATCTAAACCACTTTTAACCATTTGGAACATGATTTCTGTCACTGACATATATACCACTCTGATCGACATCTAGAATATCTTACGGGCTATGGATGGGGGTGAATATTTACTGCCACACTAATGCTATACATACTTTTCCACATATGTTATGTGCCTACTCACGTTAACACACCCTTTTTCTCTCCCCCCATCCCCCTTCCCTCTGTATTACTATATGTCTATTTTATTTAATGCCTGATTGCATCTTGATTTGATGTTTCATCTAGTTGCATAATATTATAAAAACAATCCTTCTTCAGGATAAGCTGCACAATGAATGCCATATATTAGTTTCATCAGTGTCACTAAATTCACCTTGTATGATAACTTTACCCCCCACTACAGCCGACAGATCGAATATGTCACTAAAAAAGACACACAGAATACACATTCTAAATCATGCTCCTAAATGGTTAAGCTGCTGTATTGGAATCCCTGTACTTAAATTAGATATTGTTTACTAGTTTAAAGGTACTATTCCTGGATGTATATATAAATGTAGAATATGTATTTTTGGTTATTTATATGCCTTCAGCATTTTTATTTAGCTCTGTATATTATGTCTGGATCTTCTTTTCGATGACCACAGGTGGGTGTATTCACCCTCTTTCACCCCCTGTTATTGCTGTGCCCCGAAGCCTATGTGCCCACACTGATGGCTGCAATGGTGGGCGGACTTACTGACCACTGCTGGTATTTAGAACACGATCCTTTGACCTGCTTTAAGGGAGCAATCGGCTCCCCCTGTGGTATGCTTTGTCACTGCCGCACTGGTCATGGGCTTTTGTGATGGCAGTGATCACGGCGCACATACATGGGCTGCTTGATCCCCTACGATGACGTGTCTGCTAGCTAGAGCGATGTGACGTACTGTAGGCTCCCGGAATACTTCCTGGGTTTCGCCCTGTCACTCTCTCATTGGCCCCAGGTTGCTGCGTGAGCAGCGCCTACGGCGCATGCGCATGACCGTCCGAACTCGCGCACCAGCGTCACTTCCGGATGTGATGACGCCTTCCTGTAGGGACACATAAAAACGGTGCACAATGCACTGTGAGGCTGTCCACAGGAGAGGTTCCATCCAGGTCTACCAGCATATAATCCCTGTCAAGCTATAAGGTAAGAACCATCCATCTGGGATACGAGCAGATAGATCTAGGGAAGCGGGTCCTTTCTAAACTTCCTTTTTTGTATTTATGTTTTTCAGCTGGGTCAGTCTATCATTAGGGGTCACCCTAACAGATTACCATTGTGTGGCTCGAGCAAGTGCTCCTGACTGACACACTCCTCTACAGTATTGTCTGGCCTGTTATACCTGGATTTACGTTCCCTACCTATCAGTAGCCTGTGCATAGTTACTTTTTTACTTAAATCACGCATGATTGTTTACCACGGTGAGCCCTTGGATAATAATATATATATGAATAAATTCCCCTCCTTTCCCCCCCTCCCCTTCCTTTCCCCCCCCCCCCCTCCTCCACTCCCCTCTCTTTAGTTTGTTTCGAAACACCTACTTTTGACACTTATGGGTCACGTTATGTGTTTTACTTTTAGAATGTGTTTATATAATACTGGCACCCTGTGATACACGGATTGCCAGGTAAAAATACCTAGGCTGGTTTCACTACTTAACACGGCCTTGTTCGTAAGTATAGAAACTATTATATATATATATAATCTCCCCTTCTTGTTCTTGGTTTGCCTCGATGGTGATTATTGACACATTATTTCACTTACGGTTTTATAAGAATTTTTGCACCTGCTATCTAACTTGCTCAATTTTCAAAAAAAAATTTTTTTTTTTTTTTAATAGTACCTATGGATATGGACTAATTCATATTCCAGTCCTCCTTCTTTCTTTTTCCCCCCTTCCCCCCCCCCTCTATTCCCTTCCCCCATTCCTTGTTTCTTTTCTTCTTCGTTCTTTTTTTTTCCCCCTCCCCTCCCCTTTTCCCCCCCTTTCCCCCCCCCTTTTTTTCATGTTTTTTCTACAACTTTGCACAGCTACTTTTCATGCCCCATCTGTTGTGTGATTGGTTTCGGTGCTGGCAATGTATAGGTGGTGGGTGTTTTATCCTTCTGTGGTCAATCGAAAACTTTTAATCAATGTATATCAGCTTCTTCTTTAAAATGTTTTTTATTAGTTCTATTCTAGATACAAGTATTAAAATTATATTAACTGAAGTATCTCTTTTGAACTGTTTATGTATAATCTTGACAGAATATTATGCTCCCGACGAAGCGTTTTGGAACGCGAAACTAGTCGAGCGAAAGCAAGATCTTTATCTTTGAATTTACCGGACCCATCAATAAGACCAGCCATCTCTCGTGCATACCGTCCAACTCCTCATTTGTGTTTTGTTGGCTATACATTATTCCATTCTACTTTGTGTATTTTACATGTCAATGTAATTCCTGGGAGATGTGTCGAGTCTTGTAAATGGGACCCTATATCAACTATTGATAACTGTCACATAATGTCAGTGTCTTGTATTAATGTACTTTTTACCTAAATTCAATTATATTTTTCTACCAACAATAAAACCCTTAGAATTTTTACAATATCTATCTGTGTGCCGTTTAAAGTCCACCTTTAGTGAATCCAGCCTTAGCCCCAAGTATTCCAGACTTTTGACTGTTTTTTGGGGCTGACTTGTCTCGGTTGATAATCCAACCGTAATATTCCAGATACTTGATTGTCTCGTGAACAACCACTTCTAGTTTTTCCACTGAGTGGTCTATCAGCAACAAGTCGTCTAGATATGCCATTATCGTTACACCTCGTGTTCTTAGATTGGCCAATAATGGGGCCAGAATTTTTGTGAACACTCTTGGTGCTGTGGCCAGACCGAAGGGTAAGGCTCTGAACTGAAAATGGCGCCCTTCTACCGCAAAGCGTAGAAATTTTTGGTGGGCTGGAAAGATGGGAATGTGCAAATAAGCATCTTTGATGTCGATCGAGGCTAACCATTCCTCCCCTTGTAGGGCAGTGGCTACCGATCGGATCGACTCCATCCGGAAAGTCCTGATATGTAGGAATTTGTTTAGCCCTTTTAGATTTAATATGGGCCTCACGTCCCCGTTTGGCTTCGGGACTGTAAAGAGGTTTGAGTAAAACCCGAATCCCAATTCTTCCAGGGGAACCTCTATAATTACTGCTTGGAGCAATAATTGTTCTAGTGCCAACAGGAGGGATCCTCTCTTCTGGGGATCCCTTGGCACGTTTGACCTCATAAAGCGGGAAGGAGGGGAGTTTTTTAACTCCAATTTGTATCCCAGATTTACTGCGGAGAGCACCCATCTGTCTCGGATCGTGTCCCGCCAGGTCTCTGTGAACAACTGAAGTCTTCCCCCCACCCGATTGGATGGGGGCAACCCTTCATGCATTTGACTTTGGAGGAGGTTTTGTACCTCTCCTGCTCCAGGGCTTCTTGTTACCCTGCAATTGTCCCTGATTTTTACCTCCGGGATTTGACCGAGGAGGCCGTCGGAACTGTTTCACAGCCGATGTCCTAGGGACTGGAGAAGCAGGCCTCTTAAAAGAGGGACCTCTAACTCTATTTTTAACCGGCAAAAGTGTACTTTTACCGCTGGAAATTCTCTGGATATATTTGTCCAGGTCTTCCCCGAATAAGCGTTCACCATGAAATGGGAAGCTGACCAGCAATTTTTTACAGGGAGCTTCAGCAGACCAGTTTTTGAGCCATAGAAGCCTGCGCATATGTACTACAGACAGCGTAAGGCGGGAGGCCTGATGGATTGAATCCTTTATAGCGTCCACCGCAAAGCATAAGGCTCTAGGTAGATCAGCTAGGGCAAGAGCCTGCTGATCTGGCAAGTCCCTTAAGACCTGTTTCAACTGATCCTTCACTGCTTGGCAGACCCCAATAGCTGCCACTGCTGGTTGTGTCACCAATCCTGCTGTAGAAAAAGCAGATTTTAATAAGGACTCCAATTTTTTATCTATTGGGTCCTTGAACATTTGGACATTATCCACCGGACATGTCAGTGATTTATTCACACAAGAGATGGCTGCGTCCACTGTAGGGACCCTCCATTTTCTGATGAACTTATCCTCCATGGGATAGACCACCGGAAATCTCTTGGGGGGAGTAAATATTTTGTCAGGATGCTCCCAATCCTGGTAAATGAGCCCTTCCAGTAAAGGATGGATCGGAAAGGAACAAACAGTCTGGGGAGCTTTTAGCGACCCCAACGAGGAGACAGAAGTGGATGATGGCTCCGCAAGTGGCATTTTAAATGCTGATCGGACCATATTAGTCAGGGACTGAACCCATAACCTTTCAGCATGTGATGCTGAGAACGGCTCTTCCACTGTTGATTCCTCTACAACCGAATCGACCTCATCCTGATCCCCTTCAGGTAGGTCGATCCCTGTATGGGACTGTTGCTCTGTTAACAGGCACTCTGAGGGAGGAGACGGAGATCGGGCGCTTTTCTCCTGTGACAGGGAAGCCGCGATCAATGCTGACAATCTCTCTTCCAGCCCTCCCAGAGCTGAGGAAAAAACCTCCTCTGTTACATACACAGGAGCAGGTGAACTGAGGACAGCCACAGTACCAGGTACTCCTGAGGGTGCTCTACGGTCACTAACCTCTGATTCTTCAGGGGAGACTGGTGCAGCCGAAGCATGCCCACGATCCTCAGAGCCCGATGGAGACCCCCTATTCCTCCTGGAATTTCTAGTCCCGGAGTTTTTAGACGGCATATTCCTAAGCCACAAAGCTGAGGTATTCCAGCCGAAATACACCAGTTACTGACAATAGTCTAGCAAAAATGCTGCTATAAGAGACAGTTGGTGTCTACTAATGTGCCTTTCTAGGGGATGCCTGTATCAACCGCTTGCTGTATGCCTTCTTTAAATGTTGCCAGCTCTGTCTCTGTACTTCATAGCCAGCTCACCACACAAAATTGTGGTTTTTAACATGCTGGGACGCCCGCACATGCGCAGAAGCGCTGCGGCGCGCAGAGCGTCATCCCCCAGGCTCCGCCCCCTTTCCCGGCTCACCTCTATATATAGAGGCGCGTGCACGCGCACGCGCGTGGCCACGTGCGCCTTCGGCGCTAATTTCGAAAATGGAAACCAGGGACAAGAGCCAGGGCCCCTTTGCCGCAGGCCGGGGTATGGACAAGCATTGCAACATGGCAGAGGAAGCAGTTTCCCATAAGAGAACTCACCATCTGCCTGGACTCGCTCTGATGAGAAGAAACTAGTCCACATGACAAGAAACGTTCCACAGCGGCCTCTAGTGGACAAACACAGGTACCGCAGTCTAATATATTAAATATATATATTAAAAAAAAAATTTTTTCTTGACCACCATTAAAAATTATTACATTTTTTTTAGTAGTTACAGGCATGCACAGAATTTTGCGGGAATACCATTAGGTAACAGACAGAAAGACAAATTAGGCTTGGGGGTCCCCCAATAGAACCAAGTTCCTGGGGGCCCCCACTTACCTGTTCCCCGCCGCAGGACTTTGTTTGGTCCACAAAAGCCCAAACTTCACCTATCACGGCAGGCATTGTAATCAAACCTTCAGGGACCGGGTTCCCAAGGATTCCACTCCCCTGGACCTGTATAGCACCCTGCACAGAAAACATCTTGGTCGTGGGTATGACCAGAGCTCTGGATCCCAGGGTCCAGCTCTCCTAAGAGAAGCATTACAGGCAAAACCTTGCTCTTCTCTGCAAGGCCCGGGTACCGACCGTTTAGCTATGAAGCTTTTTTGGTCGGATCCGGAATAGCTTACTGAGGCCCAAAAGAACCTGTACGCAAGCTCAGTGAAAAACACATGTTTTTTCTTGGCCAACACCTTAGACACTGGCAAAAAACTGAGGTGCTCCCGGATGGGAGGGGCTTATATAGGGGAGGGTACTTCCGGTTTTGGAAGTTGCCAGTGCCAGCACCTGACGGTATCTATAAAACCCATTAGTAATGACTATGTCGCTCTGTGTCCCGTGATGTACGAGAAAGAAATAGGATTTTTATAACAGCTTACCTGTAAAATCCTTTTCTTGGAGTACATCACGGGACACAGAGCGGCATAGTAATTACTATGTGGGTTATAGAGATTACCTTCAGGTGATGGACACTGGCACACCCAAGACAGGAAGTCCCCTCCCCTATATAACTCCTCCCATACCGGGAGTACCTCAGTTTTGTAGCAAAGCAATAAGTGTCCCCAAAAGAGGGGTGGGAGCTCTGTGTCCCGTGATGTACTCCAAGAAAAGGATTTTACAGGTAAGCTGTTATAAAAATCCTATTTTCTTTCTCGTACATCACGGGACACAGAGCGGCATAGTAATTACTATGTGGGAAGTCCCAAAGCAATGCCCAAATGAGGGGGGGGGAGACACCATAAGCTGGGCGCCATCAGACAAGAGGATAAATTGCAGCCTGCAGCACCCTGCGCCCAAACGTGACATCCTCCTGACTTCTTACATCCACCTGGTAAAACCTAGTGAATGTGTGTACTGAAGACCAAGTTGCGGCCTTACAGATCTGAGCCATGGAGGCCTGGTGATGCACTGCCCATGAAGTACCAACCGCTCTCGTAGAGTGCGCCCTAACTTTGAACGGAGGCAATCTTCTTTTCAAGCCATAGGCCTGAACAATGACCTCTCAAATCCATTTAGCCAAAGTGGATTTCGAAGCTGAAGACCAAAAATTGACGCTCCAGGCAGATTAAGTTTTGGAAAGATGTTTCTCTCTCAGAGACCAAGTGCCGGCAATGCACATAGCAATGAAAACAAAAATGGTGGGGACAGCCGCATTCCAATCCAACGTGTGTTTATTGAAGAAAGACAGGCACTACAAAAACCAGCATAAACCAGGACAGCTGACGCGTTTCACACTTGTTCAGTGTTTACTCATAGCTGAATAATACAAAAATGACCTCTAATACATATAACACTCCTAACCAAACATGTGATCACAACCAGGTGTATGTTAAACGACCATTAATTAAGAAACAATTGTGGAATCACTAGAAAGCAGCTGTAGGCTGCTGAATGCAATGCAGCTTGATAAAACTCAAAACTGCAATGCAATTAGTGGTTCTGCTACCATTAGGTGGATATACATACATGTATTTTTTAATGTTTTTTATTTTTTATTTTTTGTTAAGATGGGGTTCATGGGAGCTGAATCATATGGGTATTAGCCCGAATAGTGAAAATAAAGAATGGTAGTATGTGAATGGTATATGATATCCTCCTCATGAATAGTATGATAATATATAAAGTCACATGTATGTGGTAGTATGTCATTGTTTCATATAATATGGGAAAAAGTGGCGTGAAAAAACGACCAAGTGTGTATACAAAAGTTTTGTTTATATATGTGAAAATATAAAAAAATATATAAGAAAAATATATTTATAAAGTGTAAAATATATAAAGGGGAAGGGGAACAAACCACGCATGTGTGAAATACACAGCACATGACATAAAGTTCATATGATATATATATATGTGACATGCAAAAGTGTGGAGACCTAATCGGTCTTGTGTAGATAGTATAAATATACCAAGTGAATATATATATTACATAAAGTTGAGCAATTATAGGATTCGTATAGATTCCTATATATACAATGCTGTAATAGGTGAATGAAATGTAATATATAAAAAATAAAAATAAATGATATACTAAAATGTGTTCCTAGTGTTGTTATTCTTAGTGCCATAAACTCTAAAATATGATATGTGCATATGTACATCAAGAATGGTGTCTCATTATGCATGCGTGAGCATATGCCCGCGTAGATAGAAGCGCATGCATGCATGGACGCACGCACCTGTGAAGAAACAAATATCTAGGCACCATACACAGAGATGGCAAAGACATCCAATTGAGTCTCTGACCAAGAAATATTCTTGGCAGAAAGACCCAGGTGAGGATATATCTGCAAAAGGTATTTGAAGTGCCGTAGAGATAATAATATGATGATGTGATAGTGTGCTTCTTGTCCCGATCATATTGGTAAAATGTAAATACATAATGTGAAATCAAATTAAAACTGAACGGGACAGAAACAAAGAAAAAAAAAAACGGGGGAGAAGAAAGGGGAAGGGAGGGGGGGAGGGGAGAAGAAAAAAGAGAGCGAAAAAGTAGCATATATTGCTGTTATGGTTCGTGTATGGAAGAGAGTAAAATACACAGGTATTTAAGAAGGTCTGTAGTATAGGGAACGGAAGAAATTTGGAGTACCATATTTATCGGCGTATAACACGCACTTTTTTCCCCTGAAAATCAGGGGAAAATCGTGGGTGCGTGTTATACGCCGATACTGACATCCCTGAGCTGTCTCCGCTGACTGTGAGCGGAGTGGAGCGAGATACACATAGCCGAATGTACTCGGCTATACTCGGCTTTTCTCGGCTCCGCTCACAGTCACGCCCAGTCCCGCCATTGGACCTGTGTTATGTCCATCATAGGGCAGGACTCGGCGTGACTGTGAGCGGAGCTGAGAAAAGCCGAGTATAGCCGAGTACACTCGGCAATGTGTAGCTCGGCGGCGGCTCCGCCCAGTCCCTGCGTCCCCGGCGTTCTCGGCGGCGTTCGCACAGTCTCGGCGCCAATTTTAAAATGATGCACGGCGACTCTGGGGCAAGGCTGCACGGCGACTCTGGGGCAAGGCTGCACGGCGACTCTGGGGCAAGGCTGCACGGCGACTCTGGGGCAAGGCTGAAATGGACACTGACAAGGCTGCACTGTGACAAGGCTGCAATGGACACTGACAAGGCTGCACTGTGACAAGGCTGCAATGGACACTGACAAGGCTGCATTTAAATGTAAATGTAAGTTATTTTTCCTTAAACTTCCCTGCTAAAAGTTTTTTTCCCTAAAATTTCCTCCTAAACTTGGGGTGCGTGTTATACGCCGATAAATACGGTATATGTCCAAATTCCAAAAATGTATATTAATATATATAATACTATATGTAAACATTAAAAAAGTAAAATATAATATAAACATAGTCCAATTTCCAACATAACTACTAACGCGTATTGTAGTCTGTATGAAGTAGACACATAAATACATGGGTGACCAAGAGAATTATTGTGTAGTTCTATATCTCAAAACACTGAACCTGTGTGTAACAAACACACATAACAAATGATAGTAGAAAAGGACATTATATATATATATATATATATATATATATATATATATATATATATGGGGACAACTAGGTAGATTGTATATATTATATATCATACAAAGAGAGAGGTAGAAGTATGATCACCCATATGTAAAAGAATGTCCTACGTATGACATGCCAAATAGAAAAAGTTAAAAGAAAAATGATGAATGGATGAATAAATAAAATTATCTCGGCACCATTATTATGGACACTGGACTCGGAACACCCAATTCTACACTGGGTATCAAGAGGTTAAAATTGATGTTGCATAATAATCTATATAAATCCTCGTTTCAATCTTCACAATCTTCACATGGATCAGAAGAACCATACACTGTAGAAGAAGAGAGAGAAAATGCGGGGAATATACAGATAAGTAAATAAATATAGCGGAACCCTCAAAGCAGATGTTATAGCTGTTATAGCATGTGTATGTGTGTATATATAGTGAAGAATGCTCTTAAAGCGGAGTTCCACCCAAATTTGGAACTTCCGCTTTATCCACTCCTCGCCCCCTTACATGCCACATTTGGCATGTAATTTTTTTTGGGGGGGGGGGAGTGGGGGCTTCAGTAGGAGTGGGACTTCCTGTCCCACTTCTTCCTTCCGCCCTGGGCTCGCCTAGGCGATACGTCCTATCGCCTTGTGGCGGCCCCTCCCTGTAGGCGATCACCTGGGACGTGACAAGTCCCAGGCGATCGCCTGTCCATTCAGAGAGAGCTCCGCCGTTCGCGCATGCGCAGTGAGTGCCCGGCCGTGAAGCTGAAATCTGTCACGGCCGGGTGCCCACACAATGAATGGAGGCGTCGGCGGAGAAGGGTGGGAGAGGAGCGGAGCTCCAGGCGGCGCGGCGCTGGACAGTGGAACAGGTAAGTGTATGTTTATTAAAAGCCAGCAGCTACACTTTTTGTAGCTGCTGACTTTTAATAAACATAAAAAAAGGGTGGAACTCCCCTTTAAGTAATTGTGACCATTATAAGAAATAGCCCAAGGCTCAAGCAAACTAATAATAGTCTAGACACATGCATAAACAGTATGTACTATTAGCACTATAGGAACCAAGGTGCAAACAATCACTAAATTGTACATATAGACCGATAGAATGAGGTAGCGAGAAAGAAGGTAAATAATAGAGGAGAAAAACATAACATTGAGGATAGCCGTACTGGATTCAGTCATAATAATGGGACACATCCCATTCAAAATTTAGCCCAGCTGGGATCCTAGTGTGTAATGAAAATATATAAAATACTTCTCGCTTACATAGTATCCTAAATTGATTGCCTCCCCAAACAGGAGTATTGATTTTTTCTACTCCCTGAATTGTAAGGCATGACACATCCTTGGAATGCACCGAGTTCCAATGATTGGCAACATTTGTGTTGTGATTCTTTTCAATATCCTGGAGATGTAAGCGATCTCTAAGTCGGCGAATGGTGCGCCCCACATACTGTATATGGCATGTCTCGCAATTAATTTTATATACCAAGAATTTACTATTGCAGTTGATAAAGCTCTGAATCTCAAAGTCCTTGTTATTTGTGTAGGAGTGTACAGTGTTGCCAGTTTTAATGTGTTTGCAATAATTACAATTCTTACATCCACATCTAAAAAGGTACCCTTAAATGTGAGCCAATTGGAGCCTGGGGTTTTGCTCTGGAATAGGCTGGGTGACAAACGTCCCAGAGTAGGTGCTCTACGGGAGACTGGTTTGATACCTTTACATAAGATTTCTTGGTAAATGGGATCATTAAATAGGATGGGTAAGTATTTGGTAACAGTGTGTTTAATTTGATTGAACTCAAGGCTGAATGGAGTAGAAAATACAGGCACATTATTGAATGATGTGGCTGTATGATGATGGTGCGTTTTGGCTTTATGGGATAATAGCGATTCCCTGGGGATTCTCTCAACTGTCATCAATGCTTTATTGATGACTTTGTTGGGATATCCTCTGTTCCTGAATCTCTGTGCCATTAAATCAGCTTCTAAGGTATAGTTCTCTCGTTGACTACATAGACGTTTGAGTCTCAAAAACTGTCCGTAAGGGACTCCTTTGATAGTATGGCTGGGATGAGCCGAGTCCGCCCTTAAGAGGGCATTGCCTGCAGTGATCTTTCTATGTAAACTGGTGGCTACAAAGCCGTTGGAACTGTAGAGTTTTACATCTAGAAAATCTATACTACTGGGCTGCATGTTTCCCGTAAACCGGAGATTAAATAAGTTGTCATTGAAGTATGCAAGCCAGGAGTCTAGGCAGATCTCGCTGTCCGTTGTAATAAACAACAGGTCGTCTATGTAGCGACAAAAGAAGGCTGTATCTGAGCGTCGGGGTCTACCACATCCAAAGATGCGGGACCTCTCCCAGAGACCCATGTATAGGTTCGCAAGGGAGGGCGAAAACTTAGCGCCCATAGAGGCCCCGCATCTCTGGAGGTAGAAGTGCCCGTCAAACATAAAAAAATTGTGTGTCAGAAAGTAATCCAATGACTGCAAGATGAACTCCTGCATAATGAGGGAGAATTTACCTGACTCTTTTAGAAAAACAGATACAGCTTGAACCCCCATATGATGTGGTATACATCACAAGTGACCCACCTGTAATTGTCTTCCCATTTGAGATTTTGTAATTTAATTAGAAGCTGTTTAGTATCTTGTAAAAAACCAGGGAGCTCACATACCAGGGGTTGAAGTTGGTTATCAACCCACTCACCTAAACGCTCGTTTAAGGAGCCAATCCCTGCTACAATCGGTCTGCCCACAAGGGGGTTGAGCCCCTTGTGGATTTTGGGGAGGTGATGGAACACGGGCATGATTGGGCTTACTGGGATAAAGAGTGCTTTTTCTGGAACAGAAAAAATTCCAGCATCAACCGCCCTATCTAAAAGGGAGGACAGTATTTTTGTAAAAGCCTCTGTGGGATCTGTTCTGAGTCTCTGGTATGTATCAGTATCTGATAATTGGCGCAGTGCCTCTCTTTGGTACACACCAGAGTCTAGAACTACAACTGTTCCCCCCTTTGTCCGCATTTCTTATGACTATGGTGGTATCTGATTCTAGCTCTTTAAAGCGGAGCTCCGCCGAAAAAAAAAATATTAAAAGCCAGCAGCTACAGCTACAGCAGCTGCTGTCTTTTAATATTTGGACACTTACCTGTCCTGGAGTCCAGCGACGTCCGCAGCAGAGGACGAGCGATCGCTCGTCACTCTGCTGCCCCCTCCGCCATCCTCGCTGAGGGAACCAGGAAGTGAAGCCTTGCGGCTTCATGCCCGGTTCCCTACGGCGCATGCGCGAGTCGCGCTGCGCCGTTCTGATTCGTCCTCCTATGTTCTGGGAGCCGAGTGTCTCCCAGAACACTACGGGAAGTCTGGGGGAAGTGACGTCACTCCCGCAGATTCCCGGAGAGAGGACTCCCGGATGTGGGTGAAAATACCTGTCTTAGACAGGTATCTTCACCCCCCTCCCCCCTGAAAGGTGTCAATTGTGACACCGGAGGGGGGGGAGGGTTCCGATTAGCATAAATTGTAATTTAGGGTGGAGCTCCACTTTAAGGGCAGTGCGTTCAATCATGGACAAATTACAACTCATAGACTTTTTCGAAGTCTGGATTTCGAAGCTGCCTGACCCTTTCTGGGGCCTTCCGGCAGAATAAACAAAGCATCCGTTTTCCGAATCTGAGCAGTGGCTCGTAGATAGGCCTTAACTGCCCTTACTACATCTAAGGAATGTAATAACTTCTCTGCTACCGAGGTAGGCTTAGGAAAAAAGGATGGAAGAACCACATCTTGGTTCAAGTGAAACCTTGTTACCACCTTGGGAAGAAAGGTTGGATGTAGACGTAGAACTATTTTATCCTTGTGGACAACCAGGTATGGCTCCCTACAGGACATGGCGGCTAATTCCGACACTCTTCTAGCCGAGGATATGGCTGCCAAAAAAATAAATTTTCTGGTGAGGAGTACCAAGGGAATGTGCCGTAGGGGTTCAAATGGTTGCTTCTGAAGAACTGAAAGTACCAAGTTTAGGTCCCAAGGACATATGGGAGATTTAACAGGTGGATTAATGCGAGTCACCCCTTGCAAAAACGATTTAACCAGAGAATGGGAAGCCAGGGGCCTTTGAAAGAGTATCGACAAGGCTGAAACCTGACCCTTAATTGTACTTAAGGCTAACCTCCTGTCTACAGCCCACTGCAGGAAGTCCAGAACTCTGCCTATAATGTACCTACGTGGATGCCATTTTCTGGCCTCACACCAAGCAACGTAGGTTTTCCAAACTCTATAGTAAATATGCCTGGATACTGGCTTCCTGGCATTGATCATAGTAGACACCACAGAGTTAGAGAGACCTCCCTTCTTTAGAATGTGGGATTCAATAGCCAGGCCGTCAAACCCAGAGTTAGTAAGGAATGGTGGTATATCGGTCCCTGCGAAAGCAGGTCCGGGCGACGTGGAAGGGTCCACGGATCCCCTACCGACAATTTTACAATCTCCGCGTACCAGGATCTTCGGGGCCACGCTGGAGCCACCAGTATTACTGGTTTCTTTTCTAACCTGATCCTGCGGAGGAGTCGAGGTAACAACTGTAGCGGCGGGAATGCGTATAACAGTTTGAACTGCTTCCACGGGCACACCAGGGCATCCGAGCCGTAAGCGAGGGGGTCCCTTGTCCGAGACACAAATCTGTCCAGCTTTGCGTTGAATCTGGACGCTAGTAGATCTATGTCCGGTGTTCCCCACCGTTGAAATATAGCTCGAAAAATGTCGGGATGAAGGGACCATTCCCCAGGGGATAATTGTTGGCGACTCAAGAAGTCCGCTTTCCAATTTTCCACTCCTGGAATGTATACAGCGGATATGCATGGAACATTCCTTTCCGCCCACTTCATGATGTGATTCACTTCTTTCTGGGCTGCACAACTCCTGGTGCCCCCCTGGTGATTGACGTATGCCACTGTTGTGGCATTGTCCGATTGAATCCTGACAGGGGACCCCTGAAGTTTGGATGTCCATGTTTTTAGGGCATACCGAGCCGCCCGAATTTCCAAAAGGTTGATGGCTAGGGATTTCTCTGCATCTGACCATCTTCCTTGAAGAGACCATTGCCCCAGCACTGCCCCTACTTTCCAGGAAATCTGACTGAAGGATTTTCCTCTTTGCAGATTTTGGGGAACCAACCACCAACAGAGACTTTTCCGAACTGAAGGAGTGAGGGGCATTGGAAGGTCCAGGGCCTGAACTTTCTTGTTCCATGCTGAAAGTATGGCCTTTTGCAATTTCCTTGAGTGGAACTGGGCATATGGTACAGCTTCGAATGAAGCTACCATCTTCCCCAGCAGCTGCATGCACAGGCGTATGGACGGCTGTCTTTTTGTACAAACCAGGTGGATCAAGTCCTTCAAAGAGGACATATTTCCTTTGGGCAAGAAGATTTTCTTCTGGTCTGAGTCTATACGTAGCCCCAAGTATTCCAGACTTCTTACTGGACGTAAGGCTGACTTGTTCACATTGATGATCCAACTGTGAGACCCTAGATACCTGATCGTGTCCTGGATCACTAACTTTAGCCTGGCAGCTGAGTGATCTATCAATAATAGGTCGTCTAAGTATGCCATAATCAACACCCCTTGGGTTCTTAGATCGGCCAACAGAGGGGCCAGAACTTTTGTAAACACCCGTGGGGCCGTGGCTAGACCGAAAGGTAATGTCACGAATTGAAAACGGTGCCCTTCTACCGCAAAGCGTAGAAATCTTTGATGACTCGGAAAAATGGGAACGTGCAGATAGGCATCTTTGATGTCTATGGAAGCTAACCACTCTCCTCCTTGCAGGGTAGTGGCTACTGACCGTATTGATTCCATCCGAAAAGATCGGATATTCAGGAATTTGTTTAAACCTTTGAGGTCCAATATGAGTCTTACGTCCCCGTTTGGCTTCGGCACTGTGAATAGATTTGAGTAAAAACCCAAACCTCGTTCCTTCACGGGAACCTCCACAATCACCCCTTGGAGCAACAGTTGGTCTAACGCCAAAAGGAGAGAACCTCTTTTCAATGGGTCTTTTGCCACGTTTGACCACATAAAGTGGGGAGGAGGAAACTCCTTTACCTCCAATTTGTATCCCAGAGTTACTGTGGAGAACACCCATTTGTCTCTGATCGTCCTTCTCCAAGTTTCTGCGAACAACTGAAGTCTTCCCCCCACCCACTTGAGTGGGGGCAGCCCTTCATAGGACTGATTTGGAGGCCGGTTTTGTACCTCTACGGTTCCAGGGTTTTTTATTTCCCTGTGCCTGTCCCTGAGTTTTACCCCTGGGATTTGATCGGGGAGGCCGTCGGAACTGCTTAGAGGCAGATATCCCAGGGACTGGAGAGGTAGGCCTCTTAAAGGAGGGACCTCTAAACCTCTTCTTGACCGGCAGAAGGGTACTTTTACCGCTGGAAATCTTGTGAATATACTTATCCAGGTCTTCACCAAAAAGGCGCTCGCCATGGAAAGGGAAACTAGCTAGAACAGGGATCTCAAACTGGTGGCCCTCCAGCTGTTGCGAAACTACAAGTCCCATCATGCCTCTGCCTGTGGGAGTCATGCTTGTAACTGTCAGCCTTGCAATGCCTCATGGGACTTGTAGTTTTGCAACAGCTGGAGGGCCACCAGTTTGAGACCCCTGAGCTAGAAGCTTTTTACAGGAAGTCTCAGCCGACCAGTTCTTGAGCGAAAGAAGCCTCCGCATGTGAACCAGCGATAGCGTAAGAAAGTAGAAAAAGCAGACTTTAGTAAGGATTCCAACTTCTTATCTATTGGATCTTTGAACATTTGAACATTATCCACTGGACATGTCAATGATTTGTTCACACAGGAGATGGCCGCATCAACTGTGGGCAAACTCCATTTTCGGGTAAATTTCTCCTCCATAGGATAAATCACTGAAAATCTTTTAGGAGTAGCAAACAGCTTATCAGGATGTTCCCAATCCTGATAGATAAGTCCTTCCAGCAACGGATGGACTGGAAAAGAACAATTAGCCTGTGGAGCTTTTAAAGACCCCAGCGAGGAGACAGAAGTAGCCGATGGTTCAGAAAGCGGCAATCTAAAGGCCGATCGAACCATGTCCGTTAAGGACTGGACCAATAATCTCTCAGCTTGTGACGCTGAGAATGGTTCCTCCACTGTCGACTCTTCGGAGGCAGAGTCATCCTCAGCCTGATCCCCCTCAGGCAAATCAATCCCTTCATGGGACTGTTCTTCTGCTAATAGGTACCCGACGGAGGAGACGGAGAACTGGCGCGTTTTGTCTCTGGAAGAGAAGAAGCGATTAAAGCTGCCAATCTTTGCTCCAATCCTCCCAGAGCTGAGGCAAAAGCCTCCTCTGTTACATACACAGGAGCAGGTGGACGGAGGGCAGCCGCAGCACCTAGCACTCCAGAGGGCTCCTTACGGGTACGAACCTCTGATTTATCAGGGGAGGCTGGTGCAGCAGGAGCATGCCCCAGGTCCTCAGAGCCCGATGGAGACCCTTTTTGCTTCCTAAGACTTTTTGTCCCAGAGCCCTTAGACGGCATTATTCCTAAGCCCAAAGTTGAGGTTTTTTATAGCCAAATACACCACTTACTGATTGTAGTCTAACACAATTGCTGCTACATAAAACAGTTGGTGCCTACTAATGTGTCCTTCTAGGGGATGCCTGTATCACCGCCTGCTGTATGCCTTTGTAAGTTACCACCAAATTTTTGCTCTGTCCACTCCACAGCCAGCTGTACACAATACTGTGTTTTTTTACTTTCAAACTGGCCAAGACGCCCGCGCCAGCGCATAGAGCATCATCCGTCAAGCCCCGCCCCCTTCCGTCTCACCTCCTATATATTAAGTGTGTGTGTGCGCGTGCACGTATGCGCCATCGGCGCTGCACATGGAAGTTAGCGACAGGGAGCCAGGAGCTGGATTTATACAGAGAGTGCAGGATGACAGAACTATGGTGAGTATGACAGAAATATATGCAGCTTCTTTCTAGTGAGAGCTCTTATCTGCCTGGACTTTACACTGTAAGAGGAACAGCCCAAAAGACATCCCACAGCGGCCTCTACTGGTTAAAACAGGTACAGCACTGATGTCTTGAATCCTATGTAAAAACAAATTTCAGGATTATTAGGCAAATATAGAATTACCGTTTAGGTAACAGGCAGAAAAACACATTAGGACCGAAGGTCCCCGCAGAACCAAGTCCCACAGGGATCTCCACTTACCTTATCCACGCCGCAGGACTCTGTTTGGCACAGAAGCCCAAACTTCACCCCTCACAGCGGGCAATGTCAGCAGACCTTCAGGGACCGGGGTCCCAAGGTTCACCACTCCCCTGGACCTGTATAGCACCCTGCCAGAAAACATCTTGGTTTTGGGTAGGACCAGAGTACTGGATCCCAGGGTCCAGCCCTCCTAAGAGAGGCAATACAGGCAAAACCTTGTTCTTCTTTGCTGAGGCCCAGGTACCGACCATTTGGCTATGAAGCACTTTGGACGGATCCGGAATAGCTTGCTTAGGCCCAAATGAACCTATACACAAGCCCAGATGAATATATGTTTAACCGTGACCAACACCTTAGACACTGGCAAAAAAACTGAGGTACTCCCGGTATGGGAGGGGTTATATAGGGGAGGGGACTTCCTGTCTTGGGTGTGCCAGTGTCCATCACCTGAAGGTAATCTTTATAACCCACATAGTAATTACTATGCCGCTCTGTGTCCTGTGATGTACGAGAAAGAAAATATATAACCACTTATATATGTATTTACCTACTCTGTGCAATGGAATTTGCACAGAGCGGCCATGAACCTCCCCTGTCCCCCGACAACACTCCTAGCCCCTCCCCTCTATCCAGTGCCCTAATAAGAAGCCGCTTCCCATGGGGGCACTCGTGCGTCCTCGCACCCGAACCCCGTTTCTGTGTCTATTGACAACGGGACTTGGCCCTGCCCCCCCCCCCCATCTCGGACTTTGGTTGACCGCACTGGAGGCCAAGGAGTCCCAGTGCCCCAGCAAAGCGAATTTTAGCCCGAAAATCCTCCCAAGCACCACCAAGATGCTGTCATTCGCGATACCTAGAGCCCAGTGCAAAGTAACACAGGAGTGCAGAGCAGTATTAACCACTTGCCTACTGGGCAATATCTGACACAATTCTCTCATATATGTAAAAATCTGTGTGTTTCTTTGCTAAAAAATTACATATATACATTTTTTTTTAATCAGAGATCCTAGAGAATAAAATGGCGATTGTTGCCATTTTTTTTGTCACAAGGTATTTGCACATTTGTTTTTGGAAAAATAGGATTTTATAACAGCTTACCTGTAAAAGCCTTTTCTTGGAGTACATCACGGGATACATAGCTTTGTTAATTACTTAATGGGTTATATCTCACCTTCAGGTGCTGGACACTGGTGTGATCAATTAGACAGGAAGTTTCCTCCCTATATAACCCCTCCCATACCGGGAGCACCTCAGTTTTTGTAGGTAAGCTGTTATAAAAATCCTATTTTCTTTTTCGTACATCACGGGACACAGAGCCTTGTTAATTACCTAATGGGATGTCCCAAAGCAATGCTTAACCTGAGGGGAGGGAGACACAGATCAAAAAGCAGACCGCCATCGGACGTGAGGACCTATACTGCAGCCTGCAGCACACTGCGCCAAAAAGCGGCATCCTCTTGCCGTCTTAAATTCACCTGAAAGAAATTAGTGAACGTCTGCACCGGCGACCAAGTTGCGGCCTTGCAAACCTGAGTCATAAAGGCTTGCTAATGCACCGCGCATAAGCGCTTACTGTCCTGTTAGAGTGCACTCTAAAAGAAACAGGGGGAAACCCTTTCTTTAGACCACAAGCCTGAATAATAACCTGATGAATCAACATTGAAACAGTTGATTTAGACGCTGCCTGCCCTTTCCTGGGGCCTCCAGGTAGCGCAACAAACATAGGTTTTCTGTATCTGAGGAGCCGCTTTAGATAGGCCGTGACTGCTCTCACTATAACGAGAGAGTTCCACCATTTTAATAGCCGATTTGAACGCTGCCTGCCCATTTTTAGGATCTTCTGGCAGCACAACAAAACGTCAGTTTCCTGTACCTGAAACCTTCAGATAGACCTTTAACTGATCTCATCAATTTTGAGAGAAAAGTAATACATTTCCTTCCGTAGAACAAGGTTCTGGAAAAAAGGTAGGCAAGAAACACCTTGATTCAAATGAAAACTAGATCCTTTTAGGAAAAAAGGCTGGGCGAGGATTCAACATTACCCTATCCTTAAGAATAATTAAGTATGGCTCTATACAAAGGAAATCTGCCAACACTGAAAACTCTCTTGTGGAGGCTACCACAACCAAGAACACCAATTCCTTTGTGAGAAGGATGAAGGGAAATATGGTGCATCGGCCCAAGGTGCTGTCTTTGTAAGCCAACAAAACTAGACTGAACCTCCCCGACACAAGGGCGACCTAACTGGTGAACTTGTACGCGTTACCCCTTGTATAAAGGCCCGGATCAAAGAGTGTGAAGCAAGCAACCTTTGAAAAGACAGACTAGGCTGAGATTCAACCCTTGATGGAACCTAAGGCTAGCTCCATCCCCTTTCCTAATATAGGAAGGTAAGAATTCTAGCTATGACATACTTTGAGGATGCCATCCCTTGGTTACACCAGGAAGATGGGCCTCCCAGATCCTATAATATATGGTCCTGAAGGCCAGCTCTCCTGTACGAATCAGGGTAATTGCCACTAAACCTGAAGCCCCGATCCTCAAGAATGCGGGCTCAAATAGCCAAACCAATAATTTCTATATTTGCAAGATAGGATGGAATACTGACCCTTGCAAAGTAGGTCTGGACGAGATGTAAGGGACCCTGGGTCCTCTACTACCACCCTTACGATCCCTGCACAGCAAGATCGACTGGATCATGCCGGAGCTATTAGGCTGGCTTCCGTTCCCCTCTGATGTTGCATAGAAGTCGCGGTAGTCGCGGCACTGGGGGGAGATGGGGGGTATAAACCAGTGACAACTGGTCCCACGGGGTCACTAATGCATCTGTCTCGTATGCGAGTGGATCCTTTGTCCTTGACACAAAGCTGTCCAACTTCTTGTTGAACCTGGACGCCAATACATTTTATGTCCGGGGTACCCTTTCTCTGGCATCTGGTCAGAAAAAAAGGTCGGGTGTAGAGGCTATTCTCCCAGGAACCATTGTTGACGGCTCCAGAGAACCATCTGCCAATTCTCCATTTCATGAAATGAAGATTGTCGATAGGCAAGGCCCAAGCCAGAACATGGCTCACTTCCTTCTGACTTCTAGCGCCTCCTTGATAAATTAAGTAAACCACTGGTGTGGCATTTTTGGATTGTACTTTGACAGAACAATCCTGCAACCCAAGTGCACAGGCCATTAAGCCAGAAGTGGAATCAGAAGCTTCTAGAATGTTGACTAACAAGGCTCTTTTGGAGCTTGACCACTTTCCCTGGGCAGTGGTCTCTTCCCGGACTGATCCCCCCATCCCTTGAGGCCAGTTTTCGTATTCACCACCTCCCAGGTAACCGGCATGAAGGACCTTCCTTTCTGCTGATCTTTTGGTTAAGAACCACCAACTTGGACTCTGGCGTATCCCTGGGACCAACCCTTTGGATAATGCCAGGTTAGGATCTTCTTGTTCCAGGCAGACAAAATGATGTTTAAAGCAGCCTTAAATGAAACTGAGCATAGGGGACCGCTGTGAATGAAGCTACCATTTTACAAAAAACAACTGTCGCTGCCCCTACCTATGACTGGTCTTCACAGCAAGGAGCATTGGAAGGGCGGACGCATGTCAACAAAAAACAGAATAACCAAGCTCAACTTACCAACCAATCAGCAACCAACCGAATTCACCTGTCTAACAGTGCGTTAAAAACAGGGGTTTAGTTGCACGCATTTGCTAATGTGTACTGCAGTCCTAACTCTAAAATTTAAAGTCTCCTCAGTGGAAGCACATGTATGCTGATGGATAGATGAAGGGCAGATGACTGGAGGGAGCCCAACCCTCCTTAAAGGAGCAGGAGCACACTAAACACCCAGCACATGGAAGCAAAGGTGCTAGTGTGTTGCCTGACCACAATGACAATAATACAAAAAACAACAATCACTGCCCCTACCTATGACTGGTCTTCAGAGCAGGGAGCATTGGAAGGTAATTTTGGTCAGGCAACGCACTAGCACCTTTTCTTCCATATGCTGGGTGTTTAGTGTGCACCTGCTCCTTTAAGGAGGGTTGGGGAGGGGCCGGCATCTGGCAATAGTGAGGCATACAAGCCACCCGGCCTAGCCTAGCAGCCGCTCCATCTTTGAGGGACTCGGGCGGATCTTCAGCTGAGGAGAGCCGTTTGGGGATCCATGACGTTGTGCTCCGGTGTCCTGCGGTCTCGGTTGTGGCCTTCTACCCGGAGCGCAGTAAGTACCGCACTACCCGCTCTTGGCTACCTCTCCCGGCCTCCCTCCCCCAGGTTTACCCACCGCCAGCTTGGCCACTGAATGTCCGCCTCACCACCCGAGGCCGACAGTCTTGTATCCCGCCTCGCTCCATACTCGAGGTCCACGGCTTTGGCCTAACCTTGGAGGTACGGCGGCCATCTTGCTACACCCACGGACTGTGCCTTCTCCCTCACACGGCTCCTCTGGCTCCTCACCGCTCAGCTTCCCCCTCACAGAGTGAACATAGTGTCCCAGCTTCTCGCCCGCTGCCTGGAGAATCAGTTGTGGCCATACTTATTCATCTGCCAGATGTTTCCTCCCAGGCCTGCTCAGTGATACGGTGGCCATCTTGGTGCACCTCACCCAAAAGACAATATACCTATCAGAGTATTAAGCGGCATCCTCTGAGACTAATATAGTAATCCACTCTGCTCATATGCCTATGCCCACAAGCAACTCATGACTGCCTATGTGCGACTGGATTGCTGACTGTTGTAGTTCACCTACAGACGTTATATCTTACTAATGTCAGTTCAGTACATCCTTCAGTTGCACACGCGTCTCAACTAAAATAATTGTTTTCCCTGCTGAACCGGTGCCACTGACCTGCGCATGGCACTGATGGGAGGCACTTGAAACGAGCTGCATTCAGCTTTCAGCCTCACACACAACTAGCAATGCCAGCTAAAGGATCCAGTTCCTGTTCATCAATAAGTAAGCGCTCTGCGAAATCTTCAACCTTACATCAAGCTACGGTGGGGTCTAACAAACGTTTCCTAGCCGCGGAGCGTGAAAGTCCCAGCACTCGGATAAACAAGACCAGAGCCTTGAGATCTATTATCTCTCCAGCCTCACAAGTTGCCTCTGCCCGGTGAAAGCTCCCCGGCCTCATCCTGCGGTTCGGAGTTGATGGAGGAGCCCAGTTCCCCCACAGGTTCTGACATGTCTTCTCTGGTGAGTGAGCTCAAAAAAGAAATGGCGGGTATGTTTCACAGCATGGAAAAATCTATCAAAAAGGAAATCTCCGTTGTTAGGGCGGACATGGCGCATTTACTCGTCAGAATTGAGGAAACAGAACAACGCCAAGACTCACAAGATGTGGCCATTAAAGAATTGCAAGAGACTGTTACCCAGCTAGCATTCGCTCACAGGGCCTCATTATACAAACTTGAAGACCTCGAGAACCGCAACCGCAGAAACAACTTGCGTATTAGAGGGCTGCCGGAAGCGACTAGAGATAACGATCTGGAGCCATCTGTCCGTGGCATCCTTAATACCATCCTAGGTAATCCGGTTACTGATCCTTTGCGTTTTGATAGAGTTCACCGCGCCCTGAGACCTCGCAACTTCACTTCTGACCAACCCAGGGATGTGATCTGTCGCTTGCACTATTTTGAAGACAAAAACACCATCATGATCAAACTGCGAAATACTCCTAAAATTGACTTTGATGGAGCTACCCTTAACATCTTTCCAGACATAGCTAAGGAGACCCTTGATCGCCGCAGAGCTTTAAAACCTCTTTTGGAGCATCTGAGGGGTGATGGGACTACTTACAGGTGGGGTTTCCCTGCATGCTTAATTGCTACTAAAAATGGTCGCTCCTCCACTTTGCGGTTCCATGAGGACCTACCTACCTTCCTCCAGGATCTAAATTTGCCACATACGGAGCTACCGGGTTGGCAGAATCCTATACCCACCTTTTCTGCTCCCCGCCCCCCCCAATGGCGGAAAACCCCGGCCAAACAAAGGCGTGTCTCCACCCCTGGCTCATTTCAGAAAAACGGATGAGCTGTCTTACTACCTGCTCTCATCTTCCTTGAATGTAGCCTAGGTCTTGATGGTCTCAGCTTTCATGTCAAGGGTTTGCATAATCTTGCTAGCCATTTTCTAGTTTATGCTAGAGGATCTGTTATTTCTATTTGTAATTATTTTTTTTTTATGTTCTGTACATTGCTGGTTTTTATAAGTGTTCCTTAATATTTTCTTTCAGGCCGTTTGTTGTCGGGGCTTTATGCTCCCAAATTAATGTCTTCACAAAAGAGTTTGTTCTCTGCCCCTCTCCTCCTGGGGTTTTTGGGAGTTGGGAATCTGTTTTTTTTCCTTGAATTTTCTCTAAAACCCTCTTTAGTTGCTTGCTCCCCTCATCCCCACTGGGACCACCGCAGGTTTCTGCGTGATTCTTATATCAATCTCAATCGCTCTAATGGTTGTTATCTTGTTTATCATATATGTTTTTTTCCCTGTTCTTTTTTTCTGACTTCTCTTCTTCCCTCTCTCTTTGTCCCTCCTCCCCCTCCCTTCTCTGTTTTGCTGGCATGCATGGCTGTATAAATTAATGGTCCACTACTTGCTGATGATATGGCTACTGTAAAGATCCTCTCATATAATGTCAGAGGCCTTTGTGTCCCTGCAAGGAGACAAAGTGCTGCGGGAATTGAACAATTCCGCTTGTTCTATTGCCTTCCTTCAGGAAACCCATTTGACTCATACAACGTCCGTTAAATTATACTCACAATATTTTCCACAATGGTATTACAGCCTGTTGGACACTAATAAAGCCAAAGGAGTGGCTATTGGATTCAGCAAGAGTGCATCATTTCGGTTTACTGATATGTTGAGAAGGATTGAGTATAGCCTCAATTATAAAAAATAAACTAACAGTATATTGTGCCCTCATCCGGAGTAATGTTTAAGGAGGGAATCCATCAGACATAGGGTAGTGGTTGCTAGGGCCATCTTCCCCTAATAGTCACTCAGGATTAAAGGTTTTGTGGACTTTCTCAGGCACTGATACGGCAACATACAAATTTTACATAAAAAAATATATTTATTTGTGTGTATCAAAGGAAGAAAACAATAATATTTAAAAACAAAGACCAAACCCCACAGTATAGGACAGCATGAGTCGGTGACAAAACAGCCGTATACAATCTATTAAAGTGGAGCAGGCCAAAACCTCAACCGGTTTCGCGGCAGAAAAACCGCTTCTTCAGGAGGGTCTGTACAAAACATAATATACATAATAAATACACTAGCAATGTATTAATACAAATATAGAACGTATTTAATATCAACAATATACCGTATTTATCGGCGTATAACACGCACCCCAAGTTTAGGAGGGAATTTAAAGGAAAAAAACTTTTAGCAGGGAAATTCAAGGAAAAAAAAAAAAAAAAACTTACATTTAAATGCAGCATGCAGCCTTGCCCAGTGTCCATCTGTCGCCGTGCCCAGTGTCCATCTGCAGCCGTGCCCAGTGTCCATCTGTCCATCTGCAGCCTTGCCCAGTGTCCATCTGTAGCCTTGCCCAGTGTCCATCTGTCCATCTGCAGCCGTGCCCAGTGTCCATCTGCAGCCGTGCCCAGTGTCCATCTGTCCATCTGCAGCCGTGCCCAGTGTCCATCTGCAGCCGTGCCCAGTGTCCATCTGTCCATCTGCAGCCGTGCCCAGTGTCCATCTGTCCATCTGCAGCCGTGCCCAGTGTTCATCTGTCCATCTGCAGCCGTGCCCAGTGCCTTTGCGATCGTGTCAGTCGCGGCGGTTTTTAAAATTTGGCGCCGATTTCTGTGGAGAGGAGCGAGCGGGGCCGAGTGTACTTCGGCTGGACTCGGCTCCTCTCGCAGTTCCGCCCATCTCCACTGACTGCGCCGCTGACGGAGAAAGCCGAGTGTACTTCGCCTAGACTCGTGTCTGCTCACAGTCACAGGCAGGACTGCGAGAGGAGCCGAGACTAGGCGAAGTACACTCGGCTTTCTCCGTCAGCGGCGCAGTCAGAGATGGGCGGGACTGCGAGAGGAGCCGAGTAAAGCCGATTGTACTTCGGCTTCGGCTCCGCTCGCTCCTCTCGCTCATTTTCAGCAGGGGAATTCGGAGTATCGGCGTATAACACGCACCCACGATTTTCCCCTGATTTTAAGGGGAAAAAAGTGCGTGTTATACGCCGATAAATACGGTAATCAAAAAGTCAAGGTCTGTTGACTGCTCACCGTAAAGACGTTCAGAGGTGCAGCGACTGCCCAAGTAAACCCCCCGCGGCGGATGAGGGGGAATAAACGTATATGGTGCAGATTGATACAATCTAATAATAATGATTAGAATAATATTGGGTTAGATAATTTATATTTGAGCCAATTTAGCATGGGACACCCAGTGCAGATAGTGAGAGGGGAAAGGAAAGAAAAAAGGGAAGGGAAGTGGGGAAGGAAGGGGAAAAGGGGGGAAAGAAAAAGGGAATAGGGCGAGAGGAAGGAAAGGGGGGGGCAAGAGTGAACGAAGGGAGGGGGGAAAGGGGGGGGAAGGGGGGAAAAGGGGGGGGGAAGAAGGAGGGGGGGAAGTGGTGGAACGTGGGGAGGGGGGAGAGAAAGAAGGGGGCAGGGGAAGAGGTTAAGGAGGGGGAGGCGATTGAGAGGGGGGGTGGAGGAAAGAAGGGAGAAGGGAGGGGCGACAAAGAAAGAAAAGAAGAGAGGGAGAGACAAAAAAAGAGGGAAGGGGAAGGAGACGGGGAAGGGAGGGGAATAAAAAACAAGATGGGAGTAGAGGGGTGAGGGAGAGAGATAGAAGGGGAAAGGTAGAAGAGAAGGAAAAGGAGAAGGGTAAGGAGGATGGAAAAGAAGGAAGAAAGGAACAGACAAGAAGACAAGGTGGATGAAAAAGGAATTGGAAAAGAGGGAGGGGGGGGGGAAAAGAATTGGGGGGGAGGGAAAGGGGGAAAAACGAAGTGAAGGGGGGGGGGGAAAGTTTTAATAAGGGAAGAGCCGGCCTCGACCCCCAATGTACTGGAAACACCAACAGACACCAAACCACTGTGCCCAGCAGATACAAACCAGGGAGGAAGGGGAAACAAACCAAGGAGCCCAGAGGGGAAGGGAAAGGGGGGGGGGGGAAGGGGGCGCTTGGGGTAAAGACTGGACTATATGACCAGCACATGTAATTGGCTCTTACCAGTATTAAAACATGTTGCAATAATAGGGAAAACCTGAGGAGGATCTAGACAGCCAGAGGGTTATGATAAACCAGATTTGGAGCCCAATGTCCGGCGAGGTAGAAGGACAAGATTATAGGCTGTATATGGAACCAAAAAGTTGCATATGAAAAACAGCGGTTTTAAACAAATTGAAAGGCAACTAAGCCTGTTGCTATATAAAGCACTCACCTCAGCATGTCTGTTCCTCACATATGGTTTTCCAAGGAGAGTGTGCATGCACCACTCACACTAAAGGGCTTGCGAACAAGCCGCTTATGTGTGTTCCCCGACCCCGCCGTCAGTCACGCCGCAAGTGACGTGCGGCGCGTGACGTCACGGGGTCATCCCTTCCGCACTATGCAAAACTGACGTGCAAGTGCGCGTCAATTAACCCAAAGCCGTGGGGCCAGGTCAATCGACGCAAGTACGGGATGACATGGTCATCCCGACCAGGAAGAGAACTCATCCGCCAATGGGGTGAAAGTAGGAAGCCGTCGCATCGCATGTAACGTCAGCAGCCAGAGACCAAAACAATAGAGATGTAATGCAGCAACAATGTACATGTAATGGCAGTATAAGGCTTTTAATAGATAATTAATAGTACCTATCAACAACAATATGTTTGACAGAAATCACCAATATACAATTTAAGGGATTGGAAAGAAAAATAGCACATTTACAGGAATGTGTCGCATTAGTGGCAAGTTGGATTGGATATAGACTTATAAACAGGCCATATTGGGAAGGGAGGGGGGGGGGAAGAAAGGGGAGGAAAAAATAATAAAATTAACTTATAAAAAGGATTTATAGGAGTTCATCTCGTTAATTCCAGGGGGAATTGTGGCATTGAGGTGTTCTATCCACAGGGTTTCCCTCTGTAGGATAGTTCTATCCCAATCGCCACCCCTGGGGCTCGGTTTAACAACTTCCAAGACGAAAAAACACACGGCAGACAGGTCATAACGATGGTATAGACCTATGTGTCGTCCAATGGTGGTCAGTTTCCCATTGCCAGAATAGTATATATGATCTCCTATACGTTGTCTGAGCTCTCTGATGGTTTTACCCACGTAAAATGCTCTGCAAGAGCACACCATGAGGTAAATAACCCCCTTGGTGCCACAGTTGGCATATGCAGAGGAGCGGAAATGCTCTCCATTAGGGAGAGTAAAGTTCCGGCCCTCCAGGACCCAAGGGCAACGGGGACATTCTCCACATTGATAGGTGCCGTTGGGTCCCTGTTGGGGGACACTATAGGGAATGTAGTGACTCTGAGTTAGGCGGTCCCCAAAGGAGTGGCTATTGGATTCAGCAAGAGTGCATCATTTCGGTTTACTGATATGTTAGCGGATGATCATGGTCGCTTCCTTTTTGTCAAAGGGTTTATAGGCAATACCAGTTGCACTCTAGCAAACATTTATTGTCCCAATCACAATCAACCAGTTTTCTTTAACCAAATCCTTACAAAATTATCTCAATTTGCTGAGGGTATGATAGTTCTAACGGGGGATATAAATATGCCTTTAGATCCTGTTATGGACGCCTCCTTAGGCCGTTCTACTATCCCATTTAAAAGATTAGCCCAGGTCAAAAAGAAACTCCTAGATCTACAACTTATGGACGCTTGGCGTCTTATGCATCCTAAAGAAAAAGTCTACTCCCACTTTTCTAAAACGCACAATTCTTACTCAAGAATAGACAACATCTTCCTCGATCACTTTCACCTGCCTTCCCTCCGCTCAGCCCACATTGATGTCGCTACTCTCTCTGATCATGCACCCGTTTCTATTTGCTTGGACGTGCCCACTCTGCCTCCTCGCCCCAATAATTGGAAGCTCAACGACTCTCTCATGTCTAATTCAACAGAGGTCTCCATGTTATCTACTACCTTATCCCAATACTTTAAAGAAAACGTAGCATCGGACACCTCTCCCTCTGTAGTGTGGGAAGTGCATAAGGCTTCAATGAAGGGTACTCTTATTGAATTGGGTGCGCGGAAAAAGAGGGAGCATGGTCAACAGCTTGAACAGATCCTACAACAAATTGCTGACTTAGAGAAAAAACAAACTCTCCTTACATATCTCTCACCTTGAAGCCCCTCCCCCTTAAGAGAGAAGAGCTCAAAACACTCCTCAATCTTGAAACTAAGCGGAAGTTTCATTTTGTCTCCCAGAAAATCTACGCATGGGGTAATAAGCCGGGCAAACAGTTGGCTAGATCCCTCATGGCCCGAAAAACCTTATCCTTTATCCCTAAAATAAAACTGCCATCAGGAGAATTAGTCCACAATACAGGCTTTTTCACTCTATTGCAAACCATGATTACCCGCTTCGTTTGGAGGGATGGTCACCCCAGTTTCTAGAGAGGTCCTTTTTCGGGCTAAACGCTCGGGGGGATTATCTCTCCCCAATTTTAAAACCCATTATCATGCTGTTATTTTATCACGCATAACAGATTGGAAATATGCATGTGCCTCTAAACTTTGGGTACAACTGGAATATTCTTTGTGACTCGGACCTTTCCTCTGCCCCTTGGATACCACGATCTTTTAGAAACCTCTCTCACAATACCTCACCTCTTACCGTATCCTCTCTGGACGTTTGGGGTGGACTACATAAGAAACTTGCATGGTCTTATGACTCTCCATTGACTTCTCTCCTACACCATAAATACTTCGTACCAGGATCCCTAGACCAGGGT
Organism: Rana muscosa; assembly: GCA_029206835.1. Taxonomy (NCBI): domain Eukaryota; kingdom Metazoa; phylum Chordata; class Amphibia; order Anura; family Ranidae; genus Rana; species Rana muscosa. The sequence continues at coordinate 37,778,637 of JARGYO010000162.1, read as the reverse complement.
TTCCACTCCTGTTCGCCTGGAAGCCCCCTCCTCTTGCACAATGTCCTAAACTCCAATAATATTAAACCTTTAGCTAAAATCTTAGGCCTTAGACCAGCCACGTTCATGGATAAGTGGAGATATAATCAACTGAACTGCTTTCTTCAAATTCTCCCCCAACCACTACGGGGAATCCGAGATCTGAATGACATTGAACACATATTCCTTCATAAGGATCCCCCTCTACACTGTGTTTCCCTATTTTACAAAGCGCTTATTAAACTACAAAGCCCTACCTACCCGCAGTATATAGCCAGTTGGGAACGTGACCTAGGTGCTGTTATCACAGACAAGAAAAAGATAAAATTCTACTACTTACGCATGTTTCCTCTCTGGCTTCCTCCATGGCTGAATCGAACTTTAAACTTCTCACTAGATGGCATCATACACCTGTTAAATTGCACAGCATGTTTCCTACCATATCTCCACTGTGCTGGAGGAACTGTGGTCAGAAGGCCACACACGCTCACATCTGGTGGTTCTATCCGCTCATTCGCCCTTACTGGTCTGAAGTACTTGACCTAATTCATCAGATCACAGATGTCAAATTACCTCTGGACCCCTTGATGGTGCTCTTTCACGCTACCTCAATGTCCATAGGTTGTTATAAACGCTCACTCATCCCACACCTCCTTAATACAGCCAAGGCTATCATACCTATACTTTGGGGTCAACCTACAGCTCCGACTATTAAGTCCTGGCTGCAAAAAGTCTCTGACGTTAGCCTCATGGGAGAACTCACCCACATTGCAAGAGACACTACTAAACTATATACCTTAACCTGGGCCCCGTGGTCCTCCTTCCTTTCCACCCAATGGTATAAAGACTTAATTTCTTTGTCACCTTGAACAATTCATGTTTCCTGTTCCCTTGGTGCCTCAGTCTTATTAGTACTACTGTTGATGGGTCTAATCTCTCTGTAAGGTTTAGCTTCACTGAATTTACTAGCCATACATGTGTCTGTGCTGCCATGTGTGCCAACTTCCTCCTTCTTTTCTATCCACCCCCCACACCCCCTTCCTTTTCTTTCCCCCGTATTTTTTTTTTCTTCTTTCCCCCGTATTTCTCTATAGATTATTTGCGATATTGCTGTTTATTACATTCAATTTGGGTTACTCATACTGTTTTTTTTTCTAAATAACCGAGTGACTCTTTTCACACGTTAACCTATTGTGCTATTTTCAATGTAACTCATTTGATTGTTATGTCCATATAACTTTCTCAATAAAAACATATTAAACAAAAAAAAAAAAAGGAGGGTTGGGCTCCCTCCAGTAATCTGCCCTTCATCTATCCATCAGCATACATGTGCTTCCACTGAGGAGACTTTAAATTTTAGAGTTAGGACTGCAGTACACAGGGGGCCTGCAGCTTACGCATGTATTTGCAAATGCGTGCAACTATACCCCTGTTTTTAACGCACTGTTAGACAGGTGAATTTGGTTGGTTGCTGATTGGTTGGTAAGTTGAACTTGGTTATTCTGCTTTTTGTTGAGAAGCTACCATCTTCCCTAGCATCTTAAGAAAAAAAGGTGAATGGAAGGAACTCTTCCTTGCCTTGACCACATAGACCAGCTTTCTTACAGTGCCGATTTTGTCTGAGGTAAGAAAAAAAACTCCTTTTGGGAGTTATGTTATGTTATGTTATGTTCTTACCGAACATAAGAATGCACATTTAGACTGGGATCCTAACCCAGGTCTTCCAGATACTTGCCGTCGTCAGAACCAGCCTCCCCCGGGGGGGAGAGGGCTGCGTGCCGTGGGTGGGTTGGGCGCCGTCCGCCTCGTCATGGTGGCCGCGGGGGGGGGGGGGGGTTTGAGGGGTGGGTGGGCCCGGGGCACCATGCTGGACAAACTTAGGTCCAGCCCTTGTGTGACCAAGGACTGTTATATGATCAGGCACCCTTGTGCGATCCAGCATCTTTATGCAATCAAGCATTTTTATGCGATTTTAAGCATTGCTGTGAAAACAAGCCTCTCTGTATGATCAAGTATCCTTGAGTAATCCAGGACTCTTGTGCGACCAAGCATGTTTATGCGGTAAAGCATCTTTATGTGACTAAGCACTTAAATGTGACCAAGCATCCTCATGCGACTATGTAAAAACCATGTATATCCATACAAACAAGAACATGTACCTTTATATGATTAATCATAAACATGTTTTTACCCCACATGCATTTTGTATATTTCATACTCATGTATCCTATGCAACCTGTGGACTGGTAAAGAGGAAGTTATCCTCTGCACTGTGAGTTTCCGCAATCATGCAATTTAGCTGATCAGCAACAATGTGCAGCAGCAACTGTGCATCCCAGCAGTTGTGCGTTTGGCTAGCTTGTAAACAAGCACCTGCATAAGGATCCTGTAGAGATTTTCTAGCAACCTATACCCCTCTGATAAAGTAATGAAACTCTTAGAAGGGGGAAAAAAAACAGGTTATGCGGATGCCCAATCAGCATAAACAACTGTTCCAGTAATGGACGGACTGAGAAGGTACAAGAAGCCTATAGGAATTTAAAAGACCCCAAGGAAGAGACAGAGGCTTCGGCCGCCTGGGCCAAGGATACGTTATCCGCAGCATGAATTTCTGTAAATGATTGCAGCTGCGACTTCAGAGCTTGTGAGGCTTCCGATACCTCCGCCTCGTCAGACTGCACCTGTTCCCTGTCCCCTGATGGTGAATCTTCATCATCAGACTGTTGATCCTCTGTTTGAGGATTTAGAGCAGGGGAAGGGGACCTACCCTGCTTTCTGCTCTTTTATGAGGATGCTGTGATTATAGCAGCTAACCTCTCATATAAACCAACCAATGTAAAAGCGTCCTCAATGACATATGCAGGGCTGCACTGTTGGAGAGGCTGCAATGCCTGACAGGGCCAATGGCTCATCCATTGCGGCTGCCTCAGGTCTCTCAGGGGAGAATGGTATCAAGCAGGCATGTCTAGAACCCCTAAATCCAGATGGTGACACTTTAGTTCCCCCTTTTTCCTGCCTCTGAACCCCTTTACAGGGAGACATAGTCTTAAGCCAAAAGGCAGAGGTACTAACACAGGTGCATCAACTGCTGAGCCTAGTCTGGCAATATACAAATGCCTGCTAATCTGCACAGCCTGATGCTGAGTAGGTGTCTTTAGTATGCCTGAATCCAATCCACACAGGTGCTTACGTGCCCCATACAAGCTGCTGTGTCCTTTCGCTTTCAGGTCTCTTGGAGTCTGGGGTTTCTAAACACCCGCCTTGCACCTGCGCTGTAGAACGCTGTGCGCGCTCACGGCAACCCCACGGCCCCCGCCTCCTCCGCTGCTCCAGTATAGAGAAAAAGCACACTCCCGTGCACGCATAGGGACAATGGCAAGTGGGGGAGAGATGACCTTATGCGGGGGGGGGGGGGGGTTTATTAATACGTGGCACAAAGTGCTGGATCCCAGAGTCCAGTCCTTAAAAAAGAGACATTACAGGCAAAAACCTTGCTCTTCCATGAGACCATCCACTTTGGCGTTATTTTGGCCTTCTTGGATGGATCCGGATTGTGTAGCTCCTTAAACCCCCGCAGGGATCGTCAGCAGAGCTTCTTCTTAGCACATTCTTTAACCGCTTCGCGCCCGCTGTACGACAATATACAGCCTCAATGTGGCTCTAAAATGCCGGGAGGCCGTATTTTTACGGCCTAGGCTCCTCCGGCCACTGGGGGGCGTGCGCCCGGCTCGTCACTGAGATGCCGATGCGCGTGCCTGGCGGCTGCGATGTCCGCCAGGTACACGCGATCGGCTGTTACAGAGGCAGGACGTGGATCTCTGTGTGTAAACACAGAGATCCACGTCCTGTCAGGGAGAGGAGACCGATGCTGTGTCCCTTGTACATAGGGACACAGATCGGTCACCTCCCCCAGTCAGTCCCCTCCCCCCACAGTAAGAATCACTCATAGGGCACATATTTAACCCCTTCCCTGCCAGTCACATTTATACAGTAATCAGTGCATATTTATAGCACTGTTCGCTGTGAATGGTCCCAAAAATGTGTCAAAAGTGTCCGATGTGTCCGCCATAATATTGCAGTCCTGGCAAAAATCGCAGATAACCGCCATTACTAGTAAAAAATAAAAATAAATTAAAAAAATGTCAGAATTCTATCCCCTATTTTGTAGACAATATAACTTTTGCACAAACCAATCACTATACGCTTATTGCGATTTTAACCGTGACCAACACCTTAGACACTGGCGAAAAAACGGAGGTGCTCCCGGTGTGGGAGGGGTTATATAGGGAGGAAACTTCCTGTCTAATTGATCACACCAGTGTCCAGCACCTGAAGGTGAGATATAACCCATTAAGTAATTAACAAGGCTCTGTGTCCCGTGATGTACGAAAAAGAAAAATACAGTTCGCTCAGACCACTTTTATGGGCTAGAGAATCACCGGCTAGAAAAAAAACAATACTGGGATAATGGCATATTGCTGCAGCCATAACCCCGGTATTCCACCTCCGACCGAGGACGTCATTTGTCTATTGCCTGGTTGACAAGTGGTTAAATCCAAACATTTAATATATTGCAGCTTACCAATTCTTAGATGTGGCGACTGCATTACTTTTCCTTTTTAAGCTCTCTTTAAATTTTCAACTGGTGATCCTGGCAGTAAGCCTGTTTTTCAATAAAACAAACTGCCCTGCAGGTGTAGCTGCTAGAGGGTTGAGACAAACTATTTACCACTGCCAGGGGTGTTTACAATGATCAGATTTTATTTATGTAACACCTTTATCCTAAAAGGAAAATACAAACAAAAGAAAAAACCAAACAGTTTGCTGTAACTGTTAGGCCTCATGCCCACGGACGTTTTTACAGCTGCGTTTTTGAGCGTTTTTTGCAGCTTAAAAACGCCTGTCCATGTTAGTCTATAGCTTCATGCCCACCTAGACGTTTTTGAGCTGCAAATAGCATAGACGTTTTTAAGCTGTAAAAAAAACCCAGGACCAGTGCGTTCCTCAGCGTCAGAATTAGGCAGAAAAAAACGCGAGCGTCAAAAAATGCGCAAAAACGCGCAGAAACGCTCAAAAACGCTGCGATTGCGTTTTTCAGCTCCGCGTTTTTTTTTTTTCAGAAAAAAAATAAATATATACAATAACATGCACAGGCGTTTTTAAGCTGTAAAAAACGCAGCTGTAAAAACTTCAGTGGGCATGAGGCCTTATAAATATAATAGGTAGTCTTGTGAGCAACTAGAATACAATATAAGTAATATATCTGAATAATATATGCAAGCAGCAAGTAACACATTCCCAATATAAATGTGCAAATAAACTCAAAACAACTAATGCTGTGCTAGTGATAATAAATGTATCCAACCACTTGGCGTGTCAATTCTCCTGTGCAAATATGAGTGCCAACATAATAACATGTGAATATACAATAATATTATACATTCATGTGTATTTCTTCTTGTAGTAGCATAAATCCCATGCTTGAGTGCAATCCAATATTTAATTAAAGTAGAGTTCCACCCAAAAGTGGAACCTCCGCTCATTTGTCTCTCCCCCCCCCCCTCCGGTGTCACATTTGGCACCTTTCGGGGGGACAGGATACCAGTCTTTGACAGGTATCCTGTTCCCACTTCTGGGAGCCACGGCCGCGGCTATTGACATCACCACTCGGCTCCCTCCCCTCCTCCTGTCGCCAGGCCAGTAGGAGAGAGGAGCAGAGCCTTGTGCATGCGCAATTGGGTTCCCGGCGTGAAGCCGTAAGACTACACTGCAGGGTTCCCTTACCCGCAATGGCGGCGGCAGCACCCGACAGCTGGTGCCAACATCGCTGGACCCCAGGACAGGCAAGTGTCCCATTATTAAAAGCCAGCAGCTGCCGTATGTGTAGCTGCTGGCTTTTAATCTTGGCAGTGGTGGGTGGACCTTCGCTTTAATTAAAATGTCAGAAGAAAGTTGCAACTTTTTCTTTCATATACATTGAGTCATAATGGAAGCACATTAATGAAGCAACGAGGAGGAAAGCATGATCTGTTAGTCCGGGGTGACTAAAAAAAGCTTTGTTTGACCAAACTTAAGTGTGAGGTCACACTCTGTAAGGTGAGTACATTTCTTATGGGGAGCACTGAGGTGAATAGATACAAAGCACGGATTTGTGAAGATTCAACAAGTTACAACTTTTTTCTGACATTTTAATTAAATATTGGATTGCACTCAAGCATGGGATTTATACTACTACAAGAAGAAATACACATGAATGTATAATATTATTGTATATTCACATGTTATGTTGGCACCCATATTTGCACAGGAGAATTGACACACCAAGTGGTTGGATACATTTATTATCACTAGCGCAGCATTATTTGTTTTGAGTTTGTTGTAACTGCTTATAAATTGTGAGCTGGAGTTTGGATTCAGTTAGTGTACCTAAATCTGCTAGTACATTTAAAATTCCCTCCCCCATACTGACAACGCTGCTGTCCAAAAGGTGCCCCCTGTGCTCATTCATCCAGAGTGGAGGCACTCTAATACAGGTGGTATGTTACTGGCCAGATAATCAGGTGAAAATAGGATTTTTATAACAGCTTACCTGTAAAATCCTTTTCTTGGAGTACATCACGGGACACAGAGCGACATAGTCATTACTAATGGGTTATATAGATACCGTCAGGTGCTGGCACTGGCAACTTCCAAAACCGGAAGTACCCTCCCCTATATAAGCCCCTCCCATCCGGGAGCACCTCAGTTTTGTAGCAAAGCAATAAGTGTCCCCAAAGAGGGGCGGGAGCTCTGTATCCCGTGATGTACTCCAAGAAAAGGATTTTACAGGTAAGCTGTTATAAAAATCCTATTTTCTTTCTCGTACATCACGGGACACAGAGCGACATAGTCATTACTAATGGGATGTCCTAAAGCAATGCCAAATGAGGGGGGGGATACACCATATATAAGCTGAGCGCTATCAGACATGAGGATCTTTTGTGGCCTGCAACACACTGCGCCCAAAGGCGACATCCTCCTGACTTCTAACGTCCACCTGGTAGAACCTAGTAAACGTGTGAACTGAAGACCATGTTGCGGCCTTACAGATTTGAGCCAGGGAGGCCTGGTGATGCACTGCCCATGAAGTTCCAACTGCTCTCGTGGAGTGCGCTCTAACTTTGAACGGAGGCGGTCTCCTTCTCAAGCCATAGGCTTGTATTATGACCTGTCGAATCCACTTGGCTAAAGTAGATTTTGACGCTGCCTGACCCTTTCTGGGGCCTTCCGGCAGAATAAACAAAGTATCCGTTCTGCGAATCTGAGCAGTGGCTTTTAGATAAGCTTTAACTGCTCTTACTACATCCAAAGAATGCAATAACTTTTCCTCTACCGAAGTAGGTTTGGGGAAAAAAGAAGGAAGAACCACATCTTGGTTCAAATGAAACCTCGATACCACCTTAGGAAGAAAGGCTGGATGAGGACGTAACACTACCTTGTCCTTATGGATAACCAGATATGGCTCTTTACAGGACATAGCTGCTAATTCCGACACTCTTTTAGCCGAACAAATGGCTACTAGAAAAATCAATTTCCTGGTGAGAAGCACCAAGGAAATATGCTGTAATGGTTCAAATGGTTGTTTCTGTAAAACCGACAGAACCAAGTTTAGATCCCATGGACATATGGGAATATTAACCGGAGGACTAATACGCATCACTCCTTGTATAAAGGCTTTGACTAGTGAATGCGAAGCCAAGGGCCTTTGAAAAAATATTGACAAGGCCGAAATCTGACCCTTGATAGTACTCAAGGCAAGCTTCCTATCTACAGCCCATTGTAGGAAGTCCAGAATCCTACCTATTACGTATTTACGTGGATGCCATTTTTTGGCCTCACACCAGGCGATGTACGCCTTCCAGATTCTATAGTAGATCTGCCTGGATACCGGCTTCCTGGCATTGATCATGGTAGATACCACAGCATTAGAGAGCCCTCTCTTTTTTAGAATGTGGGCTTCAATAGCCAGGCCGTCAAACCTAGGGCTGGTAAGGAAGGGTGGTATATCGGTCCTTGCGAAAGCAGGTCCGGACGATGTGGGAGGGTCCAAAGACTCCCCACAGACATTTTTACAATCTCCGCGTACCATGCTCTTCGGGGCCACGCTGGAGCCACCAGAATCACTGGTTTCTTTTCTACCCCGATTCTGCGGAGTAATCGAGGTAACAATTGTGGCGGTGGGAATGCATATATCAGCTTGAACTGATCCCAAGGGAACACTAGGGCATCCGAGCCGCAAGCTAGGGGATCCCTTGTCCAAGAGACAAACCTGTCCACTTTTGTGTTGAATCTGGATGCTAGCAGATCTACATCCGGTGTTCCCCACCGCTGACATATTGTCCGGAAAACCTCGGGATGAAGGGACCATTCCCCTGGGCATAATTGTTGGCGACTTAGAAAGTCCGCCTTCCAATTCTCCACTCCTGGAATGAATACCGCAGATATGGCTGGGACATATCTTTCTGCCCATCTCAGGATGTAATTTACTTCCCTTTGGGCTGCACGACTCCTGGTGCCCCCCTGACGATTGATATATGCCACTGCTGTGGCATTGTCTGATTGAATTCTGACAGGGGACCCTTGGAGTTTGGATGTCCATGCTACTAGGGCATACCGGGCTGCTCGTATCTCTAAGAGATTGATGGGCAGGGCCTTTTCCGCATCTGACCATCTGCCCTGGAGAGACCATTGCTCCAGTACTGCTCCCCAGCCTATAAGGCTGGCATCTGTAGTGACCACCTTCCAGGAAATCGGACTGAAGGATTTCCCTCTTTCCAGATTCTGGGGAACCAACCACCAGCGGAGGCTCTTGCGAATGGAAGGGGACAAGGACATTGGTAAGTCCAGAGCCTGAACTTTTTTGTTCCAGGCTGACAGTATGGCCCTTTGCAACTTCCTTGAATGGAATTGACCGTAGGGTACTGCTTCGAATGATGCCACCATTTTTCCCAGCAGCCTCATGCACAGGCGTATGGATGGCTGTCTTTTTGAACCCACTAAGTGGATCAAATCTCTCAAAGACGACCCCTTTTCTTGAGGCAAGAAAATTTTTCTCTGGTCTGAATCCAGCCTTAGCCCCAAGTATTCCAGACTTTTGACTGGTTTTAGGGCTGACTTGTCTCGGTTGATAATCCAACCGTGATATTCCAGATACTTGATTGTCTCGTGAACAACCACTTCTAGTTTTTCCACCGAGTGGTCTATCAGCAACAAGTCGTCTAGATATGCCATTATCGTTACACCTCATGTCCTTAGATTGGCCAATAATGGGGCCAGAATTTTTGTGAACACTCTTGGTGCTGTGGCCAGACCGAAGGGTAAGGCTCTGAACTGAAAATGGCACCCTTCTACCGCAAAGCGTAGAAATTTTTGGTGGGCTGGAAAGATGGGAATGTGCAAATAAGCATCTTTGATGTCGATCGAGGCTAACCATTCCTCCCCTTGTAGAGCAGTGGCTACCGATCGGATCGACTCCATCCGGAAAGTCCTGATATGTAGGAATTTGTTTAGCCCTTTTAGATTTAATATGGGCCTCACGTCCCCGTTTGGCTTCGGGACTGTAAAGAGGTTTGAGTAAAACCCGAACCCCCATTCTTCCAGGGGAACCTCTATAATTACTGCTTGGAGCAATAATTGTTCTAGTGCCAACAGGAGGGATCCTCTCTTCTGGGGATCCCTTGGCACGTTTGACCTTATAAAGCGGGAAGGAGGGGAGTTTTTTAACTCCAATTTGTATCCCAGATTTACTGCGGAGAGCACCCATCTGTCTCGGATCGTGTCCCGCCAGGTCTCTGTGAACAACTGAAGTCTTCCCCCCACCCGATTGGGTGGGGGCAACCCTTCATGCATTTGACTTTGGGGGAGGTTTTGTACCTCTCCTGCTCCAGGGCTTCTTGTTACCCTGCAATTGTCCCTGATTTTTACCTCCGGGATTTGACCGAGGAGGCCGTCGGAACTGTTTCACAGCCGATGTCCTAGGGACTGGAGAAGCAGGCCTCTTAAAAGAGGGACCTCTAACTCTACTTTTAACCGGCAAAAGTGTACTTTTACCGCTGGAAATTCTCTGGATATATTTGTCCAGGTCTTCCCCGAATAAGCGTTCACCATGAAATGGGAAGCTGACCAGCAATTTTTTACAGGGAGCTTCAGCAGACCAGTTTTTGAGCCATAAAAGCCTGCGCATATGTACTACAGACAGCGTAAGGCGGGAGGCCTGATGGATTGAATCCTTTATAGCGTCCACCGCAAAGCATAAGGCTCTAGGTAGATCAGCTAGGGCAAGAGCCTGCTGATCTGGCAAGTCCCTTAAGACCTGTTTCAACTGATCCTTCACTGCTTGGCAGACCCCAATAGCTGCCACTGCTGGTTGTGTCACCAATCCTGCTGTAGAAAAAGCAGATTTTAATAAGGACTCCAATTTTTTATCTATTGGGTCCTTGAACATTTGGACATTCTCCACCGGACATGTCAGTGATTTATTCACACAAGAGATGGCTGCGTCCACTGTAGGGACCCTCCATTTTCTGATGAACTTATCCTCCATGGGATAGACCACCGGAAATCTCTTGGGGGGAGTAAATATTTTGTCAGGATGCTCCCAATCCTGGTAAATGAGCCCTTCCAGTAAAGGATGGATCGGAAAGGAACAAACAGTCTGGGGAGCTTTTAGCGACCCCAACGAGGAGACAGAAGTGGATGATGGCTCCGCAAGTGGCATTTTAAATGCTGATCGGACCATATTAGTCAGGGACTGAACCCATAACCTTTCAGCATGTGATGCTGAGAACGGCTCTTCCACTGTTGATTCCTCTACAACCGAATCGACCTCATCCTGATCCCCTTCAGGTAGGTCGATCCCTGTATGGGACTGTTGCTCTGTTAACAGGCACTCTGAGGGAGGAGACGGAGATCGGGCGCTTTTCTCCTGTGACAGGGAAGCCGCGATCAATGCTGACAATCTCTCTTCCAGCCCTCCCAGAGCTGAGGAAAAAACCTCCTCTGTTACATACACAGGAGCAGGTGAACTGAGGACAGCCACAGTACCAGGTACTCCAGAGGGTGCTCTACGGTCACTAACCTCTGATTCTTCAGGGGAGACTGGTGCAGCCGAAGCATGCCCACGATCCTCAGAGCCCGATGGAGACCCCCTATTCCTCCTGGAATTTCTAGTCCCGGAGTTTCTAGACGGCATATTCCTAAGCCACAAAGCTGAGGTATTCCAGCCGAAATACACCAGTTACTGACAATAGTCTAGCATAAATGCTGCTATAAGAGACAGTTGGTGTCTACTAATGTGCCTTTCTAGGGGATGCCTGTATCAACCGCTTGCTGTATGCCTTTCTTTAAATGTTGCCAGCTCTGTCTCTATACTTCATAGCCAGCTCACCACACAAAATTGTGGTTTTTAACATGCTGGGACGCCCGCACATGCGCAGAAGCGCTGCGGCGCGCACAGAGCGTCATCCCCCAGGCTCCGCCCCCTTTCCCGGCTCACCTCTATATATAGAGGCGCGTGCACGCGCGCGGCCACGTGTGCCTTCGGCGCTAATTTCGAAAATGGAAACCAGGGACAAGAGCCAGGGCCCCTTTGCCGCAGGCCGGGGGATGGACGAGCATTGCAACATGGCAGAGGAAGCAGTTTCCCATAAGAGAACTCACCATCTGCCTGGACTTGCTCTGATGAGAAGAAACTAGTCCACATGACAAGAAACGTTCCACAGCGGCCTCTAGTGGACAAACACAGGTACCGCAGTCTAATATATATATATAAAAAAATATATATTTTTTTTTTTTTCTTGACCACCATTAAAAATTATTACATTTTTTTAGTAGTTACAGGCATGCACAGAATTTTGCGGGAATACCATTAGGTAACAGACAGAAAGACAAATTAGGCTTGGGGGTCCCCCAATAGAACCAAGTTCCTGGGGGCCCCCACTTACCTGTTCCCCGCCGCAGGACTTTGTTTGGTCCACAAAAGCCCAAACTTCACCTATCACGGCAGGCATTGTAATCAAACCTTCAGGGACCGGGTTCCCAAGGATTCCACTCCCCTGGACCTGTATAGCACCCTGCACAGAAAACATCTTGGTCGTGGGTATGACCAGAGCTCTGGATCCCAGGGTCCAGCTCTCCTAAGAGAAGCATTACAGGCAAAACCTTGCTCTTCTCTGCAAGGCCCGGGTACCGACCGTTTAGCTATGAAGCTTTTTTGGTCGGATCCGGAATAGCTTACTGAGGCCCAAAAGAACCTGTACGCAAGCTCAGTGAAAAACACATGTTTCTTCTTGGCCAACACCTTAGACACTGGCAAAAAACTGAGGTGCTCCCGGATGGGAGGGGCTTATATAGGGGAGGGTACTTCCGGTTTTGGAAGTTGCCAGTGCCAGCACCTGACGGTATCTATATAACCCATTAGTAATGACTATGTCGCTCTGTGTCCCGTGATGTACGAGAAAGAAATAAGAGCGTTAAAAGCCTTACAAAACAAAAAACGAATGCAGCCATCACAACAATTGATTGGTAAGCTGCAAAATATTACCATTTTGGGTTCAATACCGCTATAAGGCCCTGTTCCATCTGAGAACTCAGATCCATTAGGCCCCAAATAAGCCTGTCCCTTAAAGTGATTGTAAACGATCACCTTGTAAAACAACCCATTCAGTTTAAAAAAAAATTGTATATATATTAAAAAACAAAACAAACAAAAAAAAAACACCACATTATAAAATAGGATTTTTTGTACTCAACGTAAAATCCTTTTCTCTGTCGTCCATGGACGTACACAGCTCCATAAATCTTGACTGTTGGGTATGTTCCGTGTAGCGATACCCTCAGCTTAAGCGGGCCGCAAGGTTTAATTTGGGCCCTGAGTACAGCTCTCCAACCCACCGGCAATCGGCTCTACCCACTCTGGCACAGCTAGTCTAAAGGATACACACATATATCCTTATACTTTAAGAGAGAGATTCAAACATAGAACAGTAATAAAGGGATAACGGATTTTACTTCTTGTTATGCAAAGAAAACACACAGCAATGACAATATGATTTTCTAACTTGTATGCAGAGCCCTGCAATGACAGTCACATTACACCATAAGAATAAAAGGGGGGGGTAAAGGAACGCCACGTGGGGCGACCGTTAACTAGGTACCCTATGGTACAACAGCTAAATGTATACCTAACGGATCAGGCCTGATCCCTTACTCTAAAACTTAGTCCTGTAAGAATAATGGTTTCTTCACCGGCTTGCTGTAGAGGTGGTGCACATAAGAATAGTAAACACTTTGTAATCCAACAGGGAGAATCTGAACAACTGACCGTACTTCACTAGAGATCCTCTGGATCAGTCCTGCTGCGGATCTCCAGTGAGAGTCTTAAAGTGATGTGGTAGGCCTCGGCAGTCTATAGGCACAGTACTATAAACAGGTTATTGGATGAGCTTTCGCTCAGCTCACCCTCCGGACGCGACCCGTCCGGGACTTCCACCGGCTATGACGTCACTCGCAAACAGCGGTTGCTGCCATCGGGTCTCCCATCCAATCTAGGCTGCAGGCAGGAGATGTTGGATGTCAACCAGGCTCGCAAAGGGTGGAAGGCTCTTTGGTTCGCTGTAAGAAGTCCCCAGGCTTCAGGCCCTCACACAGCACAGCTCCGCACAGGTGGATCAGTCTCAGCCGCCCCGTGTCCAAAGAGAGCGAGTCAGGCCTCGCCCCTTCCTTATATCACTTCCCCCATGAGTCTCTGGGGCATAACCCAACACATCCGGTGAACAGTGGACCTCTGGGAACCGTAGTTCTTTCTCCTAATTAAAGGGGAAACACCCCGCTACATCCATCTATTAGGAGAGGACTAGGCAGAAACATGTTAAATATGCATACACGTGAGTTTAAACAGAGTTGAAACAGCCCCGCCCAGGGGGCGGTCCCTCTGAACATAACCCTCCACCCTGCAGCCAGGAGCCTCAGTTCGTAACAAGCAGTACAAACTAAAAAACAAAGGAGGGGTGGGAGCTGTGTCCGTCCATGGACGACAGAGAAAAGGATTTTACGGCGAGTACAAAAAAATAGGATTTTTATAACAGCTGACCTGTAAAATCCTTTTCTTGGAGTACATCACAGGACACAGAGCGACATAGTCATTACTATGTGGGTTATATAGATACCTTCAGGTGCTGGCACTGGCAACTTCCAAAACCGGAAGTACCCTCCCCTATATAAGCCCCTCCCATCTGCGAGTACCTCAGTTTTGTAGCAAAGCAATAAGTGTCCCCAAAAGAGGGGTGGGAGCTCTGTGTCCCGTGATGTACTCCAAGAAAAGGATTTTACAGGTAAGCTGTTATAAAAATCCTATTTTCTTTCTCGTACATCACGGGACACAGAGTGACATAGTCATTACTATGTGGGACGTCCCAAAGCAATGCCCAATGAGGGGGGGGGGGGATACACCATACATAATAAGCTGAGCGCTATCAGACATGAGGATCTTTTGCGGCCTGCAACACACTGCGCCCAAAGGCGACATCCTCCTGACTTCTAACGTCCACCTGGTAGAACCTAGTAAACGTGTGTACTGAAGACCATGTTGCGGCCTTACAGACCTGAGCCAGGGAGGCCTGGTGATGCACTGCCCATGAAGTTCCAACTGCTCTCGTGGAGTGCACCCTAACTTTGAACGGAGGCGGTCTCCTTCTCAAGCCATAGGCTTGCATTATGACCTGTCGAATCCACTTGGCTAAAGTAGATTTTGACGCTGCCTGACCCTTTCTGGGGCCTTCCGGCAGAATAAACAAAGTATCCGTTCTGCGAATCTGAGCAGTGGCTTTTAGATAAGCTTTAACTGCTCTTACTACATCCAAAGAATGCAATAACTTTTCCTCTACCGAGCTTGGTTTGGGGAAAAAAGAAGGAAGAACCACATCTTGGTTCAAATGAAACCTCGATACCACCTTAGGAAGAAAGGCTGGATGAGGACGTAACACTACTCTGTCCTTATGGATAACCAGATATGGCTCCCTACAGGACATAGCGGCTAATTCCGACACTCTTTTAGCCGAACAAATGGCTACTAGAAAAATCAATTTCCTGGTGAGAAGAACCAAGGAAATATGCTGTAATGGTTCAAATGGTTGTTTCTGTAGAACCGACAGAACCAGGTTTAGATCCCATGGACATATGGGAATATTAACCGGAGGATTAATACGCATCACTCCTTGTATAAAGGCTTTGACTAGTGAATGCGAAGCCAAGGGCCTTTGAAAAAATATTGACAAGGCCGAAATCTGACCCTTGATAGTACTCAAGGCAAGCTTCCTATCTACAGCCCACTGTAGGAAGTCCAGAATCCTACCTATTACGTACTTACGTGGATGCCATTTCTTGGCCTCACACCACGCGATGTACGCCTTCCAGATTCTATAGTAGATCTGCCTGGATACCGGCTTCCTGGCATTGATCATGGTAGATACCACAGGATTAGAGAGCCCTCTCTTTTTTAGAATGTGGGCTTCAATAGCCAGGCCGTCAAACCTAGGGCTGGTAAGGAAGGGTGGTATATCGGTCCTTGCGAAAGCAGGTCCGGACGATGTGGGAGAGTCTAAGGACTCCCCACTGACATTTTTACAATCTCCGCGTACCATGCTCTTCGGGGCCACGCTGGAGCCACCAGAATCACCGGTTTCTTTTCTACCCTGATTCTGCGGAGTAATCGAGGTAACAATTGTGGCGGTGGGAATGCATATATCAGCTTGAACTGATCCCAAGGGAACACTAGGGCATCCGAGCCGCAAGCTCGGGGTGAAGGGACCATTCCCCTGGGCATAATTGTTGGCGACTTAGAAAGTCCGCCTTCCAATTCTCCACTCCTGGAATAAATACTGCGGATATGGCTGGGACATATCTTTCTGCCCATTTCAGGATGTAATTTACTTCCCTCTGGGCTGCACGACTCCTGGTGCCACCCTGATGATTGATATATGCCACTGCTGTGGCATTGTCTGATTGAATTCTGACAGGGGACCCTTGGAGTTTGGATGTCCATGCTACTAGGGCATACCGGGCTGCTCGTATCTCTAAGAGATTGATGGGCAGGGCCTTTTCTGCATCCGACCATCTGCCCTGGAGAGACCATTGCTCCAGTACTGCTTCCCAGCCTATAAGGCTGGCATCTGTAGTGACCACCTTCCAAGAAATCGGACTGAAGGATTTCCCTT
Organism: Rana muscosa; assembly: GCA_029206835.1. Classification (NCBI taxonomy): domain Eukaryota; kingdom Metazoa; phylum Chordata; class Amphibia; order Anura; family Ranidae; genus Rana; species Rana muscosa. The sequence continues at coordinate 37,762,369 of JARGYO010000162.1, read as the reverse complement.
TTTCCAGATTCTGGAGAACCAACCACCAACGGAGGCTCTTGCGAACGGAAGGGGACAAGGACATTGGTAAGTCTAGGGCCTGAACTTTTTTGTTCCAGGCTGACAGTATGGCCCTTTGCAAATTCCTTGAATGGAATTGACCGTAGGGTACTGCTTCGAATGATGCCACCATTTTTCCCAGCAGCCTCATGCACAGGCGTATGGACGGCTGTCTTTTTGTACCCACTAGGTGGATCAAATCTCTCAAAGACAACACCTTTTCTCGAGGCAAGAATATTTTTCTCTGGCCTGAATCCAGCCTTAGCCCCAAGTATTCCAGACTTTTGACTGGTTTTAGGGCTGACTTGTCTCGGTTGATAATCCAACCGTGAGATTCCAGATACTTGATTGTCTTGTGAACGACCACTTCTAGTTTTTTCACTGAGTGGTCTATCAGCAACAAGTCGTCTAGATATGCCATTATCGTTACACCTTGTGTTCTTAGATTGGCCAATAATGGGGCCAGAATTTTTGTGAACACTTGTGGTGCTGTGGCCAGACCGAAGGGTAAGGCTCTGAACTGAAAATGGCGCCCTTCTACTGCAAAGCGTAGAAATTTTTGGTGGGCTGGAAAGATGGGAATGTGCAAATAAGCATCTTTGATGTCGATCGAGGCTAACCATTCCTCCCCTTGTAGGGCAGTGGCCACCGATCGGATCGACTCCATCCGGAAAGTCCTGATATGCAGGAATTTGTTTAGCCCTTTTAGATTTAATATGGGCCTCACGTCCCCGTTTGGCTTCGGGACTGTAAAGAGGTTTGAGTAAAACCCGAACCCCCATTCTTCCAGGGGAACCTCCATAATTACTCCTTGGAGCAATAGTTGTTCTAGTGCCAACAGGAGGGACTCTCTCTTCCGGGGGTCCCTTGGCACGTTTGACCTCATAAAATGGGAAGGAGGAGAGTCTTTTAACTCCAATCTGTATCCCAGACTTACTGCGGAGAGCACCCATCTGTCTCTGATCGTGTCCCGCCAGGTCTCTGCGAACAACTGGGGTCTTCCCCCACCCGATTGAGTGGGGGCAACCCTTCATGAATTTGACTTTGGGGGAGGTTTTGTACCTCTCCTGACCCAGGGTTTCTTATTACCCTGCGATTGTCCCTAATTTTTACCCCCGGGATTTGACCGAGGAGGCCGTCGGAACTGTTTCACAGCCGATGCCCCAGGGACTGGTGAAGCAGGCCTCTTAAAAGAGGGACCTCTAACTCTGTTTTTAACCGGCAAGAGTGTACTTTTACCGCTGGAAATTTTCTGGATATATTTATCCAGGTCTTCCCCGAATAAGCGTTCACCATGAAATGGGAAGCTAACCAGCAATTTTTTACAGGGAGCTTCAGCAGACCAGTTTTTGAGCCATAGAAGCCTGCGCATATGTACTACAGACAGCGTAAGGCGGGAGGCCTGATGGATTGAATCCTTTATGGCGTCAACCGCAAAGCATAAGGCTCTAGGTAGATCAGCTAGGGCAAGGGCCTGCTGATCTGGCAAGTCCTTTAAGACCTGTTTCAACTGATCCTTCACTGCTTGGCAGACCCCAATAGCTGCCACTGCTGGTTGTGTCACCAAGCTTGCTGTAGAAAAAGCAGATTTTAATAAGGACTCCAATTTTTTATCTATTGGGTCCTTGAACATTTGGACATTATCCACTGGACATGTCAGTGATTTATTCACACAAGAGATGGCTGCGTCCACTGTAGGGACCCTCCATTTTTTGATGAACTTATCCTCCATTGGATAGACCACCGGAAATCTCTTGGGGGGAGTAAATATTTTATCAGGATGTTCCCAATCCTGGTAAATGAGCCCTTCCAGTAAAGGGTTAAGTGGAAAGGAACAAACAGTCTGGGGAGCTTTTAGCGACCCCAGCGAGGAGACAGTAGTGGTTGATGGTTCCGCAAGGTGCATTTTAAATGCTGATCGGACCATGTTAGTCAGAGACTGAACCCATAATCTTTCAGCTTGAGATGCTGAGAAAGGTTCCTCCACTGTTGATTCCTCTATAACAGAATCAACCTCAACCTGATCCCCTTCAGGCAGGTCGATCCCTGTATGGGACTGTTGCTCCGCTAACAGGCACTCTGAAGGAGGAGACGGAGATCGGGTGTGCCTTCCCTGTGACAGGGAGGCAGCGATCAATGTTGACAATCTTTCTTCTAATCCTCCCAGAGCTGAGGAAAAAACCTCCTCTGTTACATACACAGGAGCAGGTGAACTGAGGACAGCCACAGTACCAGGTACTCCTGCGGGGTCTCTACGGTCACTAACCTCTGAATTTTCAGGGGAGACTGGTGCAGCAGAAGCATGCCCAAGATCCTCAGAGCCCGATGGAGACTCCCTTCGCTTCCTGGAAGATTTAGTTCCGGAGCTTCTGGACGGCATATTCCTAAGCCCAAAGCTGAGGTATTCCAGCCGTAATACACCACTTTTACTGATAATAGTCTAGCACAATTTGGCTGCTATATAACAGTTGGTGTCTACTAAAGTGCCTTTCTAGGGGATGCCTGCATCAACCGCCTCTGTGTGCCTTATTTCTGTTGCTAGCTCTGTCTGTGCACTTCAATAGCCAGCTGTGATTGTGCTTTTAAACACGCTGGACGCCCGCACATGTGCAGTAGCGCTGCGGCGCACACCGAGCGTCATCCACCAGCTCCGCCCCTTTCTCCAGATCGCCTCTATATATAGAGGCGCGGGCACGTGCGCCTTCGGCGCTCTTTTTTGAAAAAATAAGGAGCTAGATGGGAGCCAGGGTCCCTGCCGCAGGGCCCGGGGATGGATGAGCGCAGCAACAGGGCAGAGGAGACAGCTTCCCAGCAGAGAACTTACCAACTGCCTGGATTTGACTTTGGAAGAAAAAAATCCACATTACAAGAAAAAAGAACCATAGCGGCCTCTAGTGTTTAACACAGGTACCGCGGTCTTACCATTTTTTTTTTTTCTTGTCTACTATTAAAATTATTTACATTTTCTTAGTAGTAACAGGCATGCACAGATATTAGCGGGAATACCTTAGGTAACAGGCAGAAAGACAAATTAGGCTTGGGGGTCCCCCAATAGAACCAAGTTCCTGAGGGCCCCCACTTACCTTTTCCTCGCCGCAGGACTCTGTTTGGTCCACAGAAGCCCAAACTTCACCGAACACGGCAGGCATTGTAATTAAACCTTCAGGGACCGGGTTCCCAAGGATTCCACTCCCCTGGACCTGTATAGCACCCTGCACAGAAAACATCTTGGTCGTGGGTATGACCAGAGCTCTGGATCCCAGGGTTCAGCCCTCCTAAGAGAGGCATTACAGGCAAAACCTTGCTCTTCTCTTGCAAGGCCCGGGTACCGACCGTTTAGCTATGAAGCTTTTTTGGTCGGATCCGGAATAGCTTACTGAGGCCCAAAAGAACCTGTACGCAAGCTCAGTGAAAAACACATGTTACTTCTTGGCCAACACCTTAGACACTGGCAAAAAACTGAGGTACTCCCAGATGGGAGGGGCTTATATAGGGGAGGGTACTTCCGGTTTTGGAAGTTGCCAGTGCCAGCACCTGAAGGTATCTATATAACCCACATAGTAATGACTATGTCGCTCTGTGTCCTGTGATGTACGAGAAAGAAATCTTATTTTCTCTTTTCGTCCATGGACGTACACAGCTCCATAAATCTTGACTGTTGGGACGTCCCAAAGCAGTGTCAAAAAACGAGGGTTGAGGACAGCAATCAAAGAAAAAACAGTTTCACCCCCAAACAGAGCTCCCTTAACGGAGGAGTTGCAACCTCAAACAGCCACCTGCAAAACTTTGTGACCGAAGCTAGGATCCGAAGATGCAGTCACATCAACCTTGTAAAACTTTTAAAAAAAGTGTGCACGGACAACCAGGTCGCCGCCTTACACACTTGTGAGACAGCCGCTTGATGTCGGAAAGCCCAAGGCACCAATAGCCCTGGTCGAATGCGCCGTAACGGGAAAAGGAGGCACCCGCCCTTTAAGGGCATAGGCCTGAATGACAATCTGCCTGATCCACCGAGAAATGGTGGCCGATGAGACCGCCAGGCCCTTCTGCGGACCAGACACCGACACAAACAGTGAGTTAGACCTCCGAAACGAAGCCATGACAGACAGATACACTCGCAGGGCACGTACCACGTCCAAGGAATGTAGCGCAACCTCCTTGGCATGCGATGACCGAGGACACAAGGATGGAATCACAACGTCCTCATTCAGGTGAAAGGCCGAAACCACCTTTGGAAGGCAGGAAGGCCGCGGGCGTAGCACCGCTTTATCCTCATGTAGGACCAAATATGGGGACTTGCAAGACAAGGCCGCCAATTCAGAAACCCTCCTGACAGATGTGTGATGGCAACCAGGAAGGCCACCTTCTGAGAGAGTGTCAAAAGGGAAATCTCCCCAATGTCCTCAAAGGGAGGTTTCTGAAGTGCCGAGAGCACCAGATTCAAATCCCACGGAGGTAGTGGAGGTCGCACCGGAGAAGCCACATGTCGGACCCCCTGCACAAACGTACTTACTAGCGCATGAGACACCAGGGGTCGCTGAAAGAAAACAGCCAAGGCTGAAATCTGCCCCTTAATGGTGCTTAAGGCCAGTTTCTGATCCACACCGCGCTGCAAAAACAGCAGGATCCTGGAAACCGAATAAGTCCCTGGACGCCATTCCATCTCCTCGCACATAGAAATATAGGCCCTCCATGTGCGATGATGGATCTTCCTAGAAGGAGATTTCCGTGCCCTCAACATAGTTGAAATGACCGAATCCGATAGGCCTCGGTCCCTCAACACCTGGCTTTCAATAGCCATGCCGTTAAACCGTTGAGCTATGAGTAAGCATCATACCCTGATGTTTAACGCGTTAGCCGTCACCCTGCATGTCCCTTCACCTTTGATTGCCTTTGGATGGATTTTGTTTATTTATTTCGTTTTTGATTTTTTTGGCATTTTAATTTTCTTCATTAATAAAGCGTTTAACCAGAGTGCGGCAGTCCAGATAACTTCTTCTCCTCAAACAGTTAAAGCCAGCGACTTTAAAGCAGGATGAAGAATGGGACCCTGCGATAGAAGGTCCTCCCTCAGTGGTAGCCACATCCGCCACCAGCCGCACAAGGTCGGTGTACCAGGGACGCCTGGGCCAATCTGGGGCGATTAGAATCACTGGAATTCCTTCGAACTCTACCCTGCGGAGTAGACGGGGGAGCAACTTCAGTGGGGGAAAGGCATAAATTAGCCGATACCGACCCCACAGAGCCTCTGACGCGTCTGCCCAGGGATCTCTGGACCTGGCCACGAAACTCGACACCTTGCGATCAAGTCGAGAGGCCAGGAGATCCACGTCCGGTGTGCCCCATCTCCGGCAAAGGAGGTGAAAAACCTCCGGATGTAACGACCATTCCCCGTGGTCCAGCATCTGGCGACTCAGATAGTCCGCCTGCCAGTTTTCCACGCCTGGAATGTAAACAGCCGATAGGGCTGGCACGCTCCTTTCCACCCACCGCAGGATGTGAGCGACTTCCGACGCTGCAGCTGCACTTCTTGTTCCTCCTTGATGGTTGACGTATGCCACCGCCGTGGCGTTGTCTGACTGGATCCTGACCGGACGCCCCTGCAGCCTCTGAGACCACTTGGAGAGGCACAGCCTGATCGCCCGGAGTTCCAGAACATTGATCTACAGTTGGGATTCGGTCGGGGACCAGCGGCCCTAGGCCGCTTGAACCCCCCAGACTCCCCCCCAACCGGTCAGGCTGGCGTCTGTCGTGATCACCGTCCAAAGAAAAGGGAGGAAGGACTTCCCGGAGCGAAAAGCCGGGGATCTCAGCCACCAACTCAGAGATGACCTGACAAGTTGACTTAACTGAATCTGCTGATCCAGAGACAACGGAGATTTGTTCCATTTGGAAAGAATCTCCTTCTGCAAGGCCCGAGTGTGGAATTGGGCATACGGTACTGCCTTGAAGGAGGCCACCATGAGACCCAAAACTCGCATGCAGAAACGGAGAGACGACCATTTGCGGGATGTCAACGACCTGACTGCCGCCTGGAGTGTCTGCAACTTCTCTGAGGGAAGAAAGACTCTGGCCTCCGAGGAGTCCAGAATCAGCCCCAGGTACTCTAGGCGCTGGGTCGGTACTAACACCGACTTCTGGAGGTTCAGTATCTATCTGAACTCCCGAAGGGTCTGACTGACTATAGACACGTCATCCTCTAATTCTGAGCTTAAAACAGCTCTCAGAAGGAGGTCGTCCAGGTAGCCTACGATAGCAATGAAGCGCTGTCTCAGCAAAGCTAGAATCGGGGCGAGCATCTTGGTGAAAACTCTTGCTGCCGATGCTAGGCCAAAGGGAAGAGCCACAAACTGATAGTGGTCTTCGCCGATCGCAAAGCGCAGGTACCTCTGATGCTTGACGCAGATGGGGACATGCAATTATGCCTCCTTGATATCCAAGGATGCCATAAAATCCCCCAGATGGAGCGCAGCCACAACCGAACGAATCGATTCCATCCGCAACCATTGGACCTTTACAAATGCATTGAGGGCCTCGAGTTCCAGTACAGGACTAACACCGTCCGTCTTTGGGACCACAAACAGATTTGAGTAAAAACCCTGAAACCTGTCCTGTGGTGGTACGGGTATGATCACCCCGCACCCCAACAAGTCTCGGACCACCCCCCTGGAGGGCAGCTCGGCGTGCCAGAAGAAGGGGCAGATTTGAGGGAAAAAATCTGTTTGGTGGACAAGAAAGGAACTCTATCTTGTACCCCGAGGCGACCACCTCGCAGACCCACTGGTCGGAGATCAGGGAGGTCCACTGAGCTGCAAACCCGCAAAGCCGTCCCCCCACCCCGGAGTCGGGCGGGGGCAAAACTTCATGCGGTAGCAGGCTTGCTTGCTGGCTTGGTGGGCTTATGCACCCAGGGACGCTTCTGTCCCCCAGCTGAACCTTTGTCCGCATGGGAGGGTCTGCCGGAAGGTCCTGACTGACGAAAATACCGCTTCTGTGTGGGAAAGGAGGGCCCTGGCTTACGGCGCGGCTCCTTCCCTTTAGTGGACTGAGGGAGAAGCGTGCTCTTACCTCCAGTGACATCCTTAATGATGTTGTCCAGTGAGGCACCAAAAAGCCTCCCACCCTTTAAAGACAAGTCTGCCAGGGTTTTCTTAGAAACTTGGTCAGCGGACCAGCATTTCAGCCATAGTAGGCGGCGCAAAACCACCGCAGACGCTGAGGCCCTGGGGATCAAAGGCGTCCAGGGTTGCATCACAGATGTACACAAGCCCTTGTACCAACTGTTCGGCCAGTAATATGCATTCTGGCGGGAGCTGATTTGCCTCCACAGTCTGGTGCAAAATCTTTGCCCATTCCGTAAGTGTCTGGGACACTAAGGTACCCGCCAAAATAGGCCGCAATGCTGACCCCAGCATGGCAAACAGAGCGGGTCACCGCTTCGGACCTCCTATCAGCAGGGTCCTTAAAGGCAGGGGTCCCTTCCACCGGTATAATGGTTACATTATTCAACCGAGAAACCAGGGGATCAACAACCGGAGAAGAAGCCCATTTTTTCAAAAGGCTTTCCTCAAACGGATAACGGACCGCCATACGCTAAGGGACCGCAAAGGGCCCGTGTGGCCGTTCCCATTCCTTATCTATGAACTTGTCAAAAAATTCAACATAAGGAAAAACCTTAGTGGGTCGGTTTGTGCGACCCAAAAGGGACAGACCCTGCTGTGGAAGTCCCAGCTGTATCTTCCAGCTTGAGAGTGTCCCTCACAGCATTGATAAGTGCACTTACAAGTGCCCTGTCTTGAGCTGACCCGGACGAGGGGTCCTCCTCCCAGGGAAGGTCCTGGTCCGCATCATCTGACCCATCAGAACAGGGGTCCTGAGCCGCAGCCAGAGTCAGAACATTCCCCAGGTGATGGCATGGGAAGGGAGTGCCTAGTAGAGGTGCGCATCTTCACTGGCCTCTCGATTCGATTACGATTATCATGCTACAGGAGATGGTCGGTGACTGCGGACATGCTACAGGAGATGGTCGGTGACTGCGGACATACTACAGGAGATGGTCAGTGACTGCGGACATGCTACAGGAGATGGTCGGTGACTGCGGACATGCTACAGGAGATGGTCGGTGACTGCGGACATGCTACAGGAGATGGTCGGTGACTGCGGACATGCTACAGGAGATGGTCGGTGACTGCGGACATGCTACAGGGGATGGTCGGTGACTGCGGACATGCTACAGGAGATGGTCGGTGACTGCGGACATGCTACAGGAGATCAGTAGGTAAGTATAATATCCGTTTTACTTTAAAGAAAAAATAATACTTATTTATGATACTTCTTAAAATGTGGCACTTTAATGAACTTTATTCACAGTACACTAAAAATATGTAAGCTGCATTTAATTGTACTGTAACTCTTCTTTACCCTATTCTAATCCCTAACCTAATTCCTAATTCCAAACTAACCTTTTCTGCAGTAGTGAGAACTTTCCTGTTGTGCCGAGAATGGTTCCCCCCGCTGGATTCTGTTCCCCTGGCTCTCGGCTACTATCGGAACTCCGCCCCCCCAGCCCTGTACATTGCCGCTCCCTCCTCCTACGAATGCTAATGCTCCTAATACCGCCCCGCCCCGCCTCTCCAGCCCTCTGCTCATTAGCATTCGTTAAACAGTAGGCGTAAGCAGAGGGCTGGAGAGGCGGGGCGTTATTAGGAGCATTAGCATTCGTAGGAGGAGGGAGCGGCAATGTACAGGGCTGGGGGGGCGAAGTTCCGATAGGAGCCGAGAGCCAGGGGAACAGAATCCGGCGGGGGAACAGTGTGTGTATATGACGCGCTCATGTGACTGCCCTCTCTCCTCTCTGCTTTCACGTCTCTCCTGACGCCAGGAGAGACGTGAGAGCAGAGAGGCGGGCCGGGCAGTCACATGAGCGTGTCATAGGAAAAAAATAACAAATGAGGTAACGGCTCTCCCGGGAAGTTAGGGGCGGTGCTAAACATCGTGGATAATCGATTATTAGGTTTCCCTGCATCGGTGCCGCATCTGGGACGCCCGAATCACGATGCACCTGTGCAACCATTAAATTCCGCACCCCTAGTGCCTAGTACCCCTTTTACGCCCGCACGCCGATTCCACCCTAGCAACAAATGACTCTAGGACTGCCGACAAAGCGTCCTGGGGAATAGCAGGTGCAGTGGCACCGGTTGCTGCCTCTGGAACGTCTGGGGAAACATCAGCTCCTGACTCCATAACTGCCCACTGACCACCCTTAGGGACCCAGTCAAGATACTGACAATTAAAATCTACCCAGGGGACTCACCGCCGAGCCAGGGACCGCTCAGCGCCGCTGCCCGTTTTGCATCCGCACACCGCGTGTGCGTGAGGAAATGTGTGAGGTGAATCGCGCCGTCCACGCGGTTCAGGAAGCCAGTCGCCACTAGAGGCCAAAACCCACTCCAAAATGGCCGCCGAGTGCTCAAAGAAAGCGTGCGGACCACAAAAAATGTCCGCCCGCAATCACTCCGGCGCGGCCATGGCAAAATGGCCGTCAATGGGTAAACCAATACAATGCACAGGCCCCAAACGAATGGAGCCAGTGCTACAAAAAATGGCGTCCAGCAAGCGAGGTGGACGAGAAGGCCAGGCACGGAGGCTTCACACAAATTACACCCATTAATAATTACACCCCCCCCACACAGAGAGCGGACCTGGACACCCCCCACAACCCCCCTCCGGGACCCGGAGCCCAGCCAAGGTATTTCCCGGTCGCAGCAAGCCCCGCAATGGGGAGGAGGAAAAAAGGGGGTGACAGAGGGAGAGGGCCATAGAACCCTAGCGACCCCCGTAGGAATGCCCAGCCGTTACATCCCACCAAAGCAGACGGAACCGTACTTACCCGTCCTGCGAGGACATGCTGGTGCATTCCTGACATACCTACAACCGAGCAGTACGGAGTAGCTGTCGGCCCGGTCCACTGTGACTGAGACAGCAAGCCGCATGGTCATATGTGAACCCTGGAGCATAAAGCTCACCGGCCACCCCTGGAGTCATGGGGTATGTCGTGACAGACCCGACGCCTGTTTGCAAGGGACTGTAACACGCTCAATGGCCGGACTGGGGGGACTACATGGATCTATAATATCCTGCCTGTCATGCCCAGTCGGCAGTTGATAAAATAAAAGTAAAAATCTCTTCAGGATACTGGGCCCAAAGGGAGCCACATCCTTCTCCTCTGCTAAGCAGAAAAAAACTGAGGCTCCTGGCTGCAGGGTGGAGGGTTATGTTCAGAGGGACCGCCCCCTGTCAGTCAAGATTTATGGAGCTGTGTCCGTCTATGGACGAAAAGAGAAATAGATTTTTCTATAAATGATCACATTCCCTTTGTTCTCAGCTGCATAAGAAAAAAAAAAAAAAAAATACAAAGCAGCTCTCTATCAGTTCATCCAGAAAGTACATGTAAAAACATGAGTTGAATAAAAAACAGTTTACGTTTGCTATATTTGATCATTTGTATGACTATCAGCCATTACCTTGATTGAGATTAGTATGTAAATGTTTTACTGCTATACCTGATTGTTAGATATCAAAACCAGCTGCCTTTAATTTTTCTGTTATTTGTATGAAAATTTGAATAAAAATTCTTTAGCCCAGGTTCACACTGGGGCTGCGGGAGTGAGCCGTGCGAGTTCAGCTGAACTCGCACGGCTCACTCCTGCCTGTCAGTCCCGATTTCAGCTCGATTTCAGAGACATCCGACACAGATGTCAATGTAAATCGCGGCTGAAATCGCAAAAACTAGTACAAAAACTACTTTTTGTAATCGTTGCAGCGCCGCAGATGCGGCGTCGCACCGATTAGGACGGTGCCATTGGCCGCAATTTGCGGCAAATTTCGCCGATTTGACATGTCAAATCGCACCAGTGTGAACCAGGGCTTAATGATAAAAAAAAAAAAGTGTTTATTGTATTGTGAGCTGGATAAACAAAAACTGCAAGAGACTATAAAAGCTTCAAATGCTCAATGCACAGTCATGCAGATGTGTGATCATGATAACGTTAAGGCCTTATGCCCACAGAGGTTTTAAAAAACGGTCTGTAAAGCTAGTACAGACGCTAGGAAAAAAGCGGCGTTTTTTCCGCGATTTTTTCCGCATTTTGCATTGAATTCAATGCAAGTTTCCCCGCGCTAGCTTTCAGACGCGTTTTTCTTTCTCTATTCCAAATCAATGGTTCCCTATGGGAGGCCATTGATTTGAATAGAGGTCGCACCAGAAGTCGGATCAAGATGATCTGACTTGCGGGGTGATTCGTCTGCGGAGAATCTAGAAGGGGAACCCCGCGAAAATGTAAAAAAAAATTTGCGTGAGGTCCCCCCAGGGCGATACCAGACCCTTCGCTCTGGTATGGATCTTGAGAGGAAGCCCCCACACCAAAAAAATAAATGGCGTGGGAGTTCCCCCAGGATCCATACCAGACCCTTACCCGAGCACGCAGCCCGGCAGGTCAGGAAAGGGGGGCGAGCGAGACCATACCAAGCCACATACCCATAGGGGGGTTTGGTGCTTTGGGGCAGGGGGGCACTGCGCCCCCCCCCCCACCCCAAAGCACCTTGTCCCCATGTTGATGAGGACAAGGGCCTCTTCCCGACAACCCTGGCCGTTGGTTGTCGGGGTCTGCGGGCTAGGGGCTTATCGGAATCTGGAAGCCCCCTTTAATAAGGGGGCCCCCAGATCCCGGCCCTCCACCCTATGTGAATGAGTGGGGGAAAAAATTGTCAATAAAATAACACACTAGACAGGTTTTTAAAGTAATTTATTAGGCCGCTCCGGGGGTCTTCTTCCGACTTCGGGGGTCTCTTCCGACTTCTTCGCTCTCTTCTTCCGCCGGGCTCCTCTGCTATCTTCTGCTCTTTTGCCAGTGTTGGCCCGGTCTTCTCCGCCGTCTTCTTCCCTCTTCTCTAATTCGATGTTGATGCAACGCTCTCCCCTGCTGTAATGCCGTGTGCGCAACGATTTATATAGGCATGGGGTGTGGTCACCGGGTGATGTCACCCGGTGACCCCGCCCCTTATTGTGTCACAGTCCCATCATGCCCCGGGACTGTGACGCAATAAGGGGTGGGGTCACCGGGTGACATCACCCGGTGACCACGCCCCATGCCTATATAAGTCGTTGCGCACCGCGCACACGGCATTACTGCGGGGGAGAGCGTTTTGTCAACATCGAAGAAAAGGGAAAAAGACGGTGGAGAAGACCGGGCCAACGCTAGCAAAAGAGCGGCAAAAGAGCAGAAGATAGCGGAGGAACACGGCAGAAGAACCGGAGAGCGGGAGAAGAGAGCGAAGAAGTCAGAAGAGATCCCCGAAGTCGGAAGAAGACCCCCGGAGCTGCCTAATAAATTAGTTGAGGAGTCCGGTAGAAGAACCGGAGAGCGGCAGAAGAACCGGAGAGCGGGAGAAGAACTGGAGAGTGGGAGAAGAGAACGGAGAAGTCGGAAGACCCCCAGACCTGCCTAATAAATTACTTTAAAAACATGTCTAGTGTGTTTTTTTTATTGACACTTTTTTCCCCCAGGTGAATAGGTAGGGGTACGATGTACCCCATACTCATTCACATAGGGTGGGAGGGCCGGGATCTGGGGGCCCCCTTATTAAAGGGGGCTCCCAGATTCTGATAAGTCCCTCACCCGCAGACCCCGACAACCAACGGCCAGGGTTGTCGGGAAGAGGACCTTGTTATCAACATGGGGACAAGTTGCTTTGGGGTGGGGGGGCCCAGTGCCCCCCCTGCCCCAAAGCACCAACACCGGCATGTGGCTTGATATGGTCTAGGAGGGGGCGCTTTCCTGACCTGCGGGGCTGCGTGCTCGGATAAGGGTCTGGTATGGATCCTGGGGGTAACCCCCACGCCATTTTTTTTTGGTGTGGGGGTTCCCTTCAAGATCCATACCAGATCGAAGGGTCTGGTATCGTCCTGGGGGGGGGGGACTTCATGCAATTTGTTTTTTAAATTTTCGCGGGGTTCCCCTTCAAGATTCTCCTCACACGAGTCGCCCCGCAAGTCGGATCCATCTTGATCCGACTTCTGGTGCGACCTCTATTCAAATCAATGGGCTCCCATAGGGAACCATTGATTTGGAATAGAGAAAAACGCCGGACGAGGCTTAACACAGCGTTAAGCCTCGTTAAATCCCGTTTAACACCCTTTTTGCCAGCGTCTGACGTCTTTAAAGCTTTAACACTGGAGCTTCAGAACGCACTGGTCCTGGTTTTTTTTTTGCAGCTTAAAAACGGCTATGCCATTTACAGCTCAAAAATGTCATGGTGGGCATGAGGCCATAGGCTAACAGAGAGACGTTTTTAAGCTGCAAAAAACACTCATAAAAGTGGCTGTAAAAACATCCGTGGGCATGAGGACAAACCAACGATAGCACTGGTGACATCGGGGTGGAAAGGGGTTAATGTCATCTGAAGGCTTTCTGGTCAACCATGGTAAGGGGTGCCTTTAGCCATGTGGAAATGGATGGAGACTACAGTCCACTCCCTGCAGACTCTTGGTCACACTGTACCTGCGTCCAGGAGAATGGGACTACGTGATGCAGGGGAACAGTGTGCCAACCGCTGTGGTGTCTGGAGTTGGTGGCCAGGAGAAAACAAACTGGGCTGCGGGCAGGCTGCAGGCGGTGAAGTTTAGCAGCTGCCGTGAGATGGTGCAGACCGGGAGAGCCAAGGAGAGCCAAGCAGAGCCAAGGGAGCCGGGCGCGCTGGGTGACGTCAGCCTTCTGCCGGAGGCAAAAGGAACCAGGAAGCCCATGATGCACAGTGGATCACAAGCTGCTGGGATGCCGTGACATGTTTTTGCGTGCCTGCGCTTTATAAAAAAAAAACAAAAAAAAAACATTATAAATACCTTTTTCTATAAATGATCACATTCCCTGTGTTCTCAGCTGCATAAGAGCTGGGGGAAGGAAAAGCAGCAGCACACTGATCTACCCAGTGAATGTCTGTGCAGCGGGGGCTTGTCAGGACAAGTCTGATTATTTGAGAGAATACGGAGTTCCCAGCATAGCTAGAGAACTGACCACGGTGTACTGTCCTGCTCAGCTTTTAATAGGAAAGCGAAGAAACTGGCAGGAACACCAGGGATTTCACACAAAGGAAGTAATGTAAACAGGAGACTTTCTCATACAAGTACATGGTACAGCAGGCACGTATCAGGAATATGAAGTGTTGGAGTAACAAACGCTTTAACCGGGTCCTGTTGCCCATGTGAGATACCAAGGGTAAGTTTAAAACTGCCTGCAACACTGATCCAAAGTATGAGTATTGTAATAACAAAATCATATTTCGATCAGTTGAGACTTTAAAGGAAGGTGCCCCTTCCACTGGAATGACCGTCACCTTGTTAAACCTAGAAACAGGTGGGTCCAAAGCTGGTGGGGTAGCCCTTTTTGACAAGGTCCTCTTTGTATGGATATCATACTAAAAACAATTTTGGCAAGGTAAATGCCTTGCTCAATCACTTCCATTCCTTATAAATGAAATAATCAAAAAAGGAACAATAGAGAAAAACCTAGGTTCCCCTTTCTGCTTATGTGAGTAGAAGGCAACTAAAGACACTGCGAAAAGTATTAGAAAGCTTGGACAGCCGCACTCCAAAAAACTGGTTCTTTTATTTAAAACAAAATCACAAAGTACATGCCACAGCAAAAAAAAAAAACAACAGCAGGTATGAGCTGACGCGTTTCACACTGCAATTCAGTGCTTATTCATAGCTATGAATTTTTTTTGAGTTTTTTTTTTGCTGTGGCATGTACTTTCTGATTTTGTTTTAAATAAAAGAGCCAGTTTTTTGGAGTGCGGCTGTCCAAGCTTTCTTCTACTTTTCGCATTCTCATATGCATTGCCTGCACCCACGGCTTTGGATCCTGTGAAAGGCTCATCAGTCACATGTGAGCGGTAACCTCCCAACTAAAGACACTGGCGCTGCCATAATCTACCACTCGTATCACTTAGCAAACCTGGCAAATTAAGGCGGAAACAATCTTCTTCTACCAAAGAAGGAATGCAGCTGACACTCTACCTCTTCTCTCAAGGATCTTAGTGAACCTGAGTCCCACGTGTTCAGGCAGGGAAATCAAGAACCTCTTGGTGACCGAGCTGGGGTTTTGGTTGGTATATGGTAAAAATCTCTCCATGGCAAAGTAAAAGGATTCCAGGGTAAGCAATGAGAACAGAGCACCTGAGACCTATGCGAGTCAACCTGCAAAGAATTGCAACCATGAGCAATGGCTCGTGGATGCAATGCCAGGCACCTGCAGACTTTTCCTCCAGCTCCCTGTCTGTACCAAGGGGTATGGACTTTCAGTTGAAGAGCTGGAGGAAGTGCCAATGGAGTGTGGTGATCACCATAGTCATGTTTCATTGAGAACTACAAGTCTGTCTGCCATGGTGGCAGATAGAACTTTTATTTCTTTCATTCCCAATTATACCATGCTACACCCTAAATACAGCTGCAACATGTAATATGGTGCAAAAGGTGAAGTGAAACTTTAATTCTTAGAATTGTGTTATGCTCCACCTCTAGGGGATTGAACACTGGTAAATAGCTAAACACTGCCCAGCATACTCCCATCATTGCCTTAGCTTTGTCAGCAAAAAAAAGAAGAAAAAAAAAGGGAGGGACCTACGTCCTGTGCTAAAAGGAATTTTAAAGGCAAGTCAAAAATCCCATTTTCTTAATTGTATATCACAGGGTACAGGAGAGTTAATTCCTAAGAATTAACTACTGAGATGCCCACCTCTCATAGGATTGCTTTTGGACAACAGCAAAGAATGGCTAACAGGCCAAACAGTAGTAATCCTCTTTACATAGAGAACAACTGAAAGGGCCACCTGTAGGACTTTATGGTTGAAGCTAACATCCATCCGGCTAAAAATGTAGTCAATGTATGAGCGGAGGACCAGGTGGCCACTTTACAGGCCTGGGAAACTAAAGCTGATCCTGAAAAGCACCAACACCTACGATAGTGTGGGCCTTCACAGGAAAGGGATGAACCCTACCTTTCAGGTCATAAGCCTGAGTACTGATTTGCATAATCCACCTAGAAATTGTGGATTTAGAGACAGCCTGTCGCTTCTGGGAACATTCAGGCAACAAACACAGGGTGTCAAAGCCTCGACTGCAAGGCAGACTTGCACGGCCCTAACCATATCCAAGCAGCAATAAGCAAAATTCTTAGGATGTTTTGTAACTGGAGGAAAGGAAGGCAAAACTGTCCTGGAAATACTAGACAACCTTCGGCAGAAAGGAATTATGTGGTCTGAATACAACTCTGTCCTTGTGAAGTACAAGAAAAGGCTACTTAAGTGACGAAGCTGCAGGCTCAGATACCCTCTTAATCTAGGCGATTGCCAAGGCAATCTTGCGTGATAAGAGAGAAGTATCCCAAATGGGTTCAAATAATGGCCTCTGATCAAGGAGTTAAAGACGGAATAATAAAGAGCACTGCCAAGGCAGAAACCTTACCTTCTGAAAGGATATCTACATCTGACGCCCCCCCAGCAAAGACAAAGTTGGTGAAAAACCTCCGGGTGGAGGGACCACGCTGCAGGATCCAGTCCTAATGGCTTAGATGTCCAGTTTTTGCCAATTTTTTTTGCCAGAAAAGTGTACAAAAATATAGTGCATGGCCTCTGCTACTGCTGTGATTAAGGAAATTAATCAAAACAGAATTTAGGAGCTTGGTGAGATAGATTTTTACTCCTCAGGGGCTACGCCAAAACTAAATATCTCTGGCAGCTGTGAGGATAGGACACTATATAGATATGCTATGCCATATCTTTAAACAAGAATGATATAAGCAAAAATGCCATATAAAACATGTTTGTTCATTTGCCAGATGAGAAGAATTTTGATTACCTGTAAATTCCTTATCACTGAGTATAGTACAGGACACAGGCTGGATATTCACAGACCCTGGGTTATAGGCTGCTACCAGGTGACTGGACAATGGCAAAGCTTTGCTGGGCATGCCCCCCTGAGAATATGCCTATCACTCTTTCCCACTCAGTGAGAGCTCAGTATTTTAGGAAGCAAAGTAGAGTAACAAAAAACAGAGGGAAGTGTGACATGTCCTGTACTGTACTGTACCTTACTCCAAGATATAAAATTTACCAGCAAGTCAAAATTCTTCTTAATTGTACAGTACAGGACACAAGTTGGATATTCATAGACCCCGAGACATACCCAAGCAATGAATAAGAATGGTGGGCAACAATGAGGCATAAAGAACTGTGCCAACAATAATAAGGGTTAATAGACCCAAGCAGTGCATTTGCAAGAACCTTGCGGCTGAAAGCTGCAGCCACAGAAGTTTAGAAGTTCACCTGTTAAAACTTGGAAACGGTATCAACTGAAGACCTGGGTAACATAGGCTTGATGTAGGAATGCCCAGGAAAAGTCTGCTGATCTGGTGGAGTGAGCATTTAAGAATGCTGGAGGTGTATTATCCTTTAGAGCAGGGGTCTCCAAACTTTTCAACACAAGGGCCACATTGTAATTTTTACAAGTATTCGGGGGCTGCACGTCTGTGTCCCCATCAGAGTCTCCCCAATATCAGTGTCCCCCATCAGAGTCTCCCCATTATATCAGTGCCCCAGCAGAGTCTACCCACCATCAGTGTCCCCAGCATAGATTTTCCCATTATCAGTGTCCCCATTATCAGTGTCCCCAGCATAGATGTCCCCATTATCAGTGTCCCCAGCATAGATGTCCCCATTATCAGTGTCCCCAGCATAGATGTCCCCATTATCAGTGTCCCCAGCATAGATGTCCCCATTATCAGTGTCCCCAGCATAGATGTCCCCAGCAGAGTCTCCTGTACATGTATGTGTGAAGATGTATGCCCATTTGACGCTTGCCTGCACAACCCGACTTCTTCACTGTAGGAGCCGACTTTAGCTCTCCTGCACCTCCCGACTCCCGCCCACTGCTACACACGCAGGCTGTAAGGCGGAAGGATTCCTAATGTAAACAGTGGGCGGGAAGCCTGGAGGTGCCACACTGATGACGTCACCTCCTAGCAGCCAATCCTCAGCTCAGCACAGCAGCCAATCCTCTGGCAGCACTGGAGGGTGTGCAGGGAGCGGCTTTTTGTCCTGGACCTGCCAGACATACACTGCGGTTAACAGCAGCTCAGGGGCGTACCTAGAGCATTTGGCACCTGGGGTGGATCCAATATCTGGCACCCCCCCCACGTTAAAATGTAAAAACAACCCACGTGCCCCCTGCATACCTCTGCATCCTTCAATACAGCACCCTGCCACCCTTTACGTTACGCAGCACCTCTGGACCCCTTTACATTACACAACACCCTGCACCTCTGGTCCCCTTTACATTACACAGCCCTCTGGACCCCTTTACATTACACAGCACCCTGCACCTTTGCACCCCTTTACATTACATAGCCCCTTGCACCCCTTTACATTACACAGTGTAAGATTATTGGGGGTCTTTATTGATCTTCATTACATTTCAGCTTCCATAAGTTTTAGCAATACCAAGTCAATATATAAGTACATTGACTTATATCTGTATTTTTACAGTAAGATATTAAGTTAACTAATGTCAGACTCTGATGTTCACACTTACATCTCATAATAGCTATTTTTGTAGAACTTGTTAAGAATGACAGGATATAAGACTAGTGGTCAAGCTACTTTTTCACAGACTTCAAGATCTGGCTCGACGCCCAGCCTCTATGGTCAGAACATAGCACATGACCTTTTCAACCCTTTGTAACTAGGCAGAATACATTGTAACGGCTATTGATAGGAATGCACTGTAACTAAGTTTTTTGCAATATCTTCTGTTAAACTTGTGTATGTAGTTTAGTGGGAGGAGTCTCTTTGTATTGTAGGATAAGTATACTGAACTCTGAATACAGCTTTGTAATTTTTGATTCACCATCTGTGTGTGTCTTGATTACCTGACCGGTCATAGAGCGCATCCATACACCCATTGGTCCGGTCTAGGCTTTAAGGGATAGAAGAGGTCTAACGCGCTGCCTTACAACTGGTGCCCCGTGTGAGGACAATCGATTAGCAGGTAAGTGGAACTTTGTGAAAGAAATTTTGCAAAGCTAATTTCACTTACTCTGTTACGATTGATCTTGAATATTTTAGTTGTATTTAAGTTGTCTCGAGGATTGCTAGGCTGGCTTCCTGGGACATATAGGAGCACAAAAGCAGAAAGGAAGTCCGGACAAGTGTTGTCCTGACTATAAACTAAAAGTCCGGACAGGTGTTGTCCTGACTATAAACTAAGGGAGTCCGGACAGGTGTTGTCCTGACTATAAACTAAGGGAGTCCGGCCAGGTGTTGGCCTGACTATAAACTATTATAGTATAGGATAGGAACATTATAGGGTAGCAAATATTGCCCAAGGGTTTAGAAGGACGGGTGTATGGAGCTCTAAGTTTTAATTATCCCAATTGTTTTACGGGTAATTTTTGATAAGGATATATGCATATGTACATTATTGCGTTTTCTGTTGGTTGTATTATTTTATATAGATCTGATGTTGGGAATCATACAGTTTCTCTAATCAATTATTTCATGGATGTTAAAGTGTTAAGTCATATAAAGTTAATGGTAGGTTAAAGTATTAAGACTGTTAAGATTGTTGATTGAATTTTGTGACCCATACTTGCCATAATAGATGCCTCGGAACTGCCCTGAGTGTTTAACTGGTGTCCTGTTCATATTTCATGGACGGGTATCCACACTATTGGCCACAGTCCCTGGGGGATACAAGAATAAGATTGGGAAAGGTCCTTATTTTCCGGAAGGAGGGACCCCAAAATTTTGGGTTCTGAGATATAATCTACATAACCACAACCAGAACGGGAGGTTTGCAGAAGGTTTAACTCCGTGGGAAATACAGTCTCTCTGCCATCAAAATAGAGAGGTTTATACAATTTTTCCCAAATAAGTCAAAATTTGTGGTTGTAAGGCACTCTATTTGGCATAATGGGAAACAAGCAGGGAAAGGATGGCCTTGAAGGTGAGCACGTATGATTTTGCAAGGGGTACCTTAGCCCCTAATGTTGTTGAACCATTTTTGAACTTTGATACTACAGAGATCACAATGTTTGAAAATATCTGGTTTAGGGCCAGCAGGGCCATTTAGTGAGGAGGATTGGAAGGAAGTACGGAAAATATGTGGGATACATGATAAAAATAATTATCCAGAGGGGAAATGGGATTAGAATTATAAATGTAAAAAGTGGAAAAGGGTTATGATAGAGTACCAGGAAAGATATCCCTCTAAATATTCCTAAAACAAGAAAGACAGGACAAAATAGATAGAGAAAATGAAAGGATAAGAAAGGATAAAGAAAAAACAACGCCAAAAAGAAAAAGAGGAATATGAAGAGAATTTAAAAAGGTTAAGTGTTATTAAGGAAGAGAGAATGTTATTAGAAACAGAAGAAGAAATATTAAAGGGACAGAGGGAACAAGTATCTCAGTTAGCCAAGCAAGTGGATGAGGCTAAGTAAGAATTCCAAAGGAAAAAGAAGGAGCTAGAGAAACGGCAAAAGGGAATAGCATACCTTAAACACAGGAAGGACAGACTAACGAGATCAGCGGCAGAAAGAAGAGAGGAGAAGGAAAGCTGAGGAGGAGAAGGATGATGAGGCAGTGGGTGGCTTGACCTCGGGGATAGAAGCCCTCAAATTTCCCATTATTCACATGGGAGAAACCCCGGTCTATATCCCACTCCCCCTCGGGACGTTAAGGCATATTAAAGATCTTTGCCCAAAGCCCCGCAAACAGCCCAGAGAGGCAGCGCTGTTTTTACAGAGACATTGCGAGGGCACTGGCATGAATGCTGATGACTGTGAAATAATAATACAGACAGTGGATCCAGATCCCACCTGCGATGTAGAAGTTAAAACATTATTTGCTGAATATGATCCCTTTAAAAAGGAAAAAGGGATGGGAATCATTTTGAGCAGCAGTAGCAGCTGTTTGGCAGAAAAGTTACAAAGGAGAAAGCGCTTTGCGGATAATGCAAAGCAGGGATGGGGAGAGAACTTTTATTCATTTTGTAAATGGGTATACCAGTTATACAGAGATACAGGAATAGAAAACCCTGAACTGTATGTGAGCACAGTCATGTCCAGGGGAGATCCTAAAACAACGCAGTTACTTATTAATTAACCCGATTGGTCAAAATTAAAACCTGATGCCTTTCTAGAAGACATTAAAAAGCGTACATCCTCAGGCTTATTCACCACAAAAGGAGGGGTATTTCCCTCATTTAACCCCGAACAGATAGAAAGCCCGCAATTAGCTGCTGCACAAATGGTTGTCCTTTATACACAACCAGTTCCCCAACAATTCCAACAAGCACCATACCAGTCATATCCCCGGGATAACCAGCAGGGTTGTTTCACATGCGGGGACATTGGAAGTCAGAATGCCCCCTTAGGAGAGGAACAAGTAGGGGAGCTAACAGCAGGGGTAATATGGGAAGAGGCAGGAAGTCCCGTTGGTACAGTTCATGACCAACATCTTTTTGAAATGAGTTTTGCAGTTCTGACTGACTGTCCGCTTCCTCTGATGGAAAGAGACTTAATGTTGAGTTTAAACATACAGATCAAATTCACAAAGGATGGAGGCCTGCTGGGTACATCAGAAATCTGCGATTTGTCTAATCCAAAAAGACAGGATTTTAGAGGGTACTTTATGTTACTACCGTCACACCTTGAAGCACACCCTATATGGGCACTGCATACATTGTACACCATACAAGCCCATCATTGGGGAAGGAGCAGTAGTACATTACCAAAAATAATATGCCCCGTCAGAAGGAAAAATTGCAGGCATAGCACCACAAATAGAGCAATATTTAGCAGAAGGAATACTGAAACACACAATCAGTCCCTGGAACACCCCCATTCACCCAGTACGCAAAGCCAGTGGTGAATGGCGCTTTGTACAGGACCTAAGGGCCCTGAACAGAGCTATTGTCCCCCTTCCACCTTTTGTTGCGGATATTGCTACAATATTTTGGGAGATACCGGCAACGTCCAAGATCTACACGGTCATTGATTTAAGTATCGCGTTCTCTTCCATACCTGTTGCAGAGGAAGCCCAAAAATACTTTATGAACCTGGGCTAGGCTCCCGCAAGGTTTTGCAAACAGTCCTGCAGCGGACTCCATGGTCTTGAATCGATCCTTGAGCGATTGGGTATCAAAGGAAGGCTCAGTGTTGCTTCAGTATGTGGACCTATTGCTGTGTAATGAAAATGAGGTCAGCTGTGCGGAGGGCTCAGAGCACCTACTAACTCGCCTCAAAAGGTCACTTGGTGTCTCGCAAAGAGATCCAGTGGTGCATGTGGCAGGTTGAGTACCTGGGGTGTATAATCCGAACCGAACGTTTGGTGTCACCAGCTCGAGTCAAGGCACTGTCCTCCTGGAGTCCACCAAGAGACAAGTCAGCGCTTCTCTCTTTCCTAGGGTCCATAGTATACTGCAGGCAGTGGATACCTGATTGCTCTTATTATGATTCTATTCTAAGGTCTGCTACCCTGCAGGATGCCCCAAAGTTTATTGATTGGACAACAGAGAGGGTTAAGGCTTTCACAGCATTAATCAGCTCTCTAAGGCAAGCCCCTGCAATGGGACTTATAGAGTGCGCAGGGCCATTTTCATTGTACTGTGTGGTATCTGGACCTGCGGTTGCAGCGGTCCTAGCACAATCACATGGGAATTCTCTGAGACCCGTTTCATACATCTCAAAGAAACTTCCAATTCAAGTTCAAGGTATGCCACATTGCTTACAGGCCTTATCAGCATGTGCGATGGCAGTACAGGAGGCTTCAAAGGTGGTTCTGGGACATGACCTCACACTGTATACCACACATACAGTTACAAACATGAATACACAACACATGACAGCACAAAGGTCCAGCGGCTATCTTGCTAAACACACATAATCTCACAATAAAATCATGTTCATAAACCTCAAAGCCCATTAGGTTTTTACATTCAGGAACACGATTGCACTGAGGTACTTGCAAAAACTACCCTCCCTAGACCAGACCTCACAGATGTTCCGTATCCAAATGCGGAAAATGTTTATGTAGATGGCAGCTGCTCCCGACCTGATGACAAAACTTATCAAACTGGTTATGCCATTGTTCAATTGCCAGATGTAATGATTGAAGCCAAATCTCTGAATGCTAGTTCAGCCCAGATTGCAGAACTCATTGCTATAACTAGAGTTTGTCAGATTTTTGAAGGAAAGGATGTAAACATTTACACTGACAGCAGATATGGGTACACGGGTTGACAAAAGATCTACTGGACTTTGGTCAACCAAGGAGGGAATAATAGGGAATAAAAGGAGTGCACCACATGATAGAATCCCTAGTAGCGTCTTGCCTGACCTGTGCACAGAATAATAAAACAAGTCCCCACACAGAAGGGCAATAGAAACATGGGTTACATGGACATTTGGCGCCCCTTACAGGCCCTTTACAGGATTTACAAAAAAGATTACACGCAAGTCCCCACACAGAAGGGCAATTTAGAATATCTTTTGGTTATAGCTGACAGATTTACAGGATGGGTAGAAGCAATCCCTACCACAGGGGAGACAGCTAAAATTACAGCCAGAGTACTAATAAACCAGTGGATTTGCAGGTTTGGTCTTCCGGCCACTATATGGTCAGATCAAGGTCCAACATTTACCTCGGCCTTAGTGAAGGAGCTAGTAAAAATTCTAGGCATCCAATGGAAGTTGCACATTCCCTATCACCCACAGAGTTCAGGAGCAGTGGAAAGAATGAACAGAACCATAAAAGACAAATTGAAAAAGCAACAGATGGCACAATGAAAAACTGGTTAGATTACTTGCCAGCAGTCTTATATCAAATCAGGACTACCCCCCACAGCAGAACAGGAATATCTCCTTTTGAGATATTAATGGGAAGGCCAGCACAAATGAGAGAAGGAGGGACAGAAGGGATAGGGACAGGTGAGGATAACATATTTTCCTTACAGGAAGAGTACGTGAAACATTTGGTAAGTACCGTATATACTAGAGTATAAGCCGACCCGAATATAAGCCGAGGCTCCTAATTTTACCACAAAAACTGGGAAAGCTTATTGACTCGAGTATAAGCCTAGGGTGTGCCTCACTTTGCCTCATTGTGTCCATGCCTCACTGTGTCCATGACTAGACTGACGTTTAACATGGGAGTCTATGGAAGGGGTGCCCGGCTTTGAAAAATCGGTGCTCCCCGGCCGTAAGTCCCCCAGACAAGAAACTTGTAGAGGAAGAGTGGGGCTATATGTGTGCTAAGTTTGGGGTCCAGAGGACCTACGACCGGCCAGTACTGGGACCCAAAGTCACCAGAGAAATGACCGTTTAACATGGAAGGGGTGCCCGGTTTTGAAAAATCGGTGCTCCCCGGCCGTAGGTCTCCCGGACAAGAAACTTTGCACACTTGTAGAGGAAGAGCTATATGTGTGCCAAGTTTGGGGTCCAGGGGACTTACGGCTGGCCGGTAACGGCTCTCCAAAGTCCGGGAGATCAGGCGCACAAAGGTGACTCGAGTATAAGCCGAGGGGGGCATTTTCAGCACAAAAAATTGTGCTTAAAAACTCGGCTTATACTCGAGTATATACGGTAGTCTTACTGAAAAATATGAACAAGTGGCTGTTACCTTTCCTCCTTTTTCCATAGAACCAACACATCCTTACATCCCGGGTGACAAAGTGTTTGTCAAGCAGCTTGCAGTAAGAAAACACACGGGACTCACCTATCAAGGACCATTCCGAGTCGAGAAGGTCACCAGGACTGCTGTACTCACCGACCAAGGTCCACAATGGATCCATGTCTCAAGACTGAAGAAGTGGCCAGCGATGTCACAGACCTCGGACAGCTCTACATCAGGACAGAGGGAATCGGAGCCTCATGAGAAACCGGACTCCCAGAATTCCATCCAAACCCACCATTAGAAGACAATGAATATTGCAACCTAGTGCCCCCCCCCCCCCAGAACAGGACTATTCCCAAACCCCCCCATCACCAGACCAAACACCCCTGAAAGAGACTGGAACTTCATTCGACCTTGCGATGCCCCCAATCCTGTAACCCCCTTGAACTCTAGAGTGTCTAAAATACGTTGCCAGTTTACTGTTCCAGAAGCCCCCAGGGAAAAATTTAAGGTCACAATGTTATTACTTCTCGTTCTCTCTTGTACTGTCCTCATTAGTATATTAGTTGTGTGGGGTTGCTATTTTTACCAGTCATGCGGGATGGTTTCCCAGGGTTCCCAAGGAGGGTCAGCTCAAAAATATAACCACACTAGACCAAAAAGGGAATTGGTTGGAGGTTTTACTGACAAAATGCTGTTACTGAAATTTAAATATTCTTATGCTAGAAAATCAGGGTATAACAGATGCTGGATATGTAGTAAACTTCACCCAGAAACAGCTAGAATCCCCCTCTTGTCAGTACCAGTGCATCTTAAACCTCTCCTTAATGACACCGCAGGGTTAGTGATTCAGAACATCTCACTTTAACAACGAAGCCAGGACATAACGTTTTTTGCAACAGGAAAAACACATAAACCTGAGTGGTGTATCCAACTGGGCAATTCAACTAGAAATGCAGGTAGTTGTTCCAAGTCAGTCTTTAACCTAACTAGGGGAGCTCCTTATAAGAGAGTCATCGGGAATAGTAAATTCAACTTCACCATTTTCGAAGGGCCAATGTATAGTTTTGCCAATCAGTCTATAAACACGGCTATTAACTCAGTCAACAAGAACACAACGTTTGGGAAATTATTAACCCGTCTTGTGTCGGTCACATTCAATAAAGGGGGTCAGGTACAGAATATTAAAACAAGGCGTTTTGGGCTGGGGAATAATACATACATATGCTGTGGAAAGGTTTGCTACCCCTGGATCACAGCGGGTCAACAGGGATGGTGTTATGTAACTGCCCTAGTCCCGGTAATGGGAATATTGGGAGGGAAAGAAGGGGAACACCTTATAAAACCTAGCCCCCATCCCCGCTACCCCCTTAAACATCGCAATAAGCGAGAACTATTTTTAGAGGGGAGGGATTTGGCCTCAAAGGAATATTTTCCTGGATGAAAGATATAGCTATGGCAATTATAGTCATATTGCTTTTGATTCTCATTATATATTTGGTAATTAAACTAATGTTCTGTGCTATTGGGAAAATGAACAGCCTGTGGTCAAAGGAGAAAAATGATTCCTCCACCCGGATGGCAATGTTCGTTACTACACACAGATGGTATAATGATCACGGCAGATAACATTTTTTATCTGCCTTGATCAAAGGAGGGTTTGTAAGATTATTGGGGGTCTTTATTGATCTTCATTACATTTCAGCTTTCATAAGTTTTAGCAATACCAAGTCAATATATAAGTACATTGACTTATATCTGTATTTTTACAGTAAGATATTAAGTTAACTAATGTCAGACTCTGATGTTCACACTTACATCTCATAATAGCTATTTTTGTAGAACTTGTTAAGAATGACAGGATATAAGACTAGTGGTCAAGCTACTTTTTCACAGACTTCAAGATCTCGCTCGACGCCCAGCCTCTATGGTCAGAACATAGCACATGACCTTTTCAACCCTTTGTAACTAGGCAGAATACATGCACTGTAACTTTAATTTTTTTGCAATGTCTTCTGTTAAACTTGTGTTTGTGGTTTAGTGGGAGGAGTCTCCTTGTATTGTAGGATAAGTATACTGAACTCTGAATACAGCTTTGTAATTTTTGATTCACCATCTGTGTGTGTCTTGATTACCTGACCGGTCATAGAGCGCATCCATACACCCATTGGTCCGGCCTAGGCTTTAAGGGATAGAAGAGATCTAATGTGCTGCTTTACACACAGCCCTCTGGACCCCTTTACATTACACAGCCCCCTGCACCTCTGAACCCCTTTACATTACACAGCACCCTGCATCTTTGCGCCCCTTTACATTACACAGCCCCCTGAACCTCTGGACCCCTTTACATCACACAGCCCCCTGCACCCCTTTACATTACACAGCCCTCTGGACCCCTTTACATTACACAGCACCCTGCACCTCTGGACCCCTTTAGATTACACAGCACCCTGCACCTCTGGACCCCTTTACATTACACAGCCCCCTGCATCTCTGGACCCCTTTACGTTATACAGCCCCCACAGCTCTGGACCCCCTTTCAGTGCAGACCCCCTTCAGTGCAGACCCCCCATTGCAGAGACCCCCCTCAGTGTAAACCCCCCCAGTGCAGACCCCCCCTCCCCATTCAGTACCTCAGATCAGCGTGGCGATGGCACATGCACAGAAGGTCCCCTGTGCCTGTGTGACATCAGGCGTTCTATGAGAAGTGCCGAACACCGCTAACCGGGACCACTCAGACAGCCCGCGGCCGTGAGAGGAGGGGATGGATGGTGCAGCGGTCGGTGTCACCCCGCACCTCCCCCTTTGTATCACGGTATTGCCACAGTCGCTGCCTCGAGTCTCCCTGCAGCTCTTATTTGCCGACTGCCGCTGCCTAAAGTCACTCTACGGTGCTGTCACAGATGGGCAGTGCTGTGTTGGCAGAGTCGGGGCAAGCTGGGGGCCGGACAAAACACTCATGCGGGCCGGGGTTTGAAGACCCCTGCTTTAGAGCAGGGTTTCTCAATTCCAGTCCTCAAGGCACACCAACGGGTCATGTTTTCAGGCTCTCCATTATTTTGTACAGGTGAGTTGATCAGTTTCACTGCCTTAGTAATTACCACAGCCGTTTCATCTGAGGGAAATCCTGAAAACATGACCTGTTGGTGCACCTTGAGGACTGGAATTGAGAAACACTGCTTTAGAGTATAAGCTCTTAAGTCTAAGTATAAGTCTTATCCACCTGGCAATAGTGGATTTGGAGACTGAGAAACAGAATGGAACAGTCTGGGGACAGAAGGTTTGGGCTGTTTGGAAGAAGCCAGGAATCATCTTTTTGAAGTTACTATGCCCATGTTTATTGGGCCAGACTGGTAAAATGGGAATCACTGGTTTATTCTCATGCTCTATTTTGTGGAGCAGTTGAGGAAAAATTCACACTGGAGGAAAAAGACATATGAACTGGTATGGGGTCCAGGGGATTATCAGAGCATCAAATGGCAGTGCTAGAAGGTCTTTGGTCCTCGCTACAAAAAGGGGTAGCTTGTTGTACCTGGAGGCCAAAATGTGCATTATTGGGAGACCTCCATTTCTGACATAAGTAATATGGCTGTTGTAATCTGCTTTCCAATTGTCATTTCCTGGGATGTTAACAGCAGAGGGCTGGGCAGCGCTTCTCCACCCATGAGATGATCAAACCTCCAATAATGCTGCCTGACTCCTGGTACCCATTTGGTGGTTGATATAGGCCACAGCCATGGTGTGGTGCTGTCCAATTGTACCCTGATCAGGTGACCTAAAAAAAGGGGGGTCTAGAGTTTCTTGTATTAATCTAAGGACCAGGATGTTGATAAAGTGTTTGGTCTCCTCAAGTGACCATTTTCTCTAAAACGTGAGAGATTGGAACACTGCTTCTCAGCCTGTAAGGCCAGCATCTGTGTTGTGTGTGGTACAAGCTCCTTGCTTGGCTAGAGAAGCACACGGGGGGGGTTAGGGGGGGCTGAGAGAAGTGTTTGTTCAAGGCCAACAACATGCTGCAATGGACATACCTTTAATGCAATTAACGCAAAGGGTATAGCCTTGAATGAGGCTACTGCGAGGTTCAGAAACCTCAGAGAATCTGACTGAGGGATGTCTCTTTCAGCCTAAGACCTGAGTAGATCGGGGGCGTGGCCAAGAGCGGCATGTGAGCGGACGTGTCTCACAGAGATCTCTGAGTAAATCCTTCAGTGATCCTTCTCCCGGTCGAACCATTGATAGGAGCCGGCACTGCAACCCACCATCGGCTCCCTGAAAGAGGCAGGCACGTCCCGAACCCCCCGCCAGCTTTAAAAACCGGCATGCTGACCCGCAAACAACAGAAGGGGGACGAGATGCAGGACATCCAAAATGGTGCCGCGGCGCCACAGCGTGCACGAGGAGACAAGAAGGATTCGGGTAAGTAAGCACCCAAAACGCCCAAAGCACAGGGGAAAGAAGGCCCTAAGGATATGGTGTACTACACGCAAAAATTGAATAGTGTTATGGGGCGTCCCCGCTGATGAGGACCTGGATACTACTCCGGCCATCCTCCGCACACAGCACACAGGGGAATCATCCATGCAGTCACTGCAGCAGGCCTCAGACCAGCTTTCCCCAGACATGGCAGAGGAGGAGGAGGATAAGGGGGACATTGAACAACCTACCCTTGCAGAAATCCTCAGGGCTGTGAATAAATGCACGTCCTCCATGCAGACACTGCAGGTGCACTTTGGAGGGTTGAAGGAGGAGGTAGGACTGATCCGTCAGGATATCCAAAAGATCAGGGAACGCACCACCGCGGTGGAGGGCTGGGTCAGCGAGGTGGAAGACAGGATGGCCCCCCTAATTAGAGATCAGAAAGGGCACTGCCAGGACTGCGACTGCCAATGAACTTAGAAATGAGGACACTGAGAACCGTTTGAGACGGAGTAACGTTCGCATTGTGGGGCTCCAGGAAAAAACAGAAGGCAGAGACCCCACTGCGTTTGTGGAGAATTGGCTGCTGGAGATATTTGGCAAAGATGTTTTTACCCCCTTTTACTCGGTAGAACGAGCACACAGGGTGCCGCCTAGACCATTACCTCCAGGAAACCCGCCCTGCACCATGCTTGCCAAACTCCTCAATTTCAAGAATAAGGAGATAATCCTGCGAATGGCCAGAGAAAAACGCAACATCCAGTTTAATGGCGTGGGAGTGTCCTTTTACCCAGATTTCTCGGCGGAGGTACAGAGGCGCAGAGACAAATTCGAGGAGGTGAAGAAGCGACTGCAACGCCTTCGGGCCAACTATGCCATGTTGTATCCTGCCAAACTCCGGATAGTCGCAGGGGACAGGGTTCAGTTTTTTGAATCTGCAGTGGTGGCCTCGGCTTGGCTTGACATGAATGATCATCTCTTCCGCCAGGCAGGCGGACCAGCGGCGGATGAGGACTGACCCCTGTGGTTGGGTACACCCTTGAAGTATCTCCTGTTTGAAGTTTGCTGCCTTGCAACCATACGGTCGCACGACCGGGAGACTCATACCTATACTTTTGCCAGGAAATTAGCATTTGAATTCCACATGCAATTTGAACTATCGTTGGAGTACCCCAAGGGGTACCAGACTTGGGCCACTGTTTGCTTGTTGCATTTGTGCCCAAACTGGGTTCTTGTTCACTCCCAGACATTCCTCTTTCAGTTAGAGTGTTTGCTTTTATTTTCTCTCTTCCACTCTGGAGACCCTGCTACCACAAACGGACGTATGACATTGCTCACCCCCCCCTTTTTTTTTTTGGTCCCTTGCAGAAGCTATTCTGGCCGGGCAGGCCTTTCCCGGTGAACGCTGGACAGCCTCTCCCCCTGCACGGAGCCCCTCTTTGCTTGACATTTTTTCACCCCAGTCGGCCGCCCCACTTTTTTCACCCAAGTACTAACATGGCACCTGTCGCACCTCTGTGGAGGGGACAGGAGAAGGACATTGATTGTTGGGGGGAGGGGGTGTATAATATTCTGTGATGTGTATTTGTTTTTGAGTGGCGGCTGTGGAGGCCCACTGTGTGCCGAGTTCGGCTGGTGGGCAACCCTATCCGCACAATTGCACTGCTGCATTTACTATTACATGGTAACATGATGACCTGTGTACCTTTAGTGTCTTGGAACATAAGGGGCCTGAGTGACCCACTTAAGCGCACCATGGTGTTCACTTCCATTAGAAAACATCTTCCAGCTGTGTGTGTCCTGCAAGAAACCCACTTGACTCCTGATACATTGTCGTGGGTGGGGTTTGCCTGGGCGGGCTGGGTGTATTGCAGACCTGAAATTGGATAGGCACCCTCCCCCATTGGGGGGACCAGCGTGTACTAAACCAGCCCTGGCTAAGTTTATGGAGGAGGTGGGGTGGATGGATCCCTGGAGGAATAGAAACCCCCTGGAGAAGCAGTTTTCCTGCTTCTCCAAAACACATATGTCTTTATCCAGGATTGACCTGTGTCTGTGTTCGACAGAGGCATCCCAGTATATTGATAAGGTGCAATATCTCCCCAGGAGCATCTCGGACCACTCTCCCCTCTTGGTTCACTTGAAGGTTAGGCCAGAATCTAATTTACAGAGAGCGCCATTTAAGTTGAACACATTCTGGCTGAATCTCTTCTCCTCTCATACCAAAATAGAGGCTGATATTGCAGTTTACTGGCAGAGGCATGCCGACCACCCTGATTTAAACGCTTCTTGGGATGCTTTTAAAGTTTTTATATCTGAAGTCAATGCCATTAAGCGCAATACCTCGGAGCAGAGAGACCAGGCTGCTCGGATGGTTAGACATCTGGAGGCGGAGTACATTGCCAATTCTGGGGAGGGCTCCCATGAGGCTTGGATAGCAGCACAGGATGCACCAAGTAGAATAGATGCTTCCAAAGCGGATAAAAAAACGTTTTTTTTAATAAACTAGCTTTCTACGAGGAAGGGGAACAGACGGATAAACTCCTGGCCACATTGGTTCGATCGCAGCAGTCGTCCCCTTCCATTGGGGCCATACGCACAACATCGGGGAGGGTGGTGAACACTCCAGATCTTGTTATGCGTGAACTGGGGGACTTCTACTTGGATCTCTACAGATCTAAGCAGACCCACACGGCGGAGGAGGTTTGGGATTTTCTGCAGGGGATAGAGCTACCGTGTTTAACGGAGTCCCAGGCGGAATCTCTAGAAGCTCCCATTACTGTGGAGGAAATGCTTATAGCTACCAACTCCTTTCCCAATTTCAAGGCGCCCGGGGATGATGGCATCCCGATTGAGGTATATAAACAGTATGGGGAAGGGATTTTACCAAAATTGCTCCACACCCTAAATCTGGCCAGGGAATCGCAACAACTTCCTGACTCTATGCGACAGGCCAGCATAGTTCTCCTGCTTAAACCCGGGAAGGACTCGTTAGACCCAGGCTCGTACAGGCCGATATCGCTTCTGCAGAATGATATTAAAATCCTTGCTAAGGTGTTGGCCATAAGACTGAATAAAGTGATCGCATCCATAATACACCCGGACCAATCCGGCTTTATACCGGAGAGATCCACAGCTATTATCCTCCGGAGACTGTTTCTTAACATGCAGTCTCCTGCGGATAATACAGGAGATAGGGCATTGCTGTCGCTCGATGCTCATAAAGCATTCAATAGCATTGAATAGCAGTATCTATGGGAAACTTTGAAAAAATTTGGTTTTGGACCAGTGTACCTCTCTTGGGTGCAGCTCCTATATAACTCCCCCTCGGCGGTAATCAGGGAGGCCGGCAGGGTGTCTCCTCCATTACCTCTTCATAGAGGGACACGGCAGGGTTGTCCCCTGTCCCCTTTACTTTTCGCCATTGCCATAGAACCGATGGCTGCTCTTATACCCTCCAACCCCTTAATAACTGGGTTCAAGTATGGCCAGACACATGAAAAGATTATGCTCTATGCGAACGACACTATGTTGCTGCTAGGGGATACAACGGGGTCCCTGGGAGAGGTCATGGCTGTAGTTCAGAACTTTGGCTCATTCTCTGGCCTGGTAATTAACTGGGCCAAATCCTCCGTGATGCTATTGGACTCCGCAGTAGATCGGGGGCCCCATGCTACAGAACATGCCAGTATCAAAACAATTTAAATATCTGGGTGTCTGGGTCACTCCACAAATTAGAGATTACATCACTCTTAATCTATCGCCCCTATTAGGTCGGATTAGGGATAAGTCCAAAATATGGTCAAAACTGAAAATTCCATGGTAGGTGGGGCCAACCTTATTAAGATGATCTTTATGCCGCAACTTTTTTACATTCTTCAAAACAACCCCCGTAGTGGTCCCGCAAATTTTTTTTAGAATCATCAATTCCTTGTTTCGAGCTTTCCTCTGGCTAGAATTAAATTGGAGCAGCTACAGAAATCCAAGGAGGCGGGAGGCTTGGCCCTCCCAAATCCATGGCTATATTACTTGGCTGCACAACTGCAACACATAGCTAGAGCCATATCTTAGAAGTCGGTCATGGGGGGGGGGTGGGAGACACGACTGTTGCCCTATTGCAGCACACCTTTGGCGCAGGTAGTGTAGTCACAGGCCTTGAAGCATTGCAATTTGCCAAGTCGAACAGGCTCTTCCCCACCTATGCCTTGATCCAAAAAATTTGGAATAAAACGCGTCAACTACAGGAGGTCGAGGGCTTTACAGGCCATAGCCCGATCTGGGACAATCGGTATTATGGGGAACTGCTTCTTTTGACTTGTGCGGAGCGCTGGAGGAAATGTGGAGTCACTCATTTGGTCCACATCTTTTCCAATGGCTGTTTGATGCCTTTTGAGGAGTTGCAGGAAAAGTTCGGACTACCTGGGTCTATGCACTTCTATTATTTACAGTTGAGCCATGCTGTCAGGGCCCAGGCTGGAAACAACCCATGGATTTTATCCCCAGCCCCGATCTTTCATTCTATGACGGGGGTGTCCTGTTTTAAGGGTTTCATATCTAGAACGTATGCCATGCTACTCTCCTCTTTTTTGCCGGGCTTTCCCACGAGGGTGATAGCTTTGTGGGAAAGGGATGTTGGTGTGTTTGAGGAGGGTCAATGGGAGGAGGCTTTACTAGCAGTACAGAGAAGCTCGCTCAATGCTGCCCAACGCCTATCACAATTATACATTCTGCTGAGGGTACACTTTACACCTGCGAGATTACATAGAATGCATCTTGGAGAAGAGGATAATTGCCCGAGGTGTGCTAGAGACAACGGGGACCTTATCCATTTGCTGTGGCGATGACCCAAGTTACACCTTTACTGGAGGGGGGGGGTCCTTAAAACCATTGGGGAGGCGTTTTCGGTGGAGATTCCACAGGACTCTAGGGTCTGTATCCTGGGTGTTGTGGATGGTCTGCCACTTCAGGACAACCCAAAAGCAGCCATTGGTAGAGCCCTTTTCCAGGCCCGTAAACTTATCCATCATTGGAAGGCAAGTGAGCCTCCCAGGCTAAGTGAATGGATAGCTCAGATGGGGTCTACTTTACGTTTAGAGAAATATATTTATCAGCACAGAGGCCGCCAGGGGAAATTTGAGATGTTATAGGCTCCTTGGCTGAATACCCCGGGGCTGTCCCCGCTTGAACTGGTGTTGGACAGGCTGCTTCTTTAGGCTGCTTGTTGAGGGAATATGGCTGGGGGGTGTAAAGGTTTAAAGATATAATAAAATGTCTGTATTTTCGATCTGTTTTGTGGTGGCGATGTCGAGTCTTGATTGGTCATGTATTCGCTGTGTGGGGGTCTGTGGAGTATGAGAGAATTTTGGTATGTTTACAGTTTTTTCTTCTTTTTATCCAATTGTTCCAATGTTTTATGGAATGACTACGTACCTTATGCAAATGTTTGTAAACTTCTGCTTACTCTATGTTTCAATAAACATCCTTTGAGGAAATTTTTTTTGTGAAAATTCTGAGTAGATCTAAAGCCTCGTACACAAGATCGGACTTCCATCGGACTTTTCTGTGGATTTTTGTCGTTAGGGCGTTGTCCGCGAACTTGGTATGCATACACACGGCAGAACATTTTCAGCCAACAAACACGAACGTAGTGACGTACTACGTGTTTTTTCTGCTCTTTAGCGCCACACTTTGGGCAACTTCTGCTAATGTTGTCTTATGGTTAGCATTGATTCGGAGCATGCGTGTTTGTACTTTGGATTTTAGTCCGATGGATTTGTGTACACACGATCGGATGATCAGACCTAACACATTTGTTGTCAGACAATTTGAGAGCATGCACAGCCAACATTTGTTGTCGGAAATTCCGACAACAATTGTCCGATGGAGCATACAGACGGTCAGATTGTCCGCGAAACACGTCCGTCGGACAATTGTTGTCGGAATATCCGATCGTGTGTATGGGTCTTTAGAGAGAGATTTTTGGAAAAAAGTTTTTGGAATATGCTGTGTCCAGAATGAGGCCTAAGCATTCTAGAGGAAAGGAAAGTTGGAAAGCAGACTTTTGAGAGCTGATAACCCAACCAAAGACCTGAAGCATTTGAACATTTGCAGACAGTTGTAGGGGATTCCTCAAAAAAAAGGTTTACTAGGTACCTTGTTACCTGAATGCCCTGAGCTTTTAAGATGGTAAAAAAAAAAAGGTGCAAGTATCTTTGTGGACACTGTTGGTGCAGAGAATAGGCCAAATGGCAATGTGAGAAATTGTAAGTATTTGTCCCCTACAGCAGGGTTCCCCAAAACCCGGTCCGCGGCCCACTGCCGGGCCGTGGCCTATTTGCAGCCGGGCCGCGAAGGCTGCACTGTGTGAGGTGCGGCGGCGGGCAAGCAGAGAGATGACATATCTCACCGTCCGCCCGGATCACAGCACTTCCTCCCACACAGCGGGGCTGCTACACTGCGGCAAGGCACGGGCGCAGAGAGATGAGATCATTTCTCGCCGCCCACCCGGAACACCGCACTTCCGAGCACACAGTGGGGCTGCTATACTGCGGCGAGGCGGGGGAGCAGAGAGATGAGATCATATCTCACCACTCGCCCCGCATTACCGCTGTCGTCCCTCACTGGGCTGTGCTGCCACCACGGCAGGTGACAAAAAAAAATCTAGTGGCAGTCACTGGCAGGTGGCAAACCACACCTGGTGGCAGGTGGCAAACCACACCTGGTGGCAGGAGGCAAACCACACCTGGTGGCAGGTGGAAAACAACACCTGGTGGCAGGTAATGTGGTAATCCACACCTGGTGGCAGGTGACATGGCAAGTAGCAATTCACACCTGGAGGCAGGTGACATGGCAAGTAGCAATCCATACCTGGTGGCAGGTGACGTGGCAATCCACACCTGGTGGCAGGCGACTTGGCAAGTGGCAATCCGCACCTGTGGCAGGCGATGCGGCAATCCACACCTGGTGGCAGGTATTGTGGCAATCCACATCTGGTGGCAGATGTGGCAACCCACATCTGGTGGCAGGCGAGGTGGCAAGCGACAATCCACATCTGGGGGCCGGCGACGTGGCAATGCACACCTGGTGGCAGGTGTTGTGGCAATCCACATCTGGTGGCAGGTGATATGGCAATCCACACCTGGTGGCAGGTGACGTGGCAAGTGACAATCCACACCTGGTGGAAGGCGACGTGGCAAGTGACAAACCACATCTGGTGGCAGATTTTGCATTATGATGAGTTTGAACTATTTCATTTAATATTACAATGCAAGGACAGAAATAATGCGCTTCAATCATCCCAACACCATATCAGCCATTGTTCTGTGATGATTGAAGCGCTAACACCAGCCATTTCCCCGACAAATTGCCTGCGAAAAGCTACATAACCCAACCCCCCTGGGGCTTGGAACAATTCTATTCCACAACGCCGTTCCTCGGTGCCAAAAAGGTTGGGGACCACTGCCCTACAGTAAAGCACAGAAAGCTCTAGTGAGGCGAGTAAATGAGAAAATATACTGTAGATAAGCATTTCGGATGTCTACTGATGCAAAGTATTCCCCTAGTCTGAGAAAGGCAAAAAGGTTGGGGACCACTGCCCTACAGTAAAGCAGTACAGTAAAGCACAGAAAGCTCTAGTGAGGCGAGTAAATGAGAAAATATACTGTAGATAAGCATTTCGGATGTCTACTGATGCAAAGTATTCCCCTAGTCTGAGAAAGGCAATATCCGACCTTTAAAATTCCGTATGAAATTTTGTAATATGAAGGCATTTGTTTAGGGATTTAAGGTACAGCATAGGACAAGTAACCCCCCCCCCCCCCTTGGGTTTCTGTCAAGTCTTGTTCTAGGGCAGTGATGGCGAACCTTGGCACCCAAGATGTTTTGGAACTACAGTATCTCACAAAAGTGAGTACACCCCTCACATTTTTTGTAAATATTTTATTATATATTTATATATTGATGTCCCCTCAAAATAAAACTCAACACACAGCCATGTCTAAAACCGCTGGCAACAAAATTGAGTACACCCCAAGTGAAAATGTCCAAATTGGGCCCAAAGTGAAAATATTTTGAGTGGCCACCAGAATTTTCCAGCACTACCTTAACCCTCTTGGGCATGGCGTTCACCAGAGCTTCACAGGTTGCCACTGGAGTCCTCTTCCACTCCTCCATGATGACATCACGGAGCTGATGGATGTTCGAGCCCTACATATTCCATTTGAGGATGCCCCACAGATGCTCAATAGGGTTTAGGTCTGGAAACATGCTTGGCCAGTCCATCACCTTTACCCTCAGCTTCTTTAGCAAGGCATTGGTCGTCTTGGAGGTGTGTTTGGGGTCATTATGTTGGAATACTGCCCAGTCTCCGAAGGAAGGGGATCATGCTCTGCTTCAGTATGTCACAGTACATGTTGCCATTCATGATTCTCTCAATGAACTGTAGCTCCCCAGTGCCGGCAGCGCTCATGCAGCCCCAGACACTCACCACCACCATGTTTGACTGTAGGCAAGACACAATGCCTCCATCAGAGCCAAATATGAGGCATCTGAGGGACCGCCAGCATGCCTCTCCGCACACTCCCTTTCAGTGTCCTGTAACCTTTGAATATCAGCATTATGGGCTACCCTTTCTGTTTTAATAGCTGCAATACACTCACCCCTAATCACTGCCTTAAAAGCATCCCACACCACAGGTGGGTCTGCAGTATCCTCATTGATTGACCAGTAAGCAGGAATCGCCTCCTGCAAGCGGGAGGACACCTGCTCATTCTGTAACCATCCTGTCCCCCCCCCCCCCGGTCTGTGGTCAACTGAGTTTAAACAACCCCCCCCCTGCCATTATACCAGAACCCTAACTAAGAAAAACAAAACAAAAGAAAAACAAACACTGGTATTCAGCTAAGTCCCAAACTCCCAAAAAAAGGGAGATGACAAAAAAATAGAATAGGAAGTCTCCAACCTTGTGACGAATTGTTCAGCAACTTATCCTGATCTTCTTGCGTGTCCTCATGGAGCCCCATGCACAGGGATCAAGGAGCACAGAGCAAAACACACCAAACTTGGTATTCTAGCAAACAGCGATCCATCAGGGCCCTCTAGTGGCCCCACAGGAAATGACAGTGTGAACAGACCCAGGCACGAGCCTCAGGGTTGATATAGTTAAATAGGACAAAAAACAAAGAAAAAGCCAAAAACAGAAAATAGAAAAGTAAAACGCGCTAAATGCAAAAAAATAGCCGCAGCCCCACACTGATCCTGATCCGGATTTTCCCTGCCACGTAGAAAGCAGGAACCAAACAAGCTTCAATCAGGCGTACTTAGGGATTTCTATCAAGCCATTCCGAGGCCTCCCTCGGGTTGTCGAAGAACTTGACTGCCCCCTCATGTTGTACCCGGAGTCTGCTGGGATAGAGCATGCTATATTGGATCTCTCTTTCTCTCAGCTTCTTACGGATATCATTAAAGGATTGCCTCTTCCTTTGTGTCTCAGCTGAGAAGTCAGGGAACAACATCACTCTGGCATTATCAAAGCGGAGGTCCTGATGTTTTCTTGCTTCTCGCAAAATGATGTCCCGGTCTCTATAATTGAGAAACCGGACTAAGAAAGGCCGTGGATATGCTCCGGGGGGGCGAACACCCATGGGCACCCTGTGGGCCCTCTCCACCACATAAGTGGGGGGTAAATCCCCCAATTGCAGGATCTGCTTAAAAAATTGCTCAGCAAAAGTGGTGGTCTTGTCTCCTTCAGCCCTCTCAGGCAAACCCACCACCCTGACATTGTTCCTTCTTTGGCGGTCTTCAGCCGCGTCAGCTCTATGCTGGAGAGATCTTCCCAGATCCTGCAGTTCTGTCAGCTGTGCCCCATGCGAGTGGGACAGGTCCTCGACCCCCGAGATCCGATCCTCCGCCGTGGTGAGCCGTCCTCGGATCTTATCCAGGTCGTGCCTGATAAGCGTGCATTTTGTAGCAAGATGGTCGATTCTCACCATCACCGCAGCCTTGCTAGCATCTATGGCCTCCAGGATGGGTCTGGTGATCGCGTCCGAGGCCCCCCCTGCTCCAGTATGTCCTGCGGGTGATCCTCTGGACCGCAACCCTCTACAGCCGTCCCCTGCTCCATCGGCTTACCCTTCTTTCTGGCTTGCTTAGAGGATTGACTGGGAGGCAAAATGGCGGCGGCAGCTCCCTGGTCCGTGCCTCGTGCAGAGCGGGTCTGGCGCTGCGCATGCTGCGATGTCTGCCCGTGCCTGCGTCCTGTCTTTCTCATGACCAGGACACCGCAATCACCTACCGATGGTGTAGGGACCGAATGCGGGGTGAGAAAAGCTCCGAAAATCAATTCAATTCCAGGATAGATACGGAGCTCCAGAGAAACACTTGTTGCCTCGTTCACATCCGGCCACACCCCCCCCCATGCAGACCAATTTGATGCAGTGTGTGGCGTATGGTCTGAGCACTGACAGGCTGACCCCCCACCCCTTCAACCTCTGCAGCAATGCTGGCAGCACACAAGTCTATTTCCCATAAGACAACCTCTGGATATGACGCTGAGCACTTGCACTCAACTTCTTTGGTCGACCATGGCGAAGCCTGTTTTGAGTGGAACCTGTCCTGTTAAACCGTTGTATTGTCTTGGCCAATGTGCTGCAGCTCAGTTTCCAGGTCTTGGTAATCTTCTTATAGCCTAGGCCATCTTTATGTAGAGCAACCATTCTTTTTTTCAGATTCTCAGAGAGTTCTTTGCCATGAGGTTCCATGTTGAACTTCCAGTGACCAGTATGAGAGAGTGAGAGCGATAACTTCAAATTTAACACACCTGTCCCTATTCACATCTGAGACCTTGTAACACTAACGAGTCACATGACACCCGGGAGGGAAAATGGCTAATTGGGCCCAATTTGGACATTTTCACTTAGGAGTGTACTCACTTTTGTTGCCAGTGGTTTAGACATTAATGGCTGTTATTTTGGGGAGACAGAAAATTTACACTCTTATACAAGCTGTACACTCACTACTTTAAATTGTAGCAAAGTGTAATTTCTTCAGTGTTGTCAGATGAAAAGATATATAATAAAATATTTACAAAAATATGGAGGGGTGTACTCACTTTTGTGAGATACTGTACATTTCTCATGATGCTCATGCACTCTGCAGTATAGTTGAGCATCATGGAAAATGTAGTTCCAAAACATCTAGGGTGCCAAGGTTCGCCATCACTGTTCTAGGGCATAACCACTAAAGAGTAAGGCAGGATCCTGCTGGCTGTTCATTGCCCTAGTCCAATGTTTGACTGTATTAAAGCCGTTAGTTTTGGTGCACCCGAGATAGAGGTAGAGTTGGATGCAGGGACCGATATTAAAATAAGGTGTACTGCTTCTTTTGATGAATTTGAAGACAGCGAGGAGCTGACTAAAGAATCCAAAGTTATTAAAAAATAGAAATAAAAAAAACTTTAGTGAAGCAAATGAGGTCCATCGCCTTAGGACTCTGGCAAACTGAGCGCTCATGGAAAAAGGGTTGGGTTAAAGGGGTACGCCCAGGGGGTTGCATCCAGCAAAGCTTTGCCAGTAACCTATGACCTGAAAGTATCAACCAAGGATCCATGGATATCCAGCCTGTATCCTGTACGGTATAAATAAAAGTGTGCTTATACTTCACCATGAATTTAATAATAACTAGTGGATAAATTTAAAAAAATCAATGAAAAACACATACACCACACTGTATTTACAAAAAACTAATATTTTAGAAGCGTCTTATCAATAGGAACAGAAGCATCTCAAAAGAAGGTTATCAAAGGCACCGAATTGGGAAAGTGTCATGCAGTTGTGCAAAAAAAGGAAATAGACGCTTACCTGTGAGTAGTATGGTCAAACTGCATCTTCTATCAACTACACAATATTCAATATAATTTTATTACAAAAAATATATGAAAAATCATATGTACAAATATACATGAACCATCAAAATAAACATAATAGAGTTTCCAAAGTGCATACAGACAAAATTCTCTACATGTTTCGCCATTTTGTAGGCTTCCTCAGGAGTTTGTCATGCAAATACTGGAAACAAAGAAAGAAAAATAATAAATACATAATATTTACTCAAATTTCAAACTCAAAATTACAAAACAGAATATTATTAAGAAAAAAAGGATAACTGAAAACCATAACCAGCCCAATGGTTGCTCAAAATTTCATCTCAAAATTAGATCTATTTATTCAAGGTATATGACCTTATTAATATCAGTTGTAAGTACATTACCTGTAAATTTTGATGGTACAATCTAAAATGAAGAATGACCAGATAGCCAATGAGCTATCCCACACGGGGGCGCCCGTAAGGAGGGGATCATATGGTGTATCATAGAGGGGGAGAAATACTGGCACAAATAACCACCCGGATATTACTAGCACAGGAACAGAGGGCCATCTGGGGGAAATTACAAAGAAAAATCGAATGAAGTCAAATAACAATCTATATATAAGAGTAAAGGCGTCTCCATCTAATTATACGGCACATACCCCATCAGTATTTACCTGTTTATGGCTGTTGATAGTAAAAAATATTAGAATAGGCAAAAAAGGGGGGCAGTATCTCCAAAGTACCCCAATCAGTGTCCACTCTAAAAGGAAAAAGAATTAGTGGAAATTACTATAAATATATAATAATCCCCTCTAGTTGGTAATCAAAATTTTAATTTTTTAGCCATATACTTGCTAGCTGATATATACCTGGTTAATCCAATTGGATAGAGTGTGTCCACATTAGGGCATCTCTGCCGAAAAACTTGTTTTACAAAACCGATCAATCAGTTTACTGAAAAAATATATATAAAATATAAAAACCATTTTAGATTAAAGACCAAGTAAACCAGACAACAGGATAAAAACCAATGTTGCCCGTAAAGAGATCTAGTGCCTAAGTAATTTACCTTTGACTGATATCTAAGAACGTCTTCTCCCCAGAATGTTAGTCATGCTACTGATTTGCAAGGCTGCGATCCGGACTATATACCCCCCTCCCCCTTCCCATTGGACGCACAATGGCGCCAAATCAATGGGTGGAGCGGGCACGTCAGTTCCGACATCCGCCCATCGTCAGATCCGACCCGGAAGTGACAATTCCACCACTGAAAAACCGGAGACGTCCGCCGGAAGCGCCACCCCGCTCATCAGGAGAAAACATCCTGACGAGCTGGACGCACCATAAGACGGATCCGGAAGGGGAAAACATGCCTAAAGTATAGAAAAGGGCAGACTTCCCTTTAAAATCACGGCAGAAATGGCACATTGGATGTTAGAAAAAGAGGGCCAGGATATCCGGTGGGCTTGGTCAGATGGCGCTCAGATTGTCTCCCAAAGGAGAACAAAGAGAAACGCCCTGGGCGCCCATATGATCACCAAATCCCCCCCTAAAAAAAGAAAGGGGAAACGCCACCCTAAAAAAATGTGGTAAACTCCATTGAAATCAATTACATATAATGTAGATTATCAATAATTAAAGAGAGCCC
Source organism: Rana muscosa (assembly GCA_029206835.1). Classification (NCBI taxonomy): domain Eukaryota; kingdom Metazoa; phylum Chordata; class Amphibia; order Anura; family Ranidae; genus Rana; species Rana muscosa. The sequence goes on along the minus strand of JARGYO010000162.1, from coordinate 37,719,675 downwards.
CTATGGAATATAGAAATGGTACATTCAGTCACCTGTACATAAAGACAAATTTAATAAACAAAAATGAAATAACAAAACAAAATTTTATTTGTTTTAGACAGAGTCTACATATACAGCATAACTATTTTTATCCTACAAAAAGGGTTTGAAACTGATGGACTCATTTAACCCGGGATACATAGTAGCTCTCAAGGTATGTATCCATCTGGTTTCTCGTTGTAGGAGATTTTTGTCCACATCCCCACCTCTTTCATTAAGAGGTATATATTCTAAAGCAAAGAATTTAATCTTTGACAGATCGAAGCAGTGGAAAAGACCACTATGTCTACTAATAGGAGTCTCCATTTTTTTCTTTTGAATGAGAGATACATGGTCTCTCATTCTGTGAAAGAAAGGCCTCTTTGTTTTACCAACATAAAAGGCCTTACAATCACAGATCATCAAATAAATAACGCCAATTGACTGGCAATTGCTAAAGAAATTTGGTCTATACGTAACTCCATTAGGGAGAACTATTTCAGTAGAATCATATATAAACCTGCAGAATTCACAATGACCACATGGGGCCGAAACCTTTCTACTCTCAACCCTCTTGATTTGGAGATGGCTATGAACTAGTTGATCTTTTAAAGACCTAGATTTTCTATAGGTAATTTGGGGAAATGGCTTAATATATTTGGAGATAATCTCATCTGTTGCTAGCATTTAAGATGATGGAGGCTCTTTGCCAAAACTATGCTAAAGATTTAGAAATAGTCAATAACGACATAGAAAAATTGTATGTTGAAAATTCCAACCTGACTACGGAGGAAACCTTCTCTAATAGAGAGGCTCTCTTAGAAAAACATTTGGAGTCTTTTGTCTCCAATATCCTTAAAACTAAGGATAAAAAATATTATAGGGATCGTCTGGCATATGAATCAAACACAGCCTATCGGTGGACTACTGAAAACCAATGGAGGAAATCCAAATCCTCAGCTCGTAAGCAAACAAATAAAAATCAGGAAGCCACTGATTCCGATGAATCGTCTTTATCTTCCTTGTCCCTACCAGGTAATGCCTCAAACACATCAGCTAGTTCTAATAAAAGAAAGACTGATCGAGTACCTTCGATGTCAGCGCTTTCTAAACGTACTCAACAGGACATGAATCGTCAGGGTTTACGTTCACAGTCCAAAAATGTACCCCCTCCCACTCATCCCACAGGTGATGGTCACCTTAATTTATCCACACCCATTTTTTCTAATATTCTTAATGCACCGAAGTTAAATCAATCAATAGTTACCCCTTCGGGGGACTTTCAAATCCCCAATATAGGGGATCTTCGCACTGCGCCAATCTTTTCACCACCCCCAATTGTGGACACCAAAAAGACACCCATTCTTTCACAGGCACCCAAAGCAACTTCCAAAGTAACTTCCAAGTAATTAATCTGTCTTCACATTTACTTACACCGGATCAGACGGAGGTTTTGGGCCTTGGCCTGACTTTTTGTCCTGATCAGGAGGTTGATGCCTTTGAAATTATAAAGGACGTCAATCTCTTTGCGAGAAAACTTACTTTTAAGATCATGTTTGACAGGGATTATAAACGTTCTCCCATGGATTCCATGGGGGAAGATCTCTGGCAAAATAAATCAATTAAGGAGATTCAGGCAATAAACGATTTAATGGAATTATGGGAAGAAGGTAATCCACTAGATGACCCCCTTGAGGAACCCCAGTCTGGCCTCGTAGATGAGATTCCCACGGAGAGAATTTTTCCTCCACCTAATCTATATAAACCGAAATCCAGGACCTTTCCTACTCTCCAAGGAAACCCCAACATTTGGGCATTCACCCAACAAGTTACAAAGGAACTACAGAGTACCAATTGGAAAAGGTTTAGAAGAAATACCAACCTTAAGCCATCCCAACAAAAAGCCGTGTTATCTTTAAAACAGAACGAACATTTAGTGATAAAACCCTCGGATAAAGGAGGTAACATAGTGGTAATGGATTTAAACAAATATAAGCAGATGGTCATGAACCTCCTTTCAAATAAAAGTTGGTATCGCTCTATTCCTTTTGCACAGGTAAAATATGCGGAGACAAAATACCGTATCCTCATTAATCGGGCATTTTGTGATAACCTTATAGACAAGAAGACGTGTGAATTCTTGGTTATTGACAAGCCGAGACTTCCCACGTTCTATGCTCTGCCAAAGGTGCACAAAAATTTGGAAAATCCCCCTGGCAGTCCGATTGTGTCAGGGATTGGCTGCCTTACAGAACCGGCTAGTAAGCTGGTAGACGATTATTTGAGGCCCCATGTAGGTTCCTTAAGTTCCTACATTCAAGACACCGCCGATCTACTGAGATCCTTGGATGGTCTATGTGTACCACCGGGGTCATGGCTAGTAGCTATAGACGTTGAAGCCCTCTATAACTCTATCCCCCACACTAGGGGTATTCAAGTTATAGACGGCTTCCTTTCTGAGAGAGGACCTGGAGCCAGGCCTTACAACAATTTCATTTTGGAATTGTTGCTGTTTATACTTACCAACAATATTTTTGTTTTCGACCGTTCCCACTACCTCCAGGTGCAGGGTGTTGCGATGGGGACCAAGTGTGCCCCATCGTACGCCAATCTGTACCTGGGGGGGTGGGAACGGGAGATTTTTTCTTTAGAATCATTTGAAATGTTTTTTGATAAAGTCTTGATATGGCGACGCTTTATCGATGACATTTTTGTTGTGTGGACTGGCTCCTTAGAGGAATTAACATCCTTTATGTCTTCATTAGCTGTAAATTCCTTTAATCTCAAATTTACGATGATTTGTGACCAGAATGTGATACATTTTCTGGATATTTCTATTTACTTAAATTCTGATGGCACCTTGGGCTCTTCATTATATAGAAAGCCCTCTTCAGGCAATACCATCCTGCATGCCACAAGTTCTCATCCCAGGACTCTGGTACAAAGTAGCCCATACAGTCAGTACTTACGAATTCGAAGAAATTGTAGTAAGGAAGTAGATTTTGAGACGGAGGCTTCTGCCCTCCAATCTCGACTAATTGCTAGAGGGTATAGTCGTTCAACCCTCAAAAAATCTTACAAACGAGCAAAAAATAAAAATAGGAAAGATCTAATACATCCTAAGAAATCTCAAACTACTGACCAATCGGTACGACTAATTACCAGGTTCTCTGGTGAACATCAGAAAGTAAGAAAAATTATTGAAAAATTCTGGCCTTTGCTAGCAACAGATGAGATTATCTCCAAATATATTAAGCCATTTCCCCAAATTACCTATAGAAAATCTAGGTCTTTAAAAGATCAACTAGTTCATAGCCATCTCCAAATCAAGAGGGTTGAGAGTAGAAAGGGTTCGGCCCCATGTGGTCATTGCGAATTCTGCAGGTTTATATATGATTCTACTGAAATAGTTCTCCCTAATGGAGTTACGTATAGACCAAATTTCTTTAGCAATTGCCAGTCAATTGGCGTTATTTATTTGATGATCTGTGATTGTAAGGCCTTTTATGTTGGTAAAACAAAGAGGCCTTTCTTTCACAGAATGAGAGACCATGTATCTCTCATTCAAAAGAAAAAAATGGAGACTCCTATTAGTAGACATAGTGGTCTTTTCCACTCCTTCGATCTGTCAAAGATTAAATTCTTTGCTTTAGAATATATACCTCTTAATGAAAGAGGTGGGGATGTGGACAAAAATCTCCTACAACGAGAAACCAGATGGATACATACCTTGAGAGCTACTATGTATCCCGGGTTAAATGAGTCCATCAGTTTCAAACCCTTTTTGTAGGATAAAAATAGTTATGCTGTATATGTAGACTCTGTCTAAAACAAATAAAATTTTGTTTTGTTATTTCATTTTTGTTTATTAAATTTGTCTTTATGTACAGGTGACTGAATGTACCATTTCTATATTCCATAGGGGCTCTCTTTAATTATTGATAATCTACATTATATGTAATTGATTTCAATGGAGTTTACCACATTTTTTTAGGGTGGCGTTTCCCCTTTCTTTTTTTAGGGGGGGATTTGGTGATCATATGGGCGCCCAGGGCGTTTCTCTTTGTTCTCCTTTGGGAGACAATCTGAGCGCCATCTGACCAAGCCCACCGGATATCCTGGCCCTCTTTTTCTAACATCCAATGTGCCATTTCTGCCGTGATTTTAAAGGGAAGTCTGCCCTTTTCTATACTTTAGGCATGTTTTCCCCTTCCGGATCCGTCTTATGGTGCGTCCAGCTCGTCAGGATGTTTTCTCCTGATGAGCGGGGTGGCGCTTCCGGCGGACGTCTCCGGTTTTTCAGTGGTGGAATTGTCACTTCCGGGTTGGATCTGACGATGGGCGGATGTCGGAACTGACGTGCCCGCTCCGCCCATTGATTTGGCGCCATTGTGCGTCCAATGGGAAGGGGGAGGGGGGGTATATAGTCCGGATCGCAGCCTTGCAAATCAGTAGCATGACCAACATTCTGGGGAGAAGACGTTCTTAGATATCAGTCAAAGGTAAATTACTTAGGCACTAGATCTCTTTACGGGCAACATTGGTTTTTATCCTGTTGTCTGGTTTACTTGGTCTTTAATCTAAAATGGTTTTTATATTTTATATATATTTTTTCAGTAAACTGATTGATCGGTTTTGTAAAACAAGTTTTTCGGCAGAGATGCCCTAATGTGGACACACTCTATCCAATTGGATTAACCAGGTATATATCAGCTAGCAAGTATATGGCTAAAAAATTAAAATTTTGATTACCAACTAGAGGGGATTATTATATATTTATAGTAATTTCCACTAATTCTTTTTCCTTTAGAGTGGACACTGATTGGGGTACTTTGGAGATACTGCCCCCCTTTTTTGCCTATTCTAATATTTTTTACTATCAACAGCCATAAACAGGTAAATACTGATGGGGTATTTGCCGTATAATTAGATGGAGACGCCTTTACTCTTATATATAGATTGTTATTTGACTTCATTCGATTTTTCTTTGTAATTTCCCCCAGATGGCCCTCTGTTCCTGTGCTAGTAATATCCGGGTGGTTATTTGTGCCAGTATTTCTCCCCCTCTATGATACACCATATGATCCCCTCCTTACGGGCGCCCCTGTGTGGGATAGCTCATTGGCTATCTGGTCATTCTTCATTTTAGATTGTACCATCAAAATTTACAGGTAATGTACTTACAACTGATATTAATAAGGTCATATACCTTGAAAAAATAGATCTAATTTTGAGATTAAATTTTGAGCAACCATTGGGCTGGTTATGGTTTTCAGTTATCCTTTTTTTCTTAATAATATTCTGTTTTGTAATTTTGAGTTTGAAATTTGAGTAAATATTATTATGTATTTATTATTTTTCTTTCTTTGTTTCCAGTATTTGCATGACAAACTCCTGAGGAAGCCTACAAAATGGCGAAACATGTAGAGAATTTTGTCTGTATGCACTTTGGAAACTCTATTATGTTTATTTTGATGGTTCATGTATATTTGTACATATGATTTTTCATATATTTTTTGTAATAAAATTATATTTTTATATTGAATATTGTGTAGTTGTTGCACCTTAAAAGTCCCAATACCTTCATATTCCTATATAGCTTCTTAATGAAGGGATGTGGTGCCTATGAGATACAGGTGACCGGTATTATTTTCAATTTCTCCTTGCATCTTCTATCAGTTAATGTCTTAAGCCTCGTACACACGACCGAGTTTCTCGGCAAGAACCAGCAAGAAACTTGCTGGCAGAGCTTTCTTGCCGAGTAAATCGGTCGTGTGTACGCGGCTTTCAGTTTTCTCGTCAAGAAAACCGACATGAATCTCGACGAGAAAAATAGAGAACCTGCTCTCTATTTTTTTTCGTCAGGATTCTCCATTTTCTCGTCGGGTTTCTCGTCGGCCTGTTTCTCGATGAGAAACCAGAGTGTGTGTACACTTACCTATCACTGTGAAAACCCGCGCATGCTCGAAATGACTTTGACGCATGTGCGGTAGCTTCCTAGGCATAGGTAGGGTGTAGCAAGATGGCGGCGACGGCATCGAATGTGACGAGCGCACGCTCGTCGTAGTCGATGACGTCACCGCGTTCGCTCCATTCAAAGAACAGTTAGTTCTTTGAATCGAGCGTGTGTACACTCGGCCGGGACAAGTTTCTTGTCCAAGAATCTCGTCAAGAAAAACGACAAGTTTTTTCCTGACGAGATTCTCGGACGTGTGTATGAGGCTTGACTGTTATTTCACAGATTGAATTGAATTCATAGCTTAAAAATTAAAAAAATTAAAAATAAAAAAATATATATACAGTGCCTTGAAAAAGCACATACCCCTTTAAATTTTCCACATTTTGTCACGTTACAACCAAAAACGTAATACTTTGTAGAACCATCTTTTGCTGTAATTACAGCTGCAAGTCTTTTTGGGTCTACCAGCTTTGCACATCTAGAGAGTGACATTTTTATCCATTCTTCTTTTCAAAATAGCTCAAGTTCTGTCAGATTGGATGGAGAGCATCTGTGAACAGCAATTTTCAAGTCTTGCCACAGATTCTCAATTGGATTTAGGTCTGAACTTTGACTGGGCCATTCTAACACATGAATATGCTTTGATCTAAACCATTCCATTGTAGCTCTGGCTGTATGTTTAGAATCGTTGTCCTGCTGGAAGGTGAACCTCCTCCCCAGTCTCAAGCCTTTTGCAGACTCTAACAGGTTTTCTTATAAGATTTGCCCAGTATTTGGCTCCATCAATCTTCCCATAAACTCTGACCAGCTTTCCTGTCCCTGCTGAAGAAAAGCATCCCACAATATGATGCTGCCACCACCATGTTTCATGGTGGGTATGGTGTGTTCAGGGTGATGTGCAGTGTTTGTTTTCCGCCACACATTGCGTTTTGCTTTTAGGCCAAAAAAGTTTAATTTTGGTCTCATCTGACCAGAGCACCTTCTTCCACATGTTTGCTGTGTCTCCCATGTGCAGGGCCGGCCCTAAACATGGGACCTGATGGTACCATCGGTCCCGAGCGGCACTTTCAGGGGGGGGGGGGCGCAAATTGCTGCCCGCCAGCTTTGCTGCTTATCCCACTGTGAGGAGCCTGGCGCCGAGGTGACAGGAGCGTGTGGGCAGCACAGGGGAACAGTCGGCGGCTGAGTGAAAAGACGGGACAGCTGGCAGGTGAGCAAGCTTGCTGGCCAATCAGCGGGCCAGCGGCCGGGGGAGCAGAGAGAGGACATCATCTCTCACCGTCCGCCCTGCATCACTGTAGTTCCGCCCTCACTGTGCAGCCACGGGCAGCAAACAGATTACATCATCTCTCTGCTGCCTGCCTTCACTCTGGGACACAGCAAGTGGCAATCTTGGAGCAGGTGACGTTGTGGCAAGTGACAATCCGCAATATGTGGCAGGTGACGTAACAAGTGACAATCCGCAATGTGTGGTTGACGTTGTGGCAAGTGACAATCCGCAACATGTGGCAGTTGACGTTTTGGCAAGTGACAATCCGCAATGTGTGGCAGGTGGCGTTGTGGCAATCCACAATGTGTGGCAGGTGGCGTCGTGGCAAGTGACAATCCGCAACGTGTGGCAGGCGACGTTGTGGCAAGTGACGATCCACAATGTGTGACGTCGCGGCAAGTGACAATCCGCAATGTGTGACGTCGTGGCAAGTGACAATTCGCAATGTGTGGCAGGTGACGTCGTGGCAAGTGACAAGCTCAGGGCTGCCACTGATTCTGCATTATGGGGAGTTGAACTATTTTATATAACAATGTAATAATAGAAATAATGCACTTCATTCTTTTTTGCGATACGGCACTGCGTTGATTTAACTGACAATTGCACGGTCGTGTGAAGTTGTACCTAAACAAAATTGACGTGTTTTTTTCCCCCACAAATAGAGCTTTCTATTTATTTGATCACTTTTGCGGTTCTTATTTTTTGCGCTATAAAGCAAAAAGTGCGACAATTTTGAAAAAAAATTTTTTTTTTTACTTTTTGCTATAATAAACATCAAAAGAAATATATAAAATTTCTTTATCAGTTTAGGCCAATATGTATTCTTCTACATATGTTTGGTAAAAAAAAAAAAAAACGCAATAAGTGTATATTGATTCGTTTGCGCAAGTTATAGTGTCTACAAAATAGGGGATAGATTTATGGCCTTTTTATTATTATTGTGTTTTTTTTTTTTTTACTAGTAATGGCAGTGATCTGATTTTTAGTGGGACTGTGACATTGCGGTGGACAGATCGGACACTTTTGACACATTTTTGGGACCATTGACATTTATACAGCGATCTGTACTATAAAAATGCACTGATTACTGTGTAAATGTCACTGGCAGGGAAGGGGTTAAATGTTTTTCCTGGGAGGTGTTTCTAACTGGGGGAATGGGACTGACTGGAGAAGGAGAGGAGAGAGATCTATGTTCCTAATCACTAGGAACAGCAGATCTGCCTCTCCTTCCCTGTCAGAATGGGGATCTGTCTGTTTACATTGACAGATCCCCTGTTTACATTGACAGATCCCCGTTCTTGTTTTTCTGTGGAGCGATCGCGGGTGGCCGGCTGCCATCACGGCCGCGCACAGGTCCTTTTATACATTTATAGAGCCATGACAGGTCCGCTTTATACACCTACATACATGTATAGAGCCATGACAGGTCCTCTTTATACTCCTATATACATGTATAGTGCCATGACAGGTCCTCTTTATACTCCTATACATGAATAGAGCCATGAAGAGGTCGGGCCTCTTTATATTCCTACATACATGTATTGAGCCATGACATCCTTTTATACTCCTATATACACACATGTATAGAGCCCTGACAGGTCCTTTTATACTCCTATACAGGCGGTCCCCGGGTTACAAACAAGACAGGGACTGTAGGTTTGTTCTTAAGTTGAATCTGTAAGTCGGAACAGGTACATTTTTTAAATGTAGCTCCAGCCAAAAAATCTATTTTTAAGCGTTTTGGATAGCATAGTGAAGGGTTATCACCCCTGTAACATTTGTTTTGCTGTCTGTGCCCCTATTCAGAAGATTTCACCTAACTTCCTGTACCAATGACAACTGGATTTTGAAAATTTGGGGTTATTAGGGAAACAAGGATTGGTGATAAAGCATCAGTGGAGACACCTTTTACCGATATTAACTCTTACAGGAGAGAATTGCCCTTCCTATGGGGTAGATTTCCTCTCACTTCCTGTTGTCTCCCTCCGTTTGTAAGTAGGAGTCGTATGCATGCATAGAGCCATGACCGGTCCTCTTTATACTCCTACATACATGTATTGAGCCATGACACGTCCTTTTACACTCCTATACACATGGATATAGCCCCGACAGGTCCTTTTATTCTCCTATATACATGAATAGAGCCATAACAGGGGTCCTTTTATACTCCTAACACATGTATAGAGCCAGAACAGGTCCTCTTTATACATGTATAGTGCCATAACAGGTCCTCTTTATATTCCTATGCATGTAGACCGGTCCCCTTTATATTCCTACATACATGTATAGAGAGATGACATGTCCTCTTTATACTCCTATACATGTAAACACCCATGAAAGGTCCTCTTTATACTCCTATATACATGTAGAGATCTCTGTTCCTGATCACTAGGAACAGCAGATCTGCCTCTCCTTCCCTTTTAGAATGGGGATCTGTCTGTTTACATTGACATATCCCCTGTTTACATTGACAGATCCCCGTTCTTGTTTTTCTGTGGAGCGATCGCGGGTGGCCGGCTGCCATCACGGCCGCGCACAGGTCCTTTTATACATTTATAGAGCCATGACAGGTTCTCTTTATACCCCTATATACATGTATAGAGCCATGACAGGTCCTCTTTTTACTCCTATATACATGTACAGAGCGATGACATGTCCTCATTATACTCCTATATACATGTATAAAGCCATGACAGGTCCCTTTTATACTAGTACATAAATGTATGGAGCCATAACAGGTCCTCTTTATACTTCTGTATACATGTATAGAGTCCTGAGAGGTCCCTTTATACTCCTACATACCTGTATAGAGCCACGACAGGTCCTTTTATACTCCTATATACATGTATAGAGCCATGACCGGTCCTCTTTATACTCCTACATACATGTATAGAGCCATAACAGGTCCTCTTTATACTTCTATATACATGTATAGAGTCATGACAGGTCCTCTTTATACTCCTATACACATGTATAGAGCCATGACAGGTCCCCTTTATACTCCTGTACATGTAGACCGCCAAGACCAGTCCTCTTTATATTCCTACATACATGTATAGAGCAATGACATGTCCTCTTTATACTTCTACACACATGTATAGAGAGATGACATGTCCTCTTTATACTCCTATACATGTATAAAGCCATGAAAAAGACAAGGGGAGAGGCGCCTCTGGGAGTAGATGTTAAAAACAATTTAATAGCACAGTAATTAACACAGTCAACTCACAGCTGCGAGGTAAAAAGTAGGCATTGAGCGGGTCCCAAACATGGGGGAGATCATCAGTTCAGTCAGTCCGTTCCTTATCCTGTTGGGGCGCTGTGCTGCTGGGAATCGACACACACCGCTGATAGATGGAGAGAAGCTGGCCGCGGTGGAGGAACTTCAGAGCGAGGCTTGGCGCGCGGTTGGTATAGGCAGGCGAGGAGTGGTGATGTCACTGGCAAGCGACGCGTTTTGCGCATTTTACTTGTATATTGTATAAAGCCGTGACATGTCCTTTTTATACTCCTATACATGTAAACAACCATGACAGGTCCTCTTTATACTCCTATACATGTAAAGCCATGATGGGTCCCCTTTAGTTATGATATAAAATAATGGATGTGGGTGCCTTTTGGTGGGTGTGATTCTTCTTCTTTTTTGGGGCGGGGGGGGGGCAGCATTTCAGTCTTGGTCCAAGGCAGCACAATGTCTTTGGCCGGCCCTGCCCACGTGGCTTCTCGCTAATTGCAAACAGGACTTCTTATGGCTCTCTTTCAACAATTGCTTTCTTCTTGCCGCTCTTCCATAAAAGGCCAGATTTGTGGAGTGCACGACTAATAGTTGTCCTATGGGCAGATTCTCCCACCTGAACTGTGGATCTCTGCAGCTCCTTTAGAGTTATCATGGGCCTCTTGGCTGCTTCTCTGATTAATGCTCTCCTTGCCCAGCCTGTCAGTTTAGGTGGATGGCCATGTCTTGGTAGGTTTGCAGTTGTGCCATACTCTTTCTATTTTTGGATGATAGATTGAACAGTGCTATGTGAGATGTTCAAAGCTTGGGATATTTTTTTTTATTACCTAGCCTGGCTTTAAAACTTCTCCACAACTTTATCCCTGACCTGTCTGGTTGTGTTTCTTGGCCTTCATGATTTGTTTGTTCACTAAGGTTCTAAACCTCTGAGGGCTTTACAGAACAGCTGTATTTATATTGAGATTAAATTACACACAGGTGGACTCCATTTACTAATTAGGTGATTTCTGAAGGCAATTGGTTCCACTAAATTTTACTTTGAGGTATTACAGTGAAGGGGGCTAAATACAAATGCACACCACACTTTTTAGATATTTGTAAAAAAAAAAAAAAAATACATTTACATTTTTGGTTTGTAACATGACAAAATGTGGGAAATATCAAGGGGTATGAATACTTTCGCAAGGCACTGTATACAGTATATAGTCATTTTGTTTTTGTCAGGGAGGAGGAGTGCAAAGTCACTCAGGGTAGCAAAGAACCACTTGAACCTTCAAAAAAAAAAATTGAGAGGATACAAAAATCGCATAATCTGATAAAGCCTAAAAATGTTTTTTTTTTTAGTTGCCCATTTTCTCAAACGACTAAATTATTCTAAAACTGTAATCTAAAATTTTAAATCAAGTTCATAGCTATTCCAGTTTACAGATTGCATGATTTTTAGAGTACTTTGTGTTTTCTATGTATACAAAACATACAGGTTGTGGATGTATATACTTTTATATACAGTCAGGTCCATAAATATTGGGACATCAACACAATTCTAATCTTTTTGGCTCTATACACCACCACAACGGATTTGAAATGAAACAAACAAGATCGGCTTTAACCGCAGACTTTCAGCTTTAATTTGAGGGTATTTACATCCAAATCAGGTGAATGGTGTAGGAATTACAACAGTTTGTATATGTGCCTCCAACTTTTTAAAGGACCAAAAGTAATGGGACAGATTAACAATCATAAATCAAACTTTCACTTTTTAATACTTGGTTGCAAATCCTTTGCAGTCAATTACAGCCTGAAGTCTGGAACGCATAGACATCACCAGACGCTGGGTTTCATCCCTGGTGATGCTCTGCCAGGTCTCTACTGCAACTGTCGTCAGTTCCTGCTTGTTCTTGGGGCATTTTCCCTTCAGTTTTGTCTTCAGCAAGTGAAATGCATGCTCCATCGGATTCAGGTCAGGTGATTGACTTGGCCATTGCATAACATTCAACTTCTTTCCCTTAAAAAACTCTTTGGTTGCTTTCGCAGTATGCTTCGGGTCATTGTCCATCTGCACTGTGAAGCACCGTCTAGTGAGTTCTGAAGCATTTGGCTGAATATGAGCAGATAATATTGCCCGAAATACTTCAGAATTCATCCTGCTGCTATTGTCAGCAGTCACATCATCAATACATACAAGAGAACCAGTTTCATTGGCAGCCATACATGCCCACGCCATGACACTACCACCACCATGCTTCACTGATGAGGTGGTATGCTTTGGATCATGACCAGTTCCTTTCCTTCTCCATAGTCTTCTCTTCCCATCACTCTGGTACAAGTTGATCTTGGTTTCATCTGTCCATAGGATGTTGTTCCAGAACTGTGAAGGCTTTATTGGATGTTGTTTGGCAAACTCTAATCTGGCCTTCCTGTTTTTGAGGCTCACCAATGATTTACATCTTGTGGTGAACCCTCTGTATTCACTCCGGTGAATTCTTCTCTTGATTGTTGACTTTGACACACATACTCCTACCTCCTGGAGAGTGTTCTTGATCTGGCCAACTGTTGTGAAGGGTGTTTTCTTCACCAGGGAAAGAATTCTTCGGTCATCCACCACAGTTGTTTTCCGTGGTCTTCCGGGTGTTTTGGTGTTGCTAAGATCACCAGTGCGTTCTTTCTTTTTAAGGATGTTCCAAACAGTTGATTTGGCCACACCTAATGTTTTTGCTATCTCTCTGATGGGTTTGTTTTGTTTTTGTCAGCCTAATAATGGCTTGCTTCACTGATCGCGACAGCTCTTTGGATCTCATATTGAGAGTTGACAGCAACAGATTCCAAATGCAAATAGCACACTTGACCTTTTGTCTCCTCCTTGTAAATGCGATAATGAGGGAATAACACACACCTGGCCATGGAACAGCTGAGCAGCCAATTGTCCCATTACTTTTGGTCCCTTAATAAGTGGGAGGCACATATACAAACTGTTGTAATTCCTACACCGTTCACCTGATTTGGATGTAAATACCATCAAATTAAAACTGAAAGTCTGCAGTTAAAGTGGTTGTAAACCCACTAATCTTTTTTTTTTTTCTTAGCCAACCTGCAAGAGAAAGGCATAATGAGCTAGTATGACTAGCATACTAGCTCATTATGTACCACTTACCATAGATCGGGGCCCCCGAAGCAGTCCTTGTCCCTCTCTCCAGACGCAGACATCACTGCGGCGATAGCCGGAATGTTACTTCTGGGTATCGCCGCACCAGCCAATCACAGTGTCGCTCCGGCGCTGTGATTGGCCGGAGCGGCGAAGAAGTGCCTCCGCGCATGCGAACGGGAGCCGTCACATTCGACTACGCCCAGCGATTGCTGGGAAGTAGCCGATTTTGTGAATGGGATTAACCCCATGAATGCGCCGTTGTCTACGGCGCGCATTTTTAGTAAATATCTCCTAAACCGTGTAGGTTTAGGAGATATTTCTTGCACCTACAGGTAAGCCTTAATCTAGGCTTACCTGTAGGTGCAAGTTGAAAAAGTGGGTTTACAACCACTTTAAAGCACATCTTGTTCGTTTCATTTCAAATCCATTGTGGTGGTGTATAGAGCCGAAAAGATTAGAATTGTATTGATGTCCCAATATTTATGGACTTGGCTGTATATATAAAAAAATATTTAGGCCTGCTAATAATAACGTGATACAAAACACGAATAAAGTGCAAAAAAATGTAAGTGACAAAAATAGCGCAAGTCCGTTTTGGATATGTAGAATGGAATAACAGTCCCAATCAGAGGATGCGTACACCACTGTGTAATGAAAAGTGTCAGAAAACATCTATCTTTACCACGTGGACCATCACCAGTAACTGACCAAAATCTATGGACTCTATTATGGTGGCAGATTTGCCTGCAAACATTATCCTAGTATTTGATGCCAAGTCCCAGGTGATTTCATCAGATCCTAATAATATCTCCAATTCACCAACAGTACACGATATTACCAAAAGTATTGGGATGCCTGCTATTACACTTACATGAACTTTAATAGCATCCCAGTCTTAGTCAGGGTTCAATATTGAGTTGGCCCACCCTTTGCAGCTATAACAGCTTCAACTCTTCTGGGAAGGCTGTCCACAAGGTTTAGGGGTGTGTCTATGGGAATGTTTGACCATTCATCCAGAAGCGCATTTGTGAGGTAAGGCACTGATGTTGGACGAGAAGGCTTGGCTCACAGTCTCCGCTCGAATTCATCCCAAAGACGTTAAATCGGGTTGAGGTTAGGACTCTGTGCAGGCCAGTCAATTTCCTCCACCCCAAACTTGCTTATCCGGGTCTTTATGGACCTAGTTTGTGCACTGGTGCACAGTCATCTCCAAACTGTTCCCACAAAGTTGGGAGCATGAAAATGTCCAAAAAAGGCCTTGGTATGCAGATGCCTTAAGAGTTCCCTTCACTGGAACTAAGGGGCCAAGCCCAACCCCTGAAAAAATAGGATTTTTTTGTACTCGCCGTAAAATCCTTTTCTCTGTCGTCCATGGACGGACACAGCTCCTTAATTCTTGACCATTGGGTTATGTTCCTGTTCTATAGGAGAGGACTATGCAGAACATGTTACATATTTAAATACATGTTACTTTAACAGAGTTGAACAGCCCCGCCCGGGGGGCGGTCCTTCCAGACATAACCCTCCGCCCTGCAGTCAGCAGCTCAGTTCGTAAAAAGCCGTACAAACCAAAAAAGGAGGGGTGGGTGCTGTGTCCGTCCATGGACGACAGAGAAAAGGATTTTACGGTGAGTACAAAAAAATCCTATTTTCTCTTTTCGTGCATGGACGGACACAGCTCCTTAATTTTTGACCATTGGGACGTCCCAAAGCAGTGTAAAAAAAAACGAGGGGTGGGCACAGCAATCAAAAACCAATTTCACCCCAAACAAGCAGAGCTCCTCAACGGAGGTTGAAATGACCAAATCCGACAGGCCTCTGTCCCTTAGTACCTGGCTTTCAATAGCCATGCCGTTAAAGCCAGCGACTGTAAAGCAGGATGAAGAATGGAACCTTGCGAGAGAAGGTCCATCTGCCACCAGGCGCACAAGGACGGCGTACCAGGGACGCCTGGACCAATCTGGGGTGATTAGAAACACCGGAATTCCCTCGGTCTCTACTCTGCGGAGTAGACGAGGAAGTGACTTCAGTGGGGGGAAAGGCATAAATTAGCCGCTACTGCCCCACAGGGCCACCAACGCGTCTGCCCAGGGATCTCTGGACCTGGCCACGAACCTCGACACCTTGCGATTGAGTCGAGAAGCCAGGAGATCCACTTCTGGCGTGCCCCATCTCCAGCAAAGGAGTTGAAAAAACCTCTGGATGTAACGACCATTCCCCTTGGTCCAGCATCTGGCGATTCAGATAGTTCGCATGCCAGTTTTCCACGCCCGGAATGTAAACTGCCGATAGGGCCGGCACGCTCCTTTCCGCCCACTGCAGAATGTGAGCGATCTCAGACGCTGCAGCTGAGCTTCTTGTTCCTCCTTGATGGTTGACGTATGCCACAGCCATGGCGTTGTCTGACTGGATCCTAACGGGACGCCCTCTTAGCCTCTGTGACCACTTGGAGATGCACAGCCTTATCGCCCGGAGTTCCAGGACATTGATCGGTAGTTGGGAATCATTCGGAGTCCAGCGGGCCTGGGCCGCCTAAACCCCCAGACACCCCTCCAACCGGTGAGGCTGGCGTCCGTCGTGATCACAGTCCAATGAAAGGGGAGGAACGACTTTCCGGACCGAAGAGCCAGGTATCTCAGCCACCAACTCAGAGAGGTCCTGACCAGATGACTTATCTGAATCTGACGATCCAGACACAATGCAAGACCCGTGTGTGGAATTGGGCATATGGTACTGCTTCGAAAGAGGCTACCATGAGGCCCAGGGCTCGCATGCAAAAAACGGAGAGACGACCATTTGCGGGATGTCAACAATTTCACCGCAGACTGGAGTGCCTGCAACTTTCCCAAAGGAAGAAAGACACTGGCTTTCGAGGAGTCCAGAATCAACCCCAGAAACTCTAGGCGCTGGGTCGGTACTAACACCGACTTTTGGAGGTTCAGTATCCAACCAAACTCCCGGAGGGTCTGACTCCTCTAATGCTGAGCTTGAAGCAGCTCTCAGAAGAAGGTCGTCCAAGTAGCCCACGATAGCAATGCCGCGCTGTCTCAGCAAAGCTAGAATCGGGGCGAGCACCTTGGTGAAAACTCTTGGTGCCGACGCTAGGCCAAAGGGAAGGGTCACAAATTGATAGTGGTCTTTGCCGATCGCAAAGCGCAGGAACCTCCGATGCCTGATGCAGATGGGGACATGCAAGTGTGCATCCCTGATATCCAAGGACACCAGGAAGTCCCCTGGATGGAGCGCAGCAACCACCGAACGGAATCGATTCCATCCGGAACTTTTGAATCTTTATAAAGGCATCGAGGGCCCTGAGGTCCAAGATTGGACGTACTCCATCCTTCTTTGGGACCACAAACAGATTTGTGTATAATCCCCAAAACCTGTCCTGTGGTGGTACGGGTATGATCACCCCGTAACTCAACAAGTTCTGCACTGCCCCCTGCAGGGCAGTCCGACGAGCCGGAAGGAGAGGGAGATTTGAGAGAAAGAACCTGTTTGGTGGACAAGAAAGAAACTCGATCTTGTACCCCAAGGTAACTACCTCCCAGACCCACTGGTCAGAGAGCAGGGAGGTCCACTGAGCTGCAAACCCGCAAAGCCGTCCCCCACCCAGGAGTCAGGCGGGGACAAAACTTCATGCGGTAGCAGGCTTGTTTGCTGGCTTGGTGGGCTAGCGCACCCAGGGACGCTTCCGTCCCCCAGCTGGACCTTTGTCCGCTTGGGAGGGTCTGTCAGCAGGTCCTGACTGATGAAAATACTGCTTCCGTGTGGGAAAGGCGTGCCCCGTCTTACGGCATGGCTAATTCCCTTTAGTGGACTGAGGGAGAAGTATGCTCTTACCTCCAGTGACATCCTTAATGATGTCGTCCAGTGAGGCACCAAAAAGCCACCATATTAGAAAGGCAAATCTGCCAGAGTTTTCTTGAAAGCTTGATCAGCAGACCAGCATTTCAGCCATATCAGGCAGCGCAATACCACCGCCGATGCAGAGGCCCTGGAGATTAAAGGGTTGCAACACAGACGTACACAAGTCCCTGTACCAAATGTACGGCCAGTGACACGCATTCTGGAGGGAGCTGATGCTGCTCCACAGTCTGGTGCAATACTTTAGCTCACTCAGTGAGTGTCTGGGACACCAAGGTAGCAGCCAATATAGGCCGCAATGCTGACCCCAGCATGGTGAACATAGAGCGGCTCACCGATTCGGACCTCCTATCAGAAGTGTCCGTAAAGGCAGGTGTCCCCTCCACCGGGATAGTGGTTACTTTAACCGAGAGACCCGGGGATCAACGACCGGAGGAGAAGTACATTTTTTCAAAAAAGGCTCTCTTCAAATGGGTAATGGACCGCCCTGCGCTGAGGGACCGCAAAGGACCTCTGCGGCCGTTCCCATTCCTTATCTATGAACTTGTCAAAGTAAGACACATAAGGAAAAACCTTGATAGCGGGTCGGTTTGTGAGACCCAAAAGAGACGGACAACTCAGCGTAGGTCCCAGCTGTATCCTCCAGCTTAAGAGTAACCCTCACTGCTGTGATAAGTGCTACCACAAGTGCTCTATCCTGCGCTGACCTCCCTCACTGCCCGGACGGTCTTCGCATCCTCTGACACTTCAGAACAGGGGTCCTGTGTCGCAGCCAGGCCAGAGTCTGAGGCAGAGCGTTTCCCATGAGATGGCGGCGGAGGGGGTGCTTGTTTACCCCCCCCCTAACGCCCGACCTTGGCAACAAATGACTCCAGGACTGTCCATAGGCACCGCAGGTGTAGGGACACTGGTTGCTGCCCTGGAATGTCTGGGGAAGGAGCATCCAGCTTCTGACTCCATGCCCACCCACTGACAGCCTATAAGGACTCAAGTCAAGGTAATGGCACCAAAAAAAGGGATTTTTATAACAGCTTACCTGTAAAATCCTTTTCTTGGAGTACATCACGGGACACAGAGCGACTTAGTCATTACTAATGGGTTATATAGATACCTTCAGGTGCTGGCACTGGCAACTTCCAAAACCGGAAGTACCCTCCCCTATATAAGCCCCTCCCATCCGGGAGCACCTCAGTTTTGTAGCAAAGCAATAAGTGTCGCCAAAAAAGAGGGGTGGGAGCTCTGTGTCCCGTGATGTACTCCAAGAAAAGAATTTTACAGTTAAGCTGTTATAAAAATCCCTTTTTCTTTTTCGTACATCACGGGACACAGAGCGACTTAGTCATTACTAATGGGACGTCCCAAAGCAATGCCAAATGAGGGGGGGGATACACTATACATAAGCTGGGCGCCATCAGGCATGAGGATCTTTTGCGGCCTGCAACACACTGCGCCCAAAGGCGACATCCTCCTGACCTCTAACGTCCACCTGGTAGAACCTAGTAAACGTGTGTACTGAAGACCATGTTGCGGCCTTACAGATTTGAGCCAGGGAGGCCTGGTGATGCACTGCCCATGAAGTTCCAACTGCTCTTGTGGAGTGCGCCCTAACTTTGAACGGAGGCGGTCTCCTTTTCAAGCCATAGACTTGTATTATGACCTGTCGAATCTACTTGGCTAAAGTAGATTTTGATGCTGCCTGACCCTTTCTGGGGCCTTCCGGCAGAACAAACAAAGTATCCGTTCTACGAATCTGAGCAGTGGCTTTTAGATAAGCTTTAACTGCTCTTACTACATCCAAAGAATGCAATAACTTTTCCTCTACCGAGGTAGGTTTGGGGAAAAAAGAAGGAAAAAACACATCTTGGTTCAAATGAACCCTCGATACCACCTTAGGAAGAAAGGCTGGGTGAGGATGTAATACTACTCTGCCCTTATGGACAACCCGATATGGCTCCTTACAGGACATGGCGGCTAATTCCGATACTCTTTTAGCCGAACAAATGGCTACTAAGAAAATCAATTTCCTGGTGAGAAGAACCAAGGAAATGTGCTGCAAGTCCCATGGACATATGGGAATACTAACCGGAGGGCTAATACGCATCACTCCTTGTATGAAAGCTTTGACTAATGAATGCAAAGCCAAGGGCCTTTGAAAAAAATATTGCCAAGGCCGAAATCTGACCCTTGATAGTACTCAAGGCAAGCTTCCTATCCACAGCCCACTGTAGGAAGTCCAGAATCTTACCTATTACGTACTTACGCGGATGCCATTTCTTGGCCTCACACCACGCGATGTACGCCTTCCAGATCCTACAATAGATCTGCCTGGATACCGGCTTCCTAGCATTGATCACGGTAGATACCACCGGATTAGAGAGACCTCTCTTTTTTAGAATGTGGGCTTCAATAGCCAGGCCGTCAAACCTAGGGCTTGTAAGGAAGGGTGGTATATCGGTCCCTGCGAAAGCAGGTCCGGACGATGTGGGAGGGTCCAAGGACTCCACACTGACATCTTTACGATCTCCGCGTACCATGCTCTTCGGGGCCACGCTGGAGCTACCAGAATCACCGGTTTCTTTTCTACCCGGATTCTGCGGATTAATCTCGGTAACAATTGTGGCGGTGGGAATGCATATATCAGCTTGAACGGATCCCAAGGGAACACTAGGGCATCCGAGACGCAAGCTAGGGGATCCCTTGTGCGAGACACAAATCTGTCCACCTTTGCGTTGAATCTGGATGCTAGCAGATCTACATCCGGTGTTCCCCACCGCTGGCATATTGCCTGGAAAAACCTCGGGGTGAAGAAACCATTCCCCCGGACATAATTGCTGGCGACTTAGAAAGTCCGCTCTCGAATTTTCCACTCCTGGGATGAAAACCGCGGATATGGCTGGGACATATCTTTCTGCCCATTTCAGGATGCAATTCGCTTCCCTCTGGGCTGCACGACTCCTGGTGCCACCCTGGTGATTGATATATGCCACTGCTGTGGCATTGTCTGATTGAATTCTGACAGGGGACCCTTGGAGTTTGGATGTCCATGCTACTAGGGCATACCGGGCTGCTCGTATCTCTAAGAGATTGATGGGCAGGGCCTTCTCTGCTTCTGACCACTTGCCCTGGAGAGACCATTGCTCCATTACTGCCCCCCAGCCTATGAGGCTGGCATCTGTAGTGACCACCTTCCAAGAATCCGGACTGAAGGGTTTCCCTTTTTCCAGATTCTGGGGCACCAACCACCAATGGAGGCTCTTGCGAACGGAAGGGGACAGGGACATTGGTAAGTCTAAAGCCTGAACTTTTTTGTTCCAGGCTGACAGTATGGCCCTCTGCAAGTTCCTTGAATGGAATTGACCGTAGGGTACTGCTTGGAATGAAGCCACCATTTTTCCCAGCAGCCTCATGCACAGGCGTATGGATGGTTTTCTTTTTGTACCCACTAAGTGGGTCAAATCTTTCAAAGACGACACCTTCTCTGGAGGTAAGAAAATCTTTCTCTGATTTGAATCCAGCCTTAGCCCTAAGTATTCCAGACTTTTGACTGGTCTTAGAGCTGCTTGTCTCGGTTGATAATCCAACCGTGATATCCCAGATACTTGATTGTCTTGGGAATAGCTACTTCCAGTTTTTCCACTGAGTGGTCTATTAATAGCAGGTCGTCTAAATATGCCATTATCGTTACACCCCGTGTTCTTAGATTGGCCAATAGTGGGGCCAGAATTTTTGTGAACACTCATGGTGCTGTGGCCAGACCGAAAGGTAAGGCTCTGAACTGAAAATGGCGCCCTTCTACTGCAAAGCGTAGAAATCTCTGATGGGCCGGAAAGATGGGAATATGCAGAAAAGCATCCTTTATGTCGATCGAGGCTAACCATTCCTGCCCTTGTAGGGCAGTGGCCACCGATCGGATCGACTCCATCCGAAAAGTCCTGATATGTAGGAATTTGTTTAGCCCTTTTAGATTTAATATGGGCCTCACGTCCCCATTTGTTTGGGGACTGTGAAGAGGTTTGAGTAAAACCCGAACCCGCATTCTTCCAAGGGAACCTTCATGATTACACCTTGGAGCAATAGTTGTTCTAGTGCCAGAAGGAGGGATCCTCTCTTCTGGGGATCGCTTGGCACGTTTGACCTCATAAAATGGGCAGGAGGAGTGTCTTTTAACTCCAGCTTGTATCCCAGACTTACTGCGGAGATCACCCATCTGTCTCTGATGGTGTCCCGCCAGGTCTCTGTGAACAACTGAAGTCTTCCCCTCACCCGATTGAGTGGGGGCAACCCTTCATAACTTGGGGGGAGGTTTAGTACCTCTCTTGACCCAGGGTTTCTTGTTACCCTGTGATTGTCCCTGATTTCTGCCCTCTGGATTTGACCGCGGAGGCCGTCGGAACTGTTTCACAGCCGATGTGCCAGGGACTGGAGAAGTAGGCCTCTTAAAAGAAGGACTTCTAACTTTGTTCTTAACCGGCAAGAGTGTACTTTTACCGGCAGAAATCTTCTGGATATACTTGTCCAGATCTTCTCCAAATAAGCGTTCTCCATGAAATGGGAAGCTAATCAGCAATTTCTTACAGGGAGCCTCAGCAGATCAGTTTTTGAGCCATAGAAGCCTACGCATATGTACTACAGACAGCGTAAAGCGGGAGGCATGATGGATTGAATCCTTGATGGCGTCAACCGCAAACATAAGGCTCTAGGTAGATCAGCTAGGGCAAGAGCCTGCTGATCTGGCAAGTCCCTTAAGACCTGTTTCAACTGATCTTTCACTGCTTGGCAGACCCCAATAGCTGCTACTGCTGGTTGTGTCACCCAGCTTGCTGTAGAGAAAGCAGATTTTAATAAGGACTCCAATTTTTTATCTATTGGGTCCTTGAACATTTAGACATTATCTACTGGACATGTCAGTGATTTATTCACACAAGAGATGGCTGCGTCCACTGTAAGGACCCTCCATTTTTTGATGAACTTATCCTCCATGGGATAGACCACCGGAAATCTCTTGGGGGGAGTAAATATTTTATCAGGATGTTCCCAATCCTGGTAAATGAGTCCTTCCAGTAAAGGACGGATTGGAAAGGAACAGTCTGGGGAGCTTTTAGCGACCCCAACGAGGAGACAGAAGTGGTTAATGGCTCCGCAAGGGGCATTTGAAATGCTGATCGGACCATATCAGTCAGAGACTGAACCCATAATCTTTCAGCATGTGACGCTGAAAATGGTTCTTCCACTGTTGATTCCTCTACAACAGAATCAACCTCATCCTGATCCCCTTCAGGTAGGTCGATCCCTGCAAGGGACTGTTGCTCCACTAACAGGCACTCTGAGGGAGGAGACGGAGATCGGGCGCGCTTTCCCTGTGATAGGGAAGCAGCGATCAATTTAGTCAATCTCTCTTCCAGTCCTCCCAGAGTTGAGGCAAAAACCTCCTCTGTTACATACACAGGAGCAGGTGAACTGAGGACAGCCACAGTACCAGGTACTCCTGCGGGGTCTCTATGGTCACTAACCTCTGAATTTTCAGGGGAGACTGGTGCAACAGAAGCATGCCCAAGATCCTCAGAGCCCGATGGAGACCCCTTTCGCTTCCTGGAAGCTTTAGTTCCGGAGCTTCTGGACGGCATATTCCTAAGCCCAAAGCTGAGGTATTCCAGCCGTAATACACCACTTTTACTGAGAATAGTCTAGCACAATTGCTGCAATATAACAGTTGGTGTCTACTAAAGTGCCTTTCTACGGGATGCCTGCATCAACCGCCTCTGTGTGCCTTTTTACTGTTGCTAGCTCTGTCTGTGCACTTCAGTAGCCAGCTGTGATTGTGCCTTTAAACACGCTGGACGCCCGCACATGCGCAGTAGCGCCGCGGCGCACACCGAGCGTCATCCACCCGCTCCGCCCCTTTTTCCAGATCGCCTCTATATAGAGAGGCGCGGGCACGTGCGCCTTCGGCGCCTTTTTTGAAAAAACAAGGAGCTAGATGGGAGCCAGGGTCCCTGCCGCAGAGCCCGGGGATGGATGAGCGGAGCAACAGGGCAGAGGAGACAGCTTCCCAACAGAGAACTTACCAACTGCCTGGATTTGACTTCAGAAGAAAAAATCCACATTTACAAGAAAAAAGAACCATAGCGGCCTCTAGTGTTCAACACAGGTACCGCGGTCTTACCATTTTTATTTTTTTTGCCTACTGTTAAAATTTTTACATTTTCTTAGTAGTTACAGGCATGCACAGAATATTAGCGGGAATACCTTAGGTAACAGGCAGAAAGACAAAATAGGCTTGGGGGTCCCCCAATAGAACCAAGTTCCTGAGGGCCCCCACTTACCTTTTCCTCGCCGCATGACTCTGTTTGGTCCACAGAAGCCCAAACTTCACCTATCACGGCAGGCTTTGTAATAAAACCTTCAGGGACCGGGTTCCCAAGGATTCCACTCCCCTGGACCTGTATAGCACCCTGCACAGAAAACATCTTGGTCGTGGGTATGACCAGAGCTCTGGATCCCAGGGTCCAGCCCTCCTAAGAGAGGCATTACAGGCAAAACCTTGCTCTTCTCTTGCAAGGCCCGGGTACCGACCGTTTAGCTATGAAGCTTTTTTGGTCGGATCCGGAATAGCTTACTGAGGCCCAAAAGAACCTGTACGCAAGCTCAGTGAAAAACACATGTTACTTCTTGGCCAACACCTTAGACACTGGCAAAAAACTGAGGTGCTCCCGGATGGGAGGGGCTTATATAGGGGAGGGTACTTCCGGTTTTGGAAGTTGCCAGTGCCAGCACCTGAAGGTATCTATATAACCCATTAGTAATGACTAAGTCGCTCTGTGTCCCGTGATGTACGAAAAAGAAATATCCACCCTCCTTGCTGCTCTGACCATGGTTTTACCCAGGGAACTCACCACCCAAGTAAGAGGCTGCCCAGCATCACTGTCTGCTCTCCCTACGCACACAGCGTGTGTCTGATGTGTTCTTTGATGTGAACAGCGCTATTCGCGCCGTTCAGGTAGCCTTCCCAGCACTAGAGGCCACATCAATAAAAAAAAAAAAAAAACACCCTCAAATGGCCGCCGAACGACTCAGAGAAATAGGGCGCGGACTACAAGAAAATGGCTGCCCGCAATGAAGACCTGCGTCATAGCGCAGCCACAACAAAATGTCCGACAATGGAGATTGCAATGCAAACTACAGGCCCCAAGAAAATGGCGCCTAAGCACTTGAGGTGGACGCGAAGATGCCGAATGGAGACTTCCCAAAGGCAGACCACCTCCCACAGAGAGCGGACCCGGACGCCCCCACAGCCCCAAACCGGGATACGAAATCCCCCTCGGGTATACCCCGGCCAACGTAGCAGGCCCCGCAAGGCGAGGAGGAAAACAAAAAGGGGGGACAGAGGGAGAGGAAGGGAGGACAGGAGACCCCTAACCGATCCCCCGGGAATGCCCAGCTGTTCCATCCCACCAAAGCAGGAATAACTGTACTTACCTGTCCCTGCTGGTGCGTTCCTGACAGACCTACAACCAAGCAGTACGGAGTAGCTGTCGGCCCGGTACACTGTGACTCAGACAGCAAGCAGCCCGGTCATATGTGAACCCTGGAGCAAAGCTCACCGGCCACCCCTGTAGCCATGGGGTATGTCGCGGCCGACCCCGCACGTAGCCAAGGCCTGCTCAAGGTCAATGGCTGGACTGGGGAGACTACAAGGATCTATAATATCCAGCCTGTCACCCAGCTGGCAGTTGATAGAAGATTTCTTAAAAGAAAATCATAAAATAAAAAATAAAATAAAAATTTCTTCCGGACCCTGGGCCCAAAGGGAGCCAGGTCCTTCTCCCCTACTAGGCAGAAAAAAACTGAGCTGCTGACTGCAGGGCGGAGGGTTATATCCGGAGGGACCGCCCCCTGGGCGGGGCTGTTCAACTCTGTTGAAGCAACATGTATTTAAATATCTAACATGTTCTGCCTAGTCTTCTCCTATAGAACAGGAACATAACCCAATGGTCAAGAATTAAGGAGCTGTGTCCGTCCATGGACGAAAAGAAAAAAAAAATAGGATTTTTGTACTCACCGTAAAATCCGTTTCTCTGACGTCCATGGACTGACACAGCTCTAATACTGTAAACATGCGGGTATATGTCACTGCTTGCAGGAGAAGATCCAGGCAGAATGTTAGATGTTAGAAACATTCTAGAACAAAACCAGAGCTGAACAGCCCCGCCCAGGGGGGCGGTCCCTCTGGACATAGCCCTCCTACCTGCAGCCAGCAGCCTCAGTTTGCAACAAAGCAGTACAAACCTTAAAGAAGGGTGGGTGCTGTGTCAGTCCATGGACGTCAGAGAAAACAGATTTTACGGTTAGTACAAAAACCCTATTTTCTCCGATCGTCCATGGACTGACACAGCTCGAATACTGGAAACGTGTGGGACGTCCCAAAGCAGCATCAGAAAAGGGTGGGAGCAGTAGTAAAGGAAAAACCAAAACTTCACTCCAAACAAGCAGAGCTCCTCAACGGAGGAGTTGCAACATTAAACAGCGGCCTGCAAGACTTTGCGGCCGAAGGAAGCATCCGAAGATGCAGCCACATCAACCTTATAGAACTTAGAAAAGGTATGAACCGATGACCAGGTCGCCACCTTGCACATATGTGCAACCGACGCTTGACCAGAGACAGACACAAACAGTGAGTCAGACTTCCAAATGGAAACAGTAGCAGACAGGTACACCCGTAAGGCTCGTACCACATCCAATGTATGAAGCGCAAACTCTCAGGGATGCGATGGGTGAGGACATAAGGACAGAAGAACAATGTCCTCATTAAGGTGAAAGGCCGAGACCACCTTTGAAAGGAAAGACGGTCGTGGGCGCAACACCACCTTATCCTTATGAAGGACCAAGTAAGGCGACTTGCGGGACAAGGCCGCCAACTCAGACACCCGTCGAACAGAAGTAATGGCCATTAAGAAAGCCACCTTCTGGGACAAGGTCAAGAGAGCAATCTCCCTGATATTTTCAAAGGGATGTCCTTGGAGAACCGAGAGCACCAAATTCAGATCCCAAGGAGGGGGAGATCACATGGCGAACCCCCTGCACAAAGGTGCTAAATAAGGAACGGCCCGCTGGCGGTCGTTGAAAAAGACAGACTGGGCCGAAATCCGACCCTCAAATGGTATGCAAGGCCAGCTTTTGGGTCACACCACGCTGTAAGAACAGCAAAATCTTGGGAACGGAATACGTCCGTGGACGCCATCAAGCTCCTCGCATATAGCGATGCAAGCCTTCCAGGTACAGTGATAGATCTTTCTGGAGGAAGATGTCTGTGCCACAACATAGATGAGATGACCGAATCCGAGAGACCTCGGTCCCTCAGCACCTGGCTTTAACAGCCGTGCCAAAGCCAAGGACTGAAAAGCAGGATGAGATATGGGACCATGAGACAGAAGGTCCACCCAAATAGGCAGTCACCAAGGAACGTCTATGACTAGCCGAACTAGATCGGCGTACCAATGTCGCCGTCCCGGAGCAATGAGGATCACCGGAATGGCCTCGACCACTACTCTGCGAAGCAGGCGAGGCAACAATAGTAGCGGAGGGTAAGCATACATCAGGCGATACTGCCCCCACGGGCCACGAATGCCGACAGGACCGTCCTGCAGCGGGATGGGTATGATAAACCCAAGGAGATCCCGCAATGTATCGGAAAAGGGAGGCCCCGGCTTACGTGGTGCCTCAATTGTTGGCCAAGAAAGGCAACCTGACAGAGCTTCCCTAGAAACTCGGTCAGAGGACCAGTAACTCAGCCTCTACAGGTGGCGCAGACCCACCCCAGACACAGAGACCCTAGAGGCTAAAGCAGTTGCAGTGCACCTGCTGGTCGACTGATAGATGGAGAGGCTTTTGCCCAGTCATTGAGCTTCAGGAACGTCAGAGACACAGCCACTACTGGGCGTAACGCTAACCTCAGCATGGCGAACACAGTCCAAGCTAGCGCCTTTGCTCCATTGATAAGTGCTGATTGTACAAACACATAGTTTATACTGTGTATTGTGTCAAAACGCGCAATTAGAGCATGGGAGGAAACCCCCCTCAGCCCCAAAGAGCATCGTACAACCACATACGGTGTATGTAGTTTAGTATGTGTGGATAAACATATTAAACACGTTTATACTGTGCCAGCGACGAAGGCGCACTCATCATTGGGGCGTAGGCAGAAACCAGCCACGCAGACTGCGTACACAACCGTGTAGGCATGTTAGCATGCGAATAAACAAATTGCACATGTTTATGCCGTGCATAGCGCTGAAAATGCGCACACCATTGGAGCGCGGGGGGAAAACCGGAGCACCCGGATGAAACCCACACAGACCGCATACGCATACCGTATAGGTACTATAGTATGTGTGATAAACATGTCTATATGTGCATAGCGCCGAAGGCGCGCACTCCATTGGCGCGTGGGAGGAAACCGGAGAAACCGGAGGACCCGCAGGAAACCCACGCAGACTGCACACACATACCGTGTAGGTATGTTAGCATGTGGATAATCAAATAGCACAAGTTTCAGACTGCATACACATACCGTGTAGATATTATAGTATGCGTGATAAACATATGGAACATGTTTAAACTGCGCAGAGAGCCAAAGGCGCCCATACCGTCAGAGCGAGGGAGGAAACCGGAACACCCAGAAGAAACCCACGCAGACAGCACACAGATACCGTGTAGGAATGATAGCATGTGAATAAACATATTGCACATGGTTATGCTGTGCATTACCCTTGGAGCGTGGGAGGAAACCGGAGTAACCGGAGGAAACCCACGCAGACTGCACGCACATACCGTGTAAGCATGTGGATAATCAAATCGCACAAGATTCAGACTGAATACACATACCACGTAGGTATTATAGTATGCGTGATAAACATATGGAAAATGTTTAAACTGTGCAGAGAGCCAAAGGCGCACATACCGTTAGAGCGAGGGAGGAAACCGGAACACCCAGAAGAAACCCACGCAGACAGCACACAGATACCGTGTAGGAATGATAGCATGTGAATAAACATATTGCACATGGTTATGCTGTGCATTACCCTTGGAGCGTTGGAGGAAACCGGAGTACCGGGAGGAAACCCACACAGACAGCATACACATACTGTAAGTATTCATAGCATGTGCACTGAACATATTGAACATGTTTATACTGTGCAGAGAGCCAAAGCGCACATACCGTGAGAGGACACCGGAGCACCCGGAGGACACCCACGCCGACCCAGAGAGTATAATACATACATATACTGTGAATGTATTTAGAGTCGTGTATGAACATATTGTGTATGTTTAGATTGTGTATGGCACTGAAGACACAGCATTGGAACGTGGGAGGAAACCCACGCAGACACAGAGATCAATAACCCATACATACACTGTGAATGTATCCAGTGTACAGATATAACATATGTTTTAATTATGGCGGCGAGGCGCATAATCTTCTCTGTTATCATTCCAACCTGCTTAAATGTGCTTCCGAAGCAGTATGCAGGTAAAAGGTCATTTCTGACACCGCAGACCGAGGTCCTGTCAGAGCTCAGCGCGTTCCCCAGGAAATGGCAGGAAACCACAGGTGCAGAGACCCCGTTGTTGCCTCAGAGACATCACACAGAAGGCTCACAGGGACTATAAAAATAAATGAATACCACTGTATCATCCATGCTGCTCTCGACGCAGCGTGTGAGGAAAACAGTGAGGAAGAAGTGTAATAGAAAAGCTTGTGAGGTACCACAGCCACAGCATCCAGCTTGAGAGTGTCCCTCACAGCATTAATGTGTTCACTTAAAAGCACCCTGTCATTTACTGACTCAGAACTGGAGTCTTCCTAACAAGGAATGTCCTGTTCAAAAACATTAAAATAGTCAGAGCTAGGGTCCTGAGCAGCAGCAGCTAGGCCCATATCTGATTCAGAGCACTCCCCATGTGTGAGATTGTGTGGGGAGAGGGCGCTTTATAGCTCCCTTGCTCGCACACCGCTTCCATCCTGACAATTTTTTTTTTCCTAGGACTGCTGACAACTGGTCCATAGGGACCGCAGGTGCTGGAGCACTGCCAGTTGCCTCTGACAAGAGTGGGGAAGCAGGTGAGACAGACTCCATATGTGCCACCCTCTGAGACCTTATACACTATAAAGTGAATAATACAGTCCACCCACTGGCTGTGCGGAGGCTGAGGAGAGGATACCCAGAGGACCCACCAACCTTTGTAAGGACCGCTAAGCTCTGCTGTATGTCACCGCGCTGCCAGCGCGTGTGAAGCCTGAGGAGAGTGTAAGGAGATTGTGAGGAGATTCGTGCCGCAGCAGCGGCGATAGAGGCCAAAACCGAAAGTGAAAGCGCCGCCGCTTCAAGAAAATGGCCGCCAGCCACATTAAAACTGCGCCAGAGATCCACGGCAAGATGGCCGCCGAGCGCAGTATAAAATCACCACACAGCGCTAATGGCGTACGCAATGAAGTCTCCAAACACCCACACATACCAGAACACTAATCCTCTCCCAGCACACAGACATGAGCACCCCCCGCCAGGCCAGAGTGACTCCCAAGTACCCCCACACAGAACAGCGCCAGTACAGGGTGCAGAGAGCAGTATAAAAGGGGGGAGACAGGGAGAAACACCCCATATAAAGAAACACAGCCAGCATGTACTCACCTGCAGCAGGAGAGACTACTTACCCGTCCCAGAGGGACCCACTGGCTTGTTTCAGACAGACCTATCACAGAGTAGTACTGCGTAGCTGTCGGCCCGGTCCACCGCGAAAGATACAGACAGGTACTGTTCAATCTTGAGAGGACCGCGGGAGCATAAAAGCAACCTGGCCACCCCTAAGGTCATGGGGCATGTCGTGAACTGAGTCTCACGCACACAAGGCGAGGATCAGCACGCTCGATGGTCGGACAGGAAAGACTACGAGGATACCAGTGTACCCAAGCTGTTGCCCAGCCGACAGTTGATTGAAGGTCTCAAAAATAAAATGATAAAATTCCCAAAGGAATAAAATTTAAAAAATAAAATCTTCCAGGAGACTGGCTCCTGAGAGAGCCATGCCTTCTCCTTCCTTCTCCTGGGCGGGGCTGTTCAGCTCTGGTTTTGTTCTAGAATGTTTCTAACATCTAACATTCGGCCTAGATCTTCTCCTGCAAGCAGGGACATATACCCGCACGTTTACAGTATTAGAGCTGTGTCAGTCCATGGACGATAAGAGAAATAGGATTTTTGTATTCACCGTAAAATCCGTTTCTCTGACGTCCATGGACTGACACAGCTTCTAATACTGAAACACGTGGGTATATGTCCCTGCTCGCAGGAGAAGATCTAGGCAGAATGTCAGATGTTACAACACACATTCTAAAAAACCAGAGCTGAACAGCCCCGCCCAGGGGGCAGTCCCTCCGGACATAACCCTTCTACCTGCAGCCAGCAGCCTCAGTTCGTAACAAAGCATTACAAACCTTAAAAGGGTGAGTGCTGTGTCAGTCCATGGACGTCAGAGAAACAGATTTTACGGTGAGTACAAAAATCCTAATTTTCTCTTATTGTCCATGGACTGACACAGCTTCTAATACTGAAACACGTAGGACGTCCCAAAGCAGTATCAGAAAGAGGGTGGGTGCAGTAGTAAAGGAAAAAAACAAACTTCACTCCAAACAGGCAGAGCTCCTCAACGGAGGAGTTGCAAATTTAGACAGTGGCCTGCAACACCTTGCGGCCGAAGGAAGCATCCGAAGATGCAGCCACATCAAACTTATAGAACTTAGAAAAGGTATGACCGGACGACCAGGTCGCCGCCTTGCACACTTGTGCAACCGACGCTTGATGTCAGAAAGCCCAGGAAGCACCAATTGCCCTGGTGGAATGCGCCGTAACCGGAAAGGGAGGCGCCAGCCCTTAAGGGCATAGGCCTGTAAAAAGGTCTGTCTGATCCACCTAGAAATGGTGGCAGACGACACCGCATGGCCCTGTTTTGGACCAGAGACAGACACAGACACAGTGAGTCAGACTTCCGAATGGAAGCACTAGCAGACAGGTACACCCGTAAGGCTCGTACCACATCCAATGTGTGAAGCGCAAACTCTCTGGGATGCGATGGGTGAGGGCACAATGACAGAAGCACAATGTCCTCATTAAGGTGAAAAGCCGAGACCCCCTTTGGAAGGAAAGACGGTCGCGGGCGCAACACTGCCTTATCCTTATGGAGGACCAAGTAAGGCGACTTGCATGACAAGGCCGCCAACTCAGACACCCGTCTAACAGAAGTAATGGCCACTAAGAAAGCCACCTTCTGGGACAAGGTCAAGAGAGGAATCCCTCTGATATTTTTAAAGGGATGTTCTTGGAGTACCGAGAGCACCAAATTTAGATGCCAAGGAGGGAGCGGAGGCTTGGCAGGTGGAATCACATGGTGAACCCCCTGCACAAAGGTGCTAACCAAGGAATGACCTGCTAGCGGCCGTTGAAAGAAAACGGCCAAGGCCGAAATCTGACCCTTAATGGTGCTCAAAGCCAGGCTTTGGGTCACACCACGCTGCAAGAACCGCAGGATTCTGGGGACTGAGTACGTCCGAGGACGCCAGTCTAGCTCTTCGCACATAGCGATGTAAGCTTTCCAGGTACGGGGATAGATCTTTCTAGCGGAAGACTTCCGTGCCCTCAGCATGGTCGAAATGACCGAATCCGAAATGCGTCGGTCCTTCAGCACCTGGCTCTCAATAGCCATGCCCTTAAAACCAGAGAGTGTAAAGCAGGATGAAAGATAGGACCTTGAGACAGAAGGTCCTCCCTCATAGGCAGTCGCCAAGGAACGTCCACGATGAGACGTACCAGATTGGCGTACCAATGACGCAGAGGTCAATCCGGAGCAATGAGGATCACCGGAATGCCCTCGGCCGCTACACTGCGCAGCAGACGAGGAAGCAACTGCAGCGGAGGGTAAGCATATATCAGGCGATACTGACCCCACGGGGCAACCGAGGCGTCCGCCCAGGGGTCCCTGGACCTGGCCACAAACCTCGACACCTTGCGATTGAGTCGAGAGGCCATCAGGTCCACATCCGGCGTGCCCCACCGCCGGCAAAGGAGTTGAAACATCGCCGGGTTCAAGGACCACTCTCCCTGGTCCAACGTCTGGCGACTCAGATAGTCCGCCTGCCAGTTTTCTACCCCCGGAATGTAGACGGCCGACAGAGCTGGCACACTTCTTTTCGCCCACCTTAGAATGCGGGCGACCTCGGATGCTGCAGCCGAGCTCCGAGTGCCCCCCTGATGGTTGACATACGCCACGGCCGTGGCGTTGTGCGACTGGATTCTGATCAAGCGGCCATGTAACCTCTTCGACCACGCGGAGAGGCACAGTCTGATCGCTCGCAATTCCAGGACGTTGATCGGTAGACGGGATTCGTCCGGGGTCCAGAGCCCTTGAGCTGCCAGGACTCCGCAAACTCCACCCCAGCCCGTCAGGCTGGCGTCCGTCGTGACCACCGTCCACTGGATGGGGAGGAACGACCTTCCGGACCGGAGAGCCAGGGATCTCAGCCACCACGTCAGGGACGCCCTGACAGAGTGACTCCCAAGTGGACAGGATCTCCTTCTGCAATGCCCGTGTGTGATTGGGCATACGGAACGGCCTCGAAGGAGGCCACCATGAGTCCCAGTACTCTAATGCAGAAACGGATCGACGACCATTTTCGGGACGTCAGGACCCGTACCGCCGACTGAAGTGTCTGCAACTTCTCCAAGGGTAGGAACACTTTTGCTTCCGAAGTGTACAGGATCAGACCCAGATACTCCAAACGCTGAGTCGAGACCAGGACCGATTTTTGAATGTTCAGGAGCCACCCGAAGTCCCGGAGGGTCTGACTGACTATTGTCACATTTTCCTCCAACTCTGAGCCATTTTCTGCTCTTAGAAGAAGATCGTCCAGATAGCCCACGATAACAATTCCTCGCTGTCTCAGCAAAGCTAGAACCGGGGCAAGCACCTTGGTGAAAACGTGATGCCGATGCTAGGCCGAAGGGAAGTGCCACAAACTGATAGTGGACTTTGCCTATTGCAAAGCGCAGAAACTTCTGGTGACTTGCGCAGATCGGGACATGCAAGTAGGCGTCCTTGATGTCCAAGGACGCCAGAAAGTCCCCTTGATGGAGTGTAGCGATCACCGTGCAAATGGATTCCATACAGAATTTTTGCACCTTCACAAAGGCATTCAAGGCCTTGAGGTCCAGGATTGGCCGGACCCCGTCCTTTTTTGGGACAACCAACAGATTCGAGTAGAACCCCTGAAACCTCTCCTGTGACGGTGCCGGCACAATTACTCTGCACCTGAGCAAATCCTGTACAGCCCCAAGAGGGCCGCCCGACGGGCAGGAAGGAGAGGGAGATTGGAGGGGAAGAATCTGTCTGGGGGCCATGAACTGAACTCTATCCTGTACCCCGAGGTGACCACCTCGCACACCCACCAGTCGGGGATCCGGGAGGTCCACCAAATCGTGAACCTGTGAAGTCGTCCCCCCACCCCAGAGTCGGGCAGGGGCAAGACTTCATGCGGTGGCGGGCTTGGGAGCCGGCTTGGTTGGCTTACGCACCCAGGGATGCTTCTGTCCACCAGCCGCACTGTTGTCAGTCTGGGAGGGCTTACCCGCGGATTCTGACTGACGAAAAAAGCCTTTTTTGCTGGAAAGGAGGGGCCCGGCTTACGGCGGGGCTCCTTTCCCTTAGTAGACTGAGGAAGGAATGTGCTCTTATCCCCTGTGACATCTTTACTGATGTCATCCAGGCTAGCCCCAAACAGTCTATCGCCCTTAAAGGGCAAATCAGCCAGGAGCTTCTTGGAAGCTAGATCAGCCGACCAGCATTTCAACCAGATAAGACGACGCAATAACACAGCAGAGATAGAGGCCCCAGATTTTAAAGGGGCCGCGTCCAAAGTGGCATCGCACACATACACCAGACCCTGCACAAGTTGGTGGGCCAGGGCAATGGTATCTGGAGGGAGATTATGCTCCTGCACAGTCTGGTGCAAAATCTTTGCCCATTCCGTGAGCGTCTGAGGGTCAAGGGTCGCCGCTAAGATAGGACATAAGGCAGACCCCAGCAAGGCAAACCTAGTTCTACTCACCACTTCTGACCTCCTGTCAGTGGGGTCCTTAAATGCAGGAGTCCCCTCCATCGGGAGAGTGGTAGCCTTATTCAAACGGGCGACCGGGGGTTCGACCACCGGGGGGAGAGCCCACTTTTTAACCAGGGCCTCCTCAAAGGGGTATCTAATAGATATACGCTGCGGGACCATCAAAGTCTTCTGCGGCTTTTCCCAGACCTGATCAATGAATCTATCAAAGAAAGGCATATATGGCATATATGGAAAAACCTTTTTTGAAGGTATGGCCTTAAAAGGAACCAAAGGAGACAGCCTCCACCTGAGGTTCCGCAGCCGCAGCATTCAAGCATTCAGCTTGAGAGTGTCCCTCACAGCATCAATGAGTTCACTTACAAGCGCCCTGTCATTTACTGACTCAGAACTGGAGTCTTCCTCACAAGGAATGTCCTGTTCAAAAACATTAAAATATTCAGAGCTAGGGTCCTGAGCAGCAGCAGCTAGGCCCATATCTGAATCAGAGCACTCCCCATGTGTGAGATTGTGTGGGGAGAGGGCGCTTTATAGCTCCCTTGCTCGCACACCGCTTCCATCCTGACAAAATTTTTTTTCCTAGGACTGCCGACAACTGGTCAGCAGCAGCAGCAGCTATGCCCATATCTGAATCAGAGCACTCACCCTACTGGAGATTGTGTGGGGAGAGGGCGCTTTATAGCTCCCTTGCGCTCGCACACCGCTTCCATCCTGACAAGGAATGATTCCAGGACTGCCGACAACTGGTCCATAGGGACCGCAGGTGCAGGAGCACTGCCTGTTGCCTCTGACAAGAGTAGGGAAGCAGGTGAACCAGACTCCACATTCGCCACTCTCTGAGACCTTAATGCACCAAAGTGAATAAAAGTCCACGCACTGGCTGCGGTAGCTGAGGAGGGGATACCCAGAGGACTCACCAACCCGGAGAGGACCGCTCAGTTCTGCTGCCTGCACCGCACTACCAGCGCTAGTGAGCCGTGAGGAGATTTGCGCCGCAGCAGCAGTGATAGAGGCCAAACGAAAGTGAAAGCACGCGCGGCTTCAAGAAAATGGCCGCTGGCCGCATGTAACTGCGTCATCGATCCGCGGCAAGATAGCCGCCGAGAGCGCAGTAAAAATACAGACAAGGCGCCTAATGGCGCCCAGGCCCAAACACACCAAGTTCCCCAAGCACCATGCAGACAGTCATGAGCGCCCCCCCCCCCCGCCAGGCCAGAGTGACCGCCAGGCACCCCCAAACAGCACAGCGCCAGATTAGGATGCAGAGAGCAGCATAATAGGGGGGAGACAGAAAATCCCCCATACAGAGAAACACAGCCAGCATGTACTCACCTGATTCAGGAGAGACTACTTAGCCCACCGGCCACCCCTAGAGTCATGGGGCATGTCATGAACTGAGTCTCACACACACAAGGCGAGGATCAGCACGCTCGATGGTCGGACAGGGAAGACTACGAGGATACCTTGTACCCAACCTGTTGCCCAGCCGACAGTTGAAGATCTCAAAAATAAAAGAATAAAAAAAAAATCTTCCAGGAGACTGGCTCCTGAGAGAGCCACGTCTTCTCCTTCTGCTAGGCAGAAAAAAAACTGAGGCTGCAGGTAGGAGGGTTATGTCTGGAGGAACCGCTCCCTGGGCGGGGCTGTTCAGCTCTGTTTTTTTAGAATGTATGTTGTAACATCTAACGTTCTGCCTAGATTTTCTCCTGCGAGCAGGGACATATACCCACGTGTTTCAGTATTAGAAGCTGTGTCAGTCCATGGATGATAAGAGAAATAGGATTTTTGTACTCACCGTAAAATCTATTTCTCGTAGTTCATCGGCGGACACATCGCTCCATTAATCCTGACTAGCAGGTTATATGGCCTTCTGCTGGAGTAGGACTAGGCAGAACAAAAAATTACGCCCATGGGCCGTCCTTAGCTGGTATATAACCCCCTCTTGGCTATAGGCATTCAGTTTAGTAGCAAGCAGTATTAAAAGTATCAAAAACTCT
Organism: Rana muscosa; assembly: GCA_029206835.1. Classification (NCBI taxonomy): domain Eukaryota; kingdom Metazoa; phylum Chordata; class Amphibia; order Anura; family Ranidae; genus Rana; species Rana muscosa. Next base: position 37,683,026 of record JARGYO010000162.1, on the reverse strand, counting down.
TTAGAGGGGTGGGCGCTGTGTCCGTCGAACTCAGAAAAAAGGATTTTATGGCGAGTACAAAAATTTTATTTTCTCTTTAGTTCATCGACGGACACAGCACTCTATGAATCCTGACTATAGGGACACCCAAAAGGAAAATGAGGAGTGGGGAAAATAACCCAAGGCTAAAACACAAGAGCCCTAACCGGGTCACAGGAGCTCAACCAGGACACAGGAGCCCCATCTGAAATAAAAATTTAAAGAAAAACACCCCTCAAAACCTTTGCAGCTAAATAAAAGCATCCGCAGATGCCAAAATATCTACTTTGTAGAATTTGGTGAAAGAATGCACCGACGACCAAGTGACCGCCTTGCAAACCTGAGATATTGACGCTTGATGACGTAAGGCCCAAGAAGTACTAAGCGCTCGAGTAGAATGCGCCATGACAGGGAAAGGTGGAACCCAACCTTTAATAGAATAGGCCTGAGCCGTCTGTCTGATCCATCTAGAGATGGTAGCAGAGGATGCGACCAGCCCTTTCCTTGGTCCTTGTGTAACCACAAAAAGTGAGTCTGACCTCCGAAAGGACTCCGTGGCTGCCAGATACACCCAAATCGCTCGAACCACATCCAAGGCATGCAGAGCAAATTCCTTGGGATGAGCAGGCTTGGAACACAAGGGAGGCAATACAATGTCCTCATTCATATGGAAGTCCGAGACAACTTTAGGTAGGAACAATAGACAGGGATGAAGAACCACCCCTTATCTCTATGGACCACCAAATAGGGAGTACGACAGGATAATACCAACTCTGACACCCTATGGGCCAATTTAATAGCCACCAAGAGTGCCACCTTCTGGGACAACGTAGGCAAGGGAATCTCCCGAATATTATCAAATGGAGGTTTCTGGAGAACCAAGAGCACCAAGTTTAAATCCCATGGGGAAAATAAAAAGACAGTACAGGCGGAGCCACATGTCGAACTCCCTGAATCAAAGTACGAACTAAAGAGTGGCTAGGGGTCGCTGAAAGAAGATTGCTAAGGCAGACACATGGCCCTTGATGGTACTCAAGGCCAACTACTGCTCAACGCCCCATTGAAGAAAGGCCAAGATACGAGCCCAGCTTAACCTCCAAGGGAAGACTTAAAAGATCTATTTCCCTTATCTGCAGTCCCGGGAGCACAAAATCATTTTTTAAGGGCTGAGGAGGGCCCATGCTTGTGGCGAGGCTCCTTCCCTTTCCTAGACTGTGGCAAGGTGGTACTCTCCCCCCATGAGACCCTTAATGATGTTATCCAGAGTAGCCCCAAATAGGCGATCACCTTGAAAGGGCAGATCGATGAGAGCTTTCTTGGAGGCTTGGTCTGCAGACCAATTCTTAAACCACAGCATGCGCCTAATCACTACAGCTGAAACAGAGAGTTTGGACAGAACGGGAGCTGCATCCAAAGCTGCATCACAAATAAACTGCAGCCCCTGGACCAACTGGTCCGCTAGATCAATGTAAGCATAGGGAACCTGCTCACTCCTCAGACCCTGACACAAAAGTTTGGCCCATTCAGTTAGGGTCTGAGACACCAGGGACGAGGCCAGGACCAGTTGCAATGCCGAACCTGCCATAGTAAACACACTGCGTGCCACCGATTCCGCTTTACTATTGGCCGGGTCTTTAAAGGACGGGGAATCCTCTACTGGGATCGTGGTTGCTTTATTCAACCTGATCCACTTTTTTTAAAGCGATTCCTCAAAAGGGTAGCGTACTGCAAAACGTTTGGAGACCACAAAGGGTTGCTTTGGTTGCCCCCACTCCTTAGACAAATCTGTCAAAATAGGAAAGATAAGGAAACACCTTAGCAGTACGAGGAGTCTTGTGTGTATCAAAAGGGACAGCCACGTTCATTGCCATATTAGCCACATCCTCCATTTTTAAAGTCTCAGGCGCTGCAGTAACAAGTGCATCCACCAGAGTTTTCTTATTCGCTGCTGTGACTGTGGAGGAGTCATCCTCACTATTGGACAGATCAGGGAGCGTGATATCAAGTCCCACTGGATGGGCCACATCCACGGCTGCACCAGACTCAGAATCAGATGAGACGGACTGAACAGGAGGAAGGCGGAAAATGCTTCCTGCTAGGTTTTTGCCCACACGCCACTTCCACCCAAGATACCAAGGACTGTAGAACCGCCGTCAGCACATCAATGGGGAACTGGGGTTCCAAGAGACCTGGCGCCTTTATGAGGGGGTCAGTGGGGGACATGTAACCCTGAGGCTTCATAAGATGAGAGACCCCACAGAAACAAAAATGTTTTGCCACCGCTATGGACCCCTCCCCCACACAGGGCACTTGCTAGGAGAGAGAGAGAGGGGGGGGGAGGTGGAGGAGGAGAGGGGGAGCAGCTCGACATGTGTGCTAGCAGTCCCTATATCCGGAAGAAGGAAGAGGAGGGCCCGGAGCCCAGGCACGGCAGCAGGGCTTTAGTGCCTCGCCGGACCAAGGGAAAATGGCCGCTGGATAAAGACCACACAAAACAACTGAATAAAGGCCACCGGCCGAAGACCAAACAAAACCAAGGGAAAATGGATGCCGTGACGTCACGGACTACACAAACATGGCCACTGGCCGAAGACCTAACGAAGGGAAAATGCCAGCGGAATGCTGATAAATGCTGGCAGACTGTCTGGGAAACTACATAGGAGTCTCCACTGCACCCTCTGCACTGGGCCCCCACCAAACCCCAGGTACTGCACCCCATACTTGCTAGGGCATTGCATTTACCACCTCATGAGCCCCTCAACCCCCCTGGGAACATTCAGAGAGGGGAATAGGGGAGATGGGGGGGAATCCCAGCTTAACTGAGGGATTAGGATGGGGGAGGAAACCCGTGTCAAACCCCACCCCACATAAAGGAGGAGAGGGGGAATGTACTTTCCTCTCCATGGATGCGGGTATCGTCCCAGACAGAACCTCTCCCCACCGAAGTAGGCGGGCTGTCAGCCAGGGGGGCGCTGCGACTCGGACCAGAGCCCGGTCGTATGCGACCCTGCGAGATGTTCAACTCTAGGGCCAGCCTCCATTCGATGAGGCTAGTTCACGTCCGACCTAGCGCGTACATAAATGCAAAGAATAGAGCCAGCAACTCCAAACGGCCTTGTTGCTTCTTTATTGGTGCATAAAAAAGTGAGTAAAAACATACAGGGGCTCACGCGTTTCATCTCACACAGAACGTGTGAGACCCTGTATGTTTTTAATCACTTTTTTAATGGACCAATAAAGAAGCAACAAGGACATTTGGAGTTTCCGGCTCTAATCTTTGTATTTATGTCTGTTCCGGTGTGAGAGAGAACATCAGAGCCAGAGCACACATTGTTGAGTTTATTATTACAAGCCTGCAAAGGACTTACACTGATTTTGAGCATTGCATTATCTACTTTTACCAGCGACCTAGCACGTAGCTGTGGTCTGCACACGCTCGCTGGCCAGACTGGGGGGCCCACCGAATCTAGATTATGCAGCCCGTAGCCCAGCAGTTGATTGTAGATCCCCCCAGATGGAAAAAAAAAAAAAATAGCAAAAAGATGCATGGAAGGAGAAAAAAAAAAATTGCTAGGCCCAAAAGATTCCAGTAGGGAGCCTAGGTCTTTACCCCTGACTAAACAAATTGAATGCCTATAGCATAGAGGGAGTTGTATACCAGCTAAGGATGACCCATGGGCATAGCCAAGTTATTTGTTCTGCTTAGTCCTAGGCGACATAACCCTATAGTCATAATTAATGAAGCACTGTGTCCATTGATGAACTAAAGAGAAAAACAACCCCACACCATAATCCCGTCCACCAAATGATCCAGTGCACAAAGTAGGGTCCATAAAGACATGGATGAGCGAGATTGGGGTGTAGGAACTTGACAGGCCTGCACAGAGTCCTGACCTCAACCTGATAGAACAGGTTTGGGATGAATTGGAACAGAGACTGCTAGCCGGACCTTCTCGTCCACATCAGCGTCTGACCTCATAAATGCACTTCTGGAAGAATGGTCAAACATTCCCATAGACAAACTCCTAAACCTTGTGGACAAAGCTCCCAGAAGAGTTGAAGCTGTTATAGCTGCAAAGGGTGGGCCACCCCAATATTGAACCCTACAGACTAAGAATGGGATGCCATTAAAGTTCATGTGTGTGTAAAGGAAGGTGTCCCAATACTTTTGGTAATATAGTGTAGTGTATTTTAGATATATATGGCAACTATGATAATGCAGGATTTCTGCCTGTTAAAGCGGAGGTCCGCCTAAAAAAAATAATATTAAAAGTCAGCAAATACTGCAGCTGCTGACTTTTAATAATCGGACACTTACCTGTCCCAGGGTCCAGCGATGCGGGGGAACGAAGCCCCGCTCGTCTCCTCCTCCTCCTCCTCTCCGCGGCGCCGGCATTGTCACTGTGGGTGCCCGGCTGTGGCACTGCGCATGCGCGAGCCGTGCTGCGCACCGTGACTGGCGGAGCAATCACCTGGGACCTGTCCCAGATGATTGCGGAGAGGGAGGGGGCTGAGGTGAGCTTACTTTCGCCGCCAAGGCGGCCTAGGGAGGAAGTGGGAGCTGGAACCCTCTAAAAAGAGGGTTTCCGTTCCACCCCCAAAAAAAATTACATGCCAAATGTGGCATGTCAGGGGGTCACCTTTCCTTAAAGTGAAAGTTAAATTTTTGGGTGGAACTTCACTTTAAATGTCCTCCTCTCCCAGAGCGCACAGGCCTTTCTGCTTGCATGTGATTTTATTTTATTTTATTGATGCGTTTTGTATCATATTATTAGTGCGGCGGAATTTTGTTTATTTTATTGATTGCACAGTGTGTCTGACTGTTTCTGCCAGTGGCTCTTTTGCACATGCCAGCAGGTTTTCCATTACCAATGACTAATATTTTGAAATACTTTTTAAATGCTGAATGGATACATGTGGACAGAGTTGAGCCTCTGCAGGCCCTGAAGTAGATCACAAAGAAAAAAAAGATCTGTTGTGGCAGAGCTGCATGTGGCTTGGATTAATTCTTCAAAGACCAGATCCATCACCCCCATTAATAAATACATGCAGGAAAAAGGATATTAACCATTTCAACACCGGGCTTTTATACCACCTCAATACCGGGCATATTCTGGCACTTCTCTCCTACATGTACAAATCATCATTCTTTTGCTAGAAAATTACTAAGAACCCCCAAACATTATATATATATATTATATATTTTATTAGCAGACATCCTAGGGAATAAAATGACAGTCATTGCAACTTTTTATCTTGCACGATATTTGCGCAATAATTTTTCAAATGCCTTTTTTTTGGGGAAAAAAATGGTTTCACAAATTAAAAAATAACAAAACAGTAAAGTTAGCCCAATTTTTTTGTAAAATATGAAAGATGTTACGCCGAGTAAATAGATACCTAACATGTCACACTTTAAAATTGCGCACACTCATGGAATGGCGCCAAACTTCGGTACTTAAAAATTTCCATAGGCGACACTTTGAAAATGTTTACAGGCTACCAGTTTAGAGTTACAGAGGAGGTCTAGTGTTAGAATTGTTTCACACGCTCTAACGCACGCGGCGATACCTCACATATGTGGTTTGAACAGTGTTTACATATGTGGGTGGGACTTACGTGTGCGTTCGCTTATGAGCGCAATCTACCGGGGACAGGGGCGTTTTAAAAAAATATATATATTTTTTTTTACTTAATTTTTTTATTTTTACACTTTTTTAAAAAAATAAAAAAAAATTTTTGATCACTTTTATTTCTTTTACAAGGAATGTAAACATCCCTTGTAATAGAAATGGTGTGTGACAGGTCCTCTTTATGGAGAGATGCGGGGTCAATAAGACCCCACATCTCTCCTCCAGGCTGGAAAGCATGAGATCGGGAAAAATAAATCACCGATCTCATGCTTACTAGCTGCAATCGCGGCTTTGTTTACTTCCGGGAACCCGGACGCGACGTTATGCCTCCGACGGTCATAGAAATTACTGGAAATCTCTATGCTCGTCATCCGGCACTGGACGATTCTTTCTCCGGGCCCCCGATGGCATGGGAGAGCCTGGAGAAGCCTGGATGTCCCCTCCCGTCACCTATAAGAACAATCAAGCGGTGGAACTGCCGCTATGATCGTTCACAGAATCGTCAGCATGAAAGAATGATATCTGAATGATGTCTCTAGCTGCAGGCATCATTCAGATATCCCCCCACAAAGTCAAGGACGTCATATGACGTCCACCCAGGATGGGAGATCTCATCTGTGGATGTCATATGACTATGGCTGGGTAATGAAGTGGTTAATACACTTAATAAATCAGTTAAACGGAAACCACCAAATATGTTAAATGTTCTACACAAAGTGTGCATTTACTGCAGCACAGCACAACATATATTTCTAATGTGGTATTTAGCAGTGTGGGCAAGTTGTCCACTATGGTAATAGTGAGTTAGAGTGTCGTTCAAAAGGAATGGCACCGCACGCACAGGTTACCATGTGCTTCAGTAAGGCATGCTAAGACGTACAATATTTAACTGTGTATGAATGCGACACAAATTTAAGAGACTAAACAAAAGAAATGCACTTTTACACGATCTATAAGCAGTTCCTGGCTGAAACGCAGAATAAAATGAGCTCCGTGTAATGCTACAGTATGTACCTTGCATCTACATAAATACAGAAAAAAATAGAAGCATTATGTGGTCTTATGAACAATTATTAGAATCAAGGAAACATATTTTCTGCCTTTTGAGTCTACTTACCAAAGTTCGAATCCTCGCCAAGTTCTTTTCCATAACGAATCATACATTCTCCCAAAAGACCTTCAGGCTGAGGGTATCCAGGGTTCTTCACTTGTCCTCGAATTTTAGATACAGTATTCAACATAGAAAGCTTAGCACGAGATGCTTTTCAGTAGTTTGGGTGTAGAGAAAAAAAATAAGGGTTGTGAAAGTTACAAAAAGAAGGAAATTTTTAAAAAAAGCTTTATTTTTTGATCAAACGAAAAATAAACTTTGAGAAGCGAAAAACAAAAACTTTAAAGGCCAAAAAGCCAGTCTATAAACATAGTCCTGCACTGCTAGAAACTTTGTAAAAATTGCACAGCAAAAAAAACAACAATTGCATGCTGCCTATAAAACCTTAAGAACAGCATTATTGCATTCCTGTTGTCCAAATTAAAAATGTCCAAACACTGTTTCGTTGAAAATAAATTGTTCACCAAGTCTATTCAGAAACTGACATTCCTAAGAAAATAAACGGACAAAAGTATTCTCTGCGCAAGCCAACTGGTGCTTACAATAATTATCTATAAAGTTCAATCCTAATATCGCTAATAAGGTATGTTGCTGCTCACGCTGTAATGTGTTTCCCACATCCACCAATAGACATCATCTCAAATAGCCGCGCAACTTTAATCTTACACTATATCGCTATGTGAAAAACAACAATATTGTGAAACAATAATATCAGGCTGTTCTTCTATAAAAGCCTTCACTTTGTAATATTTATAATCAATAAACTGGCGCCTTTTGTCACTACCCATGTGACTTCTTAAAAGGATAAAAACGATTTGAAGAAGTCACATAAGTGGCGATTGACCCTTTGAAGAAGTCACGAGGGTGGCGACGAAACACGTCAGCGTGAAGCTTATTATAAGGATGTAGCTGCCAGACTGCTTTCGTGATGCTGGAGGTCTCTATCTTAAAAGGGGGCATGTACCCTGATGTCTTAAAAATGTTTTAAAGTGGGGCACTCCTGCAGTTTAGAGCACTTGCTTTGTGAATGGATTTTACATTTATATTTCATAAAGTGCCATTTGTTTTAAACATTAAAACACCATGTGGAGCCCCTATTCCCTTTGAGCGAAGACCCAGTGGAGAAACATTTGGATTACAATGGTCCTTATCAGCACAAGTGGAGGAAGTGACCAGGTGGTAATTGCCAGAAGGCATCCTGAGAAGATAGAGGGGACCACTTGCCTACTGGGCACTTTTACCCCCCTTCCTGCCCAGGCCAATTTTCAGCGTTGTCGCACTTCGAATGACAATTGCATGGTCATGCAACACTGTACTCAGATGACATTTTTATAATTTTTTCACACAAATAGAGCATTTTTTGGCAGTATTTAATCACCAAAATATTAAAAGAGCAGTATATATAAAACTTAAAACGAAAAGTTCAGAATAAACTGCAGCAGCGCTACGGACAAAAGTTCAAATGTACGTCTTCAATATAGTCCAATTATTTAGGTGTGGATAGTGAACGAAGAGTATGGTTATAGCTGGTTTAAATCTTAGTTCCTGTGCTCCTTATCACCAATATGTGTTTTCACCACGTGGGGGGATTAGGGTCCCCTAATGGGGATGCACTCACCAGATATAAAACCAATAAAGGCATGTATAAACCATCCTTCTTTAGTGTGTTCTGTCTTCTTCTACTGTACAGGCACTTCTGGCGTATGTGAGGAAAAAGGAACAAACTGCATAGGGTAGTACTGTTTGGTAATTTTATTAATATTCCCCAAAACAAACAAGCCCCTTTGCATATGTGCGTACCAATAAAAGAATAAAACAGGCGTTTATAATATATGGGATAAAATGGACGCTTGCAGCACTTTTAGACTTGCCCCTGGAGAACGCCACTTCCTGGTTCCTCCGGCGTCTTCCTGGTGTGGTCCTGGAGCGCAGATGCATCACTTCCGGTTTGCTGGGTAATGCTGGTCACGCCCTGACGTTTCGTCACTTCCTGACTTCTTCCGAGGGCGTGACCAGTCTCCGCAGCAACCGGACTAAATATGCTCCACTGATCCCCGCCCCTCTGCAGACGTCGGAGCGTTCGTGTTGCGTCTGCGTCACCGCGCATGAGCACTTCAGCCCCCTCGTCTGTGCCCTGCTGTGGGCGGAAGCTCTGTCACCATATCGTGGATGCGCTGCCGTGATTGGCGCGCATACCCGATCCGTGATCTGATAGGATGGAGCATATTTATATACAATAACAGAGCAAAGACATTACAAAAATACATAACAACAACCTGGGTAATGACCCTGTGCATGCGATTAGCTCAATAAGAGCAAGTGAGCCATGCAATTACATAAACTCGATAATTGTCATTTCCTGCTGAGAAACACAATTTATGTCAGTATATTAGACACTGTTTGTTTCAATGGCACAAACATTACCGCTATGACAGGAAAGGGGAGGCGGTCATTAGTATTGCTATGTTTGGACCCCTTCTGTGTGACAGACATTTCACTGTATAATCTGTTGTGCCAAATTCTGATAGTATTGAACCATGTGTATATTGCATTAAGAAAACTAGTTTCATGCTAAGCACTGGAAGACCGTTATGTGAGGGTCTATACATCATTCCATTTTACAGAGTCTGTATGCTTTTTAGTCCGTAAATATACCATAAAAATACTATAAAATACCATAAATACTGTAAAAAGTTCTGTATGGTCCATAGATTTCTAAAATACCAAACAAATGGAAAGACCCACAAAACCATACCATAAATACTTATGCACTCCCACAAGAGGCCAATTGCAGGGCATGTATATACATAAAAACCTAAAAAACTAAAAAGGACACCAATAAAACTCATACTCATTTCCTAAAAATCGCATATAAAACATAAATAGATAAAACTATGATATAAAGTATATAAATATATATAAATTTATATGTAGTACGTGCTCTAATGTCAATAATAAGTATTGGTCATTATTCTGTTAGCATGATGCCTTATCTTTGTGGACACTGTTAAATTTAGTTTAATCACCAAAAGTTAGTGATAGCAGAAGTGGTTCATCCTTAATTAAGAGTTACTTATGAAACAATTGATGTCAAGCTCAACGTTAAGTCCCTTAGGCACGAAGACATCAGTAAGAAAAATCCACTTAGTTTCTTTTTTAGATAATTCTCGTATTTTGTGTGAGCCTCTCCAATTAGCTTCTAGGCATTCTATGCCCCAAAATTGTAGCCCTGAGGCGTCTTGATCATGTTTGAGCTTAAAATGTAACGACACATTGTGGTCTTTGAAGCCGATCTTAATATTATGAATGTGTTCTGCTATCCTTATTCTAAGGAGTCTCTTAGTCCGCCCAATGTAGAGAAGTCCGCATGGACATTTCAGCGCGTATACTACATGGCTAGTGTTGCAGGTAATGAATTGTTCAATGCTGAATTGCTGCTGGTTGGAGGGAGATACAAAATTTTCCAGACCTCTTATCGGTAGTGCCACTTCCCTACATGCTTTACACCTTCTGCACGCAAAAAAAACCTTTTTGGTTCCAGAATGTGGGTGGTTTGCTTGGAGGGTCAAGTACTTTTTTTACTACCCGGTCTCCGTGATTTGAGGCCTTCCTGTATATAAACTCTGGTTTCGGTGGTAGGCACTAATTCCGAGGGAAACATGTCTTGAAATAAAACCCAGACAAGGAACAAGTGGAACCAGCACAAAGGAATGGGCATTCATCTCACAATTCAATGTGCAATACAAGGAAGTGGAGGCAATTTTTAACGATCACTGGCACATCTTACTATTAGACAAAAAACTGGGCCCTGTCCTACCACCGAAACCAGAGTTTATATACAGGAAGGCCTCAAATCACGGAGACCGGGTAGTAAAAAAAGTACTTGACTCTCCAAGCAAACCACCCACATTCTGGAACCAAAAAGGTTTTTTTGCGTGCAGAAGGTGTAAAGCATGTAGGGAAGTGGCACTACCGATAAGAGGTCTGGAAAATTTTGTATCTCCCTCCAACCAGCAGCAATTCAGCATTGAACAATTCATTACCTGCAACACTAGCCATGTAGTATACGCGCTGAAATGTCCATGCGGAATTCTCTACATTGGGCGGACTAAGAGACTCCTTAGAATAAGGATAGCAGAACACATTCATAATATTAAGATCGGCTTCAAAGACCACAATGTGTCGTTACATTTTAAGCTCAAACATGATCAAGATGCCTCAGGGCTACAATTTTGGGGCATAGAATGCCTAGAAGCTAATTGGAGAGGCTCACACAAAATACGAGAATTATCTAAAAAAGAAACTAAGTGGATTTTTCTTACTGATGTCTTAGTGCCTAAGGGACTTAACGTTGAGCTTGACATCAATTGTTTCATAAGTAACTCTTAATTAAGGATGAACCACTTCTGCTATCACTAACTTTTGGTGATTAAACTAAATTTAACAGTGTCCACAAAGATAAGGCATCATGCTAACAGAATAATGACCAATACTTATTATTGACATTAGAGCACGTACTACATATAAATTTATATATATTTATATACTTTATATCATAGTTTTATCTATTTATATTTTATATGCGATTTTTAGGAAATGAGTATGAGTTTTATTGGTGTCCTTTTTAGTTTTTTAGGTTTTTATGTATATACATGGCCTGCAATTGGCCTCTTGTGGAGTGCATAAGTATTTATGGTATGGTTTTGTGGGTCTTTACATTTGTTTGGTATTTTAGAAATCTATGGACCATACAGAACTTTTTACAGTATTTATGGTATTTTATAGTATTTTTATGGTATATTTACGGACTAAAAAGCATACAGACTCTGTAAAATGGAATGATGTATAGACCCTCACATAACGGTCTTCCAGTGCTTAGCATGAAACTAGTTTTCTTAATGCAGTATACACATGGTTCAATACTATCAGAATTTGGCACAACAGATTATACAGTGAAATGTCTGTCACACAGAAGGGGTCCAAACATAGCAATACTAATGACCGCCTCCCCTTTCCTGTCATAGCGGTAATGTTTGTGCCATTGAAACAAACAGTGTCTAATATACTGACATAAATTGTGTTTCTCAGCAGGAAATGACAATTATCGAGTTTATGTAATTGCATGGCTCACTTGCTCTTATTGAGCTAATCGCATGCACAGGGTCATTACCCAGGTTGTTGTTATGTATTTTTGTAATGTCTTTGCTCTGTTATTGTATATAAATATGCTCCATCCTATCAGATCACGGATCGGGTAAGCGCGCCAATCACGGCAGCGCATCCACGATATGGTGACAGAGCTTCCGCCCACAGCAGGGCACAGACGAGGGGGCTGAAGTGCGCATGCGCAGTGACGCAGACGCAACACGAACGCTCCGACGTCTGCAGAGGGGCGGGGATCAGTGGAGCATATTTAGTCCGGTTGCTGCGGAGACTGGTCACGCCCTCGGAAGAAGTCAGGAAGTGACGAAACGTCAGGGCGTGACCAGCATTACCCAGCAAACCGGAAGTGACGCATCTGCGCTCCAGGACCACACCAGGAAGACGCCGGAGGAACCAGGAAGTGGCGTTCTCCAGGGGCAAGTCTAAAAGCGCTGCAAGCGTCCATTTTATCCCATATATTATAAACGCCTGTTTTATTCTTTTATTGGTACGCACATATGCAAAGGGGCTTGTTTGTTTTGGGGAATATTAATAAAATTACCAAACAGTACTACCCTATGCAGTTTGTTCCTTTTTCCTCACATACGCCAGAAGTGCCTGTACAGTAGAAGAAGACAGAACACACTAAAGAAGGATGGTTTATACATGCCTTTATTGGTTTTATATCTGGTGAGTGCATCCCCATTAGGGGACCCTAATCCCCCCACGTGGTGAAAACACATATTGGTGATAAGGAGCACAGGAACTAAGATTTAAACCAGCTATAACCATACTCTTCGTTCACTATCCACACCTATATAATTGGACTATATAGAAGACGTACATTTGAACTTTTGTCCGTAGCGCTGCTGCAGTTTATTCTGAACTTTTCGTTTTAAGTTTTATATATACTGCTCTTTTAATATTTTATGCCTATTTTTTCAGCAGCTGCTGTTCTTTTACAGATCATAACCATAGATTTTATTGTTTTACTATTTTATTTCTGGTGTTTTTAGCTATGTGGTTTTTCTATTTAGCGCAGAGTGATACTAAGAAGGGGGGCGCGACTATTTAGTATCTTTTATTTTTGAGTATTTAATCACCACTGCATTTTTAAGTTTTTGCGAACTAAGCAAAAAAAATAAAAATTTTTTGAAACCAATCGTTTTTTTTTATAATTTCAGTTATACAATTTTGCAAACAGGTACTTTTTCTCCTTCACTGATAGGCAGTGCCCTGATAGGCAGTGCCCTGATCACACAAGGCAGTTACCGGCTCTCCTCTCCTCACACTGTCACAGCATGAGGAAAGGAATGCCGATAACCGGCAAGTGTGTTTACCTTGTGATCAGCTGACATCACAATCACAAAGCATGGTGGGTGCGTGCCGCAGCGGGTGCACCGTTCTGGGAAGACGTCAATCGACTCCCTCCCAGAACTGGATGACCGCACTGTAGCCGTCATTCGGCTATAGCGCAGTTGGCAAGTGGTTAAAGGGGAAAGCGCATGGTGACCTATTTATGTATAGGAGAAAAAAACATGCACTGCTAAAACAATGTGATGAAACTAAAGTGAATGTGTGTGCCTCACATATAGTAGCAAACATATAGATAAAAACCCAGGGCTGCAAGTGCCTGCTGTATCTTCTCCAGTGCTCCACCAGCTAGTGAAAACATAAGTGGCCCCTCACCTGTTACTTGTTAAGTTATAGGTCTAGAAAAGCCTATTCCCTAAATGTCAGGTGTAGTCAGATGTGTAGACTCCCTTAGGGCAGTGGTGTCTCCAGCCTTCATATTTAGGGGGGCACATGTGAGGACAGGGACAAAAGTAGGGGGGCCAACTATAAAACGCAATTTTATATATTTCACTTTATATATCCTGACAATGGGTATCAAATGTATACAAATATACAATATTAAACCCTGTGCTCAAACTCCCACTACTCTTGGGCGGCAACAGTGCCCCAATACATACAATAAAAAACAAAGGAAAAAGTTACCTGCGCACTATCCCAAATCCCTCTGCCTATTTAACTGGATGTTTTTTTGCATCGCTCCAGCAGCCATTAAAGTGCAAGCAGAGGGAGGAGCCTAGAAATGGCGCACCATAGGAGCTCCAGATCTCCTAGCCCCCTAATGGAGCAGTAGGACTTCATCCTGTCTCCAGCCTCGTTCTGTGCTATACTCCCCCTCCGGTTCTGGAGGCGTGAGGAGACCGTGCCTTACCGAGATCGCGGATGCCGTGATTGCAACGGAGTGGAGCGAAGCAGCCATGCTCCTTCACTGCTTCCCCCTTGTTCTGGCATCTGGTTCATGTGGAGATGGAGGTGTCCAGACGGTACTGGAGCGATGGAGATGATGGTGTAGTGGAGCAGACGTGGCGTCCCCAGGAGATGTGCAAGTGACCTGGCCCAGCCGAGAGGAGTGTTGCAGGAGTTGCTGCTGCTGGTGGTGGTGGTGCCTGTGGACACCCGGCAGGACTTGGAGACATGAGGAGATATCAGGGGAGGAGGCAGAGGCACTTGGAGATGTTTGGCAAGGATCAGAAATGACCAGAGACCCCCAAGTAAAAACGAAAGCCCCCAGGAACTTGGTAGCAGTACGTGCAGCGCACCAGGAGAGGGGGAGGCTGGGTAGTCCACAGTGACGTGTCAAAGACCCCCCCCCCCTACTACGGAGAATCCAGAGAAATTAATACTATCTCTGCCTTACTGATACTTAGGCAAACCTGGACTGAACAAATTAAAGGAAAACGTGGGTACATACAGTATCTCACAAAAGTGAGTACACCCCTCACATTTTTGTAAATATTTTATTATATCTTTTCATGTGACAACACTGAAGAAATTACACTTTGCTACAATGTAAAGTAGTGAGTGTACAGCTTGTATAACAGTACACATGCACTCAACTTCTTTGGTCGACTATGGCGAGGATTTTTCTGAGTGGAACCTGTCCTGTTAAACTGCTGTATGGTCTTGGCCACCGTGCTGCAGCTCAGTTTCAGGGTCTTAGCAATCTTCTTATAGTCTAGGCCATCTTTATGTAGAGCAACAACTCTTTTTTTCAGCTCCTCAGAGAGTGCCATGTTGAACTTAAAGTGACCAGTATGAGAGAGTGAGAGTGATCACACCAAATTTAACACACCTGCTCCCCATTGACACCTGAGACCTTGTAACACTAATGAGTCACATGACACCGGGGAGGGAAAATGGCCAATTGGGCCCAATTTGGTAATTTTCACTTAGGGATGTACTCACTTTTGTTGGCAGCGGTTTAGACATTAATGTCTGTCTGTTGAATTATTTTGAGGGGACAGCAAATTCACATTGTTATACAAGCTGTACACTCACTACTTTACATAGTAGCAAAGTGTAATTTCTGTTATCAAATGAAAAGATATAATAAAATAATTACAAAAATGTGAAGAGTGTACTCACTTTTGTGAGAGATTTATAGACCACGTCCAAGGAATACAACGCAACCTCCATGGGATGCGACGGCACAAGGATGGAAGCACAATGTCCTCATTTCGATAAAAAGCCAAAACAATCTTCGGAAGAAACGAAGGCTGCGGGCGTAGCACCACTTTAGGATCAAGTAGGGGGACTTGCAGGACAAGGCCGCCAATTCAGAAAACCTCCTGACCGATTTAATAGCCACCAGAAAGGCAACTTTCTGAGAGTGTGTCAAAAGGGGAATCTCTCTGATGTTCCCAAACTGAGGTTTCTGAAGCACCAGATTCAAATCCCATGGAGGCAGTGGTGGTTGAATCGGAGGAGCCACATGTCGAACCCCCTGCACAAACGTACTCACCAGTGAATGAGCCGCCAAGGGTCGTTGAAAGAAAACAGGTTGAAATCTGTCCCTTAATGGTGCCTAGGGCAAGTTTTTGATCCACTCCACACTGTAAAAACAGCAGGATCCTGGAAACCGAATAAGTTCGTGGACGCCACTCCATCTCCTCACACAGAGATGTAGGCCTTCCATGTGCGATGATAGATCTTCCGAGAAGATGACTTCCGTGCCCTCAGCATGGTGGAAATTACTGAATCCGGCAGGTATCGGTCCCTTAGTACCTGACTTTCAACAGCCATGCCGTTAAAGCCAGCGACTGTAAAAGCAGGATGAAGTATAGGACCTTGCGACAGAAGGTCCTCTCGCATCGGCAGTCGCCAAGGAACATCCGCCACCAGGCGTACTAGGTCGGCGTACGAAGGACGCCAAGGCCAATCTGGGGCAATTAGAATCACCAGAATCCACTCGGTCTCCACTCTGCGAAGCAGACGAGGAAGAAGTTTTAGCAGGGGGAAGGCATAAATTAGCTGATACGGTCCCCACGGAGCCACCAACGCGTCTTTCGCGTCCACACAGGGATCTTTGGACCTGGCCACAAACCTCAATACCTTCCAATTGAGTCGAGTAGCCAGGAGATCCACGTCTGGCATGCCCCAGCTTAGGCAAAGGAGTCTAAATACATCCGGGTGTAGCGACCATTCTCCTTGGTCCAGCATCTGGCGACTTAGGTAGTCCACTTGCCAGTTTTCTACACCCGGAATGTACACCCGGAATGTACATGGCCGATAGAGCCGGCACGCTCCGCTCTGCTCTGCTCTGCCCACCTCAGGATGTGAATGACCTCCAATGCTGCAGCCGAGCTTCTTGTTCCTCCTTGATGGTTAACATACGCCACTGCTGTGGCATTGTCAGACTGGATCCTGACTGGATGTCCCTGCAGCCTCTGTGACCATGTGGAGAGGCACTGACTGATCGCCCGAAGTTCCAGCACATTGATCGGCAGGCGGGATTTTTCCTGCATTCAGCGACCCTGTGTCAACTGTACGCCCCAAACTCCCCCCCAAATGGTCAGGCTGTCGTCCGTCGTGATCACGTCCAGGGAAAAGGAGGGAACGACTTCCCGGACTGGAGGGCTGGAGATCTTAGCCACCATACCAGGGAAGCCCTGGCTAGCTGGCTCACCCGGATTTGACAATCCAGGGACAACGGAGATTTGTCCCATTTGGACAGGATCTCCTCCTGCTGAATTTAAATGTGGAACTGAGCATACGATACCACCTCGAAGGTGGCTACCATTAGACCCAGGACTCGCATGCAAAAGTGCAGCGACGACCACCTGTGGGATGCCAACAGCTTCACCGCAGTCCGAAGAGTCTTCAGCTTTTCCAAAGGGAGAAAAACCCTTGCGCCTCTGAGGAGTCCAGAATCAAGCCCAGGTACTCCAGGCGTTGAGTCGGCAGCAACACCGACTTCTGGAGGTTCAGTACCCAACCAAATTCTTGAAGGGTCTGACTGGCAATCGCCACATCCTCCTCGAATTCTGAGTCTGAAGCTGCTCTCAGTAGGAGGTTGTCCAGGTAGCCCACGATAGCGATTCCTCGCTGTCTCAGCAAAGCTAGAATCGGGGTAAGCACCTTGGTGAAAACATTTGGTGCCGACGCCAGGCCAAAAGGAAGAGCTACAAACTGGTAGTGATCGTCCCCGACTGCAAAATGCAGAAGTCTCTGATGCCTGACATATATGGGGACATGCAAGTATGTGTCCTTGATGTCCAAGGATGCCAGAAAATCCCCCGGATGGAGGGCAGTGACTACAGTGCGAACGGATTCCATCCTGAACCTTCGTACTTTTACAAAGGAGTTGCGGGCCTTGAGATCCAGGATTGGACATACCCCGTTCTTTTTTGGGACTACAAACAGATTGGAGTAGAAGCCCTGAAACCTTTCTGGCAGTGGCACAGGTACTATTACCCCGCGCATCAGCAGGTCCTGCACTGCTCCAAACAGGGCGTTCCGACGAGCCAAAAGAAGATGAAGGTTTGAGGGAAAAAATCTGTTTGGTGGACAAGAAAGAAACTCTTGTACCCTGATGAAACCACTTCGCAAACCCACTGGGTCGGAAAGCAGGGAAGCCCACCGAGCTGCAAACTCACGAAGGCGACCCCCCACCCCAGAGTCGGGCGGGGGCAAACCTTCATGCTGTTGCAGATTTGTTCGCAGGCTTTTTTGGCTTGTGAAACCAGGGACGCTTTTGTCCCTCAGCTGGCCCTTTGTCGGCCTGGGAACACTTACCTGCGGGCCCGGACTGACGAAAAAAACGCTTCTGAGCGGAAAAGGAGGGCCCTGGCCTACGGCGCGGCTCCTTACCTTTTCTGGATTGTGGGAGCAATGTGCTCTTACCCCCAGTGACATTCTTAATAATGTCATCCAGCGAGGCTCCAAATAGCCTCTCTCCCTGGAAGGGTGAATCCGCCTGAGCCTTCTTGGAAGTCTGGTCCGTGGACCAGCATTTTAGCCAAATCAGGCGATGGAGCACCACAGCAGACTCTGAGGCTCTGGAAAGCAAGGGAGCTGTATCTAAGGCCGCATCGCAGACATACTCAAAAGGCCATGCACCAACTGGTCGGCCAGTTCCACGCAGACCGGCGAAGCCTGTTGCTCTACCAACTCATGGTGCAACAATTTTGCCCATTCTGTAAGGGTCTGTGACACCAGGGCCGTGGCCAATACAGGCCGTAATGCTGACCCCACCACCGTGAACATGGACCGGGCCACCGCCTCAGCCCTCCTGTCTGCAGGGTTCTTAAAGGCAGGGGTCCCCTCTACCAGAATCGTGGCTACCTTTTTTAACCTGGATACCGGGGGGTCCACAATCGGGGGAGGCTCTCCTCAAAGGGGTAATGGACCGCCATGCGTTTTGGGACCGAAAAGGCCCTCTGCAGTCGTTCCCATTCTTTATATATAAACTTATCAAAATCAGTTACGTAGGGAAACACCTTAGCAGTGCGGGCCGGCTTGTGGGACCCAAAAGGGACCGACACCTCAGTAGATGCCTCCGCCGTATCTTCCAATTTTAGGGTCTGCCGCACTGCGATGATAAGTGCTCCAACAAGAAATTTCTCCTGCGCTGACCCGGACATGGAGTCTTCCTCACTGTTCGAATGGTCCTGGTCCGCATCCTGTGACACGTCAGAACAGGGGCCGTGTGCCACAGCCAGGGCCGAGTCTGAATCAGAGCTTTCCCCAGAAAATGGTGGGGGGAGGGGGCATTTTACAACCCCCCCCTTTCGCCCGCACACCGCCTCCACCCTGGCAACAAATGATTCCAGGACTGCCGACAAAGCGTCCATAAATGGTGCAGGGGCACCGGTTGCTACCACAGGGATGTCTGGGGAAGAAGCGCGAGCTTCTGACGCCATGCTGACCCACATTTGCCTGACAGCCACTTAGGGACGAAAGGCAAGTTACATAAAAAGTCCACCCTCCTAGCTGCTACAGACCGAGGGGCCCCCCCAGAGGACTCTCCACCCTGACCCAGGTACTGCACAGAGCTGCGGTCCGCTCTCTCTCCTGCACAGCCAGTGTTGAGGTGCTCTCCTGGTCTGAGGTGTTCTGTGCTGTTTGCGCCGTTCAGAAATACATTTCCAGCACTAGAGGCCAAAACTAAGCAAAAACCACAAGAAAATGGCCGCCTCAGGAAGAAAGAGCACAAGTTACAAGAAAATGGCCGCCAGCTGTATTGCAGCGCGGCTACAAAAGAATGGCGCCAGCTCACACAAAATGGCCGCCGGATCACTTCTGAGGTAAAGAAAAGGCCGCAAACACGCTGGGCCTCTGCACGGAGGCCCCCCACACA
The DNA here is from genome assembly GCA_029206835.1 of Rana muscosa. Classification (NCBI taxonomy): domain Eukaryota; kingdom Metazoa; phylum Chordata; class Amphibia; order Anura; family Ranidae; genus Rana; species Rana muscosa. The sequence goes on along the minus strand of JARGYO010000162.1, from coordinate 37,663,471 downwards.
TGGCAGACAGACCACCCCACCACAGAGAGCAGACCTAGGACACCCAGCGCAGCCCCCAGCCAGGACACGGAGCCCCCCAGGAGGACCCCCAGTGAGGTACACAGCAGGCCCAGCCAGATGCATGAGGAGGAGGGAAGGGACAGGGAGAGAAGAAAGGGAGAGTGAGAGACCCCCTAGTCGACCTCCCCAGAAATGCCCAGCTGTTCCATTCTGCCGAAACAGGTGGAACCCTACTTAGCCATCCTGCGAGGACTGCTGGACGCATTCTGGACAGACCCATCACCCGAGCAGTACGGAGTGGCTGTCGGCCATGGCCCACTGTGACTCGGAAAGTAGTAGCCCGGTCATATTTGTGTCCAGGAGCATATAGCTCACCGGCCACCCCTGGAGCAAACGGGGTATATCGTGGCCGACCCAGCGCGTAGCTAAAGGTCTGCTCACGCTCGATGGCCGGACGGGGGGGAGACTACAAGGATCTATATTATCCAGCCTGTCACCCAGCCGGCAGTTGATAGTAGATCTCAGGATCAAAAAAGTAGAAAAAAATAAAAAAATCTCCAGGACCAAAAGTCCCCATAGGGAGCCAGGTCCTTCTATGCTAGGCAGAAAAAAAACTGAGCTGCTGAGTGCAGAGTGAAAGGTTATAAGCAGAGGGACCGCCCCCTGGGCGGTACTGTTCAGCTTTGCACGTTTTTAACAGTTTAACATGTCTGCCTAGTCCTCTCCTAATAGACGGCATATAACCCTACTGTCAAGAATAAAGGATCTGTGTCCGTCCAAGGACGAAAGAGAAAAGTATTTAGGGTTCATGCACACTGGGCTTAAAAAATGCTTCTTCTATAGGAGTTCGGCATTTTGTCTGTAGAAGCAGCTCAATGTTATTCTATGTGTCCATGCATATTAGGAGGTTTAGAGAAGCCTTTTTCAACCAGGGTGCCTTGAGGTTTCTTTAGGAGTGATTGGCAAAATGCCTAAAAATTGTCCCAAAGTCGGTTGGTGGGTGAAACCTGCCTTTTAATTACACAAAGCCACAGATTTGAATTGTACACTATTACAACCTTCTAACTGCCAACCTCCTAATGACCAATGACAACATCAGTTGATAAGGTGGTCAGTTGCCTGCATATTAGGGGTGCCGAATTTAAATCGCTGCATCGCGATTCGGGTGTCCCCGATGCGGCACCGATGCAGGCGACCCTGATAATCGATGTCTAGCCCCGTCCATTACATCTACTCGCCGCAGCGAGTAGATGTAATGTAACACTAACAAACTGCAAGCCGCCGTCTGCCTACCTGAACAGCGTGTCATGCAGACAGACGGCAGCCATTGCAGTGTTCAAAAGCCGCGCCTCCTGAGTCCTCGTCGTCTGTGATAGGCGGAACACTCAATTTCACAGCAGGCAGTGTTCCGCCTATCACAGACATCCTCTCATCCTCGTCTGTGTTATGAGGATGAGCGGATGTCCGTGATAGGCGGAACACTGAATGCTGGGAAATTGAGTGTTCCGCCTATCACAGACAACGAGGACTCGGGAGGCGCAGCTTTTGAATACTGTGGAATGGCCGCCGGGACGCCGCCGATCAGGTAGGGGCATTGAAGCACAGACACAGTGAGGCATTGGACACAGTGAGGAATTGGGCACAGTGAAGCATGTTTAGTAGATTTTAAATTAACAGCAATATAAACCAAATCTACATAAGGAAAAATTTTTATATGCAAAATTAAAGGCTAAGTTCACCTTTTCGGGCAAAATTTCAATTTTCATAATAAGGAAAAGTGTTTTCTAATATCATTTCTGATCATCTCCTGTAGCATGTCCACAGTCTCTGATCATCTCCTGTAGCATGTCCGCAGTCTCTGATCATCTCCTGTAGCATGTCCGCAGTCTCTGATCATCTCCTGTAGCATGTCCGCAGTCTCTGATCATCTCCTGTAGCATGTCCGCAGTCTCTGATCATCTCCTGTAGCATGTCCGCAGTCTCTGATCATCTCCTGTAGCATGTCCGCAGTCTCTGATCATCTCCTGTAGCATGTCCGCAGTCTCTGATCATCTCCTGTAGCATGTCCGCAGTCTCTGATCATCTCCTGTAGCATGTCCGCAGTCTCTGATCATCTCCTTTAGTATTTGGGGGGGGAGAGGCTGGAGCTCCTTTAAGTTGTCTGCTGTGTTTAGACTTTGCTACATGCAGGAAGTGGTCTTTTTTTTTTATTTATTTTTTTAAGAACAGAATAAAAAAAATGGAGTACTTCATTTTTATTTATTTTTTATGAAAACCATGCGCACTTGCGCTGTAATCGTGATGCATCGCGGAATCGAATCGAATCATTGACATGATAATCGTAATTGAATCGAATCGTGAGGCCAGTGAAGATGCGCACTCCTACTGCATATAATCCTTGTTTGACCCTCCCATGCCTCTCTCCATCAGCTTTGGGGTCTCATTAGCTAAGTGATGGATAAAAACTGAGGGAGACGAGAAACATTGGAATGCTAGTCAGTACCAGTTTGCAAAAGTGTATTTGCTTCAGAAGAATAAATCACCTTTAACGTTGGGTGTCCTAAGTTTTTTGATGTTGCTGCATTATGTAAAACTATCAAAATAGTTTTTACAAGACTGTCCATAATTTTGGAGGGTGCCTTGAGATTGTCTATAATTTTTAAGGATGTGTTGACTGAAAAAAAGGTTGAGAGACACTGGGATAGAAGCATATTTTGAAGCTCAACGTTTCGAGGATGTTTTCTGCCATGAAAACAAAAACCCTAAACACTGTACAGCACATCTATATAAACATTTTTTAAGCCCAGTGTGTATGGACCCTTTCTTTCTCAGTTTTTGAGTTTGTTATGATATTATCTTCCTGTATAGCAGCAAGCAAATAAACAAGAAAAGGACAACAATAACAGCAGGTGCTGGCGAATGTGTTAATAAAGACCATGCTGTTGGAAAGGAAGCAGGCTTTTGTTGGAATATTGAAAAAAACAAACAAAAAAAACACCTTTATTTCAGTTGCAAACATACTACCTGGTGTTCTATTGCTTACAACAGGCATGCTATGCTGAAATATTTTTTAACTACAAAATATTACCTGGATTTGGTTGTAAGTATTCAGTTGTCTTAGCCAGGACATCAGTCACAGCTTTACTGGTTACATCCACTTTCTAGAAACATAAATAATTATTGATGGACTTTCAAATTATGTAATCATCGTCTTGTAGAACATAGGATTTCATTCTATAAAGTGGACCAAAACAAAAGGTCCAAGTGGACCAAAATAGAAGGTCTCCCCCCCCCCCCCGGTAAAACCAACACATTTGTTAGGAAGTTCAAAAATATACTTTCTGGTAATAAGCAGACCTTGCATTTTGGTAAAAGGTTTACTTCAACACATGGGTATAGCTTCCGCTCTAGGTTTGTACATTATGGGACCTGCATACTAGCTAAGTATGATCAGGGGTAGCAGACTAACAGAAGGGCACCCTTCAGAGGGAGCGGTGTCCTCCAAGAGGACACTTTTTTTTTTTTTAATGTATGGGACATTCAAAAGCTGTCCCCAACAGGGAGGGGTAGGCAACGATAACAAAAAGAAAAAATAGCGTATCACATTACCACCTGCTGGGCCTTCTGCCCAAAACTAGCTTTGGTGGACGCACATTTTCTGCCATGTAGAATTTTGCACAGAAATGGACCAATAACAAGGTAGCAGGCTTACAGACCTGGGAAAAAGGCTTGGTGCCAAAAAGCCCCAAAAGTGCTTACCACCTTAGTAGAATAAGCAGTGACTGAAAACAAAAGCACCCATCATCTGGCAAATGCATTTGGATATGGTTAAGGGAAAAGTAATTCTTAAAAGTAGGTTTGGTGCTTTGGGGCAGGGAGGCAACCTGCGGCCCCCCCACCCCACAGCACCCTGCCCACATGTTGGTGAGGACAGGGCCTCTTCCCGACAACCCTGGCCGTTGGTTGTCGGGGTCTGCGGGCGGGGGGCTTATCGGAATCCGGGAGCCCCCCTTTAATAAGGGGGCCCCCAGATCCCGGCCCCCCACCCTATGTGAATGAGTATGGGGTACATTGTATCCCTACCCATTCACCTGGTGGAAAAAAAATGTAAAAAAAAATAACAAGTTTTTAAAGTCATTTATTACACAGCTCCGGGGGTCTTCTCCCGACTTTGGGGGTCTCCGGTGTCGTCTCCGCGCTCTCTGGTTCTTCCTTCCTTCTGCCGGGCCTCCACTATCTTCTTCCAGCTCTTTTGCTAGCGGGGCCCGGTCTTCTCCGTCGCCTTCTTCCCTCTTCTTCTCTCGCTCTCCGGTTCTTTCTTTCTTCCTTCTGCCGGGCCTCCGCTATCTTCTTCCAGCTCTTTTGCTAGCGGGGCCCGGTCTTCTCCGTCGTCTTCTTCCCTCACCTCCTCTTCGGATTCCGATAAGCCCCCGCTCGCAGACCCCAACAACCAGGGTTGTCGGGAAGAGGCCCTGTCCTCATCAACATGGGGGCAGGGTGCTTTGGGGTGGGGGGGCCGCAGGTCGCCCCCCTGCCCCAAAGCACCAAACCCCCCATGTTGAGGGCATGCGGCCTGGTACGGTTCAGGAGGGAGGGGGGGCCGCTCTCTCGACCCCCCCCCCTCTTCCCCTGCGGGCCTGCCAGGTTGCGTGCTAGGATAAGGGTCTGGTTTGGATTTCGGGGGGACCCCCAAGCTGTTTTTTCGGTGTAGGGGTTCCCCTTAAAATCAATACCAGACCCAAGGGCCTGGTATGCCCCTGGAGGGGGAACCCATGCCGGTTTTTTTATTTAAAATTTGGCGTGGAGTTACCGCTCAGGTTTCATACCAAACACAGTGCCTGGTATTGGCGGGGATCCAAGTCGGATCCCCGTTCATTGAAAGTCGGACATTTGTCGGCTTCATGTCGCAGGGCAAAGTCGGATCCAAAGTAGGACGGCTGTCGTGTCGCACAAGTGTGAACCCGGCCTTACTAAAAACTGGAGAATGGAAAATCTGGTGCAGCTGTGCATAGAAACCAATCAACTTCCCTTTTTTTTTTTCAAAGCTTCAGGCTGGGTTCACACTAGTGCGACACGACATCTGTCCTACTTTGGATCCGACTTTGCCCTGCGACATGAAGCCAACATATGTCCGACTTTCAATGAACGGGGATCCGACTTGGATCCCCGCCAATATCAGGCACTGTGTTTGGTATGAATCTTGAGGGGGAACTCCAGGCCAAATTTTAAATAAAAAACCGGCATAGGTTCCCCCTCCAGAGGCATACCAGGCCCTTGGGTCTGGTCTGGATTTGAAGGGGCGCCCCTACGCCGAAAAAACGGCGTGGGGATCCCCCCAAAATTAAAACCAGACCCTTATCCGAGCACGCAACCTGGCCGGCCGCAGGGGAAGAGGGGGGGACGAGAGAGCGGCCCCCTCCCTCCTGAACCGTACCAGGCCGCATGCCCTCAACATGGGGGGGGTTTGGTGCTCTGGGGCAGGGGGGCGACCTGCGGCCCCCCACCCCAGAGCACCCTGCCCCCATGTTGATGAGGACAGGGCCTCTTCCCGACAACCCTGGCCGTTGGTTGTCGGGGTCTGCGGGCGGGGGGCTTATCGGAATCCGGGAGCCCCCTTTAATAAAAGGGGCCCCTGGATCCCGGCCCCCCCACCCTATGTGAATGAGTATGGGGTACATCGTACCCCTACCCATTCACCTGGTGGAAAAAAATTGCTATAAAAAACCACACAGCTTTTTAAAGTATTTTATTGCACAGCTCCGGGGGTCTTCTTCCGACTTCGGGGATCTCCGGTGTCGTCGCCGCGCTCTCCGGTTCTTTCTTCTGCCGGGCCTCCGCTAACTTCTTTTTAGCTCTTTTGCTAGCAGAGGCCCGGTCTTCTTCGTCGCCGCCTTCTTCTCCCGCTCTCCGGTTCTTCTCCCGCTCTCCGGTTCTTTCTTCCGCCGGGCCTCCGCTAACTTCTTTTTAGCTCTTTTGCTAACGGAGGCCCGGTCTTCTCCGTCGTCTCGTCCAGCTCTCAGTTGTCCTTCTGCCGGCCCCTCCACTAACTTCTTGGTAGCTCTTTTGCTAGTGGAGGAGCCGGTCTTCTCCGTCGTCGCCATCGGCGTCTTCTTCCCTCTTCTCCTCCTCGATGTTGACGCGTCGCTTCCTCCCGCTGTAATACTGGCTGTCCGCTCCGCATTAATATAGGCTTCTCATGACGTCACAGTCACATGTTCCGGGGCACATGGCCCCGGAGCATGTGACTGTTACGTCATGGGAACATGTGACTGACGTCATGGGAAGCCTATATTAATGCGGAGCGGAGCGGAAAGCCAGTATTACAGCGGGAGGAAGCGACGCGTCAACATCGAGGAGGAGAAGAGGGAAGAAGACGCCGACGGCGACGACGGGAAGACCGGCTCCTCCACTAGCAAAAGAGCTAAAGAAGTTAGTGGAGGGGCCGGCAGAAGGACAACGGAGAGCTGGACGAGACGACGGAGAAGACCGGGCCTCCGTTAGCAAAAGAGCTAAAAAGAAGTTAGCGGAGGCCCGGCGGAAGAAAGAACCGGAGAGCGGGAGAAGAACCGGAGAGCGGGAGAAGAAGGCGGCGACGGAGAAGACCGGGCCTCCGCTAGCAAAAGAGCTAAAAAGAAGTTAGCGGAGGCCCGGCAGAAGAAAGAACCGGAGAGCGCGGCGACGACACCGGAGACCCCTGAAGTCGGAAGAAGACCCCGGAGCTGTGCAATAAAATACTTTAAAAAGCTGTGTGGTTTTTTTATTGCAATTTTTTTCCACCAGGTGAATAGGGGTACGATGTACCCCATACTCATTCACATAGGGTGGGGGGGCCGGGATCCGGGGGCCCCCTTATTGAAGGGGGCTCCCGGATTCCGATAAGCCCCCGCCCGCAGACCCCGACAACCAACGGCCAGGGTTGTCGGGAAGAGGCCCTGTCCTCATCAACATGGGGGCAGGGTGCTCTGGGGTGGGGGGGCCGCAGGTCGCCCCCCTGCCCCAGAGCACCAAACCCCCCCATGTGAGGGCATGCGGCCTGGTACGGTTCAGGAGGGAGGGGGCCGCTCTCTCGTCCCCCCCATCTTCCCCTGCGGCCGGCCAGGTTGTGTGCTCGGATAAGGGTCTGGTTTGGATTTTGGGGGGGACCCCCACGCCGTTTTTTCGGCGTAGGGGCGCCCCTTCAAATCCAGACCAGACCTAAGGGCCTGGTATGCTCCTGGAGGGGGAACCCATGCCGGTTTTTTATTTAAAATTTGGCCTGGAGTTCCCCCTCAAGAGCAGTACAGCACAAGTCGCATGCCAAAGTCGGATCATGCAAGACTGCGGTCCGACTTTGATCCGACTTCAATGATAGTCAATGGGCTGAAGTCGGATCAAAGTCGGACCAAAGTAGTACAGGGAGCATTCTCAAAGTCGGACCGACATGTGTCGGACCAGTTAAGACGGCTCCCATAGGGAAACATTGATTTTCACACGTCATGCGACATGAGCTCCCAATGTCGGAGCGTTTGTCGCCCCAGTGTGAACCAGGCCTAATTAAACAAACTGAAGCAGATTGTCTACCATGCACAGCTTTACCAGATTTTTCACTCTCCACAGTTTTAGTAAATCAAGCCTATAGTGACCAATTCAATGACAACAATGCCATGAAATAGAAAGCTCCAAAAAATAAAATAGCATGCAATTGCAACAATTTGCAAGCAATCCATTCCATTTCAAATCAAATTTATTCAGTTCAATTATATTTTTTTGGTACAAGTCAGATATACGGCAGTGCATACACCTTGCATGCCAAGAGCACCGCCATAAAAAATAAAGATACTATTTTTTTTTTAACCACTTCCCTACCAGGCACGAAAACCCCCTTCCTGCCCAAGCCATTTTTCAGCTTTCAGCGCTGTCACACTTTGAATGACAATTGCGCGGTCGTGAGACGTGGCTCCCAAACGAAATTTGTGTTGTTTTTTTCCCACAAATAGAGATTTCTTTTGGTGGTATTTGATCACCTCTGCGGTTTTTATTTTTTGCGCTATAAACAAAAGAAGAGTGTCCAGTTTGAAAAAAAACATAATATTTTTTACTTTTTGCTATAATAAATATCCCAATTTAAAAAAAAAAAAAAAAAAATTTTCCTCAGTTTAGGCCGATAGGTATTCTCTACATATTTTTGGTAAAAAAAAAAATAAAAAAAAAAATCGCAATAAGCGTTTATTGATTGGTTTGTGCAAAAGTTATAGCGTCTACAAAATAGGGGATAGATTTATAGCATTTTTTTTTCTACTAGTAATGGCGGCGATCTGCGATTTTTATTGTGACTGCGATATTGCGGCGGACAGATCGGACACTTTTGACACATTTTTGGGACCATTCACATTTATACAGTGATCCCTGCTATAAAAATGCATTGATTACTGTATAAATGCGACTGGCAGGGAAGGGGTTAACACTAGGGGAAGGGGTTAAATATGTTTCCTATATGTGTTCTAACTGTGGGGGGAGGTGACCGATGGTTGTCCCTATGTACAAGGGACACACCATTGGTCCCCTCTCCCTGACAGGACGTGGATCTGTGTGTTTACACACACAGATCCACTTTTCTGCTCGGGTGCTGGGCAATCGCGGGTGCCTGGCGGCCGTCGCGGCCGCCGGGCACGCGCATCGGGTCCCCAGCAACGCGCGCGCGCCCCCTAGCTCTATTTAAAGGCAGGACGTCATATGACATCCTGTCAGAACGAGAGAGTCTTCCACCCGCCGTCAATTGACGGTGGGCGGTAGACAAGTGGTTAAAGCTGCCTCCTGGGGTTTAGCTTTTAAATTGATTTAGTCTCCCCCGCCGCCCCCCCTCCGATTTCACTACCACTATAAATCATTCTATGATATTCTACGTTACCAGCAAAGGTGGACCATGTCTGCAGTGTGCAGGCAGCCAGCAGAGAGGTATGTAGTGGGGGGTGGGGGAAGAGGGGAGGACGGATGGCAGCTCACCTTATCTGTATGTTCCGGCCATTGAAGCTGTCTGCTCGCACTCATACAGCCCCGCCTCCTCCTAACCCCGCGCTGTGATAGACAGAATGTGGGTCCAATGCTGGGATGTGTTCTGTCTGTCACAGCGTGGGGTTAGGAGGAGGCGGGGCTGTGCGAGTGCGAGCAGACAGCTTCAATGGCCGGAACATACAGATAAGGTGAGCTGCCATCCGTCCTCCCCTCTTCCCCCACCCCCCACTACATACCTCTCTGCTGGCTGCCTGGCTCTGTCTTCGGGACTCCGTCCTCCCCCTCCTACTCCCGGCCGCCGAGTCGGTCTCCTGTCCCTGCCGCCTATGTACACAGTGAGAGGGGTGAGCTGTGCTCTTCCCCTCTCAGTGGGGCTCCTGTTTTGGAGGTGAAAGGGTCAATAAAGTGAACCTGTCACCTCCAATTAATATCACACAGGGAATTGTTTTCTCCTGTGTGATAGCAATAAATGTATGTGAAAAAAAATTGATAAACAAATGAGAAGAAATAATAATTAAATAAAATAAAAGGTATAAAACTTAGGCATCTCAGGAAAAATTTGAAAGTTTGTTACTTCCCAGAGGGGCTTCTAGTAAAATTATTACAAAGTCAGCCAAAATGTGAAATCCATCGGACTATTTACATTTTATATTTTAAAAGCAGCAGCAAACCTTACATGATTGCTATCGTGACGGAACACCTCTGAATATGCACATTTAGTTAAATGTGAAAATCAGAGGTGTTCTGTCACATTAGCAACCATGTAAGGTTTGCTGCTGCTTTTAAAATTTAACACGTACAGAGTCCGTCGGATTTACAAATACTGTATTTAAGCATATAAGCTCTGTTTTGTGTTGAAAATAACTGTGAAATCGAAAATTCCGGTGGGTGTAACATTATTATTTTTTTTCCCTTTTTTTTTGCCGATCCGAAAATGATCCGATCCGTGGCTCTGGTCTGAGGATCGATCCGATCCGTGTGTAAAGCAGGTAATACCGCCACCCAGGTGTACTTCAGATAAATGCAAGATAATTTTCAGTGACCCCCGGATCCGTGAGAAATCAAAATGAGACACATGGAAACGCATTTGAGTGTTCATTAGATCTCTGGCCTTTATTGAATTTCAGAGTGGCTTATACGAAATAGAAAGATAGGAGGGACTATGTCTTAACACATACGTTTCTAAAAATAATACAAACTCAGTATATTCTTATCTTGTATTAAACTGCTGAATTTAGTTTAGCAAGGGACTTTTCTTATACAATCAGGCTACTGCATGAACAGGCTTAACTATAATGACTATCAGTAGCAGGGTGTGACTCTATACAAACTGTCAGTTAAGCTAAGTATGTCAAAGTTCATTTCTACTTAAAATGGAGTTGATTATTTATACATTCTATTACAGTGTGTTTTTTGATCCGTTGCACCCCTAGAAGACAGTGAACTTCAAAGCATACCGTGCATGGCACACACACACTACGATTGGCTGTGAATGAAGGATTGTGGAGTCAGCGCACAATATCTGATATCGTATCAAAAGGAAGAAAAATTGTAGGTCACTTTAAGCATTCTCCGCTTGCTGATCCCAGATTACAAGCTTTGCAGATGCAGATTGGAATGGCACCGAAACGACTGCAGCAAAATGTAGCCACTCGTTGGAACAGCACCTACTATATGCTACAAAGTCTTTTTGAACAAAATCGTGTTTTAGCTGCATACATTGCAGATTACGAGCTGCCAGCAACACTGAGTGCACATCAGTGGACGTTAGTTGAAAATAGTTTGCCTCTTCTAGCTCCATTTGAACAGTTAACAAAAGAAATAAGCTCAACGAATGCTTGCATTGCTGAAGTTATCCCCTTGATTGCTGCACTGAAGCGTCTGCTTGGAAAAGAGGTAGAAACAGACCATGGTGTAAAAATGGCTAAAACCACTCTACTGGAGGCCGTTACCAAACCGTTTCAAGACACGAGTCCAACCCTCTGTACTGCATTGCAACAGTTCTAGATCCTCGATTTAAAGAGCATTACTTTAATGTGGAGAAAAAGCAGCGTGCACGGGAAATGATACTAGCACAAATGGAGATGGTGGAAGCATCTAGTGAAGGAGTTTCGAGGTGTTGCACAGAGGAAAGTGAGAAGCGGTCGCATACTTTAGAGAAACACACTCCCTCCATATCTGATAAGTTTGAAGAAATTTTACACAAATGCACCCCAATCCATAGCGGTGCCACAACAAGTGCAGCTACCCAACAGCTGGACATTTATTTAGCCGAACAGCCTATTGCCAGAAGCGACAATCCCCTTGAGTACTAGCACATCAACCAAGAACGTTTTCCCTTGCTTGCACAGATTGCACGCAGATATTTATCTGCCCCAAGCACCAGTACAGAGCGTGAGAGACTATTCAGTCTAGCATCTCATTCTTGATGAGAAGAGAAACTGTCTCTCCTGTGAGAAAGCTGAACAACTTTTGTTCCTAAAGCTAAATCTGCCACTTATACTGAAATAGATTTAAAAATCCATAGCATAGACCAATTCATTTACCATGTTGAACATAGTAAATGAATTGGTATTGGACTGTGCTATTGGACAATTGGAACATACAACATAGTATGACTGACTACCTAGTATGTTCCAATTGTCTAGTTGTGCCATTTGTTGGTTGTTCATTGTAGTTCTTCCACAGTTTTTTGCACTTGTCTTCAATTTAAGAGAGAACTCCAGCTTTTGAACTACTGTACCATAGTTTGTTGCTGTTAGGCCAAACTATGTCTCTCCCTAAGCTGTCAGCCCGCTGCATGTGCAAATGCAAAACTGTTTGTTCTGCATCTGTGGCTATCTACATACTACAGTATTATCCCGCACTGTGTTCCGGGTATGGGCGGTGACTTCCATAAACACAGACTAGTCTAGATTGCTTGCTGTGATTGGCTGAGCACCACTGCTGTAGACTAGTCTGTGTTCCAGGATGTCTCCACCCATACGCGGGACCGGAACACAGTGCGGTCTACTGTATGACTAATATGTATGTAACCCACAGCTAAATACATACACTTATCGCACATGCTGACACCTTATGACTGTGTATGTAACCCGCAGATACATTATATACACTTTTATATCGCACATCCAGCCGCTGACACCTTAGGAAACTGTCTGAAACAGAATAACGGCCTTCTGCCATTTTGTTATGGTTAGTTGAGACTCTCAAGAGAGTTGTTCTTTAATAATAAGTTATACATAGTTTGTTGTTCTGTTGTTGGGCCAAACTATGTCATGTCATTGTCTCTCCCTAAGCGGTTAGCCCGCTGCATGTGCAAAACTGTATGTTCTGTATCTGTGGCTGTCTACATACTACAGTACTATATTATACCACACTGTGTTCCGGGTATCGACGGAGACTTCCAGAAACACAGAATAGTCTACATTGCTTGCTGTGATTGGCTGAGCACTGCTGCTGTAGACTAGTCTGTGTTCCAGGATGTCTCCACCCATACCCGAGGCCGGAACACAGTGCGGTCTACTGTATGACTAATATGTATGTAACCCGCAGCTACATACATACACTTATCGCACATGCTGACACCTTAGGGAGAGAGAACTCATAATTACTAGTTCTGATGTAAGTTGGAAATAAAATATAAAAAAGTCAGTCTTTGTCATTTTTATATTATGATTATATATTAATATTAATTATTTTATTAATATTATATATATTTTTTTTTTTATTTTAGTTTATGCCTGTTTTATTTGGTATGGTGTTGCAATTTGCACTGACTGCAGTCTTATTTTATTTTTATCTTCTGTGTCCACTGTCCAATTTATGTGGGCTACTTTAATAAAGTACTTTTTGACATACTGCATTGTACTATTCTTTTCTTTCTAAAATTAATGATTAAGTTGAATATAATTAATATAACGAATACGAATGTAACAAAATTTTGTATTTCCAATAATTTTTTGGGGTAATATATTAAAAAAGCATATATCGGTTTCGGGCCTTTTCGGTATCGGCTTTCGGGATCAATCAAGATTGGGTTTTTTGGTACCGAAACCAATATCGAAAACCATTCGGTGCATCCCTAATACATACAATATAGAGATTGATCGAATGTTTATCGGTTTCTGTTCTATCTGCTTTACCCTTGAGGGGAAATAAGTGGTCAGGTATTCCCCGTATAGATCCGTCTGTGGCCATCCTGGATGGGCAGACCAAGTGACTAGCCCGCGTTTTGGGAAGACGCGCTCAGGGCGACCTGGTGTCGAGCACTGCTGGTGTTCTCGCTTGTGTGTGTTTGTTTTCTCCGGGATAATTGTCATTTGATATAGGTCCCATACTAATATCCGGGTACAGATAAAGGAAATTTGTCGATTGGATCTTAGATCCTGACAGCCTTGTAAGCTGCAGAAATTCCCGTGCGGACAAAAATACTCAGAGATCAAAACCTAAAAGAATCCTCTGTTTATACAAGAGTGGGGCCTGATAGATTTCCAGGTAACAGACAGAGGACATTTGGTGGACCCGCAGCGTCCAAGCCAGCCTCATATGTTGTATAAATCCCGAGCAGGCACATAAATACCCTTGGATCAAGAACTGAAATATTAATGTTTTGATAGGATGAGAGAACAGTCAGGAAAACTCAGTCTCCCTGTAATTCTGTTAATGCTCTCTACAAGTTAGTGAAGTATTAAGTAAGAAGACACCAGTGTTTTAGCAGGACACGAGATCAGTAATCTAGAGGTGATATATCACGGCTAGAAAGTCTGAGTGGCTGCAAGTGATAAGATACTGTGTGCGTGTGTTGTGTCATTGTGAGAAAACCTTTAAAAAAAAAAAAAAGCTCTGTGTGCACGATAAACAAAATGGATGTGATCCATGGAAAATCTGTTGGTATGAATGAAGGATGCAAAAGTATATGTGGAGTCTAGACAAAGAGCATGTGAAATTTCTTAAGATGTGGAAAACAAGGTATGATTTTGATGCATCTTTAAATAAGGATTGTTGTGTAATACTGTGTAGAAAGCTTAAAAATGATGCCGGCACGAAAAATAGGATTTTTAATAACAGCTTACCTGTAAAATCCTTTTCTTGGAGTACACCACGGGACACAGAGCCTTTAATCATTACATAGTGGGTTGTATAGTTCACCAGAGGTGATTGGACACTGGCACACCCAATGAAGACGAGTTCCCCTCTATATAACCCCTCCCATAAGGGAAGTACCTCAGTTTTGTAGCAAAGCAGTAAGGATCCCATAGAAGCTCACACAACTTCTGTGTTCCATGGTGTACTCCAAGAAAAGGATTTTACAGGTAAGCTGTTATTAAAAATCCTATTTTCTTTATCGTACACCACGGGACACAGAGCCTTTAATCATTACATAGTGGGACATCTCAATATGCTCAATATGAGGGGAGGAAGACACAGATCAAGCAGACCACCACCGGATGTGAGGCTTGCAGCACACTACGCCCAAAGGCGGAATCCTCATGCCCTCTTACATCTATTTGATAGAAATTGGTAAATGTATGGACTGAAGACCAAGTTGCGGCTTTACAGATCTGAGCCATAGAAGACTGATGATGCACTGCCTATGAAGCACTTATTTCCCTGGTAGAGTGTACCTTAAGAGGAAAAGGAGGGACTTTGTTCCTTAAACCATTGAAGCTTGAATTATTATTTATCGAATCCACCTAGAAATGGTAGATTTCGATGCCGCTTGGTCCTTTTTGGGACCCTCTGGGAGAATAAACAAAACATCAGTTTTACGTATCTTAGCAGTTGCTTGCAGATAAACTTTTACTGCTCTCACTACATCTAGAGAGTGCAATAATTTTTCCCCTGCCGACTGCGTTTCAGGAAAAAAGGAAACAATATCTTGATTTAAATGAAACGACGGGGACATAACACAATTTTGTCTTTGTGACAAACTAAATAAGGCTCTTTACAAGAAAGAGCTGCTAATTCAGAAACTCTCCTAGGAGAGGAGATAGGAACCAAAAAGGCCAATTTCCTACTCAAAAGAATTAACGGAATATGGCGAATAGGTTCAAAGGGCTGCTTCTGCAAGACCGACAGAACTAAATTTGAATCCCATGGGCACACGGGAGGTTTGACTGGCGGATTTACCCGCAGTACCACCTGAATAAATGCCCATACTAGGGAATGAGATGCCAGCGGTCTCTGAAAGAAAACCGATAGAGCCGAGATGTGACCTTTAATGGTACTCAGGGCTAGGTTCATATCTACCCCCAATTGACAAAAGGCTAGAATCCTACTAATGACATACTTTTGTGGATTCCAACCTCTGGATTCACACCAGGAAACATATGCCTTCCAGATTCTATAATAGATGAGCCTGGAGGCCGGCTTTCTAGCATTAATGAGAGGAGAGAACTTGACCCGAGAGCCCCCCCGTTTCCTCAATATGTAGGTTTCAACAGCCAAACCGTCAAATTTAGCTTTCGTAAGGAAGGATGGGACACCGGACCCTGGGATAGCAGGTCTTAGGGAAGTGGAAGAATTCAAGATTCCCCCACCGCCATACTTATGATTTCGGTGTACCAGGACCTTCTAGGCCAATTCGGGGCCAACCAGGAGTACTGGTATTCCCTCCTTTTTGATTTTGCAAAGCAGTCTCTGTAAGAACGGAACCAGAGGGAATGCATAGATCAGTAAAAACTGATCCCAGGGAATCAATAGTGCATCCGTTCCAAAGGCTAGAGGATCTCTTATCCTTGACACAAAGGTGTCCAACTTCCTGTTGAACCTGGAGGCTAGTAAGTCTACATCCAGGGTCCCCCATTTCTGACATATAGCCTGAAAATTGTCGGGGTGGAGAGACCATTCTCCTGACAACAGTTGCTGGCGGCTCAGGTAATCCACTTGCCAATTTTCTACCCCTGGAATGAACATTGCAGAAAGACAAGGAATATGTTCTGAGGGCTAGATACACTGCATGAATCTCCAATATGTTGATGGGCAGGCTCCTTTCAAACTTGAAACCAAGTTCATTGGGCCGAGGCCTCTTCCAGAATTGCCCCCCAGCCAGAAAGGCTGGCGTCCGTAGACACCACCTTCCAGGTGACCGGGAGGAAGGATTTGCCGGTTCGTAAATTTTTGGTGTTTAAGCCTTTCAATACAGGGCTTTTTATACCACTTCCATACCGGGCCTATTCTGGCACTTCTCTCCTACATGTACAAATGATCATTCTTTTGCTAGAAAATTACTCAGAACCCCCAAACACTATATATGTTTTTTTAGCAGACACCCTAGGGAATAAAATGACGGTCATTGCACAGTATTTGCGCAATAATTTTTCAAACGCCTTTTTTTGGGAAAAAAATGGTTTTATGAATTAAAAAATAACAAAACAGTAAAGCTAGCCCAATTTTTTTGTAAAATATGAAAGATTATGTTACGCCGCGTAAATAAATACCCAACATGTCACGCTTTAAAATTGCGCACACTCATGGAATGGCGCCAAACTTCGGTACTTAAAAATCTCCATAGGCGACGCTTTGAAAATTATTACCGGTTACCAAGTTTGAGTTATAGAGGAGGTCTAGTGCTAGAATTGTTGCACGCGCTCTAACGCACGCGGCGATACCTCACATATGTGGTTTGAACGGCGTTTACACATGTGGGAGGGACTTACTTTTGCGTTCACTTCTGAGCGCACGTTATTGGGGACATGGGCGTTTAAAAAATTTTTTTTTACTTTTATTTTTTTTATCACTTTTATTCCTATTACAAGGAATGTAAACATGTGTGACAGGTCCTCTTTATGGAGAGATGCGGGGTCAATAAGACCCCACATCTCTCCTCCAGGCTAAAAGCATGACTCGGGAAAAATAAATCACTGATTTCATGCTTACTAGCCGTAATCGCGGCTTTGTTTACTTTTGGGAACCCGGGCGTGACGTCATCACATCGCGCCCGCGTCTCCGACGGTCAGAGATGACTGGTGACCATCTGGTCATCATGTGACCAGACATGCTCGTCATGTGACCAGACACCGGCGCCGGACGATTCTTTCTCCAGGCCCCCGATGGCACGGGAGAGCCCGGAGAAGCACCGGATGGCGGTGGGAGGGGGGGTGTCCCCTCTTGCCGCCTATAAGAACGATCAAGCGGCGGAACCGCCGCTATCATTGTTCTTATCGTGCGCAGAATAGCCGGCAGAAGAGAAAGATATCTGAATGATGCTTCTAGCTGCAGGCATCATTCAAATATCCCCCCACAAAGCCCAGGACGTCATATGACGCCCACCCGGAGGGAGAGAGTGTTCCTGCCGTCGTCATTTTACAATGGCCCGGTATGGAAGTGGTTAACCACCAACTGAAGCTTTGGCGGACCATTGGAGACAGGTGCATTGGTAAATTTTGGATACTGTTTTGTAGTAGTCTTGAATGAAACTGAGCATAGGGAACGGCCTTGAAGGAGTCCACCATCTTCCCCAATAATTTCATGCAAAGGCGAATTGATTTAATCGTGCTGACTCTTCTACCAGGAGTAGGTCGTCTAGATAACCCATCACCGCTATGCCCTGCGCCCTTAGATTTGCCAAAAGCGGGGCCAGAACCTTTGTAAACACCCGGGGTGCAGTAGCCAAGCCAAAGGCAGAGCCACAAACTGGTAGTGGCAGTGTTCTACTGCGAACCTCAGGAACTTCTGGTGAGCGGGATGAAAAGGCATGTGTAAGTATACGTCTTTGATGTCTATTGACGCCAAGAATTCTCCGCCTTGTAGGGTGGAGACCACCGATCGAATAGTCTCTATTCGGAAATGGCGAATGTTCAGAAACTGATTCAGAGCTTTTACATCCAGAATGGGCCTGACGTCTCCATTTGGTTTTGGAACAACAAAGAGGTTTGAATAAAACCCCAAACCTTGCTCTTTTAGGGAAACTTCCATGATTACCCCCTGAGACAGCAAGTGATCCAATGCTTGGAAGAAGGGTTTTCTCTTTAATGGATCTCTGGAGATGTTTGAGCTTAGTAACCGATAAGGTGGGATTTCTTGGAATTCCAGTTCGTACCCTAGGAATACTGTGGAAACGACCCACTTGTCCTGGATCTCTGTCTGTCAAGCTGCTGAAAATTGCCGACGCCGCCCCCTCACTCGGCCGAACGGGGGCGTCCCTTCACAAGGGGGCTTTGGGGTTCTGTTTGTTAGTTTTCTGGACCTACGGCTTTTTGTGACCCTGGGGTTGACCTTGGGTCTTAGCTCTTGTGGCTGGCTGAAAATGCCGTCGCCACTGCCTGGAAGCTGAGGTTCCAGGAACTGGGGGGAGAGAACGCTTGAAACACGGGCGTTTACTCTTTTTCTTATCGAGTAACAGAGTAGTCTTACCACTTGAAATCTTTGGGATGTATTTATCCAAATCATCCCCAAAGAGTCGTCCCCATAGAAGGGAAAACCCGCCAAAAGTTTTTTACATGGGGCTTTAGCTGACCAATGCTTTAACCAAAGAATTCTGCACATATGTACCAGCTGGAGTGTGAGGCGGGATGCCTGCTGGATAGAATCTCTAATAGCATCCACTGTAAAACACAAGGCCCTAGGGAGGTTCTCCCATAATTTGACCTGATCCGGAGGAAGATACTTAAGCCCCTGCTTTACCTGTTCCTTTAGGACCTGACACATACCAACCGCTGCCACAGCCATAAGAAAAACAGGATTTTTGTACTCACCGTAAAATCCATTTCTCTGAAGTCCATGGACAGACACAGCTTCCTTATAATCTTGACTTGTGGGTTATGTTCCGTCTATTAGGAGAGGACTAGGCAGACATGTACAATGGTTAAACATGTAATCTTTAGCAAAGCTGAACAGCCCCGCCCAGGGGGCGGTTCCTCTGGTCATAACCCCTCTCACTGCATTGAGCAGCTCAGTTCGTCAAAAACAGTACAAACTTAAGAATGAGGGGTGGGTGCTGTGTCCGTCCATGGACTTCAGAGAAAAGGATTTTTACGGTGAGTACAAAAATCCTATTTTCTCTTTCGTCCATGGACGGACACAGTTTCCTTATAATCTTGACTTGTGGGACGTCCCCAAGCAGTGTCAGAAAAACGAGGGGTGGGAACGGCAGTAAACAACTTCACCCCAAACAAACAATCAGAGCTCCCCAAAAGAGGAGTTGCCACTTAAAACAAGTATCCGCAGATGCATGCACGTCAACTTTGTAAAACTTAGTGAAAGTGTGAACGGACGACCAGGTCGCCGCCTTTCACACCTGTAAAACAGACGCTCGATGTCGGAAGGCCCAGGAGACACCAAGTGCCCTGGTAGAATGCGCCGCGACAGGAAAAGAAGGCGCCCGCCTTTTAAGGGCAAAGGCCTGAAGCACAATCTGTCTGATCCATCGAGAATGGTGTCCGACGACACCGCCAGGCCCGTCTATGGGCCAGTCATAGAGACAAACAGTGAGTCTGACCTCCGAACTGAGCCGTAGCAGACAAATACGCCCGCAGAACACGTACCACGTCTAAGGAATGTAACGCAACCTCTTTGGGATGTGACGGCCGAGGACACAAGGATGGAAGTACAATGTCGTTATTCAAAAGAGAGGCCCAAAACACCTTCGGAAAAAACGAAGGCTGCGGACGTAGCACCGCTTTATGCGGATGGAGGATCAAGTGGGGGATTTGCAAGACAATGCCGCCATTTAGAAACCATTTAGAAAGGCAACTTTCTGAGAAAGTGTAAAAAAAGGAATCTCCCTAATATTCACAAAGGGAGGTCTCTTAAGTACCGAGGGTACCAAAGTCAAATCTCACGGAGGTAGTATTGGCCGAAACGGAGGACCCACATGTCGGGCCCCTTGCACAGACGTACTCACCAGTGAAGGAGCCGCCAAGGGCAGTTTAAAGGAATAACTGCCAAGGCGGAAAAAAACTGCCCCATAATGGTGCACAAGGCAAGTTTCTGATCCACACCATACTATAAAAAAACAGCAGGTATCCTGGAAACCGACTATGCCCGTGGGCGCCAACCCATCTCCTCACACAGAGATGTAGGCCTTCCATGTGTGATGATAGATCTTCCGAGAAGATGACTTCCGTGCCCTCAGCATGGAGGAAATTACAGGGTCCGACAGGCCTCGGTCCCTCAGAACCGGACTTTCAACAGCCAAGCCGTTAAGCCAGCGACTGCAAAGCCGGATGAAGTATAGGACCTAAGGGGCATCCGCCACCAGGCGCACTAGGTCGGCGTACCTGGGGCGCCGAGGCCAATCTAGTGCAATTAGAGTCACCGGAAACCCCTCAGTCCCCACTCTGCGGAGCAGACGAAACAGAAGATTCAGTGGGGGAAAGGTATAACTTAGCCAATACTGACCCTACAGGGCCACCCACACGTCCGTCGCATCCGCCCAGGGATCCTTGGCCCTGGCCACAAACTTCAATACCTTCCGATTGAATCGAGAAGCCAGGAGATCCACGGCTGGCGTGCCCATCTCAGGCAAAAGAGTCGAAACACATCCGGGTGTAGCGACCATTCTCCTTGGTCCAGCATCTGGCGACTCAGGTAGCCAGCTTGCCAGTTTTCAACACCCAGAATGAAACCCAGCCGATAGAGCCGGCGCGCTACGTTCTGCCCACCGCAGGATGTGAGCGACCTCCAATGCTGCAGCCGAGCTGCTTGGTCCTCCTTGACGGTAGACATATGCCACTGTCGTGGCGTTGTCTGAGTACCATCCAGTGAAAAGGAAGGAACGACTTTCCGGACTGAAGGGCCGGAGATTTCAGCCACCAGACCAGGGGAGGTCTGACTAGGTGGCTCACCCAGGATTGACAATCCAGGGACAACAGAGACTTGTCCCATTTGGACAGGATCTCCCTTAGCAATACTTGAGTATGGAATTTGTGCATACGGTACTGTCTCGAAGGAGGCTACCATAAGACCCAGGGCTCACATGCAAAAGCGCAGCGACGACCACCAGCTGGATGCCACAGCTTCACGGCCATCTGAAGAGCCTGCAATTTTTTCAATGGGAGACAAAAAAACTCACCTCTGAAGATACCCGTATCAAGCCCCAGGTATTCCAGGCGCCGAGTTGGCACCAACAAAGACTTCAGGAGGTTCAGCACCCAACCAAATATTTGAATGGTCCAACTGTCAATCGCAACATCCTCCTCTAATTCTGAGTATGCAGTAGCCCTCAGAAGGAGGTCATCCAGGTAACCCACAATAGCAATTCCTCGCTGTCTTAGCAAGGCCAGGATTGTGGTGAACACCTTGGAGAAACCCTTGGTGCCGATGCCAGGCCAAAAAGGGGAAGCCACAAACTGGTAGTGAGCGACCCCGACTGCAAAAACGCAGAAATTTGATGCCCGTTATATACGGGGATTTCCAAGGACGCCAGAAAAATCCCCCGGACGGAGAGCAGCGAACTGATTCCATCGTGAACCTTCGAACATTTACAAAGGATTTGAGGGCCTTGAGGTCCAGGATTGGACGAACCCCGTCCTATTGTGGGACTACAAACAGATTGGAATAGAATCCCTGAAAACCTTTCTGGCAGCGGCACAGAAGCTATCACCCCGCGCTTCAGCAGGTCCTGCACTGCCCCAAACAGGGCGTACCGATGACCTGGAGGAAGATGAAGGTTGGAGGGAAAAAATCTGTTGTTTTGTGGACGAGACAAAAAAATCTATCTTGTACCCTGAAGAAACCATTTTGCAACCCACTGGTTGGAAAGCAGGGCAGTCCACCGAGCCGCAAACTCGCAAAGGCGACCCCCCACCCGAGAGTCGTGCAGGGGCAGCCCGTCATGCAGTCGCAGATTTGTTTGCAGGCCGTCTGGCTTGCGAACCCAGGGACACTTTTGCCCCTCAGCTGGCCTTGTCGGCCTGGGAACGCTCACCTGCAGGCCCTGCGGAAAGAAAACACAGCTCGTGAGCGGAAAAAAAGGGGAGGCCCTGGCCTACGGCGTGGCTCCTTTCCCTTTCTGGATTGTGGGAGCGCCGTGCTCCGACCCCAAACGACATTTTTAATAATGTCATCCAGTGAGGCCCCAAAAGGCCCCCAACCCTGGAAGAGCAAATCCGCCAGAGTCTTCTTGGACGTCTGGTCCGCAGACCAGCATTTCAGTCAAATCATGCGGCGTAGCCCCACCGCAGATACTGAAAGTTCTGGACAGCCAGGGAGCTGTATCTAAGGCTGCATTGCAGACATACATGAGGCCTTGCACCAACCTGTCCGCTATCATGCAGACCGGGGAAGCCTGTTGCTATTCAACCACGGTGCAGCAATCTTTGCCCAATTAAGGAAGCGCCAGTGACACCAGGGTCGTGGCCAACAGTGGCCGCAATGCTGACCCCAATACCATGAACAAGGACCAGACCACCGCCTCGGTCCTCCTGTCTGCAGCGTACTTAAAGACCGGGGCCCCCTACCACCGGACTGCGGTAATTCCCTGGATGCCGGGGGGCCCCATTGAGGGGGGGGTGCCTTTTTCAGGAAACACTCCCCAAAAGGATAACGGACAGCCATGCAATTTTTTTTTTTTTGGAATGCTGCGGCCGTTCTTCTTTAAAAACTGATCCAATTAACTAGGTAGAAAAACTAGCGTGCGGGCCGGCTAGTGGGACCGACACCATTAATAGATGCCCTCGCCGTAAACTCCATTTTATTGGGGATCCAGCATGCAGTGATAAGTGCTCCAACAAGCGCCTGTCTGCGCTGACACAGACACGGAAGCAAGGACACAGTTCCGCACTGGTCCTGGTTTGCATCATCTGACAAGTCAGAGCAGGGGACATCTGCCACAGCAAGACCAGAGTCTGAATCAGAACTGTTTTTCCCAAAGATGGTGGGGGGAGGGGGCGTTTTTACCTCCCTTGCGTCCGCACACCACTTCCACCCTGGTAATAAGGGACTCCAGGACCACTGGCAAGGCGTCCATAAGCACCCCAGGTACCGGTTGTCACCACAGGGATGTCAGGGAATGAGAACCCTGACGCCATGCAAACCCACACTTGCCTGACACCCATAGGGACCAAGGCAAGACAGCAAAAAAAATCCACCCCCTAGCTGCTCAGAGTGAGGGACCCCAGGGGACTCACCGTTCTAATCCAGGTGCTGCCAGCGGCGCCGTCCGCTCTCCCCATATGCCTCCTGACAGGCATGGCTGCGGTGTCTTCCTGTGCCTGAGGTGTTCTGCGCTGTTCGCGCCATCCAGAAGAGACGTTTTCACCGCTAGAGGCAAAAACTGAGCTGGGGCTACAAAAAAATGGCCGCCAGCCACCCCTGTATAAAGCGTGTGGGCTACGAGAAAATGGTGACGGGCGCCACCAAAATGGCCGCCGAGCGCTGCTGAGGGAAAAATTAAACACGCTAGGCCTCAGCATGGAGGCCCCCCCCCCATGGCACCAAACAACACCCCCCATGGAGAACGGACCCTGGGCCCCCGCACAGCCCCCAGTCAGGACACGGAGCCCCCCGGAGGACCCCCGGTGAGTACAGCAGGCCCAGCCCCACAGAGCATGGGAAGGAGGGAAATGACAAGGAGAGTGGAAAGGGAGGGTGGGAACCCAAACCCCCTAATCAACCTCCCCGGGAATGCCCAGCCGTGCCACCCTGCCGAAGCAGGGGAACTGCTACTTACCTGTCCTGCGTGAACTAGCTGAAGGCATTCCTGACAGACCCAACGTCCGCGCGGTTACGGCATGGCTGTCAGCCTGGCACACTGTGACACGGACATATAGCCCGGTCATATGTGTGCCCCAGAGCATATAGCTCACCGGCCACCCCTGGAGCAACGGGGCATGTCGTGGACGACCCAGCGCGTAGCTAAAGGCCGGCACACGCTCGATGGCCGAAACTGGGGGGACTACAAGGATCTGGGATCCTGTCAGCCCGGCACACTGTGACACGGACATATAGCCCGGTCATATGTGTGCCCCAGAGCATATAGCTCACCGGCCACCCCTGGAGCAACGGGGCATGTCGTGGACGACCCAGCGCGTAGCTAAAGGCCGGCACACGCTCGATGGCCGAAACTGGGGGGACTACAAGGATCTGGGATCCAGCCTGGGATCTGGGATCCAGTCGGCAGTTGATAGTAGATCTCAGGATCAAAAAGTAGAAAAAAAATTGAAAAAATCCACAGGACCAATGGGCCCCAGGGAGCCAGGTCCTTCTCCTCTGCTAGGCAGAAAAAAACTGAGCTGCTCACTGCAGTGAGGGGTCATGACCAGAGGGACCGCCCCCTGGGCGGGGCTGTTCAGCTTTGCTAAAGATTACATGTTTAACCATTTACATGTCTGCCTAGTCCTCTCCTAATAGACGGAACATAACCCACAAGTCAAGATTATAAGGAAGCTGTGTCCGTCCATGGACAAAAGAGAGGATTTAAGTAAAGATTCCATCTTCTTTTCCAAAGGATCTTTGTCACCAAGAAGCTGCTGACACTGAGCTTTTCTTGCTGGTAAATAACCATCAGCTCTTTACTCCCTCTAGTGGCGGATACAGGTAAGACATGCACTACTCAAACAAGAAAGTCCTTAAAGTTTTTCCCAACTTAGGATCTTTCTAGCTTATCTTTTTCCCCGCCGCAGGACTGCTGAAGACCAGACAGTACCAATCTTCACCCATCACAGCGGGTATGTTGTGCCAACCTTCAGGGATATGGGTTCCTACTTAAAGGAGACCTCTTTCCTGGGCCTTGTAAAAGACTCTGCCAGAAACTTTTGCGCTTTCTTAAGTATAGCAAAAGTACTGGACCCTAGAGCCCAGTCCTTCAGAGAGAGACATTACAGGCAAAACCTCGGTCTTCTGCGAGGTCTGGGTACCATCCATTTAAGCGTATAAAATAAGTGTTTTTGGATGGATCCGATTGGGGATATCTAGTAGAGCTCCTCTTTAGCACATCCTTAGTCGCGACCAACACCTTAGACACTGGTGAAAAAACTGAGGTACTTCCATTATGGAAGGGGTTATATAGAGGGGAACTCGTCTTTATTGGGTGTGTCAGTGTCCAATCACCTCTGGTGAACTATACAACCCACTATGTAATGATTAAAGTGGTTGTAAACCCACTTTTCAAAAAAATAAATAAAAAATAACATGAAAGAAAAAGGCATAATGAGCTAGTATGCTATGCATACTAGCTCATTATGTGGCACTTACCTCAGATTGAAGCCTCCGAAGCGCTCCTCGTCCCCCTCCGCCGCCATGTCCGCTCCAACCGTCTTCCGTGTATCGCCGCAGTGATAGGCCGGAGCGGCGATGACGTCACACGCATGCGTGATCCCATTCAGAAAACCAGCATGATCCCATTCATGAAGCCGGCCAGCTAGTGCGCGTATGCGCGGTAGACATCGGTGCAGTGTTTTCAGCTAATATCTCCTTAACCGTGTAGGTTAAGGAGATATTTCTTGCACCTACAGGTAAGCCTTAAGTTGTGTGGTTGGGTTTACAACCACTTTAAAGGCTCTGTGTCCCGTGGTCTATGATAAAGAAATAAGGAAACAGAAGAAATTAGGTCTTCCCCAGGCAAAGAAATGGCTTGAGGAGGCTAACCGTAGGTTAAATTCAGAAAACCATAAAAAGATTATGTTTTTGGACAAAGAGGAGGACAATAATATGACCGTCCTCCGAAGTTTAGTTCAGCAAGTATTGACTGAACAAAACACAACAAACCAAATGCACCCGACAGCCTCCGCACATCCTTTGGGGGACTCTCCAACCCCACCGACAGTCGCTGCTCCCCCTCCGACTTAAGCACCCGCTACAAATTCCCTATATCCTATTGCAGACCTGCAGTCCCCACCACCATATGGGACAGAGGCATGAAAGATGCCACTCCCACTGACCCCCCGACTATCGGCGAACAACCCTTTTACCATGCAACCAGGCTCTCCACTGTTCATAGTTCCCCCGTGGTCACCTGGGTCACCCGCAGATGCAACCGATTCTCCTATGGCTGCAGCTAACCCCTCCCCCCCCCCCTCTCAAGATGACTCTTGCTGTCCAGAGGAGTCCACAAGGGACCCCCCTTACAGCAACGGTTACAAAAAAATTTGGGCACCTGGTGAACAAATTGATACCCCCCTCAGCTGGGGAACAAACAGAATTTGGGGAGGAAGAGTTCTAGGGCAGGACAGGATGTTTATTTTTATTTATGTAGCTAAGCCTAGCAGAGCTAAAATTTTACTGGAATAGGTTCAAGCATGCGGATTGGATCCCAGTAGTTGAAGCTGAGCTGTCCAGACATGATCTGGCTAACAGTTTAATAGGGGGATTGTTACAGGAAGTTATAGATGAAAGTGAGCTTTGCACTCCTGAATGGAGAAAGAAGCCAGCACCAGAACTAGTGGATATTGCTCAAAGAATCTTTGAGATTAAAGAGAAAAATAAAGAAAGAAGGATAATAAAAGAAAATAGTGAATGTACAAACAAGTTCCCATACCTAAGAAAGCAGCACGGTATATGGAGAGTATTGAGATGCAGGTCGCAGCTGTTCAGGTTTCTCCATAAGGGATGCATGTGGCTACAAACCACAGATCCACCTTCAGGGGTGGGGTATGTTTCAAACTATGGAAACCCTGATAGACGGAGATTTATTTTTATTTATGCGAGCTAAGCCTAGCAGAGCTAAAATTATGTCACAAGTGCCCCAGAGCTTGCTGTCTTGAATTTGGGACAAAATGCAGAACCAATGATTGATGTGTCAGTTAATGGTTTATCTATCCTGTGTTTAATAGATAAAGGCAGTTCAAAGAGTTTGCTAAATATATGTGATTCCGATTTTCCTACTTCGAATCAGCAGGTTTCTTTGGTAGGGGTAAATAACTAAGTACTGCCAAAGTCACTGAACCTCTAATTGGTTAGAGTCACAGGGCAGTGTCATAAACATTCATTTGTTGTATTTCCATACTCCCCTGCCAGTCTACTAGAAAATTTTCTACTACCAATTATAGGAGTAACTATAGCTTTAACCCCTGAAGGGATGGAAGTAAGCATACTTGAATCAGTAAAGAGGAAAACTTAACTCTTTCCCAACAGGAGGGGTTACAGAAGTCCACAAGGGGCTTGTTGATCCAGCAGTCTGGATTGCTGGAAAGTATCACAAGCCTATATGGAAGTTGCCCCAGTGAAAAAGCAGAGGAAATCCTCCCTTAACAGATGGCTGCACTGAAGATTCAATTTCCCTGATGAATTTTCTGGCCATGAGTATACAGAAGGTAGATGCAGCTAAAGCGCAGTGAGTTAAAACTAAAGTTCAATATTTAGGACACTGCGTTTCCCAGGAAATCAAACATTTAACAGACAAACGGAAGACCGTGATTGCAAAACAGTTAATGCCAAAAACACTTAAACAGTTGAGGGCATTCTTAGGACTAGTGGGATATTGTAGGCAGTTCATGCCTCAATACTCCACTATTATAGGTCCGTTGCAGGATTTATTAAAAAGGACATACTAAAGGTAGATATAAATTTACTGAGGAAGAATTGACCCCAGCAGTAAGAAATGCTTTCAAAGACACAAAAGCATCTTTGCTGACAGCTCCAAACCTCGGGTTACCTGATTATAGTAAACCTTATTACTTATTTTGTGCAGAAATTAACGGACATGCTAATGTGGTACTAACTCAACAGTTTTGTGACAGACACAGACCAGTAAGGCTATTACAGCTATCCACTGGACAGTGTGGCCAGGGGGCTTCCTGGCTGTTTAAAATCAGTAGCAGCTGCTGCCCTATTAGTAGAGAAGACAACTGACATCGTGTTAGGGAATACGTTGAATCTGATGTGTCCGCATGATTTAGAGGCGATATTTAATAGTGCCTATACTAAACATTTCTCTGTGCAGAGAGTGACTCATTATCATTTAGTACTTTTGTCAGCCTTAAATTTGTGTATCCAACGGTGTCAAACTTTAAACCCAGCTACTTTTTTGCCTGAGACGCACACTGATGTTGATGAGATTAATGACTATATTGATCATGATTGTACTAAGGCTATTGACAAAGTGACCAAACCCAGACCTGGTTTACTAGATATTCCGATAGCAGGGTTGCCCCCCTGCGCAAACCTCTTTGTGGATGGATCAATCAATCAGAAGAGCTGGGCTCACACTAGCTGCTAGTGCAGTGGTGAATGGTGAAGGAAAATTACTAAATGTTTCAATCCTGTCAGATTCCAAATCTGCACAAGCAGCTGAGCTAACTGCATTGTATGTGGCTTTGAAATTGGCACAGGGAGATACTGTGAACATATACAGTGATTCTGCCTATGCGGTGGAAATACTGCATAGCTTTGCTCAGCTGTGGGAGGAGCGAGGTTTCCTAACTACAGCGTGAACGCCCATACAGCCCATACTCCACTTCACATGTTAGTTTATGTTGTGTTGCGGGAATATGCCTACACCAGTTGGGGTCGGTATTGGGGTGGGAGGGAGGGAGGGTTGTTATACCACATATACATCGTAATGAGTGTGAATGTTACCAGTTCCAGAATGCAATATTCAGTATGTTTCTATGTGCTTTACTATCTAGAAGGATTATCAACATATATGGGGTGGGGGCCCTCTCTTGCGTGAAAATAAAGGCCTTGCGCGATTGAACTCCTCTGTAATTCAAACCTTACTTTAATATGGCATCTCTGAAGTTCATAACTTGGAACGAAAAATATATATAGTAGCGCTAAACCAAGATTAAATAAATAATTAAACCTATAAACATAATTGACATATACCAAAAATCAATCAATTATAATGGATATATACGCGATACAAATTAGTAAAACCATACATATGATGTGTTATAAATCTGACGCTCAAAACGTCAGTCTATGTGTACAAAAAACAAATCCGTCCAGGTGAGTACTGAAATGAAGACACCCGTGCATAAACAAAATCCAGAATTCCACCGTGCTTGTCTGAAGAGTGACATCCACCACCATAACAGGTCAGCAGCTTACCAGATTTTGTTGGTCCCCTGTAACTAGGGTTGTCCCGATACCGATACTAGTATCGGTATCGGGACCGATACCAAGCATTTGCGCGAGTACTTGTACTCGCGCAAATGCTCCCGATGCCCAGTCCGATACTTTTTTTTTTTTTTTCCAGAGCGGACGCAGAGAGGGGGTGGAGAGCAGGGGGCGGAGAGCAGGGCGGAGAGCGTGGCGGGGGGTGGAGACCAGGGCAGAGAGCGGGACGGAGAGTGCGGCGGGGGGCGGAGAGTTGGGCGGGGGGTGGAGACCAAGGCGGAGAGCGGGACGGAGAGTGCGGCGGGGGGCGGAGACCAGGGCGGAGAGCGAGTCCCTCACCTGCAGTTGAAACTGGTAAGCTGGCAGGGGTGCAGGGTGCAGCCGCATCAGGATCGGTGACCGGTGATGTCGCATTCGGTCGCCGTCAGCGGCTGAACGTCCCCACACCCATCTTGGTACACCCTGCACTTGGCTGCAGTAAGCAGCAGACATCTTGTTACACCCAGCCCGAACTATATGGGCTGGGTGTAACAAGATGTCTGCTGCTGCTTACTTCAGCCGAGTGCAGGGTGTACCAAGATGGGCGTTGCAGCAGTGTTTTTTATTTTAAATCCTGTGTCATTTTTTTTTCCCGCAGCATTTCAGTGCCAGCCACCTATCAGTACCCACAAGTGCTACCTATCAGGTGGCACTGGTAGATGGCACCGATTGCACTGATAGGTGGCACTTGGTGGCACTGAAAGGTGGCACTTGTGGGCACTGATAAGTGGCACTTGTGGGCACTGATAAGTGGCACTTGTGGGCACTGATAAGTGGCACTTGTGGGCACTGATATGTGGCACTTGTGGGCACTGAAAGGTGGCACTTGTGGGCACTGAAAGGTGGCACTGATAGATAGCACTTGTGGGCACTGATAGTGCAATCAGTGCCACCAAGTGCCACCTATCAGTGCTGTCAGTGCCCACAAGTGCCATCTATCAGTGCCACCTATCAGTGCCCACAAGTGCCACCTTTCAGTGCTATCAGTGCCCACAAGTGCCACCTTTCAGTGCCCACAAGTGCCACATATCAGTGCCCACAAGTGCCACATATCAGTGCCCACAAGTGCCACCTTTCAGTGCAATCAGTGCCATCTATCAGTGCCAGCCACCTATTAGTGCCCATCAGAGCCAGTCACCAGTCAGTGCCCATAAGTGCCACCTGTCAGTGCCACCTATCAGTCCCCATCTTTCAAACTGTCACATGATATTGAAAAAAAGTATCGGTAATCGGTATCGGCGAGTACTTGGAAAAAAGTATCGGTACTTGTACTCGGTCCTAAAAAAGTGGTATCGGGACAACCCTACCTGTAACGGAGGACCTCAGACCGCATCTAAGTAATCCCAGTTGGATGGTAATGTATAGTAGCGCTAAACCAAGATTAAATAAACCGAAAGTATACTGAATATTGTTTGGTCGTGCAGGTTCACCACACGTGTAGTGCAGAAACCCTAAATAATACCGTAATAAATTGATAATAAATAAACCTATAAACATAATTGACATATACCAAAAATCAATCAATTATAATGGATATATACGTGATACAAATGAGTAAAACCATACATATGATGTGTTATAAATCTGACGCTCAAAACGTCAGTATGTGTACAAAAAACAAATCCGTCCAGGTGAGTACTGAAATGAAGACACCCGTGCATAAACAAAATCCAAAATTCCACCGTGCTTGTCTGAAGAGTGACATCCACCACCATAACAGGTCAGCAGCTTACCAGATTTTGTTGGTCCCCTGTAACGGGGGACCTCAAACCGCATCTAAGTAATCCCAGTTGGATGGTAAAGACTCCTAAATCCACCTCTTCAAATGAAAACTTCCACAGCAAAAGGGCAGTATGACCACAGTGATACCATGTAAGAGAGGAGAGGAATACCTCGCTGGTGTAAAATCTTAGGGTTTATTGGGTAAAATAGGATAAAAAAAAACTTACAGCAATGTTGCAAAGAAACAGCCTTAAACTCGCGGCGCCGGCCAGACGCCAACAAGTAAACCCGTCCTAGGAGATCGAGCAATGAGGGGATGACGTCACCACGCCGCTCGGTCCCCCCTACGCGTTTCGTGATAGGTCACTTCGTCTCGGGGCACGGGCGGCGTAATGCGTCACCCCCTCTTATAGGAAAACACAAAAACAAACCAAGCCTCGTTCCCAGGGGAAGCGCACGCGCACATCGAAGTCGGGCACCAAGCCTCCATTCAAATGGAGTATCAGAGGACAGCCCACATAGCACCGTTGGGCCAATGAAATAGTACTCCGACCCTCGATATCCTAGGACGGGTTTACTCGTTGGCGTCCGGCCGGCGCCGCAAGTTTAAGGCTGTTTCTTTGCAACATTGCTGTAAGTTTTTTTTATCCTATTTTACCCAATAAACCCTAAGATTTTACACCAGCGAGGTATTCCTCTCCTCTCTTACATGGTATCACTGTGGTCATACTGCCCTTTTGCTGTGGAAGTTTTCATTTGAAGAGGTGGATTTAGGAGTCTTTACCATCCAACTGGGATTACTTAGATGCGGTTTGAGGTCCCCCGTTACAGGGGACCAACAAAATCTGGTAAGCTGCTGACCTGTTATGGTGGTGGATGTCACTCTTCAGACAAGCACGGTGGAATTTTGGATTTTGTTTATGCACGGGTGTCTTCATTTCAGTACTCACCTGGACGGATTTGTTTTTTGTACACATAGACTGACGTTTTGAGCGTCAGATTTATAACACATCATATGTATGGTTTTACTCATTTGTATCACGTATATATCCATTATAATTGATTGATTTTTGGTATATGTCAATTATGTTTATAGGTTTATTTATTATCAATTTATTACGGTATTATTTAGGGTTTCTGCACTACACGTGTGGTGAACCTGCACGACCAAACAATATTCAGTATACTTTCGGTTTATTTAATCTTGGTTTAGCGCTACTATACATATTTTTCTTTTCTTGTTTCACTGAGTAGATTTATCAGGTTAGTGGCAGCTTGAGACCGCAACTGAGGTAATCTGGGTCACCCAGCAATTGCCACCTCTCAATCTTGAGCGCAATTTCTCTTCTTTTTTCTTATCTTTTTATTAAACATTTATTAATTGCAGCTTGGATACAAATCCATTTGTATGGACATTTTTGACTTCCGTGCAAAACGGGTAGTTGACACAGTGGGTATTTTTGACTCTACCCCTGTACCCATTGGGTCTGATGTCAGTGGTCTCTTTTTGAGACTGAAAAATCTCCTGACATCAGAGATCCATACACAATGGGACATAGCGTTTTTGGAGACCTACATAAAAACTGCTATGGTCCCAAGAAGCCTCCGATGGGAGGTCAGCCCCCAGACAGGAGACGCCGACCTGGAAGGTTGGGCAAAATATTTTAATGACTCGGGTATTCTGTTTCTACGGTTCCTTGCACAAAGGAAAAGTGAGAAACTAGTAAGACTGGATACTGAACTTTTAAAGGAACTTTTAGTCCAACATAAGAGTGGTGTGGAGTATAGGGAGTGCTCCAATACTTTACTTAAACATTTGGAGAAAGAGGAAAGGGACCAAAAAGTCAAAAAGTAAAAGAAGTTCTTGAGGGATACTGAGGACTATGAGTCTGGTTTGGTGTTTATGTGGCAAAAAAGGATGGCAAATGAAAATATTGAGGAGAGTGGTATGGACACCTTGCCTCAGGGATCTGGGACATCGGGTCCATCCATGAATCCCCCCCCCCCTATCAACAAGGGAGGGTATTCACAGTCCCCTAGATTGGCTGCTAAACCATCTAAAAACCAACCTAAGCCTATTAAGAATGATCAGGTCCCCCCAAAACTTCTAAAAAGCCCCTGAATGTTAGGCCAGATATCCAATATCAACACTATCAGGGAGAGTCTCAACGTTTTTGGGATCTACCCCCAGCAGGAATTCCGCCTCAAAGTGGAGTTTTTGGCCGAGGGAACCCAAATCCTGGTTATGGGTTTGGCAACAATCAGGAATATAATATCCCAACCCAGAATCGATTCTTTCCCTTGTCGGATTCAGTGGGGCCTGGAGGGATTGGACCCAATGATAGGGGATATGGCCAATTTAATGCAGAGAGGAATACTCAGATGTATCACCCTAGTCAATATGAGGGCTCTTATGATCGATCTGGGTCCTACTCTCCTTATGGCCCACCAGACCATCGGACCAACCCCAGTTGGGGTTTTCCCAGAAGCCATCCAGGTCGATGGGCTCCTACAGGACAAGGAGAGGCACAAGAGGGGGTAGGCGGGCCCAGTCGGCCAAAAATAAAGAGGGTGTAGGGTTGGGCATTTTCAATCTAAGCCAACACCAGTTGACAGACCCAGAAAAAAGACTGTTAGATAAAGGTCTGAGGTATGCTCCTCCTAGAAATCTGAGCAAGTTTCAGACATTTATGGATGTTCATAAATTTGCAAGAAAACTGAACATTAAGAGACACTTTTTGTCCAACCTAATCAAGGATAAGACGGCTCCCCTGCCAGAGTTCCATCATACCAAGTTGGCGAACGCTTCACTGTTCAACCCACCTGGGTCTCTTGCACCCAGTATTAGAGTGTTCCGTGATGTAGTTCTGAGGGACTTGGAAGGGTTAAAAATTAAAAAGGTTAAGATGCATAAGGAGCTTGAAAGTGGTTTGGAGTCGCTTTGCTCCAATAAAGCATTTGTAATTAGGCCAGCGGACAGGGGGGGGGGGGGATTGTGGTCCTTGATAGGTGTGATTACCTAAAGGAGATGCACCGAATCGTTGACGATTCAGAAACTTATACTACCCCGAGTAGGGATCCAGTGTTTAGGTATAAAAAGGACTTGGAGGTCATTGTGGACCAGGGTTTTTAGAGTGGAATCTTGAATGAAAAGGAGATTTTATTTTTGGTGCCGTGTGCTCCGCGCACTCCGGTGATTTATTATCTCCCGAAGATCCACAAAGATCAAACTTGCCCCCCGGGACGGCCCATAGTGAGTGGCATTGATTCTGTCACGTCCCGGGCGGGCAAGTATATCGATTTTTTCTTGCAGCCCTTGGTCCGGATGATACCCTCCTACATCAAGGACACTAGACAGGTCATCAACATGCTGGCTAGTCTGGTACCCACAAAGGGACTTTGGTTGGTCACGGCAGACGTGACTTCCCTCTACACCATCATTCCTCATGACTTGGGCTTTGAGGCAGTTAGATTATATCTGGATAGAGGTTCTGGTTTAGATCCCCGCCAGATTGAATTTGTCATGACCCTACTGAAATTTGCAGCTAGCCATAACTACTTCTGGTTTGACAATCAATTCTACCGCCAGGATAGGGGTGTAGCAATGGGGGCCAAATATGCCCCCAGCCTTGCTAACCTCTTCATGGCCAAGTGGGAGGAGGACGTCGTGGATGCTTGCCGGAGACCGGAAGTGGTTCTCTGGGCAAGATACATCGACAACGTCCTCCTCCTATGGGATGGAGTTGAGTCAGAATTGCATCAGTTTATACAATCCCTTAATGTCAATAACAGGGGTATTGTTTTCTCCTTTGAGGCTAGTCAGGAGAGAATCAATCTTTTGGACCTGAGTATTTCTGTTGCAGAGAATAGTTTCATCACTACCACATTTTTTAAACAGACAGACAGAAATTCTTATATCCCTCTGGATAGCTGCCACTATGCCCCTTGGCTTAGGGCAGTCCCCCAGGGACAGTTTACAAGACTGCAACGAAATTGTACGGAGGTGGAGGCTTTTGATAGCCAGGCCGCCATTCTCTCTAAAAGATTCTTGGAAAAAGGGTATGACCCAACTGTTATGTCTAAATTGGTGCAATCAACCAGAGAGACAGATAGAACCTCACTTTTGAAGGATCGGGTAAGGGATGAGACTGGAGGAGGTCACTCCCTTCCATTCATCACCACTTTTTCTGCACAACACCAGAGCATTAAACGGTTGATTTGTAAACACTGGCATGTGCTGGTGAGTGACCAATTATTAGCACCCATCTTACCTGACAGACCGTCAGTTGTTTTCAGAGGAGTTTCTTCACTGTCGAGTCGTGTCGCGCCAAGTGTACAAGATCCCCCTAGGGAAAATAGGACTTTTTTGCAAAACTTGACTGGTTACCATAGATGCAAAAAGTGCCAAGTTTGTTCATTGAATATCTGTCAAGATAGGAAAATCTGTCAGTTTACATCAACCAGCACAGGCCGAGCCTATGCGGTGGAACCATTTATAACCTGTTCCTCCGAGAGGGTGGTCTATCTTATTCAGTGCCCTTGCTGCCTCCAGTATGTGGGGAGGACCAAGAGGGCACTGAAGGTTAGATTAAACGAGCATATAGCCAATATCAGAAAGGGGTTCGACAAACATTCTGTATCGAGGCATTATGATCTTATGCATAAGAGAGACCCCGCTAAGACCTTATTTGTGGCTATAGACAAATATAGACCCCATTGGAGGGGCAGTTCACTAGTGAGGGAGATATCCAAACAGGAGATGTCTTGGGTCTACCGGTTGAAAACTTAAGTGCCTTTTGGCTTGAATGTTGATACCAACATCAACGCATTCATCAACAACTCGTAGTCGGTGCATGCGTAGGTCCATGGACTTCAGTACCACTATATAAATCGGATCTTTCATCCGATGTATGGTTTGGGCCTGGGAGTTTGATGGGAATTTATGTAATCCTGTAGGGAGTATTTTTTATTGTTTATATATGGTGCAGTAGCCCTTTAGCACACACATCTATGGATACTCAGGGGGACTTCTTGGGGGTCCGCATGTGGCAAATTTTTAAGATTGCCTCATGCTCACCCAAAGGTTGGTCGCCCCTGATTGTTTAATTTCCCTCCACACATAACCAATTAGGTATGTGTGGACAGATGTTTGGCAGCAATCTTGATTGATTGTGTGGGTATACAAAGTTTTTTATGCTGGTGCAGTAATGGTTTTTAGGTATATATAAACCAATAAAGTGTCTGACAGGCGATAATTGTTTGTGTGTGTGTGTGTGTGTGTGTGTATGTCATAACATGCACTATACAATGTTTTAGTTCAGTTTGTTTTAAAGAAAAAAAATTTTTTTGGTGTTTGTCTTTTTGATTGTGGCTTTTCCATCTACCCTCAAGGGGAAGGTTTGGGTGACACCAACCCTTTGGGAATATAGCCATGATTTTGTTATTTAGAATAACCCTTTTTTATTCGTCATGTCTTGTTCACTTCTGTTGTATTTCCGGTTGGATTTTTTCGTCTTTGCGGGGTTACCCCGCTGTAGATGAAGGTTGCGGCGGAATGCAGTACGAAGATGTCCTTTCCTCTGGTTCTTGGGGGATTCACGCATGCGCGGAGGGTCGGAGTACTATTTCATTGGCCCAACGGTGCGATGTGGGCTGTCCTCTGATACTCCATTTGAATGGAGGCTTGGTGCCCGACTTCGATGTGCGCGTGCGCTTCCCCTGGGAACGAGGCTGTTTTTGTGTTTTCCTATAAGAGGGGGTGACGCATTACGCCGCCCGTGCCCCGAGACGAAGTGACCTATCACGAAACGCGTAGGGGGGACCGAGCGGCGTGGTGACGTCATCCCCTCATTGCTCGATCTCCTAGGACGGGTTTACTCGTTGGCGTCCGGCCGGCGCCGCGAGTTTAAGGCTGTTTCTTTGCAACATTGCTGTAAGTTTTTTTTATCCTATTTTACCCAATAAACCCTAAGATTTTACACCAGCGAGGTATTCCTCTCCTCTCTTACATGGTATCACTGTGGTCATACTGCCCTTTTGCTGTGGAAGTTTTCATTTGAAGAGGTGGATTTAGGAGTCTTTACCATCCAACTGGGATTACTTAGATGCGGTTTGAGGTCCTCCGTTACAGGGGACCAACAAAATCTGGTAAGCTGCTGACCTGTTATGGTGGTGGATGTCACTCTTCAGACAAGCACGGTGCAATTTTGGATTTTGTTTATGCACGGGTGTCTTCATTTCAGTACTCACCTGGACGGATTTGTTTTTTGTACACATATACAATTTATTACGGTATTAATTAGGGTTTATGCACTACACATGTGTGGTGAACCTGCACGACCAAACAATATTCAGTATACTTTTGGTTTATTTAATCTTGGTTTAGCGCTACTATATATATTTTTCTTTTCTTGTTTCACTGAGTATGTTTATCAGGTTAGTGGCAGCTTGAGACCGCAACTGAGGTAATCTGGGTCACCCAGCAATTGCCACCTCTCAATCTTGAGTGCAATTTCTCTTCTTTTTTCTTAACTTGGAACGTTAGAGGATTACGAGACAAAATTAAGCGCTCAGCCATTCTATCATACATTAAAAAACAAAGGGCAGACATCATAGTCCTGGTTGAGACACATGTAGATGGCCGTCTGCAGTTTGCTCTTAAACGCCCCTGGAGTGGCCGGACATATCATTCAGTCTATACCACACACGCAAGGGGGGTGTCCTTGCTCATAACCAAGTCCCTGAATTTTGAGTTGTGTGACCT
The DNA here is from genome assembly GCA_029206835.1 of Rana muscosa. Taxonomy (NCBI): domain Eukaryota; kingdom Metazoa; phylum Chordata; class Amphibia; order Anura; family Ranidae; genus Rana; species Rana muscosa. Next base: position 37,626,015 of record JARGYO010000162.1, on the reverse strand, counting down.
GTGCCTAGACCCAAAAGGTCGCTATATTTTTCTACATGCTAAAATATATGGTGAACAGTTTTTACTGATGGCTCAGTACGTACCACCTCCATTCTCTATGACAATCATTACAGAGGGACTCGACTTTATGGCACAGCACCCGATGGTCCCAGCCATTTGGCTAGGAGACTTCAATACTACCCTAAATCCCAGCCTTGACATAGCACAACAGCCTTCCTCAACTCCTAGGCCCCTTATATCTACCAGAATTGCCAGATTATCAAACTTTAACCTAATTGACTTGTAGAGGACTAAACACTCAAAACGCCAGAGCATACTCATGTTTCTCTTCCGCTCATAACACGATGTACCGTATAGACTTCATCCTGCCATCTCAGATACCAGTGCCTCGTCTTTTGGACGCAGCCTTTTGCCCCAGACTAACATCAGACCATAGTCCATACTGGATTACACTTGCTGTCCCTATAGTTAAACCACCCAGGACATGGAGACTAAACCCTTTTTGGCTCTCATTGTTACCAGATGATGGTCAGATGGACGATGAATGGAAAAGAAAAACTTCCAAGACAATGCACACTCTACCTCATTTGCGAACATATGGGACTCATTCAAATTACACACGAGGGCCACTCTGATATCACAAATCAACAGACTAAAAACAACCACGGTTGAGAAAGCAGATAGGGTACTAGAGGAGCTCTCCCTCGCAGAGCGTCAATACGGAACTGACCCCTCTCCTGACAAAGCCTCCTGCTTTAAACTACAAACTAGGGTAGCTAATCAGTTACAATATGAGATGTCTATAAGAAAACTTTTGTTCTCCAGACAGAAATTATTTGAACACGGAGAGAGAGCAGGAAAGCTATTAATGTATATGGCTCTCAATGAGGACATACCCCCAGTAGTGATCTTCCTGTTAAACCAATCAGGTGAGATTACCGAACCTACAGCAGTAACAGCAATGTTTCACTGATTTTTTAGCTCCTTGTACACCACCACTACATCTAATGATCCAACACCCATTGATTGCTTCTTCGATGACCTTCCCATCCCACAACTGACCTCAGCTCAAATAGAAACGCTTGGAGGCCCCACTAACAACCAAGGAGCTAGCATCTGCAATTGCCAGTTTTGCTAGTTCCAAGTCGCCGGGGTCTTATGGACTACTCATTGAACTTTATTAAATTTTAGTGAGACTCTCCTTCCTCAACTGCTTACGCTCTACACTCACCTCTTTGAGACCCTCATTTTCCCCTTGTCCATGAGAGGGGCAGTTATAGTACTCATTCCCAAACTGGGCAAAGATTTGGGTCTCCCCGAATCATATAGACCCATCTCTCTGCTTCAGGTGGACATCAAAATCCTGGTAAAAATGTTGGCACTACGCCTCAATCAGGTTATCTTATCCCTAGTACATGAGGACCAGGCTGGCTTCATACCAGGCAGGAACACCTCATTCAACCTTATGAAACTGTTCATAAATATGCAAGTCCGTCACGACAATGTTGGTGAGAGAGTAGTGGTGACACTTGACACTGCTAAGGCGTTCGGTTCGGTAGAGGGGAACTACCTGTGGAAATGCCTGGCAAGATACGGATTTGGCCCTAAATTTCTACGATGGATCTGCTTGCTGTACCAGGCCCCAGCGGCCAGGATAACAGCCAACGGATGTCAGACACTTTTGAACTCTCCAGAGGCACCAGACAGGGCTGCCCTCTCTCTCCCCTGCTGTATATGCCTTAGCTACAGAACCACTGGCAATATCCATCAGAGGCAACCCATTGATACAGGGCTTACGTGTGGATGACCTGGAGAAAAAAATAAGCATGTACGCAGACAACACGTTACTATATCTAGCAGATTCATGCCCCTCTCTAGCTGAAGCCCTGCGATCAATTGAACACTTTGGTTAATTTTCTGGACTCAAGATCAAATGGGAGAAGTCACAAATTCTCCCTCTGGATTTTGCTCCCCAGACTGAATTACCCAGCTGCCCCTGCGGTGAGTGAGTAGCATTAAATACCTAGGAGTGAGTGCTACCAGGTCACCGATCGATTATGTCTCTCTTAATGTGGAACCACTGTTAGCCCTGATTAAATCCAAAACACAAATATGGGCTCGTCTTCCTCTTGGAGTACTGGGTCGCATCAACTTAATTAAAATGATACACCTACCTAAAATTCTATATATACTTTGGCACACCCCTGTATATCTACCACTGAAATATTTTAAAATCATAGATGCTATTCTCAAACCCTTTGTTTGGGGGAAGAATAGACATAAATTGGCATGGCGATTAAACCCCACTGACCTGGCCGGTACGGCCCTACCAGACTTTAGTCAATACTACTTAGCATCCTAACTTTCAAAATTGTGACACATAGATAAGACTGATAGGAAGAGATTCATTCTACTCCTATGCCCCCACCTGGGCCCAATTGAACACTGACCCCATCTGCGCTATAGCGGCAGGCATTGAGGGTAATACCAAAAGAGAGGAACACAATTCCCTCCTAAACCAATATAGGAAGATATGGAGACTGGCCTCTGCCAAGTTAGACATACCTACACATAATGACTATTTTCCCCTATGGCATTATAAATCACTCCAGGAATTCTTGACTGTGCCGTATTGGAGGCCTGGTGTAGAGGGGGAATTTTTTCCCTCTCACGCTTACTTTCCGCTGGCGCATTGAAAACATTTGATGCATTGAAACTAGAATTTTCACTCTCAAAACGCATGTTCTTCCGCTTTTTACAGATTCGGCATGCTATTCTCTCCCAATTTGCGGAATCGTTGCCTAACCCCACCCGCAATCCTATAATGGATGTAGTTAAGAGTGACGACCCCCAGAAACGTATATCAATATTCTATAACATGCTAGATATTCCATCAACAAAAATAGCTTATAATGTAAAAACACGATGGGGGGGATGCATAGGGAACCTCGAGGATGAAGACTAGAATGAGGCACTAGACACATGCAAAACTGTCTCACCCAAATTATCTGACAGACTAACCCAAATATACATTCTGCACCGAACATACCTCACACCTGTAAGGATGGCTAAATTTAACTGGTGACAACCTTCCACATATCTCCTTTGTAATAGAGAAATGGGCACATTATACCACCTCCTGTGGTCCTGCCCTTACGTACAGGGATTCTGGAAACAGGTTGTAGATTTCCTTCATGACAACATGGGATCTCCGCTGACTCTAGACCCCAAACCATGCCTACTGGGCATTTTTCCAGATGCTGACACTGACAAATACACACAAACATTTATGCATGAGACTCTATTCTCTGCTCGAAAAACAATTGCTAAACTCTGGATGAGACAGACTCCCCCTAGACAATCTGACTGGAAGACCGACGTTAATATCACATTTCCCTATAAAAAATTAATCTACATTAATAGAAGGTGCCCTGCAAAATACAACAAAGTCTGGGATCGCTGGCTCAATGCATCTGACACGTGTGTATAGCACTGCAGAGTATATCTCCCTCCTGCACGTGCCGCCCCCGCTGGGCCTGGACCAAATATATCAACCCCTTCAAATATATATAATTGCAAAAGGTATATTACTAACCCAAAAAACAAAATGTATCTTTCCTTAATAACTGCCTTTATAATTACTCAGGATCTTTTATGTAATCGCCTACGTATGTCACATGTAGAATGCTTGTACTGAACAAGGAAAAATGTTTGTGCATTGGAAAATTGTACATGTTTGTGGGAAATAAAAACATTTAATTAAAAAAAAAAACTCTGTAAGGGAGGGCCTTGATACAGTCATGAACCCGATGGCCACTTCTCAGACGCTTAATTGGTCAGATGGCCTCTGTGAACACCCCTTTAATCCCAGAGAAAAGGGGCATGCCAAGACAGTTTGACAGCCCTCATGTACATTTAACCAAGAAACATCTGTCAGGTTATAAGAGCCAATAAAACCTTGCTCATTGACTGAACTCTGCTGAAACCAGGACATTGCAAGTATCCTTCCTTTTCAACTCTTTTTTTATTTTTTATTTCTCTGTTACTATATTATCGCTTTATTGCTTGTAACAGCCTTTTTCTGTAAATATTTTGTTTGCACAATTTTTTTTGCCTTTTCATTACCAAAACTTATTTTGAAAAGTGTAACCTGGTCTCGAACTGCGCTATGCAAACTGAAAATAATTTGTGTGTCTCTTGAAAAGTGATACTGTAGTATAAGTCTCTGAACATACCTGTCTGTGGCTAGTGTGCGTTAAAGATGTTTAATCCAAAATCATAATGGTATTGCTAAGATTATAAGTTTATTCCATGGTCAAAAGGTGGTGGTGGTAGCTTAAAGGGTTACATGTTTAATTAACATAACCGAGCGACAATCACTCTCAGGCTGCTGCCACCTATATTGGGTCCCACAGGCTGGAAAAACTTTGTGCAGGGTGCAGCTCACAGTGGCATTTTTAGGTAAGTGAAAGTGTGGTGTGAGATTGGCCAGCCCATCACCCATTGGTGAGGAGGGCAGGGATCTGAAATCTGCGTTCATCACACAAGCGACCGAACAAGACTAAGATCTTACTCAGGGAGGAAGACTCTCATCAGTCTGGTTTCCAAGGTTAAGCTTGGATAGTACAGGCATAGAATGGAAGACAGTAAAGACTTCTGATTGTTTAGAAACCAGCTGAAACACTGTAGGGCTTGCAAGGTGATCTACTGGCAGATCCACAACTCCAGATATTAAAGGAGAAGTATGGGAAAAACAAATTAGAAAGTGCATATTACCCTCATGCTTCCATGCTCTTTTTCTCTTATCCGAGTCCTTTAGTTTTTGAAGTACAGCCGCTTGAAGTGTCCGAAAATGGCCAGTAACGGTCCTCTTTCTGTTTGAAAGTTTAGAGTGGGAGGATACAACTGGGGGGGGGGGGAGGAGGGAGATGAGCTATGCAGTGTAAAGTCTCAGGAGCGAGCAGTAAACATCACACAAATGACAGGGAAGGGGGTGGATCCAGACTCCTCAGACTCACCATTGTCAGTATGAGGCTTCAAGAAATACTGTAGTTCCTCCCACAGGTAATTAACTCTGTTTTTTACAGAAAGCGTGCACTTCTCAGAGCGCAGGAAAGCTCTGTAGGTATTAGTAGCTGATCAGGATCGAGATTAAGCAAAAAAAATGAAACGCATACTTCTTTTAAACAGCCCTGACCATCAAGAATTCAGTAAAAAATTACAAGAGTCAAGTAGTTGAAGCTGCCAAACACCTTGCATCCAGAAAGGCATCACAAAAGGTATTTTACCAGATGTTGAGGAATTTTTTCAGAAACGCGTTGCTGGTGCAGAAGCCCAGTTCAAATCAGTGATCGTCTTGAACACCCAGGCAAAAGGCAAAAAAAAGTCAGAACCTCACCCCTGCCTTTGAAAACATGAGTCTGTGAAGGTACCCCAGTGTTTACTCTAATGGTTTCTTCGAGGAAGCCGATTCCTAAACGTGAACTTTGCAGAGCAGGTAATGCTACTTCGGATTAAATACAGAACAGTCAGAGTGCAGAGGAAGTCACAGGCTCAATAGATTTCTGTCGACAACAACAACATGTATTTTTCTGTACATCATTTTTAAGAATCAAAACATGGGGAAATATGGATGTATTGAGATGCACTAAATACTTTTTTTTTTGCCCATAAAAAACACCATTTGTGGAGTGGTTTTAAATGTTTCCATAGGGAAGGAGTAGAAGTCCACTTAGCAAAAGAGGGACCAGTCAGGCTGCTTACACTTGGACCCCTTTCACACTGAGGCGTTATTTAGGCGCTTTAGCGCTAAAAATAGCGGATGTAAAGCACCTGAAAGAAGCCTCATCTGCAATCCCAATGTGAAAGCCCGAGTGCTTTCACACTGAGGCGCTGCGCTGGCGGGGCGTCAAAAAAAAGTCCTGCAGGCAGCTTCTTTGCAGCGCTTTAGGAGCGTTGAATACACACCGCTCCTAAAGCGCCCCTTCCCATTGAAATCAATGGGAAGCACCTGCAAAGCGCCTTGGCAGCAGCGCTTTGTGGGTGCTTTTAACCCTTTAGTCGGCCACTAGCGGGGGTTAAAAGCACCCCGCTAGCGCTCGAAAAACGCAGATAAAGCGCCGCTAGTTTTACCGGCGCTTTACCAGCATTTTTCGGGCGCTGGCAGTGTGAAAGGGCTCTTAGAAGGGATCAGGCCATCCCATTGATGAGAAGTAGAAAAACTTTAGGAAAAATGATTAGGTTTGCAAATACATACCAAAGTTGCTGAGCCCTTCAATAAGACTGTCCATAGCCTATTTGTCTAGAGCTGCGGAGGGTTTGAATGAGGCTGGACAGAACATACTCTTTTAAATGAAGCGTTGTACACACGACCGAGAATCTCGTCGGAAAAAAACTACGTTTTTCTCGACGGGTTTCTTGTCAAGCTTGACGAGATTCTTGTCAAGCTTTCCTTGCATACACACTGTGAATCCAAAATCTCGTCGGTCTAAAAGCGCGGTGACGTACAACACGTACGACGGCAGTATAAAAGGGGAAGTTCAATTCTCATGGCGCCACCCCTTGGGCTGCTTTTGCTAATCTCGTGTTGCCGCGTGTTAGTAAAAGTTTGGGAATAGACGATTCGCGCTTTTCAGACTTTGTGCTTTCAGATCGTTTTCTGCGGTTCAGTTGGTGCTTGTGGGTTCGTATCTTGTCTTTCAGGGCATGTAGTCAGGTCGTATCTGTTTTTCAGTGCGTTCTTGTCCACTTGTTTCTGATTTTCAGGTCGTTCTTCATAGGCCTTGCTGTACTTCAGTGCGTTCTGTTTAGTACGTTCTGATCAGACGACAGTTTTCTAGCCATGTTGCGGATACGTTCTCGTCGTAGAGATCGTGTTGTGCATCATCTTTGTGTTTCTGTTGGTCTTCTGGTCTTGGACCAAGACGAGTCCATGAACAAGGTGAGGAGGAGTTCATGGACCAAGAATTGGTTGCTCCAGCGGGACCAATTCTCTCACATGCCTTTGCTGCGGGAGATCGTGGCGAATAATCCTGAGGACTACAGGAATTTTCTTCAGATGTCTGACCCTGTTTTTCAGCATCTGTTGGCTTTGGTGTCCCCCTATATCACCAGGCAGGATACCGTTATGCGGGAAGCCATCAGTGCTGAGCAGAGGCTCATCGTCACCTTACGCTACCTGGCGACAGGGAGAAGTTTGCAGGACCTGAAGTTCACGACAGGCATCTCCCCCCAGGCTCTGGGTGTCATAATCCCAGAGACCTGTTCTGCCATCATCCAAGTCCTGCAGGATGACTATATGAGGGTAAGTTTACTCATTTAATATCACATTCTATGTATTTCATGTATGATAATGTATAGTATTTCTTTCATCCTTCCCTAATTACCATGATTGTAATATGCAGTGAAAGTTCCCTTTGTCCCCATGCATGCTGTTTTTTTTTTAAGTCCTTTTTTGGCCTACATGCATATTTCCCTTCACTTGCCTCTCCAGCATGCTCTCCTGGGCCCAAACTCATCTAGCCTAGTCTGTTAACAATGTATTTTGTCAGCTCCATTGTAGTGCTCCCCCACCCCCTTCAAATGGTTTCTAAAGTCTACATTTTCCAGAATTCGATTTTTGGGGGGGTCTCAAACTCATCTAGCCCCCCCCAAAAGAAAAACAATGGGCCATCAGAGGGGGGTGAGCAATGTGATAATTGTACTTTAGATTTTTAATTTCAAATAATACTTCAACAAAATGTTGGCCAACAATGTTTTTGTATAATCTGCTTGCAATGTTATTTGCATAAGTACTAATATTGATATTTCTTGTTTGATTCCCCAGCTTAATTCCACGCCACAGGAATGGCAGACTGTGGCATTGAAATGTTTGCCAGGCGGTGGGACTTCCCCCAACTGCGGTGGAGCCATTGACAAGAAGCACGTCCGCATCGTGCCACCACCCCGTTCGGGCTCCTTTTTTTACAACTACAAGGGGATTCATAGCATTGTGCTGATGGCGGTGGTGTCAGCACAGTATGAATTCCTCTATGTGGATGTGGGGAAGAATGGCCGGATGTCGGATGGGGGAGCCTTCACCCAGACGGAGTTTGCTCTTCGTCTACAGAGTGATGACCTTGTGATGACCTTGCATTGTCACCGGATGCAGGGAATGTGGAAGGACTCCCCTTTGTCTTTTTGGCTGATGAAGCCTTTGGTCTGGGTCCGCATCTCATGAGGCCTTTCCCCCAGAGGACCCTCACACCCCGGAGAGGAGGGTCTTCAACTACCGGCTGGCCAGAGCCCGAAGAGTTGTGGAGAATGCCTTCGGGATAATGGCCAGCCGGTTCCGCCTATTTTTAACAAGTATTTACATGGCGGAGTACAAACTGAACTATATCGTATTTTGTTGCTGTGTTCTCCACAATTATTTGCGCAAGCAATCGCCAACTTATATGGCCACAGTTGGGCCCGAGGCCGAACTTGCAGCAGACAATGCCCTGCCGGGCCTCGAACATGTCCGTGCTTGCCCCCCCAAAGTGCCCGTGCAGTCCAGCAGAACTATGTGGACTATTTCATGGGTAGGGGGGCCATTCCAATGCCAGCCAATTTTTGATCTTTTTTACTATTTCCACCAAAAAATAATAAATAATTAGAACCTTCATTTTGAATATTTTCTTTGTTTTTATTTTAGCTGTCTGTTCGTTTTTATAAGTCTACTTGTAGTGCCAATTGTATTTTCCTTAGTAAAGACCAAACATTTCACTGGTAACAACAAAACTAAACACAAAAAAGGTTATAGTGGATTGGAAAAATAGAAGCCACACTTTTTTGGTATTTCCATGTTTGTGCACAATCACACATGGTCTTTAGAACATTTTTGGTGTGTGTATTTTTTTTAAACACCTTTTTGTGTTTTGCCCTAAACTGGCAAATTTTTGTGGTTATGAAATTACAAAAATTCTCCTAAACATACCTCAAAATACAACAATGTAAACCTCTAGGCCAGGGATATGCAATTAGCGGACCTCCAGCTGTTGCCAAACTACAAGTCCCATGAGGCATAGCGAGACTGACAGCAGCAAGCATGACACCCAGAGGCAGAGGCATGATGGGACTTGTAGTTTTGCAACAGCTGGAGGTCCGCTAATTGCATATCCATGCTGTAGGCAAGATCTCAGACCTTCAATTTTTCAAAAAAGGGCTATCTGCCCTTCCTAAGATGGAGTGTTGTCACCCCTGAACAAGACAAAATTTGAAGATGCACACAATTTTTTGGAGGGTAAAATAGGTTATTTTCTTCCTCATCCCTATTGTCAACATGTGCTATCCGCCATCATGGGGGATCAATCGACATGTTTTGGGGGGGAACCCCCTTCTTCCTTTCACCTACTTGAGTTGTGAGGAAGGAGTTGCACCCACAAAATACATTCATGGAGATCCCGTGATGGCAGATAGCACATGTTGACCCACTGTGTGCATCTTCAAATTCTGTCTTAGTAAAAGTGCTAAAAAAAGTGGACAATAAAATTTGCAAAAAAATAGGATTTTTGTACCCACCGTAAAATCCATTTCTCTGACGTCCATGGACTGACACAGCTGGATACTGTAAACGTGTGGGTATATGTCCCTGCTCGCAGGAGAAGATCTAGACAGAATGTTAGATGTTAGAAACATACATTCTAGAACAAACCAGAGCTGAATAGCCCCACCCAGGGGGGCGGTCCCTACGGACATTACCCTCCCACCTGCAGTCAGCAGACCTCAGTTCGTAACAAAGCAGTACAAACCTTAAAAAGGAAGGGTGGGTGCTGTGTCAGTCCATGGACTTCAGAGAAATGGATTTTACGGTGAGTACAAAAATCCTAATTTTCTCCTACCGTCCATGGATTGACACAGCTGGATACTGTAAACATGTGGGACGTCCCAAAGCAGTATCAGAAGGGTGGGAGGAGTAGTAAAGGAACAACCAAAACTTCACTCCAAACAAGCAGAGCTCCTCAACGGAGGAGTTGCAACATTAAACAGCGGCCTGCAATGCTTTGCGGCCGAAGGGAGCATCCAAAGATGCCACATCAACCTTATAAAATCTTGAAAAAGGAATGAACGGACGACCAGGTCATCGCCTTGCACACTTGTGCAACCGACGCTTGATGTCGGAAGGCCCAGGAAGCACCAATTGCCTTGGTGGAATGCGCCGCAACCGGAAAGGGAGGTGCCCGCCCCTTAAGGGCATAGGCCCGTATGACGGTCTGCCTGATCCACCTAGAGACGGTGGCAGACGACACCGCTCGGCCCGGTTTTGGACCAGACACAGACTTCCGAATTGGAAACAGTAGCAGACAAATACACTCGTAAGGCTTGTACCCATCTTAATGTATGAAGCGCAAACTCTCAGGGAATGCGATGGGTGAGGACACAAGGACGGAAGAACAATGTCCTTCTTAAGGTGATAGGCCGAGACCATCTTTTGAAAAGAAGAATGGTCGTGGGCGCAACACCGCCATATCCTTATGGACGACCAAGTAAGGCGACTTGCAGGACAAGGCCGCCAACTCAGACACCCGTCTAACCGAAGCAATGGCCACTAAGAAGGCCACCTTCCGGGACAAGGTCAAGAGAGGAATCTCTCTGATATTCTCAAAGGGATGTTCTTGGAGAACCGAGATGCATCAAATTCAGATCCCAAGTAGGGAGAGGAGGCTTGACAGGGGGGATCACATGGCGAACCCCCTGCACAAAAGGTGCTATCAAGGAATGGCCCGGTAGCGGTCGTTGAAAAAGACAGCCCGGGCCGAAATCCGACACTCAAAAAGGTATGCAAGGCCAGCTTTTGGGTCACACCACACTGTAAGAACAGCAAAATCCTGGGAACGGAATACATCCGAGGACGCCACTCAAGTTCCTCGCACATAGCGATGTAAGCCTTCCAGGTACGGTGAGATATCTTTCTGGAGGAAGATTCCCGTGTCAACAACATAGAAGAGATGACCGAATATGAGAGAACTCGGTCCTTCAGCACCTGGCTTTAAACAGCCATGCCATTAAAGCCAAGGACTGTAAAGTAGGATGAAGTATGGGATCATGAGACAGAAGGTCCACCCCAATAGGCAGTCGCCAGGAACGTCTGCGACAAGCCGAAGTAGATCGGCGTACCAATGTCGCCGTTCCGGAGCAATGAGGATCACTGGAATGGCCTCAGCCCCTACTCTGTGAAGCCGGCGAGGCAACAACAGTACCGGAGGGTAAGCATATATCAGGCGATACTGCCCCCACGGGCTTCCAACGCGTCTGATGCGTCCGCCCAGGGGGCCCTGGACCTGACCACTATCTTGCCACCTTGCGAGTGAGTCGAGAGGCCATAAGGTTCACTTCCGGTGCCCCACCTCCGGTAAAGGAGGTGCAAAAACACCTCCGGATGCAAGGACCCTTCCCCTGTAATGCACACGGCCGACAGGACCGTCTTGAAGCGAGATGTATGAAAATCCCAAAGAGACTCCACAATGTATCGGAGAAGAGAGGCCCCGGTGTACAGGGTGCCTCAACTGTTGGCCAATAAAGGCAACTTTACAGAGCTTCCCTAGAAACTCGGTCAGAGGACCAGTACCTCAGCCTCCACAGGTGGCGCAAACCCACCCTGGGCACAGAGACCCTAAAGGCTAAAACAGTTGCAGTGCACCTGATAGACGACTGATGGATGAAGCAGAGGCTTTTGTCCAGTCATTGAGCTACAAAAAAACGTCAGAGACGCAGCCACTAACGGGCGTAACGCTAACCTCAGCCTGGCGAACACAGTCCAAGCCAGCGCTTCTGATCACCACTGAAAGCAGGTGGAAAGTGGTACCCCTGAAACCAGGGATCCTTGTGACAATGCTTCATCCAGCAGCTACCCATGGATAAGTGCTGATTGTACAAACACATAGTTTATACTATGTATTGCGTCAAACGCGCAAATAGAGTGTGGGAGGAAACCCACCCAGCCACAAAGAGAATAATAATACCACCACATATGGCGTATGTAGTTTAGTATGTGTGGATAAACCTATTAAACACGTTTATACTGTGCCAACGATGAAGGCGCGCACATCATCGGGGCTTGGACGTAAACCAGCCACGCAGATTGCGTACACAACCGTGTAGGTATGTTAGCCTGCGAATAAACAAATTGCACAGGTTTATACTGTGCATAGCACTGAAAATGCGCACACCATTGGAACGCATGGGAGAAACCTGAGCACCTGGATGAAACCCATGCAGACTGCATACGCATACCGTGTAGGTATTATCGTATGTGTGCTAAACATTTTGCACAAGCCCATGTGTGCATAGCACCGAAGGCGCGCACACTGTTGGCGCGTGGGAGGAACCGAAGTACCCCACGCATACTCAGAGAATGCAATACCTACAACTACTGTGAATGTATTTAGTGTAGTGTATAAACATAATGTGTATGTTTACACCGTGTATTGCACCAAAGGCATGCATGTCTTGTAGCGTGGACGGAAACCCACGCAGACTGCACAGACATACCGAGTAGGTATGTTAGTATGTGGCTATCCAATCGCACAAATTTAGACTGTGCATAGCGCCGAAGCGCCCATACCAATGGAGTATGGGAGGGAACCGGAGTACCCGGAGGAAAACCACACAGACTGCCTACACATACCATCTAGGTATTATAGCATGCGTGATAAACATTGAACATGTTTAACTGTGCAGAAGGCCAAAGGCGCACATACCGTCAGCGCGTGGGAGGAAACCGGAACACCCGGAAGAACTCCACGCAGACAGCACACAGATACCATGTAGAAATGATAGCATGTGAATAAACATATTGCACATGTTTATGCTGTGCATTTCCATTGGAGCCTGGGGGGCAACCAGAGTACCCCCACGCAAACAGTGTACCCATACTGTAAACATGTATAATATGTGCAATAAACATATTGAACATGTCTATACTGTGCAGAGAGCCGAAGCGCACATACCATGAGAGCGCGGGAGGACACCGGAGCCCCGCGCCGACCAAGAGAGCATAATACATACATATACTGTGAATGTATCTGGAGTCGTGCATAAACATATTTTCTACGTTTATCTCATGTATGGCACTGAAACACAGCATTGGAACGTGGGGGACACCCACGCAAACACAGAGACCAATAACACATACATACACTGTGAATGTATGCAGTGTAGAGGTATAGGATGAGTTTAAATTATGGCGCAGAGGCGCAAAATCTTCTCTGTATTATTCCAACCTGCTTGACTGTGCTGCCGAAGCAGCATGCAGGTAACAGGTAACCTCTGACCCTCAGACGTGTGTCTGTCAGAGCTCAAAGCGTTCCCCAGGAAATGGCGGGAAATGTTGCCTCAGGATATCACACAGAAGGCTCACAGGGACTAGAGACATAAATGAATAAAGTCCTCCCCCCCCATCATGCTGCACCGACTAGGGGGAGGGAAACACTGTGTACCACTGTATCATCCATGCTGCTCTTGACGCAGCATGTGAGGAAAACAGTGAGGAAGCTGTGTAAAAGAAAGGCTTGAAGGAACCAAGGGAAATAGCGTCCACCTGAGGTATCTCAGCCACAGCAATCCCAGCTTGAGAGTGTTCCTCACATCATCAATGAGATCACTTACAAGCACCCTGTCATTCACTGACACAGAACTGGAGTCTTCCTCACAAGGGAATGTCCTGTTCATAAACATTAAATATTCAGAGCTAGGGTCCTGAGCACAGTAGCTAGGCCCATATCTGAATCAGAGCACTCCTACACTAAAGATTTTTGTGGGGAGAGGGGGCTTACAGCTCCTTTTGCTCGCACACCGCTTCCATTCTGACAGGAATGATTCCAGGACTGCTGACAACTGGTCCATAAGGACCGCAGGTGCAGGAAACATATAAACATGTTTAACTGTGCAGCACTGCCAGTTGCCCCAGGCAAGTGTGGAGAGCAGGTGTATCAGACTCCATAACGCCACCCTCTGAGACCTTATACACTATACAGTGAATATACAGTCCACCCACTGGCTACGCTGAGGCTGAGGAGGGGATACCCGGAGGACTCACCAACACTTAAGGACCGCTCAGTCCTGCTGAGGCGTGCTGTGAGCCTGAGGAGAGTGAAGAATATGTGAGGAGATTGTGAGGAGATTCGCGCTGCAGCGCCGCCGCTAGAGGCCGAAACCGAAAATAAATGCGCGGCGGCCACAAGAAAATGGCCACCGGCCGCAGCTATTGAACCACGCCAGGATGGCCACCGAGCGCGAAATTCAAGCTCTAATGCGCGCTAATGGCGCACGCAATAACCACCTCAAACAGCGCTAATGCGCTCGCAATAATCACCTCACACACCAGAAAAAACTGCCCCTCTCTCCAGAACCTACTACAGACATGAGCGTCCAGGCAGGCCAGAGTAACCCCCAAGCTCCCCACAGCACCAGTACAGGGTGCAGACAGCAGCATAACAAGGGGGAGACAGGGAGAAACCCCCCATATAAAGAAACACAGCCAGCATGTACTCACCTGCAGTAGGAGAGACTACTTACCCGTCCCTTTCAGGGACCCACTGGCTTGTTTCAGACAGACCTATCACAGAGCAGTACTGCGTAGCTGTCGGCCCGGTCCACCGCAAGAGATACAGTCAGTCAGGTACTGTTCAATCTTGAGAGGACCGCGGGAGCATGAAAGCAACCCGGCCACCCCTGGAGTCATGGGGCATGTCGTGAACTGAGTCTCACGCACACAAGGCGAGGATCAGCACGCTCGATGGTCGGACAGGAAAGACTACGAGGATACCAGTGTACCCAACCTGTTGCCCAGCCGACAGTTGATTGAAGATCTCAAAAATAAAACAATAAAATTCCCAAAAGAATAAAATTTAAAAGTAAAATCTTCCAGGAGACTGGCTCCTGAGAGAGCCACGTCTTCTTCTGCTAGGCAGAAAAAAACACTGAGGTCTGCTGACTGCAGGTGGGAGGGTAATGTCCGGAGGGACCACCCCCCTGGGTGGGGCTGTTCACCTCTGGTTTGTTCTAGAATGTATGTTTCTAACATTCTGCCTAGATCTTCTCCTGCGAGCAGGGAAATATACCCACACGTTTACAGTATCCAGCTGTGTCAGTCCATGGACAGTAAGAGAAAAAGGGTTTGATATCACAATTATATGATATATTTGATAAATTTAAAAGGTACTGTGGATATACCAGCAAGATTAGCCTGGTCGGGCGACATAGGGTCAATTTCAGATGAACAGTGGGTACGGGCACTATCGGCAATACCTCAGGCCACTTTATCTCCAACACAAAATTTAACACAATTATTTATCTTACACAGGGCACATTACACACCAGAGAAAATTATTCAAATGGAAATGCAGAGATACAGACCAATGTCCTAGATGTAAAGGGAGAGCAGTCAATCTAATACACATGCTATGGAGATGCCCTAAAGTCCACCGTTATTATTGGTCTGGGGTGCTATCAACGATTAATAATGTATTTGAGAGTGGGATGCCTATGGAGCCTGGGGGATGCCTTCTAGGTATACTGGATGAATCAAGGTTTCCGGGGGAATATATTGTTTCAATAAATAGAAGTCTATTCCAGGCTTGTAAACTCATAGCACAAAAATGGTCATCACCATTTCCTCCAACTGTAGTGGAATGGAAGATACAAGTAAGGGAAACTTTATTTAAGGAAAAGTATACTTTCTTATATAGAGGCTGTATAGGGAAATTTGAAAAAATATGGAGAAGGTGGTTTGATATCTTGGAGGTATGATGAGAGAGGAGAGGATTAACGTGTGAGAAGTGAGAAGTGGGGGAGAGGGGGAGGTGGAACATGGGGGCCATGGGTGTGGATTTTTTTTCTTCAAGTCGTTAGAAGAGTGGGTGATGTGTGACATAAGCTTCTAAATGTTGTGCATAAAATGCCAGGACAGTTCAAAACCCCCCAAATGACCTCATTTTGGAAAGTAGACACCCCAAGCTATTTGCTGAGAGGCATGGTGAGTATTTTGCAGCTTTTGCTTTTTTTCACTAAGGCCTCGTACACACGACCGATTTTCTCGGCAAGAACCAGCAAGAAACTTGCTGGCAGAGATGTCTTGCCAAGTAAATCGGTCGTGTGTACGCGGCTATCGGGTTTCTCGTCGAGAAAACCGACAAGTAACCTCGACGAGAAAATAGAGAACCTGCTCTCTATTTTCTCGTCGAGATTCTCGTCAGCCTGTTTCTCGACGAGAAAAGTGAGTGTGTGTACACTTACCTGTCCGCCGGGAAGCCCGCGCATGTTCGAAATGAATTTGACGCATGCGCGGTAGCTTCCTAGGCATACCAAGATGGCGGCGACGGCATCGAATGTGACGAGCGCATGCTCGTCGTAGTCGTTGACGTCACCGCGTACGCTCCATTCAAAGAACCGCGGGTTCTTTGAATCGAGCGTGTGTACACTCGGCCGGGACAATTTTCTTGTCCAAGAATCTCGTCGAAAAAAACGACATGTTTTTTTCGACGAGAATCTCGGCCGTGTGTACGAGGCCTGAGTTTTGAAAATTGAAAAAAAAAACACACATTTTTCTTTTCTTTCATCATTTTCAAAAACAAATGAGAGCTGCAAAATACTCACCATGCCTCTCAAATAGCTTGAGGAGTCTACTATCCAAAATGGGGTAATTTGGGGGGGTTTTGTGCCATCTTGGCATTTTATGGCCTTCGAAACTGTGATAGGTAGTGAGGAGTGAAATCAAAAATTTACGCACTTAGAAATCCTGAAGGCGGTGATTGGTTTTCGGGGCCCCGTACGCGGCATCCCAGCAGAATGTATTTTGGGGTGTAATTCCACATTTTTCCATGGCATGTTTGAGCAATATATCATTTAGTGACAACTTTTTTTTTTTGGTCATTAATCACTTGGGACAAAAAAATTAAATATTCAATGGGCTCAACATGCCTCTCAGCAATTTCCTTGGGGTGTCTACTTTCCAAAATGGGGTCATTTGGGGGGGGGGGGGGTTTGTACTGCCCTGCCATTTTAGCACCTCAAGAAATGAGACAGGCAGTCAAACTAAAAGCTGTGTAAATTCCACAAAATGTACCTGTAACGGGTGGGCCCGTGGAACCCAGAAGTTCTTATTAAGTATGAGCCAGAAAATAATGGACATTGAGAATATGTCTTGGATTGCTTTAAAATGGGTCAGTAATAGTAATCCACGAGATTCCCCAGGATTTCTGTAAAGGACTAATTACTGTTTTTTTGATTCTGAACTCAACAGGTTAATTGAGAGATGCTGATGTGTTCAATTTCAATCACCTGTCTGCCTGTGTAATGTAAATGAGTCCTGGCTAGCTGCTAAAGATTCTTTCATTGTGGATGGTGATAATTAACTCTGTAATTGTGTGTATTGTAAATTAGCAGACAGTCTGTGGAATATGAAGATCATGCATAGTCATTTAAACTGTAAAGGAATTAGCTAATGAACTCACCTGTTGTCTGCCAAGAGATGTCAGAATAATGTGTATTGGGCCTCGTTATGTAACCATTGTGTGATGTTGTGGGTGGAGTTGTTCATTTGGACTACAGTATTATTTTAGTGTATATAAGAGCCTGTTTTTCTCAATAAAGATGTCAGACCAGTTGGAAACCTAACTACAGAGCGTTTGTCTCGTACCTGGGGGAGAATTATTCCTATGGCTCTCGGTCGCCTGACTGTGGAGTGTCGGTAGCTGATGTGTGTTCGGAAAGGGAATATCCTAAACGGCATTAACCCCTTTCATACTTGGGGTGCCGTTACAGTACCCTAGTTTGTAGACGCTATAACTTTTGCGCAAACCAATTAATATACGCTTATTGACATTTTTTTTTACCAAAGACATGAATTTGGCCTAAATGTATGACTAAAATTGAGTTTATTGGATTTTTCTTATAACAAAAAGTAGAAAATATCATTTTAAATTTTAAATTTTCTGTCTTTTTCCCTTTATATCGCAAAATAGGATTTTCGTACTCACCGTAAAATCCTTTTCTCTGAAGTCCATGGACGGACACAGCTCCTTTAGTCTTGACAAGTGGGTTATGTTGCGTCTATTAGGAAAGGACTAGGCAGACATGTTAGATATACAAAAACATGTAATTATACCAAAGCTGAAAAGCCCCGCCCAGGGGGCGGTCCCTCTGGTCACCCCACCCCAGATGATGTCCTAGGAGACGAAACGCGTCGGGAGGACTCCATTGTTGCCACATTTTTTGCAAAGCGCTTTTATATCAACTTAAATGCAAGTGTTTCCATTACATTAAATTTTGATTTATATACAGAGTTACGCTATGTGGCTGTTTCTTTTCTCTATTACATGATACTTACCTGCTCATATTGATTGGGATTTTCCCGGACTACTACTGCATATGAGGTTATCTGCTAAGAGGTCATCTTTCTTCTGCGGTTTCTCTGTCTATGTTGATGTTTGGCCATTTCCAGCACAGCAATTTGCAGCATACAGATTGTCCAGGTTCCATCGTGGTTCCACCACACCAAGCCCGTTTGACCCACTGAACATATGTTCCTCTGGGTTCAAACTATCTGGTAAGCTCCTTACCTATTGGTGGTGGTTCTCTTCATCTTCTCACCGTCACCTTTCCCTTCAAAGTCTTCACCCACTTTTGAATTCCACCATTGCCTTCATTTTTGAATTACTTTAGGACACTCCGTTGCACAAGTTTTCACTTGTATTTCACATATAGACATTTTGTATATATGAGGACTTCTTACTGTTTATACTTAATATTTGAGTGTCTTTTTTTTATATTGCACCATTTTTATATACTCATTTGAGTGCGTCATGCATTCTTGTTCATTTTTTTGATTAGCGCTACAGTTTTTGTTTCCACGCTTTTTACTATTTGTCTACTGGTTGTGTTAGCAGCTTATCCAGAGGGCAGCGCGGAATTATTTTGTATGCTACTCTAGAAAGCAGGGGAGCTGTGTCCAGGGCTGCAACGCAGACATATTTGAGGCCATGCACCAACTGGTCAGCCATTTCTACGCAGACCGGGGAAACCTGTTGTCTTTCCAACTCCTGGTGCAAAATTTTAGCCCATTCTGTAAGTGTCTGTGACACCAGAGCCGCAGCCAAAACTGTCAGTAATGCAGATCCCAGCATGGTAAACATGGACCGGGCTACAGTCTCGGACCTCCTATCCACGGGGTCCTTAAATGCAGAGGTCCCCTAAACCGGAATTGTGGTTACTTTGTTAAACCGGGATACCGGGGGGTCCACAACCGGGGGAGATGCCCATTTTTTCAGAAGGCACTCCTCAAAAGGGTAACGGACCGACATGCGTTTTGGGACCGAAAAGGTCCTCTGCGGTCGTTCCCATTCCTTGTCTATAAACGGATCAAAATAAGTTACACAAGGAAACACCTTAGTAGTGTGGGTCGGCTTGTGGGACCCAAAAGGGACTGACACCTCAGCAGATGTCCCAGCTGCATTCTTGAGTTTGAGGGTTTCCAGCACTGCGGTGATAAGTGCTCCAACCAGTGCCTTGTCCTGTGCTGACCCGGACACGGAGTCTTCCTCACCGTCCGAATGGTCCTGGTCTGCATACTCTGACCCTTCAGAACAGGGGTCCTGTTTCACAGCCAGGCCTGAGTCTGAGTCAGAGCTTTCCCCAAAAGATGGTAGGGGAAGGGGGCGTTTTTTACCCCCCTTGCGCCCGCACACCGCTTCCACCCTGGCAACAAATGATTCCAGGACCGCCGACAAAGCCACAGGTACCGCAGGTGCAGGGGCAACGGTTGCTACCACCGGAATGTCTGGGGAAGAAACGCCAGCTTCTGACACCATGCTGACCCACACACTTGACAACCACTCAGGGAACAAGTCAAGATACAAGAAAAGGCCCACCCTCCTAGCTGCCCAGACCGAGGGGTATTCCCAGAGGACTCACCGCCCTGACACAGGCACTGCTTCAGCGCTGCCGTCTGCTCTAAACTCCTGCACAGTGTGTGCCTGAGGTGATTTGCTGTTCGCGCCATTCAGAATAACAAACCAACGCTAGAGGTCCAGCCAATGTAAAAATCCCCACAAAAATGACCGACCGCTGTATTAGCTATAGAAACAGCGCGGCTACAAGAAAATGGCCGCCAGCTGTATTAGCGTTAGGAACAGCGCGGCTTTCTGAGGTAAAAATAAAAGGCAGCGAAAACACTGGGCCTCTAAGCGGAGGCCCCCCACAAGGCAGAGCACCCACACTAGAGCGGACCCGGACACACCGCGCAGCCCCCAGCCAGGACCCGGAGCCCCCCCAGGGACCCCCCGGTGAGGTACACAGCAGGCCCAGCAAAGCATGGGGAGGAGGGATGGACGGGGAGAGGAAAGGGAGGACTAGAGACCCCCTAATCGACCACCCCAGGAATGCCCAGCTGTTCCATCCTGCCAAGACAGGAGGAACCTTACTTACCCGTCCCTGTGAGGACTGCCGGACGCATTCTGGACAGACCCATAACCGAGCAGTACGGAGTGGCTGTCGGCCCCGGCCCACTGACTGGACAGCAGTAGCCCGGTCATATGTGGGCCCCGGAGCATATAACTCACCGGTCACCCCTAGAGCAAACGGGGTATGTCGTGGCCGACCCAGAGTGTAGCTAAAGGCCTGCTTACGCTCGATGGCCAGACTGGGGAGACTACAAGGATCTATATTATCCAGCCTGTCACCCAGCCGGCAGTTGATAGTAGATCTCAGGATCCAAAATTGAAAATAAAAAAAGTTCTCCAGGACCAATGGGCCCCTAGGGAGCCAGGTCCTTCTACACTAGGCAGAAAAAAACTGAGCTGCTGAGTGCAGGGTGAGGGATTATGACCAGAGGGACCGACCCCTGGGCGGGGCTGTTCAGCTTTGGTATAATTACATGTTTTTGTATATCCAACATGTCTGCATAGTCCTCTCCTAATAGACGGAACATAACCCACTTGTCAAGACTAAAAGGAGCTGTGTCCGTCCATGGACGAAAGAGAAAATAAAAATTGCAGAGGCAAGCAAATACCATCAAAAGAAAGCTCTATTTGTGGGAAAAAAAGGACGCAAATTTCGTTTGGGTACAACATTGCATGACCGCGCAATTACCAGTTAAAGCAGCGCAGTGCCAAATTGTAAAAAGTCCTCTGGTCTTTAGGCTGCCAAATGGTTCAGGGCTTAAGTGGTTAAGCCAGTAATAAACAGAGGGCAATATACAAGTACAGGTGGATAGTCTTGACCTTAGAAAAGGCACTAGGCTGTTAGACTCGTGTTGGTCAACAAGTGACCAGGGAAGTAGGCAATATCCCTTAAAGGATTGCAATAGTGCTTACAATGAAAACACTACTTAACACCAGGGACTAAATGCAAGTAAGGAGATAGTAACCAGCAGAGGCGTTGCAGGGGGGGGGGCGGGGGTGCGGCCCGCACCGGGTGACACCCGTAGGCATGAGCACCGCCACCAGCGCTTGCAGGATGAGGGGGGGGGCGGAAATCCCCCAGCCAGGCAGTCTCTTGCACTGGCGGCGTCTGCACAAAGGAGCCGCTTCGGCGGCTCCCTTTCTCATCAGTGAGAATGGGCAGCGGGCCGGGGAGGGCGATATATGTAAATCCCTCCGTGCTTGCAGCCTGCCCAGTGGGAGGGAAGAAGTAACAGTGAGCGTCTGCTACGGTAAGCAGCGCCACGGTGCCCGACTCTGTTAACAGAGCAAGGGAAGAGTGACTCCTTTCTTCCTGGAGGAATGAGAGCCAATGGGAGAGACGCTACCTTTGCCATCCAATGAAAGAGCGGGCGGGTCTCCAAGGGGCTCGGGCGCTGAAGCATGAACAGGTGGAGGATTGCAGATAAAATTGTATAGGCAGCTATAGAAGCGTCCCTGGATTCTGGAAGCAAACTGAGGGTGGCAAGTTCTGGAAACAAGTTAGTGTATTTACAGAACTACAGTGTCAGCAGGGTACAGACTGGTCATGTACCCTGTAACCCATATTGAACGTTATATACAGACTAGTCTGTACCCTGATACCGTGCTGTACATTGTATACACTTGGTCTGTATATAATGTACAACATGATTTATATGACCAATCTATACCCTGCTGACACCGTATTGTACATTATATACAGACCACTGTATACAATTGTTGCCTTATCGGTTATGCGACATCTCCATTAACAGCTGTAAATAAAATTGCATATAGATATATATATTTCAGGTAGAAGGAAATATATTTAAAGTATTGAGTGCTGTGTATTTCTTACGGTAATTAGCTACAACTTCAAAGGGTGGCCTTTTGTTTTCCCGTTTACATTGCACATGGGCCGTAAACAAAAGCCTGCTGTGACTCATCCAATCAGGCTGTGCCCAATATACATTTACTAGGTACAGTGACCAATCAGGGAGAACTATATTAGCCACCTTACAGAAAGGAGGGGGGGTATATAATGCTTTTGTGAGCAAGCTAAGGCCTCTTGCTTTTGGTGTGTGGGAACAGACAGCAGCCACAATGGGCTGACCTGAAGTTAACAGGTAATCTAACTATACTTGTAGCTTATATAGTATTGTAAATATGGGCGTTGTGGGTAATTTGTAAATACCATGTAAGCCTGGGGACCTACACTGTACATTGTGTTGTAAATACTGTCTGGTGTGTAATTTGTATAGATTATGTAACCCTTACCCTATCAATAAATGTGTATTGCGGATAGAACTACCTCTTTTTGTATAATATCTCTCAGAGCAACAAATGGCGACCATCGAAGGGACAGAGAAAATTTGGTGGTCTTTCAGCACACTAAGAAAGGGTTTTTCATTTGAATGCTAAAAAAATAGGATTTTTGTACTCACCGTAAAATCAGTTTCTCCTACGTCCATGGACTGACACAGCAGGATACTGTAAACGTGTGGGTATATGTCCCTGCTCGCAGAAGAAGATCTAGACAGAATGTTAGATGTTAGAAACATACATTCTAGAACAAACCAGAGCTGAACAGCCCCGCCCAGGGGGGGCGGTCCCTCCGGACATTACCCTCCCACCTGCAGTTAGCAGCCTCAGTTCGTAACAAAGCAGTACAAACCTTAGAAGAAGGGTGGGTGCTGTGTCAGTCCATGGACGTCATAGAAACGGATTATACGCCGAGTACAAAAATCCTATTTTCTCTTATCGTCCATGGACTGACACAGCAGAATACTGTAAACGTGTGGGACGTCCCAAAGCACTATCAGAAGGGTGGGAGCAGTAGTAAAGGAACAACCAAAACTTCACTCCAAACAAGCAGAGCTCCTCAACGGAGGAGTTGCAACATTAAACAGCGGCCTGCAACACTTTGCGGCCGAAGGAAGCATCCGAAGACGCAGCCACATCAACCTTATAGAACTTAGAAAAGGTATGAACGGACGACCAGGTCGCCGCCTTGCACACTTGTGCAACCGACGCTTGATGTCGGAAAGCCCAGGAAGCACCAATTGCCTTGGTGGAATGCGCCGTAACCGGAAAGGGAGGCGCCCGCCCCTTAATGGCATAGGCCTGTATAACAGCCTGTCTGATCCACCAGAAATGGTGGCAGACGACACCGCTCGGCCCTGTTTCGGACCAGAGACAGACACAACTAGTGAGTCATAGCACGTACCACATCCAATGTGTGAAGCGCAAACCCTCTGGGATGCGATGGGTGAGGACACAAGGACGGGAGGACAATGTCCACATGTAGGTGAGAAGCCGAGACCACCTTTGGCAAAAGGAAGGTCGCGGACGCAACACTGCCTTATCCTTATGGATGATCAAATAGGGCGACTTGCAGGACAAGGCCGCCAACTCAGACACCCGTCTGACAGAAGTAATGGCCACTAAGAAGGCCACCTTCGGAGACTAGGTCAAAAGGGGAATATCTCTGATATTTTCAAAGTGAGGTTCCTGGAGAACCGAGAGCACAAAGTTCAAATCCCAAGGAGGGAGAGGAGGTTTAACAGGAGGGAGCCCATGGCGAACCCCCTGTACAAAAGGTGCTAACCAAGGAATGACCCGCTAGCGGTCGCTGAAAGGAGACGGCCAAGGCCGAAAACTGACCCCTATGGTACTCAAAGCAAGCATTTGGGTCACGCCACGCTGCAAGGACCGCAGGATACTGGGGATGGAATATATCCGTGGACGCTAGTCCAGCTCTTCGCATATAGCGATGTAAGCTTCCCAGGTACGGTGGTATATCTTTCTAGCGGAAGACTTCCGTGCCCTTAAGATGGTCGAAATGACCGAATCCGAGAGACCTTGGACTCTCAACACCTGGCTTGCAATAGCTATGCCGTTAAAGCCAGAGACTGTAAAACAGGATGAAAAACAGGACCTTGAGACCGAAGGTCCTTCCTGGTTGGCAACCGCCAAGGAACGTCCGCGATGGGACGTACCAGATCAGCGTACCAATGACACCGAGGCCCATCAGGCGCAAGAGGATCACCAGAATCCCCTCGGCCACAACCCTGCGCAGCAGGCGAGGAAGCAGCCGCAGCGGAGGATAACAGATATCAGGTGATAATGACCCCATGGGGCCACCAACGGATCCGAGGCATCCGCCCAGGGATCACTGGACCTGGCCACAAACCTCGAAACCTTACGATTGAGTCGAGAGGCCATCAAGTCCACATCCAGGATGCCCCACCGCCGGCACGGAATTTAAAAAAACCTCCGGGTGCAAGGACCACTCTCTCCCTGGTCCAGCGTCTGGCTATTCCGATAGTCCGCCTGCCAATTGTCTACGCTCGAATGTAGACGGCCGACAGAGACCACGAGGAGAGGCACAGTCTGATTGCCCGAATTTCCAGAACATCGATCTGTAAAACGGGCTTTGTACGGTGTCCAAAGCCCTTGGGGCTGACAGGACTCCCCAGACTCCACCCCAGCCTGTCAGCCTGGCGTCCATCATGATCACCGTCCACTGGATGGGGAGGAACGACTTCTCGGACTGAAGAGCCAGGGACCCCAACCACCACGCCAGGGATGCCCTGATTGGGTGACTCATCTGGATCTGAAGATCCAAGGACAACTGGGATTTGTCCCAAGTGGACAGGATCTCTTACTGTAATGTCCGTGTGTGTGATTGGGCATACGGAACAGCCTCAAACGAGGCCCCCATGAGTCCCAGTACTCTCATGCAAAAACGGGTTGACGACCATTTTCGGGATGTCAGGACCCGCACTGCAGACTGAAATGTCAGTAACTTCTCCAGGGGTAGGAATACCTACGCCTCCAAGGAGTCCAGGATCAGACTGAGATACTCCGAATGCTGAGCCGGGACCAGGACCGTCTTCTGAATGTTCAGGAGCCACCCGCAGTCCCTAAGGGTCTGACTGACGATAGTCACACCTTCTAATTCTGAGCCATTGTCTGCTCTTAGAAGAAGATCGTCCAGATAGCCCACGATAGAAATGCCTCGCTGTCTCAGCAAAGCTAGAACCGGAGCAAGCACCTTGGTAAACACCTTTGGTGCCGAGGCTAGGCCGAAGGGAAGAGCCACAAATTGATAGTGGACTTTGCCGATCGCAAGCGCAGAAACTACTGGTGACGTGCGCAGATCGGAACCTGCAAGTAGGCGTCCTTGATGTCCAAGGACGCCAGAAAATCCTCTTGGAGTGTAAAGAACACCGTGCGAATGGGTTCCATGCGGAACTTTTTCACCATTACCAAGGCATTCAGGCCTTAAGGCGCAGGATTGGCCGAACCCTGTCCCTCTTTTGGGACTACAAACAGATTCGAGTAGAAACCCTGAAAACTCTCCTGTGACGGAACCGGCACAATCACTCCGGACCTGATCATCCTGTACGGCCCCTAAGAGGGCCGCCCGACGGGCAGGAAGGAGAGGGAGAATTGAGGGAAAGAATCTGTCTGGGGTCAGGAACAGAACTCTATCCTGAGGTGACCACCTCGCACACCCACCGGTCGGAGTCGGGCCGGGGCAAGACTTCATGCGGCGGCGGCTTGGGAGCTAGCTTGGTAGGCTTACGCACCCAGGGACGCTTATGTCCCCCAGCCGAACTTTTCCCAGTCTGGACGGGCTTACCCGTGGATTCTGACTGACTAAAAACTCCTTCGTCTTTACCGGAAAGGAAGGGCCCAGCCTACAGTGGGGCTCTTTTTCCTTAACAGACTGAGGAAGGAAGGTGCTCTTACCCCCTGTGGCATCCACAATAATGTCATCCAGGGCGGCCCAAACAGTCTACCGCCCTTAAAGGGCAAGTCAGCCAGGAGCTATTTGGAAGCTAGGTCGGCCGACCAGCATTTCAGCCAGATAAAGCGATGCAGCACCATAGCATAGATAGAGGCCCCAGATATTAAAGGGGCCGCATCCAAAGTGGCCTCGCACACTGAGACTAAACCCTGCACAAGTTGGTGAGCCAGGGAAATGGTCTCAGGAGGGAGATTATGCACCTGTACTGTCTGGTGCAAAATCTTTGCCCAACCTGTGAGTGTCTTGAGACACAAGTGTCGCCGCCACTATAGGGCGTAAGGCAGACCCCAAAAAGGTAAACATAGTTCTACTCACAACTTCTGACCTCCTGTCAGTGGGATCCTTAAATACAGGAGTCCCTTCCATTGGGAGCGTGGTAGACTTATTCAAACGGGCGACCGGGGGGTCGACCACTGGGGGGATATCCCACTTCTTAACCAGGTCCTCCTTAAAAGGGGTACGTCATGGCTAGGCGCCGCGGGACCGTCAAAGTCTTCTGCGGCTTATCCCAGACTTGGTCAATGAATGTATCAAAAAAAAGGCGTATATGGAAAAACCTTTTTTGAATAAACAGCTTTAAAAGGAACCAAATGAGACAGCTTCCACCTGAGGTTCCTCAGCCTCAACATTCAGCTTGATAGTGTCCCTCACAGCATCAATGAGTTCACTTACAAGCACCCTGTCAGTTATTCAGAACTGGGGTCTTCCTCACAGGGAATATCTTGTTCAAAAACATGAAAATCCTCAGAGCTAGGGTCCTGAGCAGCAGTAGCTCGGCCCATATCTGAGACAGAGCACTTCCCTACAGAAGAATGTGTGGGGAGGGGGCGCTTTACAGCTCCCTTGCGCTCTTCACACCGCTTCCATCCTGACAAGGATGATTCCAGGACTGCCGACAACTAGTCGCTAGGGACCGCAGGTGCAGGAGCACTGCCAGTTGCCTCAGACAAGTGTGGAGAAGCAGGTGAATCAGACTCCATACTGCCACCCTCTGAGATCCTATACACCTATTACAGTGAATAGTACAGTCCACCCACTGGCTGCGCTGAGGCTGAGGAGGGGATACCCAGAGGACTCATCAACCCTTGTAAGGACCGCTCAGATCCGCTGTATGAAACCGCGCTGCAGCACGAGTGAAGCCAGAGGAGAGTGTAAGGAGATTGTGAGGAGATGTGAGGAGAATGTGAGATTTGCCCCACAGCAGCGCCGATACCGAAAGTAAAAGCGCCGCGGCTTCAAGAAAATGGCCACCGGCTGCATGCATTACTGCGCCAGTGATCCACGGCAAGATGGCAGCCGAGCGCGGTCTTCAAATCACCTAACAGCGCTAATGGCGCACACAGTAATAAAAACACCCACATAACAGTACACTGCTCCTCTCCCAGGTTTCACTAAAACAGACATGAGCGCCCCCAGCCAGGCCAGAGTGGCCCCCAAGCACCCCCACACAGCACAGCACCAGTACAGGGTGCAGAGAGCAGCATAACAGGGGGGGAGACAGGGATAAACCCCCCATATAAAGAAACAGAGCCAGCATGTACTCACCTGCAGCAGGAGAGACTACTTACCCGTCCCAGAGGGACCCACGGGCTTGTTTCAGACAGACCTTTCACAGAGTAGTACTGTGTAGCTGTCGGCCCGGTCCACCGCGAAAGATACAGACAGGTACTTTCAATCTTGAGAGGACCGCGGGATGCATAAAAGCAACCCGGCCACCCCTGGAGTCATGGGGCATGTCGTGAACTGAGTCTCACGCACACAAGGCGAGGATCAGCACGCTCAATGGTTAGACAGGGAAGACTACGAGGATACCAGTGCACCCAACCTGTTGCCCAGCCGACAGTTGATTGAAGGTCTCAAAAATAAAATAATAAAATTCCCAAAGGAAAAAAGTTAAAAAAGTAAAATCTTCCAGGAGACTGGCTCCTGAGAGAGCCACGTCTTCTCCTTCTGCTAGGCAGAAAAAAAACTGAGGCTGCTAGCTGCAGGTGGGAGGGTAATGTCCGGAGGGACCGCCCCCTGGGCGGGGCTTTTCAGCTCCGGTTTGTTCTAGAATGCATGTTTCTAACATCTAACATTCTGCCTAGATCTTCTCCTGCGAGCAGGGACATATACCCACACGTTTACAGTATCCTGCTGTGTCAGTCCATGGACGATAAGAGAAATTAACATTGGGTGCTCTATGGGCTCAATAAAGGAAAGGGGTATATGAAATAGCTGTGTTGTACAGTGTGTAATCAATAGGGAGACTACTGTTAGTATACTGAGGACTATTTAACTTAAGTCAAAAGCTAAATATAATATAGAATGTGTACATGAAGAGTCCAGATGCATTAGAAGGCTAGGAAAAGAGCTGTTGTCCAATGTTTCTATGCATGAAGATTCAGCCTATTTAAAAAAGATGGCTAGGGAGGACAGACACTCTTTAGAAAATGTGCTACTTGTAGCTAACAATATTGGCAAACTATTGCCAGGAGTGCACATAACATTGCATGCAGACAATGTCTGGCAACGATGTGAATTGCTGGGAGTTGCCAACTCCAGAGATCAGGTTAAAGTTTTACTATTAACAGTTAACTTAAAACACATGGTCTTCCCTACCAGACCATGTTAAAGTAGGAAGAGCAGATTACAATGAAACAGTAGATAAACTGCTAAAAATATTATAACCCTTTGACCTTATTATGTAGGCAAACGGAGAAACGGACACAGAGAGGACCCAGAGTACAAAACCCTCCTAATATCTAATGCCCATCCAAAATTTTAAATCAAATGTGGGTTTTTTATAAATCCTCTTACAGATTCATATCAATGTATAATGGACTGCATGCACAAGCATTTCCATGTAGTCAGAAGGTTTAATTCAAGTCACACTAAAGGAGAATTTGCAACCTTTTCAAACAGAAAGAGGCACCATTACAATTACAATGCCTCCAAAGATAATATCTATTGGCATGGTCCCGCAGTGACTAGCCAGGGGCAAATAGCCTCATGCTTTCCTTTTGGATGTAAATTCCATGGAAAGCGATCTCAGATTACAGCACAGGAGATCTGTTCTGAAAGAATTTAAATTAATTACCACAATCCCCTCCCTTGAAAAGGAGATTAAACTACTGAAGTCGCATATTCATAATTGGGAAAATACCAATAAAATAATGGAAACATCACAACAAGTTTCTATGGTAAAATATGAAGCATGCCATGCAGATGTGGTGGTACAGTGTAGGAAAGAACTGAAAGAAATAAAACAATCTTTTGATCAAATTGTTAAGGTCCCACAGAAAACCGTCTGTTCCATTCAAACAGAAAATACAGAAGGGAGGCCCAACCTATCTATGTTATCTGCCAGGACTTCACCTTACTGGGAACAAAACTTAAAATGGTGTTCCGGCTGAAATTACACTTTTTAAATAAAAATACCTCTATAGTACACAAGCTTAATGTATTCTAGTAAAGTTAGTCTGTAAACTGAGGTCCGTTTTGTTAGGTTATTATAGCATTTTGAAAGTTTATAAACTAGAAATAGACCGTGGCCATCTGAAGCCAGACTGGATTTCTTCCTGGATTTCATGATTGCAGATCTCGCACATGCTCAGTGCTGCACAAGCAGTGTAATAGGTTTCAGGTCAGGTTTCCATAGCAACGGCAGTGTCAGAGGAAGTTGACACTTTTCTATGCAAACCTCTCCTCCCCTCCTCCCTGCAGGAAACAGTAAATATACTGCATGTTCAAGAAATATATATACACACACACACACACACACAGCGGCTACTTTTTTCTGTACAGCTTTTAATTTATAAAAATACTAATCTAAGCAACAAAATGTATTTATGCATCTAGATTCGCATGGCCCACAGAACATTGCATCACCCCCAGCACATCGAATCGCATCATTTACAGCACATTGCATCACCCCCAGCACATCGAATCGCATGGCCCACAGAACATTGCATCACCCCCAGCACGTCGAATCGCATGGCCGACAGAACATTGCATCACCCCCAGCACGTCGAATCGCATGGCCGACAGCACATTGCATCACCCCCAACACATTGAATCGCATCATTCACAGCACATTGCATCACCCCCAGCACATTGAATCGCATCATTCACAGCACATTGCATCACCCCCAGCACATCGAATCACTCATAGCACATTGCATCACCCTCAGCACATCGAATCGCATCATCCCAGCACATTGCATCACCCATACCTCCCAACATTTGAACTTCCCAATGAGGGACACTTGAGGCAAGGGACAACCTGCGGCGCATGCCATGGCAAAATGTGGGTGTGTAATGCACAGAATGCAGGGATCAGGAGGGTGTAATGCACAGAATACAGGGGACAGGAGTGTTTGGAGTCTGCATTTTTTACTACATAAAGAGTGCAGGTTAGTGGGCTGCGCTATGTACTGAGTGCAGGTTAGTGGGGTGCGCTATGTACTGAGTGCAGGTTAGTGGGGTGCGCTATGTGCAGGGTTGCGGGGTGCGCTATGTACTGAGTGCGGGGTGCGCTATGTACTGAGTGCAGGGTGCGCTATGTACTGAGTGCAGGGTGCGCTATGTACTGAGTGCAGGGTGCGCTATGTACTGAGTGCAGGGTGCGCTATGTACTGAGTGCGGGGTGCGCTATGTACTGAGTGCGGGGTGCGCTATGTACTGAGTGCGGGGTGCGCTATGTACTGAGTGCGGGGTGCGCTATGTACTGAGTGCGGGGTGCGCTATGTACTGAGTGCGGGGTGCGCTATGTACTGAGTGCGGGGTGCGCTATGTACTGAGTGCGGGGTGCGCTATGTACTGAGTGCGGGGTGCGCTATGTACTGAGTGCGGGGTGCGCTATGTACTGAGTGCGGGGTGCGCTATGTACTGAGTGCGGGGTGCGCTATGTACTGAGTGCGGGGTGCGCTATGTACTGAGTGCGGGGTGCGCTATGTACTGAGTGCGGGGTGCGCTATGTACTGAGTGCGGGGTGCGCTATGTACTGAGTGCGGGGTGCGCTATGTACTGAGTGCGGGGTGCGCTATGTACTGAGTGCGGGGTGCGCTATGTACTGAGTGCGGGGTGCGCTATGTACTGAGTGCGGGGTGCGCTATGTACTGAGTGCGGGGTGCGCTATGTACTGAGTGCGGGGTGCGCTATGTACTGAGTGCGGGGTGCGCTATGTACTGAGTGCGGGGTGCGCTATGTACTGAGTGCGGGGTGCGCTATGTACTGAGTGCGGGGTGCGCTATGTACTGAGTGCAGGGTTGCGGGGTGCGCTATGTACTGAGTGCAGGGTTGCGGGGTGCGCTATGTACTGAGTGCAGGGTTGCGGGGTGCGCTATGTACTGAGTGCAGGGTTGCGGGGTGCGCTATGTACTGAGTGCAGGGTTGCGGGGTGCGCTATGTACTGAGTGCAGGGTTGCGGGGTGCGCTATGTACTGAGTGCAGGGTTGCGGGGTGCGCTATGTACTGAGTGCAGGGTTGCGGGGTGCGCTATGTACTGAGTGCAGGGTTGCGGGGTGCGCTATGTACTGAGTGCAGGGTTGCGGGGTGCGCTATGTACTGAGTGCAGGGTTGCGGGGTGCGCTATGTACTGAGTGCAGGGTTGCGGGGTGCGCTATGTACTGAGTGCAGGGTTGCGGGGTGCGCTATGTACTGAGTGCAGGGTTGCGGGGTGCGCTATGTACTGAGTGCAGGGTTGCGGGGTGCGCTATGTACTGAGTGCAGGGTTGCGGGGTGCGCTATGTACTGAGTGCAGGGTTGCGGGGTGCGCTATGTACTGAGTGCAGGGTTGCGGGGTGCGCTATGTACTGAGTGCAGGGTTGCGGGGTGCGCTATGTACTGAGTGCAGGGTTGCGGGGTGCGCTATGTACTGAGTGCAGGGTTGCGGGGTGCGCTATGTACTGAGTGCAGGGTTGCGGGGTGCGCTATGTACTGAGTGCAGGGTTGCGGGGTGCGCTATGTACTGAGTGCAGGGTTGCGGGGTGCGCTATGTACTGAGTGCAGGGTTGCGGGGTGCGCTATGTACTGAGTGCAGGGTTGCGGGGTGCGCTATGTACTGAGTGCAGGGTTGCGGGGTGCGCTATGTACTGAGTGCAGGGTTGCGGGGTGCGCTATGTACTGAGTGCAGGGTTGCGGGGTGCGCTATGTACTGAGTGCAGGGTTGCGGGGTGCGCTATGTACTGAGTGCAGGGTTGCGGGGTGCGCTATGTACTGAGTGCAGGGTTGCGGGGTGCGCTATGTACTGAGTGCAGGGTTGCGGGGTGCGCTATGTACTGAGTGCAGGGTTGCGGGGTGCGCTATGTACTGAGTGCAGGGTTGCGGGGTGCGCTATGTACTGAGTGCAGGGTTGCGGGGTGCGCTATGTACTGAGTGCAGGGTTGCGGGGTGCGCTATGTACTGAGTGCAGGGTTGCGGGGTGCGCTATGTACTGAGTGCAGGGTTGTGGGGTGCCCGGGTGCGCTATGTACTCCATGGGATGGGGGGTGGATGGGGAGATCGCAGGATGGGATGGGGGGTGGATGGGGAGATCACAAGATGGCTGGAATGGGGAGATTGCAGGATGGGATGGGGGTGGATGGGGAGATCACAAGATGGCTGGGATGGGGAGATTGCAGGATGGGAAGGGGGTGAATGGGGGATTGCAGGATGGGAAGGGGGTGGATGGGGGGATTGCAGGATGGGATGGGGGTTGGATGGGGAGATCACAAGATAGCTGGGATGGGGAGATTGCAGGATGGGATGGGGGGTGGATGGGGAGATCACAAGATGGCTGGAATGGGGAGATTGCAGGATGGGAAGGGGGTGAATGGGGGATTGCAGGATGGGATGGGGGGATCACAAGATGGCTGGGATGGGGAGATTGCAGGATGGGATGGGGGGTGGATGGGGAGATCACAAGATGGCTGGGATGGGGAGATTGCAGGATGGGAAGGGGGTGGATGGGGGGATTGCAGGATGGGAAGGGGGTGGATGGGGGGGATTGCAGGATGGGAAGGGGGTGGATGGGGGGGATTGCAGGATGGGAAGGGGGTGGATGGGGGGATTGCAGGATGGGGGGTGGATGGGGAGATCACAAGATGACAGGAATGGGGGGATTGCAGGATGGGAAGGGGGTGGATGGGGTGATTGCAGGATGGGATGGGGGGTGGATGGGGAGATCACAAGATGACTGGAATGGGGGGATTGCAGAATGGGAAGGGGGTGGATGGGGGGATTGCAGGATGGGATGGGGGGGTGGATGGGGAGATCACAAGATGACTGGAATGGGGGATCACAAGATGACTGGAATGGGGGGATTGCAGGATGGGATGGGGGGTGGATGGGGAGATCACAAGATGGCTGGGATGGGGAGATTGCAGGATGGGATGGGGGGTGAATGGTGAGATTGCAGGATGGGATGGGGGGTGGATGGGGAGATGATGGGATGGATGGGTGGATGGATGGGGAGATTGCAGAGTTCAAGATGAATGGGGGTAGACAGAGAGCTCAGGAGAGAAACAGAAAGCATAAACAGTGCAATTCAGATTGAGACACAGAACACTTCCCCGTTCTCAGCACACACTCTCCTTATCTCCTGCAGAGTCCTGTACAGATGAAGCAGACAGAACGAGTGGTGCTCTGTGTCTTCAGCCTGAGCCCAGCTTCTGTCTTCCAATAATCTGATAAGACTCTGGGCACAGGCTTCACCAGAAATCCGTCTCATATGTCAGGACACTGCAACAGCTTAACTGCAGTAACTTTTCTATCAGGCGTACACTGACCTGCCCTCCTTCATTACAAAGCACCTCCTCGTCTTCAGTACAGATCGGCAACTGACCCCGCCCCCACCCACAGAGTGAGTCACGGTGTGAGTACAGGATGATTCCTATGAGCTGCAGCCAATCACCATGAGGACAAGTAGCCGGAAGGTCCAATCAAAGAAGATTTTCACACGCACAGTGAGAAAACCAGCCTCAAGCTGCGGGATTTTGTGTGCACGGGCGGGACAGCGGGAAAGACCTCCCTTTACAGGAAAAACCCGCCCATTCAGGGACGGTTCGGAGGTATGCATCACCCCCAGCACATCGAATCGCATCATTTACAGCACATTGCATCACCCACAGCACATCGAATCGCATGGCCAACAGCACATTGCATAACCCCCAGCACATCGAATTGCATCACTCACAGCACATTGCAACACCCCAAGCACATCGAATCGCATGGCCAACAGCACATTGCATCACCCCCAGCACATCGAATCGCATCACTCACAACACATTGCATCAGCCCCAGCACATCAAATTGCATGGCCCACAGCACATTGCATCCCCCCCAGCACATCAAATCGCATGGCCCACAGCAC
Organism: Rana muscosa; assembly: GCA_029206835.1. Taxonomy (NCBI): domain Eukaryota; kingdom Metazoa; phylum Chordata; class Amphibia; order Anura; family Ranidae; genus Rana; species Rana muscosa. Next base: position 37,591,472 of record JARGYO010000162.1, on the reverse strand, counting down.
ATTGCATCACCCCCAGCACATCGAATCGCATCACCCACAGCACATTGCATCACCCACAGCACATCGAATCGCATGGCCCACAGCACATTGCATGACCCCCAGCACATCAAATCGCATGGCCCACAGCACATTGCATCACCCCCAGCACATCAAATCGCATCTTTTACAGCACATTGAATCGCATGGCCCACAGAACATTGCATAACCCCCAGGACGACGAATCGCATGGCCCACAGCACATTGCATCACCCCCAGCACATCGAATCGCATCACTCACAACACATTGAATCAACCCCAGCACATCAAATTGCATGGCCCACAGCACATTGCATCACCCCCAGCACATCGAATCTTATCATTTACAGCACATTGCATCACCCACAGCACATCGAATCGCATGGCCCACAGTACATTGCATGACCCCCAGCACATCAAATCGCATGGCCCACAGCACATTGGATCACCCCCAGCACATCAAATTGCATCACCCCAGCACATCGAATCGCATGGCCCATATCACTCACAGCAGCACCCCCATCATCATCATTAAACCAGCTCAGGGTGGGGGTGGCACAGTCAGCCAATATCAATTATATAGTGAGTGTTGTCTGTCTGATGGGGGGCGGGTGCTGCTGGACACAGATATATTATATTAGATATAGGCACAGTAGCTGAGTTAGCTGGTCTGGTGGGGGGAGGGGGCGGCTGGACCAGCTATGTTACATAATATATCTATATATATCTATATATCTATATATATATTATCTATAGCTGTGTCACTGTCTAGCAGACCATCTTGCACCCCCCCCCCCCCCTTATCACACTTGCACAGGGCACCACTGTCCGAGACTGAGTCCTCCCAGGCTCCCACACTAGCAGTACAATGGCACCCCCCCACCTCGGGCCCGGGCCGGCGGAGGACTGTGAACACCCACCCCACCCCTGCCCGCACCTGTTATTCAGAGTCTGGAGAGGAGTGCAGCATCACAGGTGCAGCCGCGCCGTGGAGAAAGTACTGTTTGTCTGTGTGACGTCACATCCAGGGCCGATCCTAGGGTCACAGATGCCTGGGTGCAGAAATATTTCTGGTGCCCCACGAGGGCGTGGTCATCTTACCAACTTCTCCCCTTTACAAATGTTTCTATGGCAATGACTCAATCACAGAGATGCTCCCCTAAGAAGTCTTCGTTACCCAGGGATCCTCCCATGATCTCTTCACAATAAAGAAAATACAGGAAGAGCGTACACCAATGAGACCTGGAGGGGAGTCTCTTTGAAGCACACAAAGAGGGCTTCTGTTAGAGAGTCTGTTAGAAAGAGCCCCCAGACATAGTAAAGGAGATGATCAGAGACTGCAGACATATTAGAGGAGATGGTCAGAGAATGCGAACATATTACAGGAGGTGGTCAGAGACTGCAGACATGGTACAGGAGATGGTCAGAGACTGCAGTCATGGTACAGGAGACGGTCAGAGACTGGAGATATAATATTGGAGATGGTAAGAGACTGCAAACATACTACAGGAGATGGTCAGAGACTGCAGACATAATACAAGAGATGGTCAGAGACTGCAGACATACTACAAGAGACGGTCAGAGACTGGAGATATAATACAGGAGATGGTCAGAGACTGCAGACATGGTACAGGAGATGGTCAGAGACTGCAGACATACTACAGGAGATGGGCAGAGACTGCAGACATACTACAGGAGACGGGCAGAGACTGCAGACATACTACAGGAGACGGGCAGAGACTGCAGACATACTACAGGAGACGGGCAGAGACTGCAGACATGGTAAAGGAGATGGTCAGAGATTGCAGACAGACATACTACAGGAGATGGTCAGAGACTGCGGACATGATACAGGAGATGGTCAGAGACTGCAGTTCCTATGGACGTTAGTAGATAATGGCCAATTGGCCCTCTCACCTGACCCAGCGATACAGCAACAACGGTTCCTTTGATCAGGAGTCTGCTCACTCTGAATTGCCCATGGCGACTCCACTGGGTAGAGCCCAGATCTGTATTCTGGCAATGACTCCATTCCTTTCTCTGCCAGGGATGGCGCCAGGCTGTGTGGCTTTCCCTCTGGTGGTGCAGGGCAGCGGGGTTCTCTCTCTGATGGTGTTCTCCAAGCACTGTCCACTCCCTCTGGAGTCCTGGGTGCACTTCCCTGAAAGCTTTCCCGGGCTCCTGGCTCTCTCTCTCCCATTCAGCTGAGCATGCTGTGTGGGCTGCACTTTCTGTGTTACAGTGGGGCTGCCAGTCCTCAGGACTATATGTCCCACTATCCTCTTCTCTGCGCCTTTTTTTTTCTTCCCTGGCTGATATGAAGGCGAGGAAGAAACATAGTGCGCCGTTCAAAAGTACAGCAGTGCGTGCGAGGAGGAGAGGGAGGGAGGGGGAAATAAGAGCCCGCTCCACTAAGTGCAGACCTCCCACTAAGTATAAACCCCTTCCTCAGTACAAACCCACCATCAATATAGACCCCCAGAACAAACCACCCCCTCTATCAGTATAGACCCCCTCAGGACAAACCACCCCCCTCCATTAGTACAAACCCCCCCAGAACAAACCACCCCCTCCATTAGTACAGAACCCCCCTCAGGACAAACCACCCCCCTCCATTAGTACAGACCCCCCAGAACAAACCACCCCCCTCCATTAGCACAAACCCCCCAGAACAAACCACCCCCCTCCATTAGCACAAACCCCCCTAGACAAACCACCCCCCTTCATTAGTACAGACCCCCCCAGAACAAACCACCCCCTCCATTAGTACAGACCCCCCCAGAACAAACCACCCCCCCTCCATTAGCACAAACCCCCAGGACAAACCACCCACCCTCCACTAGTACAGCCCCCCCAGGACAAACCACCCCCCTCCATTAGTACAGACCCCATCTCAGGACAAACCACCCCCTCCATTAGTAAAGCCCCCCCTCTCAGGACAAACCACCCCCTCCATTAATACAGCCCCCCTCTCAGGACAAACCACCCCCTCCATTAATACAGACCTACCCAGAAAAAAACACCCCTCTCCATTAGCACAGACCCCCCAGAACAAACCACCCCCCTCCATTAATACAGACCCCCCCAGGACAAACCACCCCCCTCCATTAGTACAGACCCCCCAGAACAAACCACCCCCCTCCATTAGTACAGAACCCCCCGAACAAACCACCCCCCTCCATTAGTACAGACCCCCCCCAGACAAACCATCCCCCCTCCATTAGTACAGACCCCCCCAAACAAACCACCCCCCCTCCATTAGTACAGACCCCCCCAAACAAACCACCCCCCTACATTAGTACAAACCCCCCGGACAAAACACCCCCCCCTCCATTAGTACAGACCCCCCAGAACAAACCACCCCCCTCCATTAGTACAGACCCCCCCAGAACAAACCACCCCCCTCCATTAGTACAGACCCCCCCAGAACAAACCACCCCCCTCCATTAGTACAGACCCTCCCCAGGACAAACCACCCCCCTTCATTAGTACAGACCCCCCCAAACAAACCACCCCCCTCCATTAGTACAGACCCCCCAGGACAAACCACCCCCTCCATTAATACAGACCCCCCCAGGACAAACCACCCCCCCTCCATTAGTACAGATCCCCCCAGAACAAACCACCCCCCTCCATTAGTACAGACCCTCCCCAGGACAAACCACCCCCCTCCATTAGTACAGACACCCCAGGACAAACCACCCCCCCTCCATTAATACAGACCCCCCCAGGACAAACCACCCCCCTCCATTAGTACAGACCCCCCAGAACAAACCACCCCCCCCTCCATTAGTACAGACCCCCCAGAACAAACCACCCCCCCCTCCATTAGTACAGACCACCCCCCTCCATTAGTACAGACCACCCCCCTCCATTAGTACAGACCACCCCCCTCCATTAGTACAGACCCCCCCGGACAAACCATCCCCCCTCCATTAGTACAGACCCCCAAACAAACCACCCCCCTCCATTAGTACAGACCCCCCCAAACAAACCACCCCCCTACATTAGTACAAACCCCCCGGACAAAACACCCCCCCTCTATTAGTACAGACCCCCCAGAACAAACCACCCCCCTCCATTAGTACAGACCTCCCCAGAACAAACCACCCCCCTCCATTAGTACAGACCCCCCAGGACAAACCACCCCCCCTCCATTAGTGCAGACCCCCCAGGACAAACCATCCCCCCTCCATTAGTACAGACCCCCCCGAACAACCCACCCCCCTCCATTAGTACAGACACCCCCAGAACAAACCACCAGCCCCCTCCATTAGTATAGACCCGCCAGGACAAACCACCCCCCTAAATTACACTAATTAAAAACACCCAGGTAGAGGAGGAGGAGAACTGAAACACGTCACTGCGCAGCTGGTCAGAGACAGCCGCTCCGATCTCCAGCTGTTTCGCTCTCCTCCTTTGACAGGAGGAGGCAGGGAACACAGCAGTGGTGGCGGCGGTGATCGGCGGAGAGAGCCGCCTACGGATAAGGAGAGGAGAAGGGAGGGGAGCACTCTGGCGCTTCAGCCTCTGTGGAGCCTGGTCACATCATCACACAGTGCAGTGTGAGATGTGACAGGCTGAGGCTCGCTGGGTAGGGAGGGAGGAGCGGAGGAAGGAGGACACACACACCAGGCGGACCAAGGCAGGGCAGGATGGACGTGCCTTGATGACCATGGGAACGCGATGCTACGGCCCAGGGCCTCCTGGGATTGATAACAAACATCTCCCAGGAGGCATAGCGGTCAGTGGATGACGCGAGGTGGCTGGTGCGGCCGCGGTGGGAGAAACAAATACAAGGACAATAAAACAATGAGTTTTTAAAAAAAATAAATAATAATATGCCAATTATTCTTAAGGGGACAGAAATAAAGAGGATGCAACAAAGTTGAAAGAGAGGGTGGAACTCCACTTTAAAGTAATGTAGAAATGGCGAAAGAAATACGGTACCAGACCTAATGTGTCATTCAGATGTCTATGATCTGAGTAATTGATTTTCACCAGATCCAAGTGTGAATGTCAGTGAACATATACCATTGTAAATATGTAAATGTAACAACGTGGCAGTGTTTGCTTTCTTTGGGTGTCAAACAAAGGGAAAAACTTTTGTCTATAAGTTATATTTTCCAGGTGCAGTGACCTCATGAAAAAGTATTTACATATTAAGCGGGTGTATCAATATAGAGGTATATAGATGTAACGGGAAGGCCCGGGGAACTCAGAATCGCTTAGAAAGTATGAGATACCCTTGCTTCAGCTCCCCCAATGCCTCTTATGTGTCAACCACCCTGTGTCTCTATTAGGGGCACAGGGTGAATGAAAACCCCAATATGGTCTATGATAGCCATATTCAATGCTGCACATACATTGTATCTAGATTGGATGTGTACTGTGAGGGGGGGGGGGGGGTTGTGTAATCATTGCTGTGAGGTGTTAAGGTGATTTGCATTCTATTGTCTATTATGAATTAAGTCTGCTACTGTGACGATGTGGATTGGAGCTGGTCGACCGTCTGACTGCATATTATGGGATGTTGAAGTGTCTTCTGTGAGGATGGGGGGGGGGGGGGAATCACCCCTCCTGCTAAGACTGTTTACTGAAGGAGAAGTTTGAACACACCTGACCTGTATCACCATTGTCATTGGACAGTTTAAGCCGCCCTGTTCCCCAAGGATGGGAGGGAAGGGTTTTGAAGAGAAATGTGTTACCACGTGTTTTGAAAATAAAGTCATTCCCTGTTTTGGAACTTGAAATACAGAGCGTTGTCTCGTATCCTGGAAGAGACAGAGTACGTCTCGTTTCTTCTGGAAGGATTAATCTTATGGGAAGTGGTCGCCTGGCGGAAGGAGGGTCGAGTGGTTTTGTGTCCAGGAGAGGGAAGGGATCTAAACGGCGTTACCCCCCTTTCATATTGGGGGGTGTCGTTACAATATACATAAGTACATACACCTAACAAAGGTAAAGTATATTAGACTAGGTATTCAGACATGGTTCTTAGTAATACAGGTGTTTATCTTCCCCAAAGGATCAGAAGACTGCCATAAATATTTAAAGGTATAGGGTACAAGCCGTGGCGTCACTAGGGTTGGTGTCACCTGGTGCGGTAAAATATGGTGTCACCCCCCCCCCCCCCTGTCACTGAGCATGAGCAATCCGGGGCACTGAGCAGGCTAGCGCATCAGCACAGCTCTGCCCCCCTGTGTAATCCCCTAATGTAACCCCCCTGTGCAATCCCCCTAATGTTACCCCCCCTGCAATCCCCCTAATGTAACGCCTCTGCTGTGTAATCCCCCTAATGTAATGCCCCCCTTTGTAACCCCCCTGTGCAATCCCCCTAATGTAATGCCCCTCTGTGTAATCCCCCAATATAACACCCCCCCTGTGTAATTCCCCCTAATGTAACACCCCCCCTGTGTAATCCCCCTAATGTAATGCCCCCCCTATGTAATCCCCCTAATGTAACCCCCCCTGTGCAATCCCCCTAATGTAATGCCCCTCTGTGTAATCCCCCAATATAACACCCCCCCTGTGTAATTCCCCCTAATGTAACACCCCCCCTGTGTAATGCCCCTCTGTGTAATCCCCCAATATAACACCCCCCTGTGTAATTCCCCCTAATGTAACACCCCCCCTGTGTAATCCCCCTAATGTAACACCCCCCTGTGTAATCCACCTAATGTTACCCCCCCCCCCTGCAATCCCCCTAATGTAATGCCCCCCCTGTGTAATCCCCTAATATAACACCCCCCCTGTGTAATCCCCCTAATGTAATGCCCCCCCTGTGTAATCCCCCTAATGTAACGCCCCCCCCCCCCCCTCTGTATGCCTCCCCTCCCTACATTTACAGACCTCAGATCAGCGCGGCTCTGTACACACAAATGTCCCTCTTCCTAGGCTCCTCCTCCTGTTGTGGATATACTGTCAGTGTGGAGGAGGAGCCTAGGCATCGTCGGTCTGAGCCTGAGGAGTGTAATTGTGATAGGACACTGGCACCGTGACCTCTCCCCGCCTGCCGGTCACAATTGCCGATCGCAGTGCTGGCGTTCCCGGAGCCTTGAGGACATGCGGGCGCCGGGCGCAGGGGAAGGATAAAGAGGAGAGAGCCGCGGTCTGCGCAGCGCCTCTTAATGCTGTGTTGTGCCGGGTGTCACCCCTCTGGTGGGTGTCACCCGGGTGCGGCTCGCACCCCCTGCACCCCCCTTACAACGCCTCTGGGTACAAGTATGGCTGAGTACAGAAGCTCACTCTTGCTTTATTTATATTTATTTATGTATTTTTGTTTGTTTTTGTTGGTGTTATTGGCTGTTTGTTTTTTCTCACAGTGGCAGAAACACATAGCAATTAATTTGCAATTACCAAAGCTCTATTCAGAATGTATGGGATTCAATCTAAACGAATGTGTATGTCTGAGTGATGGAATGGATGTGTATGAACTGTCCAAGTGTAAACAAGATTTTTGTTTTATGGCCATCAATAAGTGTGATTACATTAATGCGCATGCTTTGTACGGTTTATGTGATAATATTTTTTTTTCCTTCTCTCTCTCTTGATTGTAATGAGCCCAATACTGGTACCAGTTTAAATGAATACCTTTTTTTTTTTTTTTTTTTTTTTTTTATTGAAATGTATTCACGAATAAATAACCTGTGCACAGATACGCATTTTTTTTTTCTCTCCCTTTCCTGTGGTTAGAGTGAAGCTTCATTCACTCTGACACGTGAAAACTACATAATACATTAACCTTATGGCATAGGTCTTAGGTTTTGTCTTGTTTTTTTCAAATAGATTTTTACAAACCCCACCAGGTTTTCCTATAACTTTTTGTTTGTCAGACTACAGATATGGGGGGGGAGTCGGTACATGTTTCACTGTACTTACTGTTGATGGACTCATTACCTCTGCTGAAAGTCTGTTCCAAGCATATACTGCCAGGTAGCCCATTATAAACCTGGCAGAAGAGGTACAGTGAGGTGTTAATGGTTTTGAGTTTTGTATTTTAGGAAGAAATACACACAGACACACACACACACACACACGGACGGACGGATGAACGGACCAAGACTGGTCAAATTTCTTTAAAAACACAGAGGACCCTAAGGCCCGGTTCACATAGGGGCGACTCCTCAGGCGACTCTGTCGCCTCCCAGTCTGTGCTATGGAACCGTTCTAATAGGAGCGACCTGAGACGCTCAGACTTAGAAAAAGGTTCCTGTACTACTTTTGGGGGCGACGCAGGGCGACTTGCATTGACTTCTATACAGAAGTCATTATGCAAATCGCCTCGGCGGGCGTCTCAAGTCGTCTTGAGATCGCGCCGCCGAGGTCGCCCCCAAAGTCGTGCCGCCCCTGTGTGAACCGGGCCTAAAACAGTTTTTTTTTATGTCTTGTTTGAAGGAAAATCCTGGAATGGAATTAGTCAGGCCTAACTAAATTCAATTTTTTTTTTTTTTGGACTGTTTCATTAAACAGTGTCTCTCTCTGATACCACTTCATGTGGCCTAGTGGACTTGCAAATTGATTTTCACTGAGGATCAATTAATATCAATTAATATGTTAATCACTACTGAGAGAGCCTTGCCTTTTGTATAGCTGCAATGTTTAAGGCAGATTCAATTTTTATTTTTTAACAAAGTACAGATTCAATGCTCTCTATCAAGTTAAAAGGTTGGGGCAGCATTCAATCCGAATTTAGTTTACCTTTTTTTGGATCAGTTTTTTTTCCTCTCTCTTTTTCCTTTTAAGGAAAACTATTTTCACTTATCGACCATGGACTGACACAGCTGTCATACTGATTACGTGTGGGTATATGTCCCTGCTTGCAGGAGAAGACCTAGGCAGAATGTTAGGTAGCGGGGTCTCCTTTAAGGCCCCGTGACCACGTTGCCCAGAACCCCGTTCGGCACCCAGGGTGCAATTAGCCACCGCAGAGACTCTTGGGAGGGGCTATATAAGAAGAGGGCGAGCCTGAGCTCGGCCTCTTTGGACACCGCGCTGCAATCAACAGGTCTTCTTGTGCGGATCTGCTGCAGTGTAGGGCCGGAAGCGAGGGCCTTGCACAACTTCCAGAGAGCCTTCCACCCCACTGCGGAGCCTGGGGGCACCTGACTTTGTCGAGTTTGGACATCAGTTGGACCGGAGACCTGGCCGTTGCAGACACTGTGTGCGGAGACACAGTAGGTGGAAGTCCCAGACTGGGATCGCGTCCGGAGTGGTGAGCGAGCACCTGGTCATTCATATAGACTGTACTTTGATTCGGCCTAGAGACTGCCTTGGCCCTCCGGGTTCTATTTTACTGTCCCACAGGAGACTAGTGGCGGAACTGAGTTGAGTAGTCTCCTGTGAGGGGTTCATTCTCCTTTTTATTTTTCTACCCTTTGGATTACAAATTACTGTTCCTGTTGTGCACCACCAGTCAAGTTGCATGCAAAGAAATTGTTCTTCAAGAGACTGAGTTTAGATCTGGGTCAGGCCTGATCTGTAGTTAGAACTTTTGTTGCTGCACCATAAGGGCGCATAGTTAGAGATAGCTGTACTTGGCGGGTAAATCGCCTGCGTTATATTTTCTGCTGCAGGGCTCTGCAGACATATATGTGTTAACCTTGTGCCTTTTACCCAAAGTAAAGAACGTTCTAATTTATCTCTTGCTATCAGTGTGTTGTTTATATGCTAAGAGGTTACCCTTGCAATACAGATAGATTATGTGCATAAACTGTTAGATTGTGATAAGAGAACAATCCCTAGACTAGCTGTGCCAGAGTGGGTCGAGTAAATTGCCAGGGGTTGGCGGTGTTGTACACAGGGCCCGAAACAAAATCCAGCGGCTCTCTTAACTGGGGGCAGCGCTACACGTGGGGGCTCTCGAGTCCAGGATCCTGTTACAGCAAGTAACGTGCCAAAAGTACCAGCATGGACCCACTGGAAGTAGAACAGTGGTGCAAGGCGGCCTACATAGATTCAGCCGCGGCAGTAGTCATAGAACTCCCAGGGACCTGGCAAGAAGAAGCGGTGAAGCGGCTAGTAACGTCACTGTCCCCGAACCAGAAGGTATGGGTGATGGATGTAAGAATGAATTCCACACTGACCCACGCACTAATAGCATGGATGAATGAAATCCCAGAACATTTCAAGAGTCCAAGTATAAAAGCAATGCATGATCAGACCTATAGCTTAATACATGCGCTGCCACTCATACCAGGAGGATGGATTCAGACACCTTATCCATAATCTCCACAGGTATCTCCACCGCAGTCCCCAAAAGCAGAAAACCGGAAGGCTAAACAGAACTCCGGGTCAGCGCCTGCCACTCTCAGCGCAGAGTTATGCGCGGTCCTGGGGGAGATTGTAGCCCAGTGTAAGAAGGATCCTACAGACTATTAAATGTCAGGATACAGAAAACTCAGAATATTCTCTGGAAGGAAACCTGTACCTTCGGGTGAAGAGGCGTTTGAGGAGTGGTTGGACGGTGCCACTCAGGCCTTAGAAGAATGGGAAGTCCCAGACCACAGAAAGAAGCAGAGAATTGCTGAGAGTTTGAAGGGGCCTGCTCTAGAGGCCATACGCAACCTCAAGATGAGCAAGACAGACTGTGATGTGCAGGATTATCTGAACATTCTGCAGAATGTGTTCGGTGGGACAGAGAAAATCACTGAGCTCACTTACCAGCTGGAGCACTGCTACCAAAAGACAGGAGAGAAACTGTCAGAGTTCATGAGGCGCCTGGATAAGATCTTGCATAAGATGATACTGAAGAATGGGATCGACCCGCAGAAGGTGGATGAGGCCTGTGTTCAGCAGGTGATGAGAGGATCTCAGCCCCTGGACCCCATCGCATTGGCACTACGCACAAGGCAGGACGGGAAGAGCCTGGAGTACCCTGACTTAATCCGAGTGGTCAGAGAGGAAGAAGCTATGCTGGAGGAGAAGAGGAGGAACCAACCAGTGGAGCCAGTTAACCCTCCTCCGGTGATGGTCAGGACGGCCATGACCCTGGAAAGAGACTCAGAGGTAGATACCTTGAAGTCACAGATGTCCCAGGTATTGGAGATGCTGACCTCTCTGATGAAAAAGGATCCAGGGATACCAGAGAGGGAGAGGGAAGGACCAAGGAAGGAACTGTTCCCAAACACCTCAGCGCCCGCATCCTTACAGGATTGGGGGGACATGACTTGTTTTAATTGTGGAGGGGTTGGCCATGCTGACAAAGTGTGTTCCAGTCCCAAGAAAAAAAAATGGAATAACCGCAAGCCGGCGGAAAACTTCAGGAGGGCCCCGGTGAAGGAGTCAACCGGGTGCCCATCATCTCCAGTGAGCCCCAAACTGAATGAGAAGCACAGGAAAAGAGTTGACAAAACCCCCCAGAAGAAGCACAAGGTTCCTCAGTGGGAACGCACACCGAGAAAAAAAGAGAATAATGTCGCTCAGCGGGTAGTTACACCCATTAAAAGGGGGGGAGATCAATGCATACCAGGCCCAAGAGAGACTTCGGTCCAAAGAGAAAAGGAAGAAAGTAAGTCCAAAAGGGAAACGCAAAGATCCAAGGAAAGAGACCCCATTGAAGCGATATCCAGAGAAGCTGGTATATCCCTCCCCGATAGTACCTGTCCAAGTGGAGGGAGTCTACGCAAGAGCCATATTGGATACTGGGGCACAAGTGACCCTGTTGTACCAGGACTTTTATGACAAGCATCTAAGTCACCTACCCATCCAGAAGATTGAAGAGCTGGAGATATGGGGGATTGGGACAGAGTTTCCCTTATGATGGCTATCTGCCTATAAAACTGACTTTTGACCTGTCCATAGCCGGGAAGGCTGAAGTGTTTGATACCTTAGCTGTGGTATGCCCCCGACCGCCTGGAGCTAACAAGAGTTCCCTAATAATGGGGACCAACACGGATTTGGTCCGAAGACTCTTGGCCCCTCTAACAAAAGCAAAAGACCCCCACAGTCACTGAGATCCACCCAATGTTGAGGACAGCCTACCAGCGACTGATCTTGGAACAGAAGGCCCCAGAAGAGGGGGTAGGGAATGTCTGGAGGCTGGGAAGAAGAGGAATAGTGCTGCAGCCCGGTGAAGTGGCCTGTTTAAAAGCCACTGTAAAACTCAATTGGGAGCAGCCTGGGTCCTTTGTTATGCTGGAACCTGACCCAAAGGGAAAACACTCTGGCTTAGAAGTAGTCCCAGAAGTGGTCCCGTTGAGGGCCCTGAAGAAGGCCCACTGTAAAGTACCTGTGAGTGTCAGGAATACTACGGATGGCCTCATGGAGATCCCAGCCAGGATGTTGCTGGGCCAGGTGAGCCCTGCTACCCCAGTTGCTTTGTCGGATGTGGAGAAGACAGATGGAGAAAGGAGTGTGTGGAAGAAACTTTCCATGGAGAACCCAAACCTGCCCAGGGCTTGGAAAGAGAGAGCCAAGGCCCAGTTGACCAGGTGGGAAAAGATCTTCTCCCAAGATGAGTTCGATGTGGGGTGTGCAAGGAGTGCCACCCATCGAATCCGCCTCCAGGAAGACAAGCCCTTCAGGGAGAGAGTCAGGCGAGTTCCGTTAGCAGACCTCGAGGACTTGAGGGAACAGCTCGCCAAGCTCAAGTGAACCGGTGTGATTCGAGAATCTAGAAGCCCCTATGCCTCCCCGATAGTGGTGATCAGAAAGAAGAATGGATCATTGAGGCTGTGCATAGACTACAGGACCCTCAACAGGAGAACCATACCCGACCAATACACCAGTCCGAGGATAGAGGATGCCCTACAGAGCTTGTCTGGAGCCAAGTGGTTCAGTGTTATGGACCACAAGAGCGGGTACTATCAAATCCCTATGCATCCAGAAGACAAAGAGAAGACAGCTTTCATAACCCATATGGGATTCTTTGAATTCGACCGGATGCCTCAAGGTCTGTCTGGAGCCCCAGCCACCTTCCAACGTCTCATGGAGAAGACTGTAGGAGACATGAACCTCATCGAAGTCCTTGTATACTTAGATGACATCATTGTCTTTGGGAGAACATGAAGAGATGCTGGAGAAAGTTTTGAGAAGACTCAGTGAGGAAGGACTCAAGCTCTCACCTGAAAAATGCAGTTCTATCAGTCATCAGTCAACTATCTGGGACACATAGTGTCCGAGGATGGGGTAGCCACAGACCCCGAGAAGTTGGAGGCAGTCACCTCCTGGCCAAGGCCCACCACCGTGACAGAACTCAGATCCTTCTTGGGGTTCTGTTCTTATTATAGGAGGTTCGTGGAAGGGTTTGCTCAGATAGCCAGGCCTCTGAATGAGCTGCTCAAGACGGAGGGGGAAGAGGATGACTCAGGCCCCAGAAAGCCAGGGGAGTCAGTCAAGGACCAGTGGAACGAGAAGTGTGAAGATGCCTTCCAGATGTTGAAGAAAAACCTAACCACTGCTCCTGCCCTGGCCTACGCAGACCCAAAGAAGCCTTATGAACTTCACGTAGATGCCAGTCACGATGGTCTGGGAGGAGTGCTCTACCAGGAGCATGAAGGGCAACTGAGACCCGTTGCATATGTGAGCAGAAGTCTGACTCCCTCTGAAAAGAACTACCCCACCCATAAGTTGGAGTTCCTGGCCCTCAAGTGGGCGGTAGTTGACAAACTCAGAGACTATCTGTATGGGGCAGAATTCACAGTGAAAACTGATAACAAACCCCTCACCTATCTTTTCACCACAGCAAAGCTAGATGCCACCGGACATAGATGGCTGGCGGCACTGTCTGCCTTCAATTTCAGCCTAAAATACAGGCCTGGAGCTGGAAATCGAGATGCAGACACCTTGTCTAGAAAATCCCATATCCCCACCAGCAGTGCAGAAGATTGGACCCAAGTGGCACCCGACGGGGTGCGGGCCCTCTGTCAGGGGGCTGAACTCCAAGCCAGTGGCAGCTCGAGAGCAGAAGAGATAGGGGTTACCATAGCAGGAGTTCCCAAGCAATACTGTGGGGTAACCCAGCTGGAGGAAGATAACTTGCCAAGACTGTCAAAGAAGGAGTTGAGGTGTGACCAACTGGAAGACCCCATGGGGAGATTGGTTCTAGAGGCCCTGGAGAATCAGGATCCAAATAGACTCCTGCGTCACCCTTCGAAGGAAGCTCGCCTGTTGAGGAAGGAGTGGGACAGGTTGCAGGTGCATCAGGGAGTGGTCTACCGAAGGGGCCCCTCTGATGACCTGGAAGACAAATGCCAGTTGTTCCTGCCCAAGAAACACAGAGAGGCTGTCTTGGTTGCTTTGCACGACAACCATGGCCACCTAGGGGCAGAAAGGACCTTCCAACTCGTTAGGAATCGTTTCTATTGGCCTTGCATGAGGGCCGAAGTTGAAGAATACTGCCACTCATGTGCACGATGCATCCAGAGAAAGACTTTACCTCATCAAGCTGCCCCAATGGGCCACCTGCAAAGTCAAAGCCCACTGGATCTGGTATGCATTGATTTTCTCTGCCTCGAACCCGATTTGAATGGACTAGGAAATGTTCTGGTAGTAACCGACCATTTCACCCGGTATGCACAGGCCTTCCCAACCAAAGACCAAAAGGCTTCCACTGTAGCCAAAGTACTTATGGAGAAGTACTTCGTACACTATGGGCTACCACAACGGCTTCACTCAGATCAGGGAAGGGATTTTGAAAGTCGGCTGATTCGGAAGCTCCTGGATTCCTTGGGGATCAAGAAGACACAAACTACCCCCTATCATCCACAAGGTGATGCTCAGCCGGAGAGGTTCAACTGAACCCTGCTCAACATGCTGGGGACCTTAAGCAGTGAAAAGAAGCAGCATTGGAGCAACCACATAGCGGCAGTTGTGCATGCATACAACAGCACCACCAGTGACGCTACAGGGTACTCACCCTATCGACTTATGTTCGGAAGAGAAGCAAGACTACCAGTGGATCTGGCCTTTGGCACCAGACTCAGACACAATTTGAAGTTAGCCTATGAACAGGCCCAGGCAGCCACAGAACAAAGGGGGGCCCCCCAACAAGAAAAACTTTGATTTGAAAGTTCGGATTCAAGATTTACAACCTGGAGACAGAGTGTTGCTACGGAACTTGGGGGTTCCTGGAAAACACAAGCTTGCAGACAGATGGAGACCTGAACCCTACGTTATTTGCAAGAGACTACCGGGCCTACCCGTTTACAGACTTAAGCCAGAAGGGAAGGTGGGGCCCTTAAAGACCTGGCATCGGAACCACCTACTCCCACTAGCTGAAGCAGTTCAGATACCCCCTGCGAGGGATTTCCCTGAGCCAACTTCCATCCTGGATACTCCCAGACCAAACACTCGGTCCCAGACCCCTCAGATTGGGGAGACAGAGGCCTCGGAGCTAAGGGAAGATGAGAGAGAAGAACTTGATTGGCTTTGGCCTTCCCAGGACCCAGAAACTTCTGCTATTGATCTTCCACCAGAAGAAGACACAATAGACTGAACACTGAATGCAGAAGCTACTGAGTTCATCCCGTCCAGTCCTTTGTCGGATTCTTGGGAAAATGCCTGTGACATACTCCCAGAAGAGGATTCAAGAGATTCCATGTACCTCCACTGCTCCGGAGTCAAGTGTTCCTGAGCCAATGGAAACTCCTGAGTCGGTTCCAGAAGAGGAACCTGTTGCAGCTGAACCAGAAAACCCAAGAGGACAAAGGATGCGAAGGGCCATAAAGCCTCCCAGAAGATTGACTTACCCACAGATGGGGAGGAGCTCGAAAAACACTGTGGTTACTGCCAGGAGGAGTATGGAAAACCCTAATCCCTCCACTGTTCATTTGGTGGGGGGCAACCCCAACTCACTCCCTGGCACAGTTAGGCAGGACACTAATGATAGTGTGACCTGTGGGCAGTGAAGTTCACCTCCTCGTTTTTGGTGGGAATTTCCTCTGCCAACATCATACGCAAATTTGGTTGATGTTGTGCGTGCTATAATTTAATATCTTTGGGGACCAAAGCGTTTACGTGGGGGGAGTGTGTAGCGGGGTCTCCTTTAAGGCCCCGCGACTACGTTGCCCAGAACCCCGTTCGGCACCCAGGGTGCAATTAGCCACCGCAGAGACTCTTGGGAGGGGCTATATAAGAAGAGGGCGAGCCTGAGCTCGGCCTCTTTGGACACCGCGCTGCAATCAACAGGTCTTCCTGTGCGGATCTGCTGCAGTGCAGGGCCGGAAGCCAGGGCCTTGCACAACTTCCAGAGAGCCTTCCATCCCACTGTGGAGCCTGGGGGCACCTGACTTTGTCGAGTTTGGACATCAGTTGGACCGGAGACCCGGCCGTTGCAGACACTGTGTGCGGAGAGACAGTAGGTGGAAGTCCCGGACAGGGATCGCATCCGGAGTGGTGAGCGAGCACCTGCTCATTCATATAGACTGTACTTTGATTCGGCCTAGAGACTGCCTTGGCCCTCCGGGTTCTATTTTACTGTCCCACAGGAGACTAGTGGCGGAACTGAGTTGAGTAGTCTCCTGTGAGGGGTTCATTCTCCTTTTTATTTTTCTACCCTTTGGATTACAAATTACTGTTCCTGTTGTGCACCACCAGTCAAGTTGCATGCGAAGAAACTGTTCTTCTAGAGACTGAGTTTAGATCTGGGTCAGGCCTGATCTGTAGTTAGAACTTTTGTTTCTGCGCCATAAGGGCGCATAGTTTGAGATAGCTGTACTTGGCGGGTAATCGCCTGCGTTATATTTTCTGCTGCAGGGCTCTGCAGACATATATGTGTTATGTGTTAACCTTGTGCCTTTTACCCAAAGTAAAGAACGTTCTAATTTATCTCTTGCTATCAGTGTGTTGTTTATATGCTAAGAGGTTACCCTTGCAATACAGATAGATTATGTGCATAAACTGTTAGATTGTGATAAGAGAACAATCCCTAGACTAGCTGTGCCAGAGTGGGTCGAGTAAATTGCCGGGGGTTGGCGGTATTGTACACAGGGCCCGAAGCAAAATCCAGCAGCTCTCTTAACTGGGGGTAGCGCTACAGTTAGATGTTAAAACATTTTAGAACAAATCAGAGCTGAACAGCCCCGCCCAGGGGGGCGGTCCCTCCGGACATTACCCTCCCACCTGCAGCTAGCAGCCTCAGTTTTTTTCTGCCTAGCAGAAGGAGAACACGTGGCTCTCTCAGGAGCCAGTCTCCTGGAAGATTTTACTTTTAATTTTTATTCCTTTGGGAATTTTATTATTTTATTTTTGAGATCTTCAATCAACTGTCGGCTGAGCAACAGGTTGGGCACACTAGTATCCTCGTAGTCTTCCCTGTCCGACCATCGAGCATGCTGATCCTCGCCTTGTGTGCGTGAGACTCAGTTCACGACATACCCAATGACTCCAGGGGTGGCCGGGTTGCTTTCATGCTCCCGCGATCCTCTCAAGATTGAACAGTACCTGACTGTATCTTTCGCGGTGGACCGGGCCGACAGCTACGCAGTACTACTCTGTGATAGGTCTGTCTGAAACAAGCCAGTGGGTCCCTCCATGGATGGGTAAGTAGTCTCTCCTCATACAGGTGAGTACATACTGGCTGTGTTTCTTTATGTGGGGGGTTCTCCCTGTCTCCCCCCGTTATGCTGCTCTCTGCACCCTGTACTGGTGCTGTGCGGGGGTGCTTGGGGGGTCGCTCTGGCCTGGGGGGGGGCGCTCATGGCTGTTGGTGAACTCTGGGAAGTGTTTTGGCGTGGAGTGTGTGCAACTGTATTGTGTGCGCCATTAGCGCCGTTTTTTTTAATTTAAAAAGTGCGCTCGGCGGCCATCTTGCCGCGGCTCAAATGCGCAGTTATACAGGCGCCCGGCGGTCATTTTCTTGTAGCCACTGCGCTTTCACTTTCAATTTCGGCCTCTAGCGGCGCTGCGGACGGCGCGAAATTCCTTAGTCTCCTCACAGATTCTTCACTCTCTTCAGGCTTCACTCGCGCTGCAACGCGGCTCATACAGCGGAACCGAGCGGTCCCTAAGGGTGGTGAGTCCTCCAGGTATCCCCTTCCTCAGCCTCAGCACAGCCAGTGGGTGGACTATATTGTTCACTGTAATAGTGAATAAGGTCTCAGGGGGTGGCAATATGGAGCCTGGTTCACCTGCTTCTCCACACTTGTCAGAGGCAAATGGCAGTGCTCCTGCACCTGCGGTCCCTATGGACCAGTTGTCGGGAGTCCTGGAATCATTCCTGGGATCAAATCCCCATGGGGCTGCTACAAAAAGACAATCTAATTGTCAGGATGGAAGCAGTGTGCGAACGCACGGGAGCTGTAAAGCGCCCCCTCCCCACAGTAAAAGGGGAGTGCTCTGTCTCAGATATGGGCCTAGCTATTGCTGCTCAGGACCCTAGCTCTGAGGATTTTCATGTTTTTTTAAACAGAATATTCCCTGCGAGGAAGACCCCAGTTCTGAAAAACTGACAGGGTGCTTGTAAGTGAACTCATTGATGCTGTGAGGAACACTCTCAAGCTGAATGTTAAGGCTGAGGTACCTCAGGTAGAAGCTGTCTCCTTTGGTTCCTTTAGAGCCGTTTATTCAAAAAGGTTTTTTCCATATGTGCCTTTTTTTGATACATTCATTGACTAAGTCTGGGGTAAGCCACAGAGGACTTTGGCAGTCCCCGCGGCACCTAGCCATGAGGTACCCCTTTAAGGAGGACCTGGTTAAGAAGGGGCTCTCCCCCCAGTGGTCGACCCCCGGTCGCCCGTTTGAATAAGGCTACCGCGCTCCCAATGGAAGGGACTCATGCATTTAAGGATCCCACTGACAGGAGGTCAGAAGTGGTGAGTAGAACTAGGTTTACCTTATTGGGGTCTGCCTTGCGCCCTATGGGGTCGGCGACACTTGTGTCTCAAGACACTCACAGGATGGGCAAAGATTTTGCACCAGACCCTCCTGAGACCATTACCCTGGCTCACCAACTGGCGCAGGGTTTAGTCTCTGTGTGCGATGCCACTTTGGATGCGGCCCCTTTAATTTCGGGGGCCTCCATCTGCTGTGGTGCTGCGTTGCCTTATCTGGCTGAAATGCTGGTCGGCCGACCTAGCTTTCACATATCTCCTGGCTGACTTGCCCTTTGAGGGCGGTAGACTGTTTGGGGCCGCCCTGGATGCCATTATTATGAATGTCACAAGGGGTTAGAGCACCTTCCTTCCTCAGTCTGGTACAAAAACAGGAGCCCCACCGTAGGCCGGGCCCTCCCTTTCCGGCAAAGAAGAAAGAGTTTCTTTTCGTTAGTCAGAATCCACGAGTAAGCCCTCCCAGACTGGGAAAAGTGCGGCTGGGGGACATAAGCGTCCCTGGGTGCGTAAGCCTACCAAGCAAGCTCCCAAACCTACCGCCGCATGGAGTCTCGCCCCTGCCCGACTCTGGGGTGGGGGGGGGGGACGTCCTTACAGGTTCACGTTTCAGTGGACCTCCCGGATCTCCGACTGGTGGGTGTGTGCGAGGTGGTCGCCTCAGGATACAGGATAGCATCCGTTCCTGGCCCCCAGACAGATTCTTTCCCTCAATTCTCCCTCTCCTTCCTGCCCATCGGGCAGCCCTCTTAAGGGCCGTACAGGATTGATCAGGTCCGGAGTGATTGTGCCGGTTCCGTCACGGGAGAGGTTGTTCAGGTTTTCTACTCGAATCTGTTTGTAGTCCCAAAAGGTGGACGGGGGTTCGGCCAATCCTGGGCCTCAAGGCCTGACTGCCTTTGTGATGGTGCAAAGGTTCCGCATGGAATCTATTTGCGCTGTGTTCGCTACACTCCATCAAGGGGATTTTCTGGCATCCTTGGACATCAAGGCTGGCTACTTGCATGTTCCGATATGCGCACGTCAACAGTAGTTTCTGCTCTTGCGATCGGCGAAGACCACTATCGATTTTGGCTCTTCCCTTCGGCCTAGCCTCGGCACAAAGGGTTTTTTACCAAGGTGCTTGCTCCGGTTCTAGCCTGGCTGAGACAGCGAGGCATTGCTATTATGGGCTATCTGGACGATCTTCTTCTAAGGGCAGACAATAGCTCAGAATTAGAAGTCTGACTATTGTCAGTCAGACCCTTACGGACTTCGGGTGGCTCCCGAACATTCAGAAGTCGGTCCTGGTCCCGGCTCAGCATTTGGAGTATCTCAGTCTGATCCTGGACTCCATGGAGGTGTAGGTATTCCTAACCCTGGAGAAGTTACTGACTTTTCAGTCTGTAGTGCGGGTCCTGACGTCTCGGAAATGGGCTTCAACCCGTTTTTTGCATGAGAGTCCTGGGACTCATGAGGGCCTCATTCGAGGCTGTTCCGTATGCCCAATCACACACACGGGCTTTACAGTAAGGAGATCCTGTCCACTTGGGACAAATCTCCGGTGTCCTTGGATCTTCAGATCCAGAAGAGTCACCCACTCAGGGCGTCCCTGGCGTGGTGGTTGGGGTCCCCGGCTCTTCGGTCTGGGAAGTCGTCCCTCCCCATCCAGTGGACGGTGTTCATGACGGACGCCAGCCTGAGGGGCTGGGGTGGAGTCTGGAGAGTCCTGTCAGCCCCAGGGCTTGGACTCCGGATGAACCCGTTTACTGATCAATGTTCTGGAAATACGGGCAATCAGAATAAGCCTCCCCACGTGGTCTCTATCGGCCGTCTACGTTCAAGCGTAGACAATTGACAGGCGGACTATCAGAATCACCAGATGCTGGACCAGGAGAGTGGTCCTTACACCTGGACATGCTGGTTGTGGACTTGAGGGCCTCTCGACTCAATTTGAAGGTGTCAAGGTTTGTGGCCAGGTCCAGGGATCCTTGGGCGGATGCCTCGGATCCGTTGGTGGGCCCCATGGGTTCATTATCACCTGATATCTGTTATCCTCCGCTGCAGCTGCTCCTCGCCTGCTGCGCAGGGTTGTGGCAGAAGGGATTCCGGTGATCCTCTTGCGCAGGGTGGGTCTCGGCGTCTTTGGTACGCTGATCTGGTACGTCTCATCGTGGACGTTCCTTGGCGGTTGCCAATAAGGGAGGGCCTTCTGTTTCAAGGTCCTATTTTTCATCCTGTTTTACAGTTTCTGGCTAAACGGTATAGCTATTGGAAGCCAGGTGCTGAGAGTCCGAGGTCTCTCGGATTCGGGCATTTCGACCATGTTCAGGGCACGGAAGTCTTCCGCTTGAAATATTTATCACCATACCTGGGAAGTTTACATCGCTATGTGCAATGAGCTGGACTAGCGTCTACGGACGTATTCCGTCCCCTGTATCCTGCGGTCCTTGCAGCGTGGAGTGACCCAAATGCCTGCTTTGAGTACCATTAGGGGTCAGTTTTCGGCCTTGGCCATCTTCCTTCAGCAACCGCTAGTGGGTCATTCCTTGGTAGCACCTTTGTGCAGATGGTTCGCCATGTGCTCCCTCCTGTTGAAACCTCCTCTCCCTCCTCGGTATTTGAATTTGGTGCTCTCGGTTCTCCAGGAACCTCACTTTGAAAATATCAGAGATATTCCCCTCTTGACCTTGTCTCAGGAGGTGGCCTTCTTAGTGGCCATTACTTCTGTCAGACGGGTGTCTGAGTTGGCGGAATTGTCCTGCAAGTTGCCCTATTTGGTCATAAATGAGGATAGGGCGGTGTTGCGTCCGCGACCTTCCTTTTGCAAAGGTGGTCTCGGCTTTTCACCTACATGTGGACATTGTCCTCTTGTCCTTGTGTCCTCGCACATCGCATTCCAGAGGGTTCTGCTCTTCACACATTATCTGTGGTACGTGATATGACTCACTAGCTGTGTCTGTCTCTGGTCCGAACAGGGCCGAGCGGTGTCGTCTGCCACCTTTTTCTAGATGGATCAGACAGACTGTTATACAGGTCTATGCCATTAAGGGGGTAGCCCCTCCCTTTTCGGTTACGGCGCATGCCACCAGGGCAATTGGTGCTTCCTGGGCTTTCCGACATCAAGCGTCGGTTGCACGAGGGTGCAAGGCGGAGACCTGGTCGTCCGTTCATGCCTTTTCAAAATTCTATAAGGTTGTTGTGGCTGCATCTTTGGATGCTTCCTTTGGCCGCAAAGTGTTGCAGGCCGCTGTTTAATGTTGCAACTCCTCCGCTGAGGAGCTCTGCTGGTTTGGAGTGAAGTTTTGGTTGTTCCTTTACTATTTTGCTCCCACCCTTTCTTATACTGCTTTGGGACATCCCACACGTAATCAGTATGACAGCTGTGTCAGTCCATGGACGATAAGAGAAAATAGGATTTTTGTACTCACTGTAAAAGCCATTTCTCTGACGTCCATGGACTGACACAGCACCCACACTTCCTTTTAAGGTTTGTACTGCTTTGTTACGAACTGAGGTCTGCTAGCTGCTGGTGGGAGGGTAATGTCCGGAGGGACCGCCCCCCTGGGCGGGGCTGTTCAGCTCTGGTTTGTTCTAGAATGTTTTAACATCTAACATTCTGCCTAGGTCTTCTCCTGCAAGCAGGGACATATACCCACACATAATCAGTATGACAGCTGTGTCAGTCCATGGACGTCAGAGAAACGGATATTACGGTGAGTACAAAAATCCGATTTTTCTTTCCGTCCTATATCACATTTTTTTTTTGCTGGGTGATTCTGGAGTTTGGCTCCACTATGGTGAAATAAAAAAAAAAGGAGGGGAGTAGGGGGGAACCTTATATGGGAACATTTATAACAGTTAAAAATGTTGATATAGAATAATAAAGCTTCCCTATAGCATTTTGGGGGATGGGACAAAGTTCCACGATTTTTTTTAATGTTTTCTCTTTAGACATTGTATAATTGTTGTATATTGTCTTAGGCTAGGTTCACACTGCTGCGAATTCTATTGTGAATTTGAGCCGTTGCGATTGCTCAAATTCGCAAGTCATTTAAATAACATTGTTTTCCATTAGTACCGTTCACATCAATGCGTTGCGAATCTAAGCTGCGAGGAAAAAAGGGTCCTGTGCGAGTTTGATCCGTGTGCGATGTAAATTCAGCTCTGTAGGCTGGCATTTCCTGAAATCGCGGCAAATTTGCGGCCGTGTGAACCCAGCCTTAATATTAACAGTAACACCTGGGTTTAGCAACAGTCATGTGCCTATTTTTTTTGTATATGTGACATACAGTCCTCTCTACAGTACTAATATTTGGCAGTCATCATATGTGGTCATTGGTAAAAAAAATTATGTTGGTCAGTTTCCTTTTTGTGCCATAACCAAGTTCAAAGAGCATTGCTTGAAGATCATATAGATATACTGGGACTGGTGAGACTCAGTGATTGGCAAATAGCAGAAAGTATAGTACAATTGTACTTAAGAAGTAATGTAGTCTAATCATCCCTGAAGCCACAAGTAACTGGTGACATCACACGTATCTGCATTCTGAAATCACGTTATTTTTGTCTGCTTAGATGACACTGCCTAAATCTGCACAGAGACCTCTTAAAGTTATGACCGCTTCCCTAGCCCGCTAAAGGCAGGACTCATACAGTAGCTACACACAGTAGCCAAGGACGGAGCTATATGCACAAAAGTTTGGCACCCGCCAAGGCTTTAACCCATCAGGGTTGGTATAACTGAACACAGCTTCAGTAAAAGGAGTTTGTGGTGAGTTGCCATGGCAACAAGATCCCCATGGACACTTGAAGGGTCACACACACACACACACATGCAGGCATACGACAATGGAGGAAGAAAGATGGGGGATGGAAATCAGACAACCTGGCTTAAGGGCGCAACCATTTAAATTGTTACACATCTCAATGGAAAAAGGCCTCATATTGGGTCACAGTATATCTATAACAATTTTAATCAAAGGTCCTTAATACTCAGAATGACAAGATAAGCATTCATTTGAAGGCATATGTCTTAAAAGTACTCGTGTTTTTCCTTCTCTAACTTTGCCCACATTAAAGTACAATCACAGAAATCCAGGAAAGTTGGTCCTAAGGCCATTACTGTATGCTGTATCCAAGTGGAATCACCATGGAAGTCTGTCCCAGAAGCAAGGGCAACATGACCAGATTGACATTATTTACTTTCGCACAAATTATTATTATTGGACGGTTGAGAACAAGGAGCCTCATGTGTTTTTCCCCCCTTCGTTTTTTTTGTGTGTTTGTATCTTATGATTTTTATTATGGACTTAATACATCCAGAACAAGTGAGGACTACCAATACTGTGATCCAGAAATATGAACTGTAGAGACGGAAAGTTTAAGTTTTGTTTCTTTATCAAAGAGTTTTATTTCATTTCAGAGGGCAAAGCCAAAAGTTCCAAATATTAAAAGGAGATTACCCATAAACCATTATTTTAGGTGTGGCCAAGTCTCATATTCTCAACTGGCCACAAGGGGCCATCTGTTGCCTTATGGGTGATGGGGAACCTCCATTAACAGCTGTAAATAAAATTGCATATAGATATATATATATATATTTCAGGTAGAAGGAAATATATTTAAAAGTATTGAGTGCTGTGTATTTCTTACGGTAATTAGCTACAACTTCAAAAGGGTGGCCTTTTGTTTTCCTGTTTACATTGCACATGGGCCTTAAACAAAAGCCTGCTGTGACTCATCCAATTAGGCTGTGCCCAATATACATTTACTAGGTACAGTGACCAATCAGGGAGAACTATATTAGCCACCTTACAGAAAGGAGGGGGGATATATAATGCTTTTGTGAGCAAGCTAAGGCCTCTTGCTTTTGGTGCGTGGGAACAGACAGCAACCACGATGGGCTGACCTTAAGTTAACAGGTAATCTAACTATACTTGTAGCTTATATAGTATTGTAAATATGGGCGTTGTGGGTAATTTGTAAAATACCATGTAAGCCAGGGGACCTACACTGTACATTGTGTTGTAAATACTGTCTGGTGTGTAATTTGTATATATTATCCACTTGAGACCCGCGCTATAGACGCAAGACGTCTGCAGCATGGCTCTCAAGTGCCGGGTGGACGTCCCTGGACGTCCTGCTGGGTTTACATCCGGCTGCGCGTCACAGAGGGCGCGCAGCGGGGAACAGCTGTGCCCGCCGCATCACGTGATGCCGATGCGCGTGCCTGGTGGCTGCGATGCCCGCCAGGTACAAGCGATCGGCTGTTACAGAGGCAGGACGTGGATCTCTGTGTGTAAACACAGAGATCCACGTCCTGTCAGGGAGAGAGGAGACCGATGCTGGGTCCCTTGTACATAGGGACACAGATCGGTCACCTCCCCCAGTAAGTCCCCTCCCCCACACAGTAAGAATCACTAATAGGGAACATATTTAACCCCTTGATCGCCCCCTAGTGTTAACCCCTTCCCTGCCAGTCACATTTATACAGTAATCAATGCATATTTATAGCACTGTTCGCTTTATAAATGTGAATGGTCCCAAATTAGTGTCAAAAGTGTCCGATATGTCTGCCACAATATCGCAGGCCTGACAAAAATTGCTGATCGCCGCCATTACTAGTAAAAAAAAAATATATAATAAAAATGTCATAATTCTATCCCCTATTTTGTAGGCACTATAACTTTTGCGCAAACCAATCACTATACGCTTATTGCAATTTTTTTTACCAAAAATATATAGAATACGTATCGGCCTAAACTGAGAAAAAAAATAGTTAAAAAAAAAAAAAAATTGGGATATTATTATATATTATATTATTATAAACAAAAAGTAAACAAATATTTTTTTTTTTTTTTTTAATTCGGTCTTTTTGTTTATAGCGCAAAAAATAAAAACCGCAGAGGTGATCAAATACCCCCCAAAGAAAGCTCTATTTGTGAGAAAAAAATTATAAAAATATAATTTGGGTACAGCGTTGTATGACCGTGCAATTGTCAAAGTGCGTCAGTGCTGAAAGCTGAAAATTGGTCTGGGTACGAAGGGGGTTTAAGTGCCCAGTAAGCCTTTGGTTATGTAGCCCTTACCCTATCAATAAGTGTGTATTGCGGATAGAACTACCTATTTTTGTATAAGATCTCTCAGAGCAACACAATGTACAGCACAGTGTATATAAAGTACAGCACAGTGTATCGGAGCCTGGCCGTGTGTGGAGGTGGTGGGGTCCCCAGAACTATTACCAGAGGAGGGATACCTGCGTTGAACTGGGGGTGGGGGTTAAGACACCCCCCATGATATGTGCTGGGGGACACTTTGGGAGAAGAAGGGACCTATGCTAGAAATTTTAAATCCAACCTCCCACAAGAACATAAGCCCTCTCACCTCCCAAAGCACCCCCCGGCACATCTGACCCCCCCCCCACCTCCTTACAAGCACGAGTGGAGAGGGATGTGTGTACTGAGGGAGGGGATCTTTACGGAGGGAGGGGGTCTGCACTTCGTGGAGGGGGGTCTGGACTGAGGGACAGGGGTCTATACTTAGTGGAGAGGGTGGTCTGTAAAGAGGGAGGGGGTCTGTACTTGGTGGAGAGGGGGATCTGGACTGAGGGACAGGGGTCTGTACTTAGTGGAGAAGGTGGTCTGTACTGAGAGAGGGGGTCTGTACTTAGTGGAGACAGGGATCTGGACTGAGGGACGGGGGTCTGTACTTAGTGGAGAGGGTGGTCTGTAAAGAGGGAGGGGGTCTGTACTTAGTGGAGAGGGGGATCTGGACTGAGGGACAGGGGTCTGTACTTAGTGGAGAAGGTGGTCTGTACTGAGAGAGGGGGTCTGTACTTAGTGGAGAGGGGAGGTCTGGACTGAGGGAGGGACTATACTTGGTGGAGGGGGGGGTGACACCATGTTTTCCCGCACCGGGTGACACCAACCCTAGTGATGCCACTGGTAACCAGAGATGGTATAGGGCAGGGCTCGACAAACCCCGGGTGCCAGGTCGCAATTGTGACTAGAATTAGCGACCTGGCGCGGCACAGCTGGGATACCCTGTCTCCGTGCACACCCCCCTCGCGATTGCGTCGGACCGCGCCGGCCGGATATTGAGGCCGCGGCTTTGCGGCCTTCTGCAGGCCTATGGTTCCTTATGGAATCTGGGGCCCTCTTGTGGTGGCCGTTGGTATGACAAGACAACCAGCAATGTTAATGGAGCTTCCCTGCCTGTTTCCATCTCCTTCCTTTTACTTAGAAGTTAGAACCCCCAAAAATTATATATATTTTTTATTCTAACACCCTAGAGAATAAAATGGCGGTCGTTGCAATACTTTGTCACACCGTATTTGCGCATCGGTCTTACAAGCGCACTTTTTCTGGGAAAAAATACACTTTTTTAAATAAAAAAATATGACAACAATAAAAGTTAGCCCAATTAATTTTATATTGTGATAGATAATGTTACGCCGAGTAAATTGATACCCAACATGTCACTCTTCAAAATTGCGTCCGCTCGTAGAATGGCGACAAAGTTTTACCCTTTAAAATCTCCATAAGCGACGTTTAAAAAATTCTACAGGTTGCATGTTTTGAGTTATAGAGGAGGTCTAGGGCTAGAATTATTGCTCTCGCTCTACCAATCGCGGCGATGCCTTACATGTGTGGTTTGAACACCGCTTTCATATGTGGGCGCTACTCACGTATGCGTTCGCTTCTGCACACGAGCTCAGCGGGACAGGGCACTTTCCTGGCCTTTAACTTTTTTAGCTGCCTTCTATATTCCAAGGAAATTTGTCAAGCCCTGGTATAGGGGCCAGACAATTACCTTTGGAAGGGTCCTAGGTCACCAGGCTGTGTGTACTTATGGAGGGCTGCTACACTATATTGCCAAAAGTATTGGGACGCCTGCCTACATGAACTTTAAAAAGGCATCCCAGTCTTTGCAGCTATAACAGCTTAAACTCTTCTGGGTAGGCTTTCCACAAGGTTTAGGAGTGGGTCTGTGGGAATGTTTGACCATTCTTACAGAAGCGCATTTGTGAGGTCAAGCGCTGATGTTGGACGAGAAGGCCTGGCTCGCAGACTCTGCTTAAATTGACCCCAAAGGTGTCAGGACTCCCTGTGCAGCCCAGTCACGTTCCTCCACCCCAAACTCGCTGATCCATATCTTTATGGACCATGCATTGTGCACTGGTGTGCAGTCATGTTGGAACAGTAAGGGGTCATCCTCATACTGTTCTCACAAAGTTGGGAGCATGAAATTGTCCGAAATGTCTTTGTATGCTGATGCCTTAAGAGTTCCCTTCACTGGAACCAAGGGGCCAAGCTCAACCCCTGAAAAACAACTCCACACCATAATCCCCCCCCCCCCCCACCAAAGGGATGGCCCAATACTTTTGGCAATATATAGTATGAACGAGTAAGTTTGGGGTGGAGGAACTTGACTGGCCAGCACAGAGTCCTGACCTCAACCCAATGGAAGACCATTGGGATGAATTAGAGCGGAGACTGCAAGCCAGGTCATCTTGTCCAACATCAGTGCCTGACCTCACAAATGCGCTTCTGAAAGAATGGTCAAACATTCCCATAGAAACACTCCTAAACCTTGTGGACAGCCTTCCCAGAAGAGTTGAAGCTGTTATAGCTGCAAAGGGTGGGCCAACTCAATATTGAACCCTATGGACTAGGATGCCATTAAAGTTCATTTGCGTATAAGGCAGGTGTCCCAATACTTTTGGCAATATAGTGTATGTCCCCTGGAGCAGTAATCGTGATGCCAGGAAGTGTGAAATCCAAAAAGATGAGAGGCAAGTTCTAAGCTCCACATATAGTAACTCAGAACTACTGTATCACACAGTGGAGAGGCCTCACTAGAACACTGCTCAGTAAACAGACTTACACACCGCTTAGGCAAATCGTCAGTGCCAACTGTGAACCCAGAAGGTGAATTCAGGCGTGGACACTGCAAGGGTGAATATAGAGGATTTAGTGGTCCAGTATGAAAAAGCCAGCAGATAATTGATGAAAGAAGCTTCAGTGCTAGGCAGAGATGGAAAGAGATGTCCTACCACCTCAGGGCATAAATCTAAATAGAGCTTCTCTGCTTGTGGTTAGTCACAATAAGGGGGTGTGCCACTTTTGATCTGTGCCCTGTCCTCCAAGAGCTAAGATTATACCCTTACTTTAAAGTGGTTGTAAACCCTTACAAGCACTTTGCACTACAGGTAAAGCCTATAATAAGGCTTACCTGTAGCTATCGTGGATATCTCCTAAACCTGCACAGTTTAGGAGATATCCCCTGTATCAGCATGTGGCGACATCATCGACACATGTGCACTGAAGCAACTGCTCATTCGTGCCGTTGCTTCAGCTGATGTGCCGTTACCGGCGGCGCCTGCGCGGGAGTGACGTCATCGTGGCTGTGGTCAATCGCAGTGCCGGAGCCCGCGATACCCGGAAATAACTCCAGGAGACATTTCAACGGGCAGAGCAGTGTGCCAGAACTGCTGCGGGGCTGTGATCTAAGGTGAGTATTAAGCATAGTATGCTATGCATACTAGCTCATTATGCCTTTGTCTTGCAGGTTGTTGTTTTTTGTGGGTTTACAACCACTTTAAAGTGAGCCTGTGCTCAGATTATACAAATTAATACAGATTATACAAATTAAAAAGTACTTTAAAAGCAGTAATAGAAATGTAAAACAAGTGTTTAGTCACCTTTGTAACATTGAGGCCTAATGCACACTGGACGTTAAAATAACGTTATAGAAACGCCAGTAGCTTTGCAACGTTTTTGCAATAGCGTTTTGTATCTTTTTTTTTCTTGAAAAAAAAAGTTTTTGGAATTTTTAATTTTTTTTATTTTTTTTTTTTTTTACAAAACCGCTGGTGAGCCACGTTTTTCAGCCTTCATCAGCGTTTTGAGACGTTAGAGCGTTTTTAAAGCCGAAAACTTCTGAAAAACTCCTCTCAGAACCCACTAGTTTTTTTTTAAAGCCAAAAAACGCCCCAGGCAAAAACTGCTGATAACAGCATATGTGTGCATGGACACATAGGTTAACATGATGGAGAGTTTATTGACTGTAGAAAAAACGTCTGAAGACAAAAACAGCTACTGTAAAAACGTCCAGTGGGCATGAGGCCTGAAGAGCAAAATTATCCCCTAAAAGTAAACATGGCAAAAGTAAACAGACACAAAGTGGTTCACCAAAAAGATTACTGTAAGCAGATATCTCAAGGGAGATGTTTTAAATCGAACAAAGTTTCTTCAAGACTATAGAATGTGGTTTAAGAACCAGTTCACACCAGACGCAGTACCGTTCAGTTCCGTGTGCTTTTTTTCTGCATAAAATGCATGCACAGTGTTTTCCATGTATTCCAATGGCTCTTGTTGGCTCTAGTTCACACCATGCAGTCAGTTTCCGGTCAGTTTCTGCACCGGAAACTGACTGCATGGTGTTAACTAGAGCCAACAAGAGCCACTGGAATACATGGAAAACACTGTGCATGCATTTTTAGTGCACAAAACTGTACGGAACTGCGTCTGGTGTGAACTGGCCCTAAAAGATTGAAAGTTCAAAAACACTCTGGCTGTAGTCATACCAGCCTGGTCTATGGCAGCACCTTGTGTTGCATTAAAGTGATACTATAGGTTTGTTTTAAAAAAAATAACAAACATGTCATACTTGCCTCCACTGTGCAGTTCGTTTTGCACAGAGTGGCCCCGAACATCCTCTTCTGGGGTCCCACGCGGCTCTCTCGGCTCCTCCCCGCATCAGATAACCCCCTCTGGCAAGCGCTCTCCCAAGGGGGTTACCTTGCGGGCGCGCTCTCGTGTCCAGCATTCGGCGTCCATAGCCGCCGAATGCAGGACTCGGCGCCCGCGTCATTGGATTTGATTGACAGCAGTGGGAGCCAATGGCTGCACTGCTATCAATCTATCCAATCTAGAGCCGAGAACCCGTGGAGAGAGTGACGGCGGGATTGCGCCCATGGAAATTCGGGGGCTCAGGTAAGTAAAAACGGGTCATCCTGTTCGGATCACCACGCGATCCGTGGAGCGCTCCGGAGCCTCGGCCGTAGGAAAGGCCGCGGCTTCGGCCTAGCTCTGGAGAGGCGGCCATCTTGGTACACCCGGCAGCGGCGGCTGTAGTGACGTTTCGCCGCCATCTTGCTCCACCCCACACTCCTGCACAGTAATGATAGAGAAGGGGCCAAGCGGACATCTTGTTACACCCAACGGAGTTTCAGATTTCAGTTCATTTCAACACTTATCAGCTTTAATACATTATTTGGAAATCCATCTGACTGTTTACATGTTAAATTTAAAAGCAGCAGCAAACCTTACATGCTTGCTAATGTGACGGAACACCTCTGATTTTCACATTAAACATTTAGTTAAATGTGAAAATCAGGAGGTGTTCTGTCACATTAGCAAGCATGTAAGGTTTGCTGCTGCTTTTAAAATGTAACATGTAAAGAGTCCGTCGGATTTACAAATACTGTATTTAAGCAAATAAGCTCCGTTTTGTGTTGAAATTAACTGAAATCTAAAACTCCGGTGGGTGTAACAAGATAGTCATTTTTTTTTTGCTGATCCGAAAAATGATCCGATCCGTGACTCTGATCCGAGGATCGATCCGATCCGTGAGTTTTTTGATCCGTTGCACCCCTACCCCATAGCATGCTGCTTGCTGTGGGGGCACCCAACAGGAGGGAGGGGCCAGGAGAGCCGAAGAGGGACCAGAGAAGAGGAGGATCCAGGCTGCTCTGTGCAAATCCACTGCACAGGACAGGTAAGTATAACATGTTTGTTATGTTTAATAAAAAATAAATAAAAAATGGAGACTTTACAATCACTTTAAGGCCGGCCATGGACCGATCGAATCTTGGTCAGTTCAGCGGGAACCGACCGAAATTCGAACCATGTATGGGCAGGCTGAATGTACCCAAGTTGATCGATCACCTTGAGCACAACCAGCCTGTCGAATTTTACATGCAATTATCGCGCCTGGCTAGTATAGCCACCAGCAATAATCACTATGGAAGCCGTCCCCGCCAGGAGAATACAATGGCTCAGCGGAAGGGATTCCCCTGTCAACACAGCCTGTGGTTACAGGAAAGAAATTCCTTCCATATATTGCCGGCTTTGGGTTAGCTTACCAGATGCTAGTTCCACCTTTAGACATTACAAGATCAGCATATTGGTACCTTTTCCATGTCTTTAAAATCATCGTCTAGCTTGGTCCCTTCTGCTCCTCCAACTTTTTCACTCACAAGCTGAAAGACAAAAAAAATGTATATATATATATATATATAACAATATGTCTTGCATGCCATTCAATTTAAACCAATCTTAGCTTGTGTTCTTTTTAATAACTCAAAGGGTCAATTCCATGAACTGCTGTATAGTACACATTATCAAAAAGATTTATTCCCAGGACATATTTATATATCCTTACAAGTGCAAATGCAAATGTTAACCTGTCAATACTGCAAATGAATTAATTACACTAGATGACCTCCAAAGTGAAACCATAATGGCTTTGAGTCAATTATATTTATAGTGTATAAATTTTTAATCTGATAGTTTTATCACATCTGTACTATACATATTCAAACTCTGTTGTACAAAAAAAATGTATGCAAGACAAAAAGGTCAATATGGGTTTGCTAAAGAGTGCACACCAGAAGTTTTTGTTGGTGTGCCCAATTGAAACCTTGGATTAAGCATATGGAGGGACAGAGAGAGAGGAGATAGGTCACTGCTGCGGCCAATTACCTTGTGTGTAAATGTCACCTAGAGCCACAAAATGTCAGCTTGAGCCACATCTGTAAATGTGCTTTTTTTTTTTGAACAAGAGTTGAAAAATTGGAAAACTCACATAGATAAATAAATACAGTAGATGAATATACAGAATAATATTATTTAATATTAACCTAACCAAAAGCCTACTTTTAGCAAACAGGTGCTGGAATGTAGGTTAGATCAAACTACCGTATTTACCAGAATCAGAAATAGCTGTGCAGAGGGAATATAACTTGGGACACAGAGAAAATGTCAGGTTGCGTGTGGATGTTTAACTTTCATATCTCAATCCATGGCAAATATAAAACAGACAAAAAGGTGGTTCACCAAAAAGATTATTTTAAGCAGATATTTTGAGGGACACAGGTAGAAAAAGAGGATCCAGGACTTGCCTACCTGGTCCAAAACGATCTCATTTCACAGATATCACAATTGAAAGATTCCCACTATCAATCTTTTCTTGTGTAAACATTTTTTTTTATTGGCAATAGAATTCACACGTTAAAGAGGAACTGCAGTCTGCTCACATAATTTGTAAAAAAACATCTTTGCCATTTTGAAGCTTCCCTCCAACCACTTTGTATATTATTTTATATATACTGTGATTCTGTACTTGACAAATATGCTGCAGAAATCTCCTTCCAATGAGCCTGGCTGCATCTATTTTAACTGTAGGCAGCTGAAGTTGCTGCCTGTTCACTTCCTGGATTTACACAGACACACTTCCAGCCCTGCAGCTCTCGTTGGCCCTCTTATGACTCACCCCCCTCCCTTCTAGGCAAACTCTCAGGAGTGAGAGAGAGTTGTGCATGATGTCATAAGCCTAGGCTTTTTACCAGACAAGAAAGAGGAAGTGGGCTGTATAAGGCATTTACTGGCAGAAAAAATAAAAAGTTTTACTTTTCAAAGCTTAAGGGGTTGTAAACCCTCGTGTTTTTTCCACTTAATGCATCCTATGCATTAAGGTGAAAAAACTTCTGTCACTGACCAGCCCCCCCAGTTTAACTCACCTGAGCCCGTTCGTTCCCATGCCGGAGACGCACAAACCATCTCCAATGACACAGGCGTCGGCCGAGTCCGGCATTCTGTGTCTATGGACGCAAATGCTGGACTCGGGAGCACGCCCGCACGGAAACCCCTAGAGAGAGCGCTTCTCCTAGGGGGTTTTCCGATGCGGGGAGGAGCCGCAAGAGCCATTGGGGGACCTTCAGAAGATGACGACTGGGGCCACTCTGTGCAAAACGAACTGCACAGTGGAGGCAAGTATGATATGTTTTTTATTTAAAAAAAAAAAAAAACATAGGGTTTACAACCCCTTCAAAACAAGGGCAGAAGATTTAATAGATGGAAAGTTGAAAAAAATTACTGAAAGTCCGCTTTAAAGTCTACCCTATTTTCTTTTTTTATTATTTAACTGGGCCCCAGCCTGTGTGGAAAAAAAGAAGCTCTACAATCCAGAGCTAGATCCCCCACCTCCCATCTTTTTGAGGCGGGTCTGGAGCTGTGGGTTGGGGGATCCCCATTTGTTGGTTCAAAAAGCAGGTGTTGGTTTATAATCTGCATGTATGAGGGCAGTTGAGCCATGGAATGCCATCTAGGGGAACTGTAATGAGAGGTGCATCCAATTTTTTCCCAAGATTTAAAGCATGTGTACACCAATCTGGCGAGTTGGGTAGCCTCATGGAAACTGGGGGTCTGGGGAAACAAAACTTGACTCTCAATTTCAGTAGAATTAGGATAGACATATTTCACACGCCAAAAACATGCTGGTAGCTTAATTGGCTCCTGTCTAAATTGGCCCTAGCATGTGCATGTATGAATGAATGCGAGTTGGGGACCCTAATGCCTAGTACACACACAATAAGATTATCGAACGAATGATCGTGTTTTTTTTTTTGTTTATTGCATGCTAGTTTCATCTAAAAAATTAAGAGTTTATTAAGTTACAAAATTCTTGTACGACAGAATAAAAATTCGGAAGTGATATAATGTGGTGTAGTGTATTTTGGAACAACAACTGTACTGATTAAACAAAAATCATAGGCTCTGGTATCGTACAAGAACTTTCTTTATGTTTGTCCAATCAAATTTTGCATGAATGGTCGCGATTGGCTCTCAAATGCGGTGTACTAAATGATCAGATTATCGCACGATCGCTTTGAAAGCGGTATTTTTCATATGCTTTTCTGATCGTGTGTACGGGTTTAGATTGCAAGCTCCTTGAGGGCAGGCACTGATGTGAATGTACAATATATATGTAAAGTGCTGCGTAAATGGACGGCGCTATATACAGTCGATAGGAAAAATTTAAGTGATAAACAAGAGTTCTGCGTGGTTCCTTCACATTAGGACCCTGCGGCATGTGAACTATTCATTACATTACTCGATCAATTATAATATCCAATTATAAAAACGGCTCAGTACATATACAATTGTAAAAAATCATATGTAGTGCGATATATTTACATGTGCATAAATACATACATATGCAAAAAACGCACATGCATGCTTGCAAAATAATTTTCTTCATCGTACATCACAGGACACAGAGCACTATA
Source organism: Rana muscosa (assembly GCA_029206835.1). Taxonomy (NCBI): domain Eukaryota; kingdom Metazoa; phylum Chordata; class Amphibia; order Anura; family Ranidae; genus Rana; species Rana muscosa. The sequence goes on along the minus strand of JARGYO010000162.1, from coordinate 37,556,360 downwards.
GTAATTACTATATGGGTTATATGCCCATCTTCAGGTGATGGACACTGGCATAATCAAGACAGGAATTCCCCCCCTATATAACCCCTCCCATACAGGGAGTACCTCAGTTTTTTTCGCTAGTGTCTAAGGTGTTGGTCACGATTAATGTAGTGCTAAGAAGGGCTCCATTGAGGGTCCTGGAACAGGATCAACGGGCTACGCTATCGGATCCATTCAAAGAGCCAGAAACAAAGGCTAAAGTGGATGGTACCCGAGCCTCTGTACGGAAGAACAAGGTTTTGCCTGTAATGCTTCTCTCAGGAGAGCTGGGCCCTGGGATCCAACACCTTGGTCACATTCTATACCACAGTTTGCTCTAGCAAGGCGCTATACAGGTCCAAGGCAGTGGACCCTATATACAAAGGGGACCCCGTCCTTGAAGGTCTGGCATGGCACCAACCCGCCGTGATGGGTGAAGATTGGGTCGCTGTGATATTCCAGCAGTACCCTGCGGCAGGAATGGTAAGTTAAGAAGATCCTGGGAAACTCCTTATGGACTTCTTTTTATACTTTTTATGGGTAGATGATGTCTTGCCTGTTTTTACTACTAGAGGGTGTAAGTAAACAGACCTGGTGTCAACATTCCATGCTTACCTGGTTGGAAAATGTGTCAGCAGCACTTGTGGAGTATTCCTGCCTCTCACTCTCCTGTTGTCAGCCGCCTGGGGGGGGGGGGGGATTCAGGGGACTCCACCTGCAATGGAATAGGGCATAAGCTGGGTTGCTTCAATCACCACACGCACGGAAGTTGCCCTTCTTTCATAGTGTTTTAGCAGAGAGGATGTCACGAAGGACGGGACTCGGCGCCGCCGGCGTGCACGTTTTCTTACAGCGCAGACGTGGACCGGCTGATTTAAATAAAGATCAGGCTGTGTGTGTATCCTGGTGGCTGACGGAGGGACACAGACACTGATCCAGGGGCACGTAAGAGCTGGGTGTTGGGTACAGGCATTTTCAATACCCATCTATTCAGCATCTTGCTGTAGCATTGATGGCATATTTACCATTGCTAAAACTGAGCTCAGCAATAGATGCATGGTGTCAGTACCTCTGCTTTGTGCTTAGGACTATGTATTCCCGAAAGAGAGGGACAAAATCAGGGACAGGGGCACAAAAGTGCAGCGATCTGGGTCTGAGAATCCTAGTCGCACCTCCACAGTACCATCCTCTCCTGAAAGACCTGAAACGGCTGACCAGGCTGAGCCATTGGGCTTGTCAGGCATTGTAGCTACCTCCAACATCCCAGCCTCTGCATACATCACTAAGGACGATTTGTCCACAGCTTTGGCTGGTTTGGAGGGTAATATAGCTAGTCTGTTCGCATCCTCCTCCCAGGCTTGGAAGAAGGGCGACAGTTCCCCTACCCCTGTCCTGGGCCCATCATCTGCAGATCAAGATTGGGCAGGGGATTCAGATGTACCCTTAGGGGACCCATTAGAAGGGCAGGAAGATGGTTCCTCATTTGAGGACTCCATCCCAGAGGAGCCCTCCTCAGCTTCGCAGTCTCAAAGATTTCTAATTCAATCGCTCACTGAGACAGTGCGGTTTGGTTATAAGTTACTCCTAGCAGAGACAGCTGAAGTTCTCTTCTCCTCTTTGGCTTCTCTAAAGCCTCCTCAGAGTTCACATGCTTTTCCTATGCACCCGTTGCTGGAACAGCTCATTTATACTGACTGGGATCATCCAGACAGGCATTTTATTCCTCCTAAGAGATTCTCTCAAATGTATCCTATGGAGGAGAAATTCACTAAGAAACGGAGTGTGGCAGCAGTAGACGCTGCTTTCTCTTCCCTGAATAAAAGTCTTACTTGTCCGGTAGACAATGTTCAGTTGATTAAGGATCCAGCGGATAAGAGGCTGAAGTCGTTGCTTAAAGCCTCGTTGGAAATGGCCGGTGCAGTAGCACAGCCTGAGGTAGCCGCAATTGGCGTCTGTCAATCCCTTAAAGACAAAGTGAAGCAGGTCGTCAAAGGGGAGGAGGTCCCAGACCTAGGAGAGCGGCCTAGGGCCCTTTGTTTTGCGGTTGACGCTATTAAGGATTCTATCCATCAGACGTCTCACCTTGCCTTCCTGTTAGTACACATGCGGAGGGTTTTGTGGCTTAAGTATTGGTCAGCAGAGCTGCCTTGCAAGAAGCTGCTGACTGGGTTTCCCTTTCATGGGGAATGGTTGTTTTTTGGGATGACTTGGATAAATACATCCAGAAAATCTCGGGTGGTAAAAGTACCCTTCTTCCAGTGAAAAGAAGGAGTAGGCGTCCTTCATTTAAACGTTCTGCTTCTCCGTCGCCCGGGGTGACAGCCCCCAGGCAGTTTCGACGGCCTCCACCGTCAGCTTCAAGGGGGAGGCCTCAGAACCAAGCTCAGGGCCAGAAGAAGTCATGGGGGCAGAAATCTGCAAAGCAGAGTCCCAAGCCCTCCCTATGAAGGGGCGCCCCCGCTCAATCGAGTGGGGGGGAAGTTCAGGACAGATGGGTCATCTCCACAGTATCTCTGGGATACAAGCTAGAATTTCGGAAGTTTCCACCGGCTCGCTTCCTAAGGTCGAGCGTTCCCAAGGACCCAATAAAAAGAGGGTCTTTATTTCAGGCGCTAGACCGGCTGTTGTCTCAAGGGGTGATCAAACAGACTCCCTTAGGAGAACGGGGAATGGGTTTTTATTCAAATCTCTTCACGGTGCCAAAACCGAATGGAAATGTCAGACCCATTTTAGATCTCAAGGGTCTAAACCGGTTCCTAAACATCTGATCGTTTTGCATGGAGTCAGTAATATCCACCCTTCGGGGAGGATAACTTCTAGCGTCAATAAATATCAAGGATCCATATCTTCATGTTACAATATTCCCCGCTCATCGAAAATTCCTATAGAAGAGCGACATTTTCAGTAAGTGGCCTTGCCCTTCGGGTTGGCCACCGGAGCCACGGGTATTTACAAAAGTCCTTGCTCCACTTCTGGCGAAGCTAAGTGCCCAGGGTATAGTGATAGTAGAATACCTGGACAACCTGCTGCTGATAGATCAGTCCATAGCAGGGCTAGACCAGAGTGTGGTCAGCACGGTCAGGTATCTGGAACATCTAGGTTGGATTCTCAACCTAAAAATTATCCTTAAGGCCAGTAAAAAGGCTGGAGTACTTGGGTCTGGTTATAGACACAGCCCACAAAAATTAGATTTTTGTACTCACCGTAAATCCTTTTCTCTGACGTCCATGGACTGACACAGCTCTAATACTGAAACATGTAGGTATATTTCCCTGCTCGCAGGAGAAGATCTAGGCAGAATGTTAGATGTTAGAAACATGCATTCTAGAAAAAAACAGAGCTGAACAGCCCCGTCCAGGGGGGCGGTCCCTCCAGACATAACCCTCCTACCTGCAGCTAGCAGCCTCAGTTCGTAATAAAGCAGTACAAACCTTAAAGCTGTTTCAGTCCATGGACGTCAGAGAAAAGGATTTTACGGCGAGTACAAAAATCCCATTTTCTCTTATAGTCCATGGACTGACACAGCTCTAATACTGAAACACGTGGGACGTCCCCAAAAGCAGTATCAGAAAAGGGTGGGAGCAGTAGTAAAGGAAAACCCAACCTCCACTCCAAACAAGCAGAACGAAGGAGTTGCTACTTTAAACAGCGGCCTGCAACCCTTGCGGCCGAAGGAAGCATCCGAAGATGCAGCCACATCAACCTTATATAAACGTAAAAAAGGTATGAACGGACGACCAGGTCGCCGCCTTGCACATATGTGCAACCGACGCTTGATGTCGGAAAGCCCAGTAAGCACCAATTGCCCTGGTGGAATGTGCCGTAACCGGAAAGGGAGGCGCCCGCCCCTTAAGGGCATAGGCCTGTATAACGGTCTGTCTGATCCACCTAGTAAAAGGTGGCAGACGACACCGCTTGGCCCTGTTTTGGACCAGAGACAGACACAAACAGTGAGTCAGACTTCCGAATGGAAACAGTAGCAGACAGGTACACCCGTAAGGCTCGTACCACATCCAATGTATGAAGCGCAAATTCTCAGGGATGCGCTGAGTGAGGACACAAGGACGGAAGAACAATGTCCTCATTAAGGTGAAAGGCCGAGACCACCTTTGAAAGGAAAGACGGTCGTGGGCGCAACACAAGGCCGCCAACTCAGACACCCGTCCAACAGAAGTAATGGCCACTAAGAAAGCCACCTTCTGGGACAAGGTCAAGAGAGGAATCTCCCTGATATTTTCAAAGGGATGTTCTTGGAGAACCGAGAGCACCAAATTCAGATCCCAAGGAGGGGGAGGAGGCTTGACAGGGGGGGATCACATGGCGAACCCCTGCACAAGGGTGCTAATCAAGGAATGGCCCACTAGCGATCGTTGAAAATCTGACCCTCGATGGTACACAAGGCCAGCTTTTGGGTCACACCACGCTGTAAGAACAGCAAAATCTTGGGAACGGAATACATCCGTGGACACCATCAAGCTCCTCGTATATAGCGATGTAAGCCTTCCAGGTACGGTGATAGATCTTTCTGGAAGAAGATGTCCGTGCCACAACATAGATGAGATAACCGAATCCGAGAGACCTCAGTCCCTCAGCACCTGGCTTTAACAGCCGTGCCAAAGCCAAAGACTGCAAAGCAGGATGAGGTATGGGACCAGGAGACAGATGGTCCACCCAAATAGGCAGTCACCAAGGAACGTCTGTGTGACAGGAGGGTCACTTTGGACACAGGGTGAGCCAGGAAATAATGGACATTAAGAAATATATCTTGGACTACCTAAAATGGGTCTGTACTATTTATCCACCATATTCCCAAGGATATCTGTAAAAGGACTATTTACTTATTCTGAACTCAATGGGTTAATTGAGAGATACTGAGGTGTTCAGCCTCAATCACCTGTCTGCCTAGTGTAATGCTAATGAATTCCAGCTTCTAGAAGACCTGTTCATTGTTTGTGGTGATGTGGATTGGGGAAATTAAGCGTGTCCTTGTGCGTATTGTAAAGTAACAGACAGTCTGGTGAATATAAAGGTCATGCATAGTTATTTAAACATAAAGTGGATTAGAACCTGTTGTCTCCTAGCAGACGTCAAAATAATGTGTATTGGGCTTTGTTATGTTGTGGGTGGAGCTGGACCATTGTTCATTCAGGTTAATGCAGTATTGGATGTGTATAAGAGTTTCAATGTTTTTGGCAATAAAGGCAGTCTATTTTTGGAAAGATACAGAGCGTGTTGTCTCGTTCTTTGGAAGGAATAATTCCTATGGGAAGGGGTCGTCTGACTGGAGGATCGGCAGCGAATGTGTGTCCAGGAGAGGGAAGATATCTAAACGGCATTACCCCCTTCCGTATTCGGGGTGCCGTTACATTGGTTGGCAGCAGCGGGATTTTCCCTCCAGTTCCTGGGACACTCCAAACCACCACAGTGAATGACCAGCTATGCAGCCTGCAGGAAAGCCACGCTGAAAGACCTACTTGAGAGCCGTAGAGGGACCGGTGGGACAAAGAACAAGGCCACCTTGATCAGGGGGCTAGCCGAGATGGACCAGAAGGATGGTGATGCAGGACCCCGGTCAGTTGAAGATTTGTTTCAGCAACGAGTTCGACAGCGCTTGGCATTATATGGTGCTAACCCATCAGAGACCGCCATACAGGAAGCCATTAGAGGCATCCAGCTGCAGGATGCGCGACAAAAGAGAGAACTAGAGCGACAACATGAGCGGAGAATGGCGGAAATACGGCAATCGGAGACAACACCTAAAGAAGCAGCACCAACTGAAAGGAGAGGAGAGATACAGATACCAGCCGACATGGAAAAGGAATTCAGAAGGAGGTTGCGAGAGATGCAGATACAGCATAGAGGACCAGTATCAGAGGAGGTCCTGCTGGGATGGTCTGATTCAATCCGCTGCAAACTCTGGAAGAAAGCGCTGGCTCTCGAGCAGCAACACCAGGGAAAAGTTCTCCCCTCCATCCATGTAAGGTACTGGTCGCAGTATGAAGTACGAATGCGGTTATTGGAGGAACAACCGAAGCAGGAGTGGACAGCGGAGTTAAGCAGGCTGATCCGGGCAGAGATGCGGTTGGACGAGAGCTACAGAGCCCTCCGGTGGTATGTAGCACAAGAGTGCCAGTGGTCAGCGGATGACAGCCCCACGGAAGGCTTTGACTATAATGGCCTGGGATTGTTGTATTGGAGGCTGTCCGAGGACCCTGACTTTGGGAGTGATCGGGAGTGGCGTTTGGAGGAAATAATGGAGCACAGAGAGCAAAGACTGAATGTCTCGGAAGGGCACTGGGCACAGGAAGATTTGGAGTTTCTGGCCGTTCAGGAATGGGAGCTGGAGATTGCCTACAAACAGCTGTTAGACTAGGCTCAGCAGCAGGGTGTGGCTACCTTTGCCTGGGACTATCAGGAAATATCAGTTGACAACTATGAAATCCTGGCTGAAGAATCGGCAGTGGAAAATTTGGAGATTGCTATCCCTAAAGCCGAAGTGGATGATATGGAGTTACAGGGAGCTAGCCTGGCTGAAGAATCGGCAGTGGAAAATCTGAAGATTGCCATCCCTAAAGCCGAAGTGGATGATATGGAGTTCCAGGGAGCTAGGGCAGTTGGCTTATCTCCCCAGCCACAGATTACAAAAGGTATGGACTTAAAGGACTGTTCAGAGGATGTTATGAATTATGCATCGCCTGCTCAAGTACTGGCAGCAGGACAGAGTGCTACAGACCCCTGCTCTACACCCGTGGCAGTTTTGGAGGTGAGAAGGTGATGGTTCCTCTTTCCCAGGGGATTTCAGAGATGCAGGGAGGAGAAGCAGCCCTTTTCCCTTTCCAACAGTTAGCCAGAGCAGATGGTGTGGAGTCCCCAGCAGAAGTGCTGTCAACAGGGCAGAGTGCTAGCAACCTCTGCCCAGCACCGGAAACAACTGTGGAGTTTCAGGGAGCCGGGGCAGTTGGCCCATCTCTCCAGCAACAAGCTGAGGTGTTAAAGCTTTTACCCACAGCTGAATCACTGGCAGCAGGGCAGAATGCTACTGGCCGCTGCACACAACTGCCACTTGAGCGGATATCGGTGGATGGGACTGCAGTCGCCACTCACAGCAACCCAGCACAAGAGCTGGCAACAGAGCAGAGTGCCGCGGGCCTCTGCTCTCAACTAACAGAAGGAGTTCCTGTGGTACCGGATGGGACTTCGGTCCTCACTGACCCAACCCCAGAAAATGGTGCGACACTGAGACAGGAGGATGTCAGCCTTGCTTTGCAAGCACTGGGGGATTTTCACCTACCACAAGTGGATGGAACTTCAATTTCCACTTGTATACCCCAGGGATGCTGGGCAGTCGGCCCAGATCCCCAACAGCATGTCGGACTGAGCCCAGTCACCCTGTCTTCTCCCCAGCGGCGGGTATGTTCTCTGAGAGAGGCAGAGGTTGGCTGGGTAAGTAATGCTCTGTTTGGAGCAATGTATTTGGGGTACTGTGTGAATACCGGCATTAGAAGAATGGACCTATGGACTAACTTCGGAGTCAACCCGTCTGGGGTCACCTCCTGTGTTAGTCTCCTGCCGAAAGGGGAGATGTGTGACAGGAGGGTCACTTTGGACACAGGGTGAGCCAGGAAATAATGGACATTAAGAAATATATCTTGGACTACCTAAAATGGGTCTGTACTATTTATCCACCATATTCCCAAGGATATCTGTAAAGGACTATTTACTTATTCTGAACTCAACGGGTTAATTGAGACATACTGAGGTGTTCAGCCTCAATCACCTGTCTGCCTAGTGTAATGCTAATGAATTCCAGCTTCTAGAAGACCTGTTCATTGTTTGTGGTGATGTGGATTGGGGAAATTAAGTGTGTCCTTGTGCGTATTGTAAAGTAACAGACAGTCTGGTGAATATAAAGGTCATGCATAGTTATTTAAACATAAAGGGGATTAGAACCTGTTGTCTCCTAGCAGACGTCAAAATAATGTGTATTGGGCTTTGTTATGTTGTGGGTGGAGCGGGACCATTGTTCATTCAGGTTAATGCAGTACTGGATGTGTATAAGAGTTTCAATGTTTTTGGCAATAAAGGCAGTCTATTTTTGGAAAGATACAGAGCGTGTTGTCTCGTTCTTTGGAAGGATTAATTCCTATGGGAAGGGGTCATCTGACTGTGGAGGATCGGCAGCGAATGTGTGTCCAGGAGAGGGACGATATCTAAACGGCGTTACCCCCTTCCGTATTCGGGGTGCCGTTACAGTCTGCGAATAGCCAAACTAGATCGGCGTACCAATGTCGCTGTCCCGGAGCAATGAGGATCACCGGAATGGCCTCGACCACTACTCTGCGAAGCAGGAGAGGCAACAGTAGCGGAGGGTAAGCATACATCAGGCGATACTGCCCCCACGGGCCACCAACGCGTCTGACGCGTCTGCCCAGGGATCCCTGGACCTGGCCACGAATCTCTACATCTTGCGAGTGAGTCGAGAGGCCAAAAGGTCCACATCCGGTGCCCCACCTCCGGTAAAGGAGGTGAAAACACCTCCGGACGTAAGGACCCTTCCCCTGGAATGCACACGGCCGACAGGACCGTCCTGCAGCGGGATGGGTATGATAAACCCAAGGAGACCCCGCAATGTATCGGAGAAGGGAGGCCCCGGCTTACGGGGTGCCTCAATTGTTGGCCAAGAAAGGCAACCTGACAGAGCTTCCCTAGAAACTCGGTCAGAGGACCAGTAACTCAGCCTCTACAGGTGGCGCCCCTAGAGGCTAAAGCAGTTGCAGTGCACCTGCTGGTCGACTGATAGATGAAGCAGAGGCTTTTGCCCAGTCATTGAGCTTCAGGAACGCCAGAGACGCAGCCACTGCCGGGTGTAACGCTAACCTCAGCATGGCGAACACAGTCCAAGCCAGCGCTTCTGCTCCATTGATAAGTGCTGATTGTACAAACCCATAGTTTATACTGTGTATTGCGTCAAAACGTGCAATTAGAGCGTGGGAGGAAACCCCCTCAGCCCCAAAGAGCAAAGTACAACCACATACGGCGTATGTAGTTAAGTATGTGTGGATAAACATATTAAACACGTTTATACTGTGCCAGCGACGAAGGCGCGCACATCATTGGGGCGTAGGCGGAAACCAGCCACGCAGACTGCCTACACAACCGAGTAGCCATGTTAGCATGCAAATAAACAAATTGCACACGTTTATGCCGGAGCACCCGGATGAAACCCACGCAGACCGCATACGCATACCGTGTAGGTACTCTAGTATGTGTGATAAACATTTTGAACATGTCTATGTGTGCATAGCGCCGAAGGCGTGCACACCGTTGGCGCGTGGGAGGAAACCGGAGTACCCGGAGGAACCCCACGCAGACCCAGAGAATACAATACATACATCTACTGTGAATGTATTTAGTGTTGTGTTTAAACATAAGGTGTATGTTTATACTGTGCATGGCACCGATGGCGCGCATGTCATGTAGCGTGGGCGGAAACCGGAGGAAACCCACGCAGACTGCAAACACATACCGAATAGGTATGTTAGCATGTGGATAATCAAAACGCACAAGTTTCAGACTGCATACACATACCGCGTAGGTATTATAGTATGCGTGATAAACATATGGAACATGTTTAAACTGTGCAGAGAGCCAAAGGCGCCCATACAGTCAGAGCGAGGGAGGAAACCGGAACACCCGGAAGAGAAGAAACCCACGCAGACAGCACACAGATACCGTGTAGGAATGATAGCATGTGAATAAACATATTGCACATGGTTATGCTGTGCATTACCCTTGGAGCGTGGGAGGAAACCGGAGTACCCAGAGGAAACTCACGCAGACTGCACAAACATACTGTAAGTATTTATAGCATGTGCAATAAACATATTGAACATCTTTATACTGTGCAGAGAGCCGAAGCGCACATACCATGAGAGCCCGGGAGGACACCGGAGCACCCGGAGGACACCCACGCCGACCTAGAGAGTATAATACATACATATACTGTGAATGTATTTAGAGTCGTGTATAAACATATTGTGTATGTTTACCGTATTTTTCGCACCATAAGACGCACTTTTCCCCCCCCAAAAAAAGGGGGAAAATGTCCCTGCGTCTTATGGAGCGGATACTGTCGAGGCACCGCCCACCTCCATCGCAGCAGCATCACAATATCGGCACTCGGATTTTCTGTGGAGGAGAGAGGACAGGATGTGAGGCAGATCCTTGCAGGGGCATACCAAGTGGGAGCGGGGGAGGCGGTCTGCTCTGGGTGCCAAAACATGGGGGGTGTCAGTGGCATTGTTATGGGGGTGCGCTCCGCACCCAGGTCAGTTGACACCCGCCAAATCTGACACCGTTCCGAAAGCAGCAAGAGCCCTTGCTGTTTTTTCCTTTCAGCCGAAACACCCCCCGGCGCAGTGGTCTGGTCCAGTCTCACTTCCTGCTCTTTCCACTGGAAGCTGCTGCTGCAAACTACAGTATGTCCCCTGTCGTTCTTCCTAGCTGCTGCCCGGGTGCATCTGAGGCTGAAAGCCAGACAGCCAGCCAGAGGGGGTTGTGCATTGTAATGGCAGTGTCCTCCGCTGCCTGAGGTAAGCTGGTAATAAGGGGGTGGGAGGTGTGGGCAAGCATGGTATGCACTGCCCAGTCACCTGAACTGCTGTGATAGAAGAGGCTGAAGGGGTGTTTGTGTCTGCTCTGCCACCCTGATCTGATCTGGGAAAGGGGGGGAGGTTGCTGTGCCCACCACCACCCAGGTATAGTGTAGCTGAGCTGAATTGATGGGGGGGGAGGGGGGGGAATTGCTGTGTGTCCACCACCCACCTATACTAGTACTATAATATTAAATATTTTAGTACACCATTTGGTTCAGAATTGTTTTTTTATTTTTTTCCTCCTCTAAAACCTAGGTGCGTCTTATGGTCAGGTGCGTCTTATGGAGCGAAAAATACGGTATATCGTGTATGGCACTGAAGACAGCACTGGAACGTGGGAGGAAACCCACGCAGACACAGAAATCAATAACACATACATACACTGTGAATGTATCCAGTGTAGAGTTATAAGTTAAGTTTTAATTATGGCGCCGAGGCGCATAATCTTCTCTGTTATCATTCCAACCTGCTTAAATGTGCTGCCGAAGCAGTATGCAGGTAAAAGGTGACCTCTGACACCGCAGACCGTGGTCAATGTCAGAGCTCAGAGCGTTCCCCAGGAAATGGCAGGAAACCACAGGTGCAGAGACCCTGTTGTTGCCTCAGAGACATCACACAGAAGGCTCACAGGGACTATAGAAATAAATGAATAAAGTGCCCCCCCACCATGCTGCACAAACCAGGGGGAGGGAGAGGCACTGTGTACCACTGTATCATACATGCTGCTCTCGACGCAGCGCGTCAGGAAACAGTGAGGAAGCTGTGTAATAGAAAAGCTTGAGAAGAACCAAAGGAGAAAGTGTCCGCCTGAGGTACCACAGCCACAGCATCCAGCTTGAGAGTGTCCCTCACAGCATCAATGAGTTCACTTACAAGCGCCCTGTCATTTACTGACTCAGAACTAGAGTCTTCCTCACGAGGAATGTCCTGTTCAAAAACATTAAAATATTCAGAGCTAGGGTCCTGAGCAGCAGCAGCTAGGCCCATATCTGAATCAGAGCACTCCCCATGTGTGAGATTGTGTGGGGAGAGGGCGCTTTATAGCTCCCTTGTGCTCGCACACCGCTTCCATACCGACAAGAAATTTTTTCCCAGGACTGCCGACAACTGGTCCATAGGGACCGCAGGTGCTGGAGCACTGCCAGTTGCCTCTGGCAAGAGTGGGGAAGCAGGTGAACCAGACTCCATATTTGCCACCCTCTGAGACCTTATACACAATAAAGTGAATAATACAGTCCACCCACTGGCAGTGCTGAGGCTGAGGAGGGGATACCCAGAGGACCCACCAACCCTTGCAAGGACCGCTCAGCTCTGCTGTATGTCACTGCGTTGCCAGCGCAAGCGAAGTGTGAGGAGAGTGTGAGGAGATTTGCGTCGCAGCAGCGGCGATAGAGGCCAAAAGTGAAAGCGCCGCGGCTTCAAGAAAATGGCCGCGTGTAAGCAGCGCTATTGATCCGCGGCAAGATGGCCGCCGAGCGCAACTTAAACAGTAAAAGCCATGCCAGCTAGTGGCTTCTCCAAACACTCACACCTCACAGCCCCAGCACACAGACATTAGCGCCCCCCGCCAGGCCAGAGTGACCCCCAAGTACCCCCACACAGCAAAGCGCCAGTACAGGGTGCAGAGAGCAGCATAACTGGGGGGAGACAGGGAGAAACCCCCCAGACAGAGAAACACAGCCAGCGTGTACTCACCTGAAGCAGGAGAGACTACTTACCAGTCCCATAGGGACCCACTGGCTTGTTTCAGACAGACCTATCACAGAGTAGTACTGAGTAGCAGTCGGCCCGGTCCACCGCGAAAGATACAGCAGGTACTGTTTGATCTTGTGAGGACCGCGGGAGCATAAAAGCCACCCGGCCACCCCTGGAGTCATGGGGTATAACGTGAACTGAGTCTCACGCACACAAGGCGAGGATCAGCACGCTCGATGGTCGGACAGGGAAGACTACGAGGCTACCAGTGTACCCAACCTGTTGCCCAGCCGACAGTTGATTGAAGGTCTCAAAAATAAAATAAAATGCCCAAAGGAATACATTTTAAAAGTAAAATCTTCCAGGAGACTGGCTCCTGAGAGAGCCACGTCTTCTCCTTCTGCTGGCAGAAAAAAAACTGAGGCTGCTAGCTGCAGGTAGGAGGGTTATGCCTGGAGGGACCACCCCCCTGGGCGGGGCTGTTTAGCTCTGTTTTTTTCTAGAATGTAGGTTTCTAACATTCTGCCTAGATCTTCTCCTGCGAGCAGGGACATATACCCACGTGTTTCAGTATTAGAGTTGTGTCAGTCCATGGACAATAAGAGAAAATAGGATTTTTAATAACAGTATGCTTGTAAAATCGAATGACAGCTACGGCGCAGATCTGAATTTTCGGGAGGCCGTCAATAGATGTCCTCCCCTTAACACGCGCCCCCTGCAGGGCGCGAGCTGTGATCACCGGGTCACTGAGACTCGGGTGATCACAGATCCAAGTAAGGGCCGGTCCCGGCCCCTTACCACGTGATCAGCTGTCAGCCAATGACAGCTGATCACGTGATGTAAACAATGCTCGTAATCTTTTTTTTTTCTCCTCACGCTGACAGTGTGAGGAGAAAAAAAAGCCGATCACCGGCTTTTGTGTAAGAGACATCGGTCCCCAGTGGAAGAGGCACATATGCCTCATCCGTGCCCACCAGTACCGCCTGCCAGTGTCCACAAAACGGTTTTCTATTTCTTTTTTAAAGAATTTTTTATTTTTATTTTTTTAAATATAAAAAAAAAAACAGAACGCAGAGATGATCAAATACCACCAAAAGAAAGCTCTATTTGTGGGGAAAAATTATAAAAATTTCATTTGGGTACAGTGATGTATGCCCGCGCAATTGTCATTCAAAGAGTAAGAGTGCTGAAAGCTGAAAATTGGTCTGGGCAGGAGGGGGGTTTAAGTGCCCAGTAAACAAGAGACACACAGGTACATTCAACTTTTCAACAGTAGACCGCCTTATCAGCAGGGAGGCTGGTGGAGAAATCCCCCCTCCCCTCACCCTGCCCCGATCTACATGCTAGAAACACATAACACCTCAATACACAGACAATAGCAGAAGGCCACCAGTAACGGACTGTCCGACTCCTACATTAAAGAACAGAGATGAATAGGACCAGCTCTTTTAATAAACATGTATAGTTCAGAAACAAACAAACCAGGAATAGTCTTCATATATTTCTCTAGGGAGATTGTTTAGAAATATTACTGTCCCAAGTGAAAGAGCCCCTTCATTATTTCACTACAAACCACACTTATAGAACCCAGGATAACAAGGGTAAAAGGAAATGCAGAGTCCGATGTGGTTGTACGGTGAGTCTGGTTAGTGCAAACCTGACTGGGATTCTTGGTCACCCTGTGCCCCTAATAGACACAGGGTGACTTGCACATAGGAGGGTCGGGGGAGCTGGACAAGGAGTTTCCTGACCTTTTTGAGATAAGCTGGGTTCCACAAGCCCCCTGCCCAAAGTGACTCCCGTCACAGTGATCCTTCCAACCTTCCATGTGCCATAGTAACCCATCCTTCCTGCCATCCATGTGTCCTAGTGATCCTTCCTGCCATCCATGTGCCTTAGTAATCCCTCCTTCCTGCCTTCCATGTGCCACAGTAATCCTTCCTGCCTTCCATGTGCCACAGTAATCCTTCCTGCCTTCCATGTGCCACAGTGATCCTTCCTGCCTTCCATGTGCCACAGCACAGTGATCCTTCCTGCCTTCCATGTGCCACAGTGATCCTTCCTGCCTTCCATGTGCCACAGTGATCCTTCCTGCCTTCCATGTGCCACAGTGATCCTTCCTGCCTTCCATGTGCCACAGTGATCCTTCCTGCCTTCCATGTGCCACAGTGATCCTCTAGACTGTATAGCTTGCCTGGTATTCTGCTAAGACTTTATGATTTGGGAGCTGCAGCAAGCACAGCAGGCAGTTATACAGTCTAGAGATCGAGGCGGAGAGTAAAAAAAACACTGTGCACATGCAGGCTCTTTGTATGTGCAGTGGGCATATCAAGGCTATGTCTGTGTAAACAGTGGACAGGTCTAGGCTGTATCTCTGTGTACAGTGTATATTCCAGGCTGTTTGTAACAAGAGTGTGCTATGTGGGGAGGAGGAGCTCTGTTTGCCGTGTGTGCAGTGACAGGATGACAGTGACAGCCTGTGTCCAGGGAAGGAAGGAGGGGGAATGCAACTGAAATCAGGGAGGGAAAAGAGGAGGGAGCCCTCCCCAATACCCTCTAGATCAAGACATGCATATAAAACTTATTTTCCAGAGTGAGATTAGACAGCACATTGTTTACCATCTGGCCAACCAGCTTCTGGTTCCTATTTGAGGTCATATTACTATGGAAACAGAGCTTGTATGTGCGCTAGTGCACATCTCCCTTGGGAAGAGGTACAGAGACAGGGGGGAAAGCTGAGGCTGTATACACCCCCTCTGAACTTTCAAACACCAAATGGACAGTTACTGGGAGCTACAGGAAAAGATCAAGTGCACATGCTGAAAAAACAAAAGGAGGTAGGAAAGAACGAACAGCAGATTTGTGATGATGGCAACATGTGCTAGTTATTAAACCTATCCCATACTTCTCCTTTTAAAGAGAAGTATGGGTTTGGGTTTTTTTTTCCCCCCATCATACTTACCTAGGTGGATGCAGCATCGCTCCGATGCTGCATCTGTCCCCCGCCACCTCTGCACTGAGAACCGAGCATCGAACACCGGCAAAGGCTTGGTTCCCACAGCTCCCCAAGCAGAGCTGCTGACTGTCAATCAGCATCTCTTCACTCTGCCCCTCCACAGCTCAGCGGTCCAGTAAGCGTGGAGGAGCAGGGAGCGGCCATCTCAGGCTCTCAGGCACCTGGTGGATCGCGACTTCCATTGTCGCGATGGACTGAACTCAACTAATTCCTTTGACTTCAGTCTGCTCTCTGCTGAAAACGGGTCACAGGAGTGTAAAACGAGTTGCACTCATGTGACCCATAGAAGGCCAGCCAAAAGAGCTTAGGCTGGACTTCTCCTTTAAGTTCCACAGTGAGCATAACAAGCATGCTTTACTGCATATACAGACTGATTTTACTGCTGTGGGTTTAGTAACACTTTAACACAAAACAAAAAGAAGAAACAAATCCCTCAAGTGTATTCCCTCTAGCTCTAATTTAAATAGTATAAGTCTAAATACCATTAGCCTTGGGTGGCACTATTGTTGTAGCAGGAGATAATCGGCAAAAAAGAAAGGGGGGAACACCCCAAGATGGTCTAAAGGGGTGTAAAAAGTTGCTACTTAGTACAATAGTGGGCATAGACTGAAACTAGAGGAAATGATTAAATCATTTATTATCAAAAAAATGGTTCAAAAAATTCAAAAATGCATTAAAAATTACACAAGTAGCTGCTAACACAGCCTACTGACAACCACCAAGAATTGGCGATCTCAGTATGGGGGGGGGGGGGTGTGGTCAAACAAAACAAAGGGGACTAACAAACATGACAAATAACAAATAAGGGAACACACAACACAGAAGGTCCGGACGTCGGCACAGAATTCGGAGTGAAGCTGAACATCGCTGTTTGGGAATCAAAACGTATTAATTGGGAAACCCCAAATTAAAAGAAAAACGTATCCAGCCTCACTGCGGATTACCCCGGGGTGGTACCAACAAACAGAAACCAATCCTAACATCTAAGCAGTGGTCCCAAAATGATATTCAATATTCAAAGAGGTGATAACCGAGATTGTCAAATACGAGGGGCCTCAAGGCAAAAGTGGCAGGATTCATCCACAGAGGACTAGGGAACAGTTTTCACAGTGGTCTATAGATAATAATGGTTATCCCATTTTTCCTTCCCACTATTTGGAAAACAGCAGGTCTTGTTGTTTGGCATGTAATATTGATATTTTTGGTGGACCTTTAATTGTCCGTTGATCATAGGGCGGCTAAAGATTTTAAAACTAGTCTATGGCTGATTGGGCCGCCAGCTGCTGTATCTATAGGTGGTACAAAGTCAGTATTCATTCATAGGAGGATAGACCAAATTCGTTTGGTATCTAGGCATCAGCAAGTTGTTCCTTTGATCTGATTCTGTGGTGATTGAATTAGTTCAGCCCAGCAGCTATATATAATAGTGGCACACATGCCGTGTATCCTGGACGTAGGATTTCAGGCCCAAGACCATCTCCTTTAAGAGTGAGTCCAAGTACCGGCCCACCCTTTCAAGGGGTCCCTGTACCGCCGACACGATAGGTCTCCCTGGTGGTTTGTCTGGGCATTTGTGTATTTTAGGGATAATGTAGAAGGTCGGTACATTGAACTCCCTCACAAAGAGATGGTCAAATTCACGTCGGCCCAGTAATACAGTGTCCTTTGCCTCAAACAGCATCCTATTTAGTTCCTGAACTAGCTTTGGAAATGGATCAAAGTCTAATTTTTTATAGGTCTTAGGATCCCCTAGTAATCTCTTTGCTTCTGTCAAATACAAGTCGTCGTCCATTAGGACAACGTTGCCTCCCTTATCGCTTTTTTTGAACAATAGGCTCTTCGCTTCTTTTAATTCTTTCAGGGCCCTACGTTCATCCTTAGTAAGATTATCATGGCCACTTTGGGTCCAGTTGATGTTGTTCAAATCAGTCTGGACCATCTCTAAGAACATATACAACCATCTGTTCGCCAGGAGCCGCCCCACCACTCAGTCCAGACGAAGCTACGCTATCTAGATAGCGAAACGCATTGACGTCACAGCGGTCACGTGACGTCGGCAACGCAAACCCCGCCCAGCACAGCCGTGGAGCTGAGAGCGGCGTCTCCAACGTAGAGGTGGATACCTCCGTAGACGCTGACACCGCAAGTACGCGATCCACCCCGGAGAGCGGAGAACGTTCCTGTAACATTGCAGCAAGAAGTACATCACGGATGTTAATGAATCGAGTAAACTCGAGTTGTCCAGCCATTCTGCCGGAAAGCGCTGCAACACTACAGATGCCCGCTACAATGCAAGAACATACCCGGGATGGTAATGTATGAAACGGGCTCCATTGGCCACTATTATATATAGCTGCTGGGCTGAACTAATTCAATCACCACAGAATCAGATCAAAGGAACAACTTGCTGATGCCTAGATACCAAACGAATTTGGTCTATCCTCCTATGAATGAATACTGACTTTGTACCACCTATAGATACAGCAGCTGGCGGCCCGATCAGCCATAGACTAGTTTTAAAATCTTTAGCCGCCCTATGATCAACGGACAATTAAAGGTCCACCAAAAATATCAATATTACATTCCAAACAACAAGACCTGCTGTTTTCCAAATCGTGGGAAGGAAAAATGGGATAACCATTATTATCTATAGACCACTGTGAAAACTGTTCCCTAGTCCTCTGTGGATGAATCCTGACACTTTTGCCTTGAGGCCCCTCGTATTTGACAATCTCGGTTATCACCTCTTTGAATATTGAATATCATTTTGGGACCACTGCTTAGATGTTAGGATTGGTTTCTGTTTGTTGGTACCACCCCGGGGTAATCCGCAGTGAGGCTGGATACGTTTTTCTTTTAATTTGGGGTTTCCCAATTAATAAATTTTGATTCCCAAACAGCGATATTCAGCTTCACTCCGAATTCTGTGCCGACGTCCGGACCTTCTGTGTTGTGTGTTCCCTTATTTGTTATTTGTCATGTTTGTTAGTCCCCTTTGTTTTGTTTGACCACCCCCCCCCCCCCATACTGAGATCACCAATTCTTGGTGGTTGTCAGTAGGCTGTGTTAGCAGCTACTTGTGTAATTTCTAATGCATTTTTGAACCATTTTTTTGATAATAATAATTTATTTAATCATTTCCTCTAGTTTCAGTCTATGCCCACTATTGTACTAAGTAGCAACTTTTTACACCCCTTTAAGACCATCTTGGGGTGTTCCCCCCTTTCTTTTTTAGTAACACTTTAACTTTTTTTTTTTTGTGAAAAAATTGGATTTTTGTACTCCCCGTAAAATCCTTTTCTCTGTCGTCCATGGACGGACACAGCTCCTTAATTCTTGACTTGTGGGTTATGTTCCGTCTATTAGGAGAGGACTAGGCAGACATGTTAGTTATCTAAATACATGTAACTTTAACAGAGTTGAACAGCCCTGCCCACGGGGCCGTCCCTCTGGTCATAACCCCTCACCCTGCAGCTATCAGCTCAGTTCGTCAAAAAGCAGTACAAACTTAAAAAAGGAGGGGTGGGTGCTGTGTCCGTCCATGGACGACAGAGAAAGGGATTTTAACGGGGAGTACAAAAATCCTATATTTTCTCTTTTCGTCCATGGACGGACACAGCTCCTTAATTCTTGACTTGTGGGACGTCCCCAAGCAGTGTCAGAAAAAACGAGGGGTGGGAACAGCAATCAAAAAACTAACTTCACCCCAAACAGCAGAGCTCCTCAACAGAGGAGTTGCAACCTCAAACAGCCGCCTGTAAAACCTTGCGGCCAAAAGAAGCATCCGAAGATGCACTCACAAGGTCGCCGCCTTACACACCTGTGAGACAGACGCTTGATGTCGGAAGGCCCAGGAGGCCCCAATTGCCCTGGTCGAATGCGCCGTGACGGGAAAAGGAGGCGCCCGCCCCTTAAGGGCATAGGCCTGGATCACAGTCTGTCTGATCCACGAGTAATGGTGGCCGACGAGACCGCCAGGCCCTTCTTTGGAACAGACACCGACATGAACAGCGAGTCAGATCTCCGGAACGGAGCAGTAGCAGACAGGTACACCCGTAGGGCACGTACCACGTCCAAAGTATGTAGCGCAGCCTCCTTGGGATGCGACAACCGAGGACACAAGGATGGAAGTACAATGTCCTCGTTTCGGTGAAAAGCCGAAAATACCTTAGGAAGGAATGAGGGTTGCGGGCGTAGCACCGCTTTATCCTTATGGAGGACCAAGTAAGGCGACTTGCAGGACAAGGCCGCCAATTCAGAAACCCTTCTGACCGATTTAATGGCTACTAGGAAAGCAACTTTGAGAAAGTGTCAAAAGAGGAATCTCCCTGATGTTCTCAAAAGGAGATTCCTGAAGTACTGAGAGCACCAGATTCAAGTCCCACGGAGGGAGCGGTGGTCTAATTGGGGGAATCACGCATCGGACCCCCTGCACAAACGTGCTTACCAGTGAATGAGCCACCAGGGGTCATTGGAAGAAAACAGCTAAGGCTGAAATCAGCCCCTTAATAGTGCTTAAGGCCAGTTTCTGATCCACTCCACGCTGTAAGAACAGCAGGATCCGAGAAACCGAATATGCCCGTGGGCGCCAATCCATCTCTTGACACAGAGATGTAGGCCTTCCAAGTGCGATGGTAGATCTTCCGGGAAGATGATTTCCGAGCCCTCTACATGGTGGAGATTACAGAGTCTGACAGACCACGGTCCCTTTGTACCTGGCTTTCAATAGCCATGCCGTTAAAGCCAGCGACTGTAAAGCAGGATGAAGTATGGGACCTTGAGACAGAAGATCCTCCCGCATTGGCAGACGCCAGGGAGCATCCGTCACCAGGCGCACCAGGTCGGCGTACCAGGGACGCCAGGGCCAGTCTGGGGCGATTAGAATTCCCCGGAATCCCCTCGGCCTCCACTCTGCGGAGCAGACGCGGCAGCAACTTCAGTGGAGAAAGGCATAGATTAGCCGATACTGACCCCATGGAGCCTCTGACGCGTCTGCCCAGGGATCTCTGGACCTCGCCACAAACCTTGACACCTTGCGATTGAGTCGAGAGGCCAGGAGATCCACATCTGGTGTGCCCCATTTCTGACAAAGGCGTTGAAACACCTCCAAGTGTAGCGACCATTCCCCTTGGTCCAGCATCTGGCGACTTAAGATAGTCCGCCTGCCAGTTTTCTACGCCCGGAATGTAAACAGGCGATAGAACTGGTACGCTCCTTTCGGCCCACCTTAGAATGTGATCGACCTCCGACGCTGCAGCTGAGCTCCTTGTTCCTCCCTGATGGTTGACATAAGCCACCGCCGTGGCGTTGTCTGACTGGATCCCGACTGGAACCTCTTGAAGTCTCTGTGACCACTTGGAGAGGCATAGCCTGATCGCTCGCAGCCTGAGGACATTGATCGGTAGGAGAGATTCTTCCGGAGTCCAGCGGCCCTAGGCCGACTGAACCCCCCAGACTCCCCCCCAACCTGTCAGGCTGGCGTCCGTCGTGATCACAGTCCAATGGAAAGGAAGAAACGACTTCCCGGACTGAAGTGCCGGGGATGTCAGCCACCAAGCCAGAGAGGCCCTGACTAGGCGACTTACCTGAATCTGATGATCCAGCGACAATGAGGATTTGTTCCATTTGGACAGAATCTCCTTCTGCAAAACTCGAGTGTGGGATTGGGCATACGGGTACTGCCTCGAACGAGGCTACCATGAGGCCCAGGACTCTCATGCAGAAACTGAGAGACCACCATTTGCGGGATGTTAACAACCTCACCGCAGTCTGGAGCGTCTGCAACTTCTCTGGAGGAAGAAAAACTCTCGCCCCCGAGGATTCCAGAATCAGCCCCAGGTATTCCAGGCGCTGAGTCGTTACCAACACCGACTTTTGGAGGTTCAGCACCCAACCAAATTCTCGGAGAGTCTGACTGGCTATGGACACGTCCTCCTAATTCTGACACGTCATCCAAATTCTGAGCGTGAAGCAGCTCTCAGAAGATCATCTAAGTAGCCCACGACAGCAATGCCTCGCTGTCTCAACAAAGCCAGAAACGGGGCAAGCACCTTGGTGAAAACTCTTGGTGCCGATGCTAGGCCAAAGGGGAGAGCCATAAATTGATAGTGGTCTTTTCTGACCGCGAAACGCAGGAACCTCTGATGCCTGACGCAGATGGGGACATGCAAGTATGCGTCCTTGAGGTCCAAGGACACCAGAAAGTCCCCCGGATAGAGCGCAGCTACCACCGAGCGAATCGATTCCATCCTGAATTTCCGAACCTTCACAAAGACATTGAGGGCCTTGAGATCTAGGATTGGACGAACTCTGTCCTTCTTTGGGACCACAAACAGATTTGAGTAGAATCCCTGAAACCTGTCCTGCGGCGGCACGGGTATGATCACCCCGCATCTCAACAAGTCTTGTACAGCCCCAGTCAGGGCAGTCCGACGAGATGGAAGGAGAGGCAGATTTGAGGGAAAGAATCGGTTTGGTGTACAAGAAAGAAACTCGATCTTGTACCCTGAAGTGATCACTTCGCAAACCCACTGGTCGGAAATCAGGGAGATCCACAGAGCTGCGAACTCGCGAAGATGTCCCCCCACCCAAGAATCGGGTGGGGGCAAGACTTCATGCTGAAGCGGGCTTGTTTGTGGGCTTGGATTGCTTGCGCACCCAAGGACGCTTCTGTCACCCAGTTGAAGCCTCATCGGCTTGGGAGAGTCTGCTAGCGGGCCCTGACTGACGAAAATACCGCTTTAGTGCGGGAAAGGAGGGCCCCGGCCTACGGCGCGGCTCCTTACCTTTAGTGGACTGAGGTAGAAGTGTGCTCTTACCTCCAGTGACATCCTTAATAATGTGGTCCAGTGAGGCACCAAAGAGCCTCCCACCTTTGAAAGGCAAATCTGTCAGAGCTTTCTTAGAAGCTTGGTCCGCGGACCAGCATTTTAGCCATATCAGGCGGCGCAAGACCACCACGGATACAGAGGCCCTGGAGATTAAAGGGGCCGCATCTAGAGTTGCATCACAGACGTACACAAGGCCCTGCACCAGCTAGTCTGCCAGTGTCACGATCTCCTGTGGGAGCTGATGCTCCTCCACTGCCTTGTGCAAAAGTTTTGCCCATTCAGTGAGTGTCTGAGACACCAAAGTCACAGCCATTATCGGCCGCAATGCTAACCCCAGCATGGTGAACACGGTCCAGATTCACCGCATCGGACCTCCTATCAGTAGGGTCCTAAAAAGCAGGGGTCCCCTCCACCGGGATAGTGGTTACCTTGTTCAACCTTGAGACCGGGGGGTTCAACCCCAGGGGGAGAAGCCCATTTTTTCAAAAGGCTCTCTTCAAATAGGTAACGGACCGCAATGCGCTGAGGGACCACAAAAGGACCTCTGCGGCCGTTCCCATTCCTTATCTATGAACTTGTCAAAGAAATCTACATAAGGAAAAACTTTAAACAGAACGGGTCGGTTTGTGAGACCCAAAAGGGACTGAAACCTCAGTGGATGTCCCAGCTGCATCTTCTAGCTTAAGGGTGTCCCTTACTGCATTGATAAGTGCTCACACAAGTGCTCTGTCCTGCGTTGACCCAGACGAGGAGTCGTCCTCAGTGCCCGGACGGTCCTGGTCCGCATCCTCTGACATCCCAGAACAGGGGTCCTGAGCTGCAGCCAGGCCCGAGTCTGAGTCAGAGCATTCTCCAGGAGATGGCGGGGGGAGGGGGTGTTTTTTACCCCCCTTACGCCCGCATGCCACTTCCACCCTGGCAACAACTGACTCCAGGACTGCCGACAAAGGGTCCATAGGAACCACAGGTGAAGGGGCACCGGTTGCTGCCTCTGGAATGTCTGGGGAAGAAACGGCAGCTTCAGACTCCATTCTGACACACTGACAGTCCTTAGGGACGAAGTCAAGGCACTTGTAATAATAAATGTCCACCCTCCTAGCTGCGCTGACCAGGGGGGTTACCCAGGGACTCACCACCCAGCCAGAGACTCCTCATTGCCGTTGTCCGCTCTGCCGCACACACAGCATTTGACTGAGGTGTTCTGTGAGGTGATTTGTGCTATTCGCGCCGTTCAGGAAGCCTCCAGCACTATAGGGCAAGTCATACAGTGAAAAACACACTGTAAAATGGCCACCGGACTCCTCAGGGAAAAAAGTGCGGCCACAACAAAATGGCCGCCAATGGTAATATTTAATGTAGAAAAAACCCACTAGAAAATGGTGCCGGTGCTACCCAAAATGGCAGCCGAGCACACTGAGGTGGACGAGAAGGCCGCAGGGATGCCGAGCGGAGGCTCCTAAACGACAGACACCCCCAACAGAGAGCGGACCCGGGCACCCCCAAAGCCCCCAACCGGTATACGGAGGCCCCCTACAGGTATACCCCGCCGACGCAGTAGGCCCCGCAATGGGGAGGAGAAAAAAAGTGGGAGACAGAAGGAGGGAAAGGGAGGACAGGAGACCCCCTAATGACCCTCCAGGAAGCCCAGCTGTTCCAAACTGCCCAAAACAGGAGCAACTGTACTTAGCCGTCCATGCGTGGACTTGCTGATGCGTAAGACTCACCGCCGGACAGTACAGAGTGGCTGTCGGCCATGGTCCACTGTGACTGAGACAACAGTAGCTCAGTCATATGTGGACCCCCCGGGGCAAAAACTCACCGGCCACCCCTGGAGCAAACCGGGCATGTCGTCGCCAACCCAGCGCTTACCTAAGGTCTGCTCACGCTCGATGGCCGGCCTGGGGAGACTACCAGGATCTATATTATCCAGCTTGTCGCCCAGCCGGCAATTGATAGAAGATCTCAGGATCAAAATATAAAATAATAAAACAAGAAAAAGTAAAAATTTCCATAGGACTCTGGGCCCCAAGGGGGAGCCAGGTCCTTCTCTACTATGCAGGAAAAAAAACTGAGCTGCTAGCTGCAGGGTGTGGGGTCACGACCGGAGGGACCGCCCCCTGTTAAAGTTACATGTATTTAGATAACCAACATGTCTGCCTAGTCCTCTCCTAATAGACAGAACATAACCCACAAGTCAAGAATTAAGGAGCTGTGCCGTCCATGGACAAAAAGAAAAAAAGGAAACTATTTGAATGGGCATCTCTAAGTAAAATCTAAAATTTTCAGTTTTGGTTAATCACCATGTCGAGTTTTCATTGCCCCATTGTTGAGATTTACCCCCCTTTTTGTACTGTTGGCCATGGTCAGCAAGAAACAAAGTGAGGAGAAATACAAAATTTTAGTGCTGTCCCCAAAACAAGAGGCAAGGGGAAATCTTTCAAGAGGGACATCTTTCTTGGGAATAACTGTCTAAGAGAGTACTTCCGGGGGCGTGTCCAAGATGGCGCTGTGAGCGGACGCTTTCTCCTGAGCTCCGCCGGACTTTGAGCAGCCATCTGACCCATCGATACTGAATCCCCCGATTCCCTGCAGTAGGAGGTAGCCCAGAGCACGGACGGTCCGAGGATCCCCTCGGGGGGCTTGAACTAGGCTTGGGGATGCCCGGTATTCTTCTCCCCTCCCGCTCCGCTCCACGAGGCACACGGAGCCGGCACACACGAGGCATCCGGAGGCCCAGGCCCGTCCTATGATTCAGGGATTGCAGGGCACTGAAGCCAAGGGACCGATCGGAGGACAGCGTCGGATCCAGAGCGGCGACCAGACACCATTGCCACATCCACCCCGATCCCCTCCTCACGGTCCGAGCGAGGCTGTCGGATAGGAGGTGCCAGACGGCATTGCGATCCCGGCCTGTATATTAGATGGGAAGCCCCAGAGCCAGGAGATTCGGGACACTATACGCTCAGGCCCCCCAACGGCTGCGATCAACACATCTCATCCCCCCCACGAGGCTCAGCTCACGGACCCGGGGCAGCATAAGGCCTTCGCAACGGTCACAGTACAACTTGAATGAGGCGCCGCCAGTCGGGTGCAACGGCCGGTAAGGGGGGAACATTTTTTAAAATTCCCTCCCCCTCAGAGATCCCTCCCACCACCACCACCAGACCCCCCCCCAACAGACCCCCAGGCAACCCGCAGTAAGTACAGGGCATCGCAGACAGGCCAAATGGCTACTGAAGAAGCAAGGCCCGCCTGGCTAGCAGAGGTAATGGCGGCCATAGTCACGTACCAATCCACACTCACTGCTAAGATAGAGGCTGTACAGATGGATGTAGGCCTCCTGAGACAGGATATGGACAAGCTCAGATCCAGGGTGACAGAAACAGAGCAGAGGGTCGGTACCACGGAGGACACGGTTGCTGAACATAGTGCAGCTCTCCATACACTCCAGACTAAGGTTAAAGCCCTAGAATACAGAGCAGAAGATGCAGAGAATCGAAACAGGCGCAACAATCTGCGCATAGTTGGCCTGGCGGAGGGAGCGGAAGGCAATAATCCCACGGGCTATGTGGAGGATATGTTGCGCAACGTTTTGCATGGCGCCTATCCCCTCATTATGCAGTGGAGCGGGCACATCGGATCCCGCCTAAGCCTGGTTCCCTGGGTACTCCCCCCCCCCTTCATTCTAAGGCTCCTTAACTTCCGGGACAGGGATGAGATACTCCGTGCATCCAGATCTGTGGAGGAGCTGAGACACCAGAACAACAAATTAATGATTTTTCCCAATTACTCGGTGGAAACGCAAAAACTGAGGAAATCGTTCGATCACTTGAAGGCTGAAATGAGGGCTCGCAAAATTCGATACAGTGTCCTATTTCCTGCTCGCCTGATGGTCCAGGATGGAGAGACGGTTCGCTTCTTCACCCCCCCTAGGGAAGCATCAGCATGGCTGGATTCACTCCCCCGCGAGCGACAACCAAGGGCCTGACGAACGAGTTCTTCATATTCGTGACTAACACACTGAGTCCTGGGATGGCACTTTCCGCTGAGATTTTTGCACTGATCAACTCAATCCTGGTTTTCTGAGGGCGCTGGTTTATGGTTTTTGGTTCCAAAAAATGACACTGTCAGTATGTTCTGTATCAGAGTTACAAATGTCAGTATTGTTCATCTGCTCTTATAGCCCTATGCGAGTCGGGCTGCTGGTCTTGGGGGGGGGGGGACTTTCCTCCAATCCAATTATTCCCTTTACAAGCCACATGTATGGCATCCCTTAACATACTCTCATGGAACACCAGGGGCCTGAACTCTCCAGTTAAGCGGTCGCTGGTGTTCCAATTTATCAAGGCGCACAATCCTCACATTTGTATCCTCCAGGAAACTCACTTGGTGGGTAGTAAAACATTGGCCCTTAAGATACCCTGGATCGGGTATCACTACCACTCCACGTACTCGAACTTTGCACTGGGAGTTAGCATCCTGGTGCACAAGTCCCTCCCCTTCAGACTACTAGATCTGGTATTGGACTCGGAGGGCCGGTATGTAATAATTCACGCACAGATTCGGTCTATGAAGTGGGTAATAGCGGGTGTCTACCTGCCCCCTCCGGTATCACTATCTCTGTTACACCAGATCACCTCAAAAATAGCAGTAATGGCCAATGACAACATGGCCATATTGGGAGACTTTAACATGGTTCCCGACATGGATTTGGATCGGATGTCCTCGGGCGGGCATTCTCGCTCGGGACTCGTGGAGTGGGCTGAGCTGTATGGACTGGCGGATGTGTGGCACTGGAGGAATCCACACTCCAGGGCATACACCTGTCACTCTGCATCTCATAGATCCTTCTCAAAGATAGGGCTAGGCCGCTCAGGTATGCTAGATCTATCTAAGGTAGCAGACATCAAGACACTTATCAGGGGTATATCTGACCAGGCGCAACTTCTCCCGACACTGGAACTCTCCTCGGCTCCGGAAAATTTTCTGTGGAGACCATACAGGTTTTGGGAGTCTGACGAGGTGGTGGATGGACAGTTCCCAAGGGGCTCTACGGAATGGGAGTTCTTGTGGGGAGTGCTTAGGCAGTTCGGATTTTGGCCAAAATTTATGTGATGGCTGAAGATGCTCTACGCCGGGCCTAAGGCGAGGGTCCGCACAAATAGTGCTCTCTGACACCTTTCCCTTGGGTAGGGGTACTCATCAGGGTTGCCCTCTATCACCAGGACTATTTGCCCTGGCGGTGGAACCTCTTGCCATCGCTTTGAGGGCCGAGACAGGGGTGAGGGGCATAGCAGTTGGGGAGATAGAAGAGAAAGTATCCCTATATGCCGACGACACCCTACCTTACCTTGCGGATGCCTCACAATCATTACGAAAAGCACTAGAACTATTTGACGACTTTGGCCGATTCTCTGGCATCCGCATAAACTGAGGCAAGTCAGTCCTGTTTACACTGCACCCCTCGTTCCCTAGAGCAGATACCAGAACCCCACTTCAGTGGGTGGGGGAATTCACCTACCTGGGCATTAAAGTCAGCAACAACACACAAGAATACATAGAAAAGAATGTGCAACCCCTTCTCTCCCACCTTGTACTCAAGTGTACAGCGTGGCGTTCCCTCTCGCTCACACCGTTGGGGAGAGTCAATCTTCGAAATATGGTGTTCCTCCCCAAATGTCTTTATTTTTTCGCAACACCCCCTCCCACATACCTAGATCCTTCTTTAGAAGCCTGGAGGGAGTAATAACCTCATTCATGTGGGCTGGGAGGATGCCCCGAGTGGCAAAAAGGATTCTATATCTCCCCGTCGGGAGGCAGTCTGGCTCTTCCAAACTTCTTACTGTACTACTGGGCGGCAGTCCTGGTTACGGGTACGCTGGTGGTTCTCACAGCCCAAACAGAACCCGGCGGTGAGACTCGAGGCGGCTATCCTGGGCTCATATGCGGCCCTGACCAACCTGGTTTTCAGGGGATTTAGAGCCCCCTACCCCCTGACAGCCCTCATGAAGACAACCATTAAAGTGTGGCGGGAGGCTAGGGCCATTTATGCTAAACCAAATCACGTATCTCCACCTACCTCATTGTGGGGTAACCCCACCCTGTCCCACCTCTGGAGTATCCTGGACCCTTCGCAATGGGCCAAACGGGGGATAACCACCCTTAAACATGTAACAGCAAGTGGTAGGGTCATGCCCTTCTGTGACATGAAACAGCAGTACTCTCTGCCCAGGTTCTTTGGATTTCACCAATGGCAATTGAGGCACGCTATGAAGGCTCAGTTCCCGGACAAGTTAACTTTGGAACCGGATTCCATTGCACGACTGCTGACCTCAAGTGGGATGGGGAAACCCCTCTCCACTCTATACTTATACCTGACGGTAGCCCACGACGTGAAACCCACCCGTTCAATGGACAAATGGAGGGAGGACATCCCGGCTCTGGGGGAGGATGAATGGGAAGACTGCATCTCCGCCTACATCCCAACTATGATAGCTTCTAAAGACCGGTTAATCCAACTCAAGTTCATACATAGGGCATACTGCACCCCGCACAGACTGGCAAAAATTTATCCTCAGACTGACCCAAACTGTCCCAGATCCCGGACCGAGGAGGGAACATTCTGGCATATAGTCTGGGCCTGCCCCAGACTCAGAGAATACTGGGCAGGAGTGGCGGAAGTGCTTAGTGAAATGGGGGGGGACCAGGGTCCCAGTGGGCCTCATGGTGCTTCTATTCAGTTACTTAGGCAAGGTGGAGGGGGACAGATACACTAAGCTGTGCATCACATTCTCGCTCTTCTATGCTAGGAGAGAAATAATGTTGCACTGGAAGTCGGCCGAGCCTCCTATCCTCACAACCTGGAAAAAGGCGGTGGACTCGGTGCTACCAATGTACAAGCTCACCTACGAGAGCAGGCAATGCCCTGCTAAATTTGATAAGGTTTGGTCGGCGTGGGTGGACGCGCGTGGATGAGGTGTCAGGGAGGTGGGGGACCAAGTGTCGAACTCCCCTCCTGCTCGGCCTGGGGGTCATTCACCCCCCCCTCTGGCCCAGCGCCGGACACTGCCCGACCGCACCAAAGGAAGAGTGAGTTATTCTGATTACATGAAACTTACACTCATTCTAGATACCAAATGGTCTCTTGCGGGGAAGTGATGGTATAGCCTAATGTTTTCTGAGGGTGGGTATTGGAGGGGAATATACTTAGGAGCCTTTGATGGAGAAATGGTAGACGGCAGCCATACTGGACTTGCATGATGATACATTTGTAATGCATATTTTAAACTGACTATGTACTGAAAAACTCCTGAATCTCGAATGTTGGACCTATTGTAATGCTGATTTGTCAACAAACTTTTCTGTTAAAAAAAAAAAAAAAAAGAGAGGAGTACTTCCCTGGACTTAGGGAGGCTTACTTTAACTCTGTCGTGTCTACCAATGGACAGCAAAGAAATAACCTTGCAGTGGCTTTAACTACTTGCTTACTAGGCACTTAAACCCCCTTCCTGCCCAGGCCAATTTTCAGCACTGTCACGCTTTAAGCCCTGGTTCACACTGGTGCGATTTGACATGCGATTTGACATGTCAAATCGGCGATATTTGCCGCAAATTGCGGACAATGGCACAGTCCTAATCTGCGGCGCTGCGCCGATTTCAAAAAGTAGTTTCCGTACTACTTTTTGCGATTTCGGCCGCAATTTACATTGACATCGGTGTCAGATGTCTTTGTAATCGCGGCTGAAATCGGGACTGCCAGCGGGAGTGAAATCGTGCGAGTTCAGCTGAACTCGCACGGCTTCACTCCCGCAGCCCAGTGTGAACCTGGGCTAAATGACAATTGCGCGGTTGTGCGACGTGGCTACCCCACAAATAGGAGCTTTCTTTTGGTGGCATTTGATCATCTCTGCGGTTATTTTTTGCGCTATAAACAAACAAAGACTGACAATTTTGAAAAAAAACTGAATATTTTTTACATTTTCCTATAATAAATACCGTATATACTCGAGTATAAGCTGAGATTTTCAGCCCTTTTTTTGGGGCTGAAAGTCCCCCCCCCTCGGCTTATACTCGGGTCATCGAAATTTTTACGTTGTAAATATTACCTGTAAAGAAGTTGCGGCTGCAGCGTCCATCGTTCAAATTCCGCGGCGTCCATCGTTCAAATTCCGCGGTCTCTTCCTGTTCCTTCCTTGATAGGCGAGTCTCAGCAGACACTCTCCGCCTATCACGAACGTTCTCTCATCCTCAGTTTTCCAGCAGACGTCTGTGATTGGCGGAACACCCAACACAGTGTCTGCTGGGAAAACTGAGGATGAGAGAATGATCGTGATAGGCGGAGAGTGTCTGCTGAGACTCGCCTATCAAGGAAGGAACAGGAAGAGACCGCGGAATTTGAACGATGGACGCCGCGGAATTTGAACGATGGACGCCGCAGCCGCAACTTCTTTACAGGTAATATTTACAATGTAAAATAGGGAACAGCGAGCTAGGGAACAGTGGGGCATCAGCTTATACTAGAGTCAGTAAGGTTTCCCAGTTTTTTTGGCAACATTAGGTACCTCGGCTTATACTCGAGTATATACGGTATCCCAATTTGACAAAAAAAAATTTTTTTCTCAGTTTAGGCCGATATGTATTCTTCTACATATTTTTGGTAAAGTAATGGCGGCAATCTGCAATTTTTGTCAGGACTGCAATATTGCGGCGGACAGATCGGACACTTTTGACACAATTTTGGGACCACATTTATACAGCGAACAGTGCTATAAATATGCACTGATCACTGTATAAATGTGACTGGCAGGGAAGGGGTTAACACTAGGGGTTTAATGCGTTTCCTAGGGAGTGATTCTTACTATGGGGGGGAGGGGACTGACTGCGGGAGGTGACCGATCTGTGTCCCTATGTACAAGGGACACACCATCGGTCTCCTCTTCCTGGCAGGACGTGGAGCTCTGTGTTTATACACAGAGATCCACGTCCCTGGCTCTGTAAAAGGACGATCGCGGCTACCTGGCGGACATCGAGGGCAGAGTTCATCATCCTTCCATGCTGCATCACCAGGGCCCCCAAACTTTCAGTATAAGGGCCACCTTGAATATTTTACAAATATTTGCAAGTTAATAGAATCCTCAATTGAACTCTATCACGGTCGGTGATTCTCCCCCCCCTTACATCAGTGTCCTCGTCAGTGTAGGCAACTAATGATTATCTTCATAATCCATTAGTTGGCAAATTATTGCTTTGTTTAATCAGGTAAAAACCTCAAAAAAGTTGGTTGTATAATTTAGTTAATTTGTAAAGTAAAAAAAAAAGAAAAATGATGCTTGGATATCTATATGCAGTGGTAAATATAAATAACCAGCTATTTGGGAACAAATCACTGTATATACTCGAGTATAAGCCGAGGCTCCTAATTTTACCACAAAAAAATGGGAAAACGTATTGACTCGAGTATAAGCCTAGGGTGTACATCTGCATGCCTCACTTTGCCTCACTGTGTCCATGTGCATGCCTCACTGTGCCCAATCTCCCTACCTGATCTCCGGCGCTGTGTGACTAGACTGACGTTTAACATGGGAGTCTATGGAAGGGGTGCCCGGCTTTGAAAAAGAGGTTCTCTCAGGCCGTAGATCCCCTGGACAACAAACTTTGCACACTTGTAGAGGACGAGTGGGGCTACATGTGTGCCAAGTTTGGCGCACAAAGATGAGGATGGACACAGACTCGAGTATAAGCCGTGGGGGGCATTTTCAGCACACAAAAAAAAATGTGCTGAAAAACTTGGCTTATACTCGAGTATATACGGTATCTAATCCACTCTGAGAATAACAGACAGAAAAGATGGTTGAATCTGGTACATATCATCAGACTCAGATTAAAAAATTTATTTACAGGGTTCATACACATTTTTACCAATAAAACTCCATGACTTCACGTAAATATTCATGACCTAATGTTTCATGAAATGTCTATGTATACATGTTAAATAAGAAGAAACTCCATGTCACACCGAGCATATTTTTACTAATATAAATTAGGGCGGTTACTGATTAAAAAAAAAACGATTAATCAAAACACACAAATTTTAATCGATTAATCGACTAATTTTGATGAATTCATTAATTATAAAACCCACATACAGATCCAACTAATTTTAGCTGATCTCCTTGCATTGCAACTCTGCATTAGTCAGTGGTAAATGTGGTATACACTATATACAATCACCCGACACTAGTTTGTTTCCACAATCCATGACTTAACTTCACAGTTCACACAAATAAATTCAAACTGTAGCACTGACGTAAGTACAGTACAGTACAGACACCCCCAGTAGTACAGACACCCCCAGTGCAGGCAGACACCCCCCAGTACAGACACCCCCCTTACAGACCTCAGAACAGCAATACACGGCGCGGTGTGTCCCCCTCGAGCGCAGGCTCCTCCTCCTCTGTGGGTGTAAAAGGAGAGGAGGGGGAGGTGGCTTTGTTCCGTATGCTGCTTATTGTTCCTGCTGACGTCAGCGTGCCGCTAATGGGCCGCCGCCGGGTGCACCAAGATGGCCGCGGCTCCGGAGCTAGGGCGAAGCCGCGGCCTTTCCTAATGGCCGAGGCACCGGAGCGCCGATGTGCCGATCCGAACAGGATGACCCGTTCGGGTCACGGATCGCTTACGATCCGTTGGCACCACTACTCAAAATTCCATGACTTTTCCAAAACTTAGTGGGGTTCAGTCATTTTCCAAAACTTTCCCAGACCTGGAAAGTGCCATGTCAAAATCTCATGACTTTTCCAGGAATTGAATGACCGCGCGAACCCTGTATTTAACCACTTGATCTCCGTAAGATTTACCATGACAAAGATTCATGACCAGGCCATTATTTGTGATACAGCACTGCGTTATTTTAACTGACAATTGTGCGGCCGTGCGACGCTGTACCCAAATAAAACGTATGTACTTTTTTCCCCCACAAAGAGAGCTTTCTTTTGGTTGTCACTTCTGCGGTTTTTATTTTTTGCGCTAATAACAAAGGTTGAAATTTTGAAAGCATAAAAATAGGATTTTTGTACTCACCGTAAAATACGTTTCTCTGATGTCCATGGACTCAAACAGGCTCTCATACTTGACTCGCAGGAGAAGATCTAGGCAGAATGTTTGATGTGTGACAGCAGGAAGGTAAAGTCACCTGGTTGCATCCAGGGGGGTAGATATATTTCGCCCAGATTCAGGCTTTACGCCGACTTATACAACTAGGTGGAGAGTTGTATAAGCCCAGCTAAGGCTAGTGGGTTTAATGGATGACTCATACCTCTAGGGAGAGTGTGGGGCGTCGTACAGACAGGGAGTTGATGAGACCAGCTGAAGCTTGTCAGCTCGTTTAAGGCCTCTATAAAAACTCCCAGCTTCATTAGATGTTAGCTCATGCCTGGAACCAGACCTGTGTGGACTGTCTAGGGAGAGTGAACCCCTGTGCGGTGAGACAAAGCCTGTGTGGCTATTTGTTTGGACATTTAAAATCAGGGACTTAGGGACTAGGACAGCACTAGGCTGATCCCAGTTGTTAGTTAGGAAACCTGTATGTTTAGTCAGAGGTCAAGTTGACCAGGATTTATTTTATTTATGTTTCTTTTGCTTTGCTGTGTTTTGTCACTGTAAATAGAAAATAAACCGCACCTTTTTGATTTTAAAAACCACAACCTCCGTTTGCTGGGCCTGTTTTTGTGTGGGGAGCCCATCCCGGGGGTCACACACACCCGCTGCCGAGCTAACCCCCTCACAGTTGGTGGAGAACCAGTGGCAGTTTTTTTTAAGCCAGCATGGAGGAGATACTGAAACAGCTGGCTCTAGCAAATGCCAATCAACAGCAGACAAATGCAGGTTTGCAAAGGAGCCTTGCAGCCCAGCAGCAAGCTCATCAACAGAGCCTTGCAGCCCAGCAGCAAGCTCACCAACAGAGTCTGGAAGCTCAGCAACAAGCCCAGCAGCAATCTGAGGCCCGCTTCATAGACCTGTTACAGAAGCAAGAGCAGAGACTACAACAAATGGAAGCAGT
Source organism: Rana muscosa (assembly GCA_029206835.1). NCBI lineage: Eukaryota > Metazoa > Chordata > Amphibia > Anura > Ranidae > Rana > Rana muscosa. Next base: position 37,522,091 of record JARGYO010000162.1, on the reverse strand, counting down.
AATGCAGCAACGTCCGCAGACCAGTGAGGAAAGCCGTCCCACTAATACCGCGTCCTTTGGGGTGAGTCGTTTATTGACAAAAATTACTGGAGAGGATGATCCAGAGGTATTTTTGACCACATTTGAAAGGACCGCTGAAAGAGAAAAGTGGCCTGAGGAGCAGTGGGCTGGACTGGTGGCTCCTCTGTTAACTGGTGAATCGCAGAAAGCTTACTATGACCTAGAGCCTAACCAAGCAAAAGACTATGTGATGCTAAAAGCTGAAATTTTGGCAAGGCTGGGTGTCACCCAGGCTGTCCGGGCTCAGCGTGTGCATAACTGGACTTTCCAGCTTGGAAAACCCCCCAGGTCTCAAATGTATGATCTCATTCACCTGAGCAGAAAGTGGCTACAGCCAGAGACTTTGTCCGCACCAAAGATTGTGGAACGTGTTGTAATGGATCGGTTTTTGAGAGCTCTTCCTACTGCCATCCAAAAGTGGGTAAGCCATGGAGACCCAGAGACGGCCGATGGTCTTGTGGATCGTGTGGAGAAATACTTGGCTACAGAGAACCTGACGGCCTCTTCCAGAGACACTCGGACTTTCCACCCTAAGACCAGACCATCCCCAGGGGCGGATAAGAGGATTCCAAGGAGTGAGAGGGTGGGAGCTCTACCCCAAGTTTGGCGAGAACAGCCTGGGAAATCAGCGGCTCAAGAGGCGGCAAGAAGGATCGTTTGCTACCGCTGCCGGCAAGCGGGACATATTGCAGCCAATTGCCCGGTTGTGGAGGAACCCATGCAGTGTGACTTTCTGACGGGCAGACGTCAGTCGCTGTGTGCGACAGTCGCATGCACTGCCATTCGAGGAACTGAGAAACATTTATGCAAAATGTGTGTTAATGGTAGAAATGTTGTGGTATTGCTGGATTCAGGTAGCCTTGTGACCCTGATAAAGGCTGAGTTAGTTAAAACAGAGGTCTTTGGGAATAGCAAGGTAGCTGTTATTTGTGTGCATGGGGACACCCGAGAGTATCCAGAGACTACAGTGTGTTTCGAGACCCCCAAAGGTACCCTCTCTCATCCAGTGGGCTTAGTATCTCAGTTACCGCATGACGCCATTGTGGGAAGGGATTTTCCGAAGTTCTGGGAACTGTGGGATGATCCTGAGCCCCCCACTGGTGCCCCTATGTACCAGGAATGTGATAGCCAGAACTCCCCTGAGAGTGGTGAGGACTCTCCGGAATTTCCCTTAACAGTATTGGCAGGGGAGACTCAAGAAACTGGAGAGGAGCCCACCTCCTCAGACGAAAACCTACCGTCTGTGGAGTTTTCTGATCTTGAGGTTCACAGGGAAAACTTTGCCACAGAACAGTTGAAAGACCCCGCCCTAATAAAGGCACGGGAAAACGTAGTGAAAATAGATGGCGAGTTAGTGAACCCAGATAATACCTGCACTTACCCATACTTCAGCGTAGAGAAGGACCTACTGTATCGGGTGGCAAAAAGGGCAGAAGAAACCGTTGAGCAGCTTGTGGTGCCCAAACCTTACAGGAAGTTGGTGTTGGAGTTGGCCCATGGGCACATTCTTGGAGGTCATCTGGGGACAGAGAAAACCCGAGAGAGGGTATTACAGAGATTCTATTGGCCGGGGGTGATGAAGGACATAGAAAATTATTGTTCCTCCTGCCCTGTGTGTCAGAGGTCGGCCCCGATGCCACATTTCCGTAGCCCGCTGGTCCCTCTACCCATCATTGAGGTCCCGTTTGAGAGGATCGCCATGGATTTGGTAGGGCCTATAATCAAGTCCGCTAGGGGGCACCAGTACATATTAGTTATAATGGACTATGCCACCCGTTATCCAGAAGCGATCCCTCTCCGAAATACCTCGGCCAAAACCATAGCCAAAGAGCTATCTCTTGTGTTTAGCCGGGTGGGTATTTGTAAAGAACTGCTTACGGACCAAGGTACACCCTTTATGTCCCGGGTTATGAAGGAGCTGTGTAAATTGTTCAAAGTGACGCAATTACGTACATCTGTGTATCACCCCCAAACCGATGGGCTGGTTGAAAGATTCAACAAAACCCTAAAACAAATGTTGAAGAAAGTGGTGGATAGAGATGGAAAGGATTGGGACTGTCTACTTCCTTATCTGATGTTTGCTATTAGGGAGGTGCCCCAATCCTCTACGGGATTCTCCCCCTTTGAGTTGCTGTATGGGAGACACCCAAGAGGGCTGTTGGATATTGCCAAGGAAACTTGGGAAAGTGAGAGTTCTCCCCACAGGAGTGTGATTGAGCATGTCGCCCTGATGCAAGACCGAATTGCACAGGTAATGCCCATCGTGAAGGAACATTTGGCCCAAGCGCAGTTAGCACAGCAGAGAGTGTACAACCGTGGAGCAAAGACCCGTACCTTTTCCCCGGGGGATAGGATACTGGTACTTGTCCCTACGGTTGAAAGTAAATTCCTTGCCAAATGGCAAGGCCCCTATGAGATAATGGAAAAAGTGAGCGAAGTGAATTACAAGGTCAGACAACCAGGAAGGCGAAAGCCCGAACAGATCTATCACGTTAATCTGTTGAAAGCCTGGAGGGATAGAGAGTCCCTAGTCGCAGACACTTGGTCACCAGCTCAAACTGGTTGCGTGATTCCTGAGGTTGGAATAGCAGCCACCTTGTCACAACCCCAACAACAGGAGGTTAAGGAGTTTGTGCTTCGCAACAAGGAGGTATTCTCTGAGCTGCCGGGACAAACATCTGGGGTAGAGCATGACATCATTACCCCGCCCGGTGAAAGGGTGAAGTTAAAACCCTATCGGATCCCAGAGGCCCGACGGGAGGCAATACGGGAGGAAGTACAGAAAATGCTGAACTTAGGGGTGATAGAGGAGTCCCAAAGTGATTGGTCTAGTCCCATTGTGTTGGTGCCTAAACCGGATGGGAGCTGGCGATTTTGTAACGATTTTCGTCAGTTGAACAAAGTTACAAAATTTGACACCTACCCCATGCCACGTATAGATGAGTTGATCGACCGGCTGGGAACAGCCCGATACATGACGACTCTTGACCTCACAAAAGGGTATTGGCAAATCCCCCTGGCCAAGTCGGCCAAAGAGAAAACCGCATTTGTAACCCCAGACGGGGCGTTCCAATATAAAAGAATGCCGTTCGGGTTACAGAATGCGCCGGCCACATTCCAGCGGAAAATGGACCAGATGCTGAGGCCCCATCGGAAGTATGCTGCGGCTTACCTGGATGACGTAATTGTCCATAGCACAGATTGGGCCTCACATCTGCCAAAAGTGCAAGCAGTCCTGGACTCTGTTCGGGAAGCGGGGTTTACGGCTAACCCCAAGAAGTGTACCATTGGGCAGGAGGAGGCCAAATATCTTGGGTACACCATTGGGAGGGGAGTAATAAAACCCCAACTCAACAAAGTCGAGGCCATCCAGAGTTGGCCACGTCCCAACAGCAAGAAGCAGGTACGAGCCTTTCTGGGAATCGCTGGGTATTATCGGCGATTCATTCCCCACTTTGCTTCTAAGGCTGTGCCCCTAACCAACCTGACGAAGGGGAAAGGGTCGGTCATGATTAAATGGACCCCCGAGGCTGAGGCAGCATTCCAATTCTTGAAACAAGCCTTATGTAGCCAGCCAGTGTTGTACTCACCCGATTTCTCTAAAGACTTTGTCGTACAAAGTGATGCGTCAGATGTGGGGTTAGGAGCAGTATTGTCCCAGGTCTGGAACGGGGAAGAGCACCCAGTCATTTACCTCAGCAGGAAGTTGAAGTCCCATGAGGTAAATTACGCCACCGTTGAAAAGGAGTGTTTAGCGGTGAAGTGGGCTCTAGATTCCCTTCGGTACTACCTGCTAGGTAGGCACTTTGACATGGTTACGGATCACGCTCCGTTAAAGTGGATGGCTCAAAACAAGGAAACAAATAGAAGAGTGAATAGGTGGTTCCTGGCCCTCCAGGAATTCAAATTCACAGTAAAGCATCGCCCTGGCGTTCAAATGGGGAATGTGGATGCTTTGTCTCGAGTACATGAATGCCTGATTGCTGGTGTTCCAACCCCGAGGTTAAAACAAGAGGGGGGGGTATGTGACAGCAGGAAGGTAAAGTCACCTGGTTGCATCCAGGGGGGTAGATATATTTCGCCCAGATTCAGGCTTTACGCCGACTTATACAACTAGGTGGAGAGTTGTATAAGCCCAGCTAAGGCTAGTGGGCTCATGGATGACTCATACCTCTAGGGAGAGTGTGGGGCGTCGTACAGACAGGGAGTTGATGAGACCAGCTGAAGCTTGTCAGCTCGTTTAAGGCCTCTATAAAAACTCCCAGCTTCATTAGATGTTAGCTCATGCCTGGAACCAGACCTGTGTGGACTGTCTAGGGAGAGTGAACCCCTGTGCGGTGAGACAAAGCCTGTGTGGCTATTTGTTTGGACATTTAAAACCAGGGACTTAGGGACTAGGACAGCACTAGGCTGATCCCAGTTGTTAGTTAGGAAACCTGTATGTTTAGTCAGAGGTCAAGTTGACCAGGATTTATTTTATTTAAGTTTCTTTTGCTTTGCTGTGTTTTGTCACTGTAAATAGAAAATAAACCGCACCTTTTTGATTTTAAAAACCACAACCTCCGTTTGCTGGGCCTGTTTTTGTGTGGGGAGCCCATCCCGGGGGTCACACACACCCGCTGCCGAGCTAACCCCCTCACAGATGTTACAACAAACATACTAAAAACCAGAGCTGAACAGCCCCACCCAGGGGGGCGGTCCCCCGGACATAACGCCCCTACCTGCAGTCAGCAGCCTCAGTTCGTAACAAAGCAGTACAAACCTTAAAAAGGAAGGTTGTGTGCTGTGTCAGTCCATGTACGTCAGAGAAACTGATTTTACGGTGAGTACAAAAATCCTATTTTCTCTTATCGTCCATGGACTGACACAGGCTCTTATACTTGACTTGTGGGATGTCCCAAAGCAGTGTCAAGAAGAGGGGTAGGAGCAGTATAAATGGAAAAACAAAACTTCACTCCAAACAGGCAGAGCTCCTCAATGGAGGAGGTGCAACATTAAACAGCCGCATGCAACACCTTGCGGCCAAAAGAAGCATCCGAAGATGCAGCCACCTTCAACCTTGGCTGGAGGACTTACTGGATCCTAAAATACAGGAGTTTTTACAAGATCTTGACGCCCTAGGCTTTGTTCAAAATGTCAACTCCTATACCCATGAGAAAGGGCACACACTAGATGCGGTCTTCTCCTCTAATATTACCATCTCTGACATCCAGAACATCGAACTTATATGGACAGATCATAAATTAATTTCATACCAACTCAGGGACTTTAGACCCCCAGCCCCAGACTTGGGTACTCCCATGCAGCAATCCAAGCCGTATCGTTCACTTAAAAACCTATGTCCACTCACCTTCATGGCAACATATTTGGCTCTTGAACCTATCACCCTAGACAGTGAAGATGATCTTTATATTGACTTTGAAATCCATCTTGACAGAGTCACTAAAGCCCTTGATGCATTTGAACTAAAAATCCATCATACACTTGATAAGCTTGCCCCTCTCAAAACATCACACTTTCGCAAAAAGATTACCAAGGCTAAACCTTGGTACACTAGCAACCTAGCCCTAATTAAAACAAAACGCAGACAGCTTGAAAGAAAATGGCTTAAGACTAACACACATCAAGACAAGCTCGCATATCGAATAATTTCTCAGGCATATTTCAAAGCCATTCGCCACAGGAAAAAAGCATATTACGGTGAACAGATCGATAACGCCGGAAACCAGGATAAGAAACTTTTCGAAATTGTAAACGAAATGCTTAATCCACGTAGGTTAACCAAGACAATAATACCATCACAAGAATTCACCAATAAATTAGGGATCGCTTTCCAAGATAAAATTCATAAAATCCGGTTGGGCATTGCCAAGAACATTCACCTGATTGACCAACCTGGTCCACTACAAGAGGCTATCCAACCTACTCTGTGCAGCCTAAAAAACTTCACACCTACTACGCCGGAGTTACTACACAAAGTAATTCTTAAATTGAAGCCCACACACTTTGCGGATTAATTTTGCCCTGCCTGGTTTTTCAAACTCCAGTCAAAGGCATTCCTTCCAGACTTATGTACAATCATCAACTTCAGTTTGAGGCTGGGAGTTCTACCAGGGAAACTTAAACACTCATACGTTACGGCAATTCCAAAAAAAAAAAAAAAAAAAAAAAAAGAGCTTCAAGACCCGAACAATCTAAGACCCATTTCTAGCATTCACTTTGTGGCAAAGATTATGGAAACCATCGTTCTTGAGCAACTTCAGGAATACTCTGAAGGGGAGGGCCTATTCCACGATGTCCAGTCTGGGTTCCGTCCGGGCAGGGGAATAGAGCTCTCCACGATGGCCATGAGGGAACAGCTGCTGAGGGTCAGAGACGCTGGGGAATCGGCGGCCTTAGTGCTATTGGACCTCTCCGCGGCTTTTGACACCAATGATCACGACATTCTGATCTCGCGCCTTCATGACCGGTTTGGAATTCGAGGTGCTGTCCTGTTATGGATCCAGTCTTTTCTACAAGACCGTACCCCAACAGGTTAGGCTGGGACCTTTCAGGTCAGCCATAAGCCCAGTGCCCTGGGGAGTACCACAGGGCTCTGCCCTCTCTCCATACCTTTTCAATTGTTACATGCGCCCCCTACCCGATATGTTGCAGTTACATGGCCTTCAAGGCCAACTATATGCCGATGACATCCAAATCCTAGTCAACACTTCCAAAAATGACAGACATCCCCAGATCCTAGCAGAATGCATGACTCATATCCATTCCTGGATGAATAGAAACTGGTTGAGCCTCAATTGCTCCAAAACAGAAATACTCCAAGTGGGCGAACCTCTAGCCTTTCCCATTCTATCCCGATGGCCATCTGACCTAGGTACCTGCCCAGAACCTAAAAGACAAGTCAAGAACCTTGGAATCATTTTTGATGCAAAGCTTACCTGGATTCCGCAAATTATGAACTGTATGAAAAATGCCTCATTCTATTTGCAAATTATTCGGAAGATCAGACATCTACTTTCATATCGACACCAAATCACACTTACTTTGGCTCTAGTACAATCCAGACTAGACTTTGCCAATGGTTTTTGCCTTGGCCTTCCCCTTAAGTGGGTCAAAAAAATCCAAATTATACAGAATCAAGCAGCACGCACTATTACGGGTACAGCATATATACACATCACATCACTCCCGTGCTGGCACAGCTACATTGGTTACCTATAGTGCATAGAGTACAATTTAAAATCTTGGTTCTGATGTTTATAGCATATTGGGGCCTGGGCCCACTCTCTCACAGAAATGGCCCCCCATTACACACCAAGTAGAGCATTGCGGTCAGGGCTTCAAAATAGGATCATCCAAGCACCCGCCCGACTCCAGTCCTTGGGAGGTCGACGAATGCAGACTATGGGCGCGGCCCTTTGGAACCAACTCCCCGACCATCTCCGGCTCCCAATGCCTCAAGCTCTTTTTAAGAGGCAATTAAAAACCCACCTTTTTAAAAACGCTTTTTCCTAACTACGGATGTAGAGACACCTAACTCTGTAATAATTAACGTCAACTTTGTTTTTCGACTCCCCTCGTGAGCCTTCCTTCCTCTTTTTTTTCTCCCCTCCCTTTTTCTCAAATGTTTTTTTCTTTTCCCAAGGCTGATTGGTGAATTTATGGTACAGCGCGCTTAGTTGCAGTCCTCCAAGACAGTATTTGGCGCGATATAAATTTACATATCAATCAATCTTATAGAACTTAGAAAAGGTATGAACGGACGACCAGGTTGCCGCCTTGCACACTTGTGCAACCGACGCTTGATGTCAGAAAGCCCAGGAAGCACCAATTGCCCTGGTGGAATGTGCCGTAACCGGCAAGGGAGGCGCCCGCCCCTTAAGGGCATAGGCCTGTATGACAGTCTGCCTGATCCACCTAGAAATGGTGGCAGACGAAACCGCTTGGCCCTGTTTTGGACCAGAGACAGACACAAACAGTGAGTCAGACTTCAGAATGGAAGCAGTACCAGACAGGTACACCCGTAAGGCATGTACCACATCCAACGTGTGAAGCGCAAACTCTCTGGGATGCGACGGGTGAGGACACAAGGACGGAAGAACAATGTCCTCATTAAGGTGAAAGGCCGAGACCACCTTTGGAAGGAAAGATGGTCGCGGGCGCAACACTGCCTTATCCTTATGGAGGACCAAGTAAGGCGACTTGCAGGACAAGGCCACCAACTCAGACACCCGTCTAACAGAAGTAATGGCCACTAAGAAGGTCACCTTCTGAGACGAAGTCAAGAGAGGAATATCTCTGATGTTTTCAAAGGGAGATTCTTGGAGAACCGAGAGCACCAAATTCAGATCCCAAGGAGGCGAACCCCCTGCACAAAAAAGGTGCTAACCAAGGAATGGCCTGCTAGTGGTCGTTGAAAGAAAACGGCCAAGGCCGAAATCTGACCCTCAATGGTGCTCAAAGCCAGCTTTTGGGTCACACCACGCTGCAAGAACCGCAGGATTCGGAGGACGGAATACGTCCGTGGACGCCAGTCTAGCTCTTCGCACATCGCGATGTAAGCCTTCCAGGTACGGTGATAGATCTTTCTGGAGGAAGACTTCCGTGCCCTCAACATGGTCAAAATGACAGAATCCGAGAGACCTCGGTCCCCTCAGCACCTGGCTTTCAATAGCCATGCCGTCAAAAGACAGACTGTAAAGCAGGATGAAATATAGGACCTTGAGACAGAAGGTCCTCCCTCATTGGCAGTCGCCAAGGAACATCCGCGACGAGACTACAAGATCGGCGTACCAATGACGCCGAGGCCAATCCGGAGCAATGAAGATCACCGGAACCCCCTCGGCCGCCACCCTGCGCAGCAGGCGAGGAAATAACTGCAGCGGAGGGTACACATATATCAGGCGATACTGACCCCACGGGGCAACCAGCGCGTCCGAGGCTTCCGTCCAGGGGTCCCTGGACCTGGCCACAAACCTCGACACCTTGCGATTAAGTCGAGAGGCCATCAGGTCCACATCCGGCGTGCCCCACCGCAGGCAAAGAAGTTAAAAAACCTCTGGGTGCAAGGACCATTGCCCCTGGTCCAGCATCTGGCGACTCAGATAGTCCGCCTGCCAGTTTTCTACGCCCGGAATGTAGACAGCCAACAGAACCGGCGCGCTTCTTTCCTCCCACCTTAGGATGTGGGCGACCTCAGATGCCGCAGCCGAGCTCCGAGTTCCCCCCTGATGGTTGACATACGCCACGGCCATGGCATTCTCCGACTGGATCCTGGCTGAGCGGCCCTGTAGCCTCTCCGACCACGAGGAGAGGCACAGTCTGATTGCCCGCAGTTCCAGGACATTGATCAGTAGACGGGACTCGTCCAGAGCCCTTGAGCTGATAGGACTCCCCAATCACCGCCCCAGCCCGAAAGGCTGGCGTCCGTCGTGATCACCGTCCACTGGATGGGGAGGAACGACTTCCCAGACCAAAGAGCCGGGGACCTCAGCCACCACGTCAGGGACGCCCTGACAGGGTGACTTACCCGGATCGGAAGATCCAATGACAACGGGGACTAATCCCAAGGATGGACAGGATCTCCTTCTGCAATGCCCGAGTGTGTGATCGGGCATACAGAACGGCCTCGAAGGAGGCCACCATGAGTCCCAGAACTCTCATGCAGAAACGGATTGACGACCATTTTCGGGATGTCAGGACCCGTACTGCAGACTGAAGTGTCTGCAACTTCTCTGAGGGTAGGAAGACTTTCGCCTCCGAGGAGTCCAGGATCAGACCTAGATACTCCAAACGCTGAGTTGGGACCAGGACCGACTTCTGAAGGTTCAGGAGCCACCCGAAGTCCCGGAGGGTCTGACTGACTATTGTCACATTTTCTTTAGGGTTGTCCCGATACCGATACTAGTATCGGTATCGGTACTGATACCAAGTATTTGCGCGAGTACTTGTACTCGCGCAAATGCTCCCGATGCCCAGTCCGATACTTTTTTTTTCTTCTCAGAGCGGGGGGCGGAGAGCGGGACAGAGAGTGTGCGACGGGGGGCGGATACCAGGGCGGAGAGCGTGGCGGGGGGCGGAGACCAGGTTGAAAAGTGTGCGGCGGGGGGCGGAGACCAGGGCGGAGAGCGGGGCGGAGACCAAGGCGGAGAGCGTGGCAGAGACCAGAGCGAGTCTTCAGGCGGGTAAGTAAAATGAATCTGATCCAATTGCCTTGCCTGTCTGCTGCTCAAATGCTCCCGGAGCTGTTCCCCCTTCACCTCCATGCCGCTGTGCCCCCTTCACCTCCATGCCGCTGTGCCCCCTTCACCTCCATGCTCCTCCTCCACCCCCTTGGTATCTCAGGATGGAGAGCGGAGGTAGGAGCCGGTAAATCCGGCTCCTTACTTGTCGGAATGTACAGAGTCAGTGATCACTGACTGTCCATTCACATAACTGAAACATCGTAAACTGTGTTTACAATGTTTCAGTTTATGAATGGAGAGGAGCCGCTGTCTTCTCTCCATTCATTTTCAGCGCAGCTGAGGCTGCTGAGAGAGGGACTGGGGAATATGTGTCCCTAGACCCTTTCCCTGTCTCAAAGGAGAGATGTCAGAGGTCTGTTAAGACCCCTGATATCTCACCAAAGCCCCCCACAACAAGGCTGATAAAAAAAAAAAGAATAAAATAAAAATTTATTGTAATTTTTTTTTTAAATAATAAAAGAAAACACACACACACACTGACACTGACCCCCCCCCCCCCCTTAAAAAAATAAAGCATTGTCAAAAATAAATAAAAAAAATTGTAAAAAGAATAAAAATTAAAATTAAAAAAATAAATAAATACTGACACATGAGATTAAAAAAAAGTATCGGTATTCGGTATCGGCGAGTACTTGAAAAAAAGTATCGGTACTTGTACTCGGTCTTAAAAAAGTGGTATCGGGACAACCCTAATTTTCTTCCAACTCTGAGCCATTGTCTGCTCTAATAAGAAGATCGTCCAGATAAGCCCACGATAACAATGCCTCGCTGTCTCAGCAAAGCTAGAACTCGGGGCAAGCACCTTGGTGAAAACCCGTGGTGCCGACGCTAAGCTGAAGGGAAGCGCCACAAATTGATAGTGGACTTCGCCTATCGCAAAGCGCAGAAACTTCTGGTGACTTGCGCAGATCGGAACATGCAAGTAGGCGTCCTCGATATCCAAGGACGCCAGAAAGTCCCCTGGAAGGAGTGCAGCGATCACCGTGCGAATGGATTCCAGACGGAACTTTTGCACCTTCACAAAGGCATTCAAGGCCTTGAGGTCCAGGATTGGCCGGACCCCGTCCTTCGGGGCAACAAACAGATTCGAGTAGAACCACCGAAACCTCTCCTGTGACGGTACCGGCACAATTACGCCGTACCTGAGGAAATCCTGTACAGCCCCCAAGAGGGCCGCCCGACAGGCAGGAAGGAGAGGGAGATTTGAGGGGAAGAATCTGTCTGGGGGTCATGAACGGAACTCTATCCCTGTATCCCGAGGTGACCACCTCGCACACCCACCGATCGGAGATGTGGGAGGTCCACTGATCCGTGAACCTGCAAAGTCGTCCCCCCCACCCCAGAGTCGGGCAGGGGCAAGACTTCATGTGGTGGCGGGCTTGGGAGCCGGCTTGTTCGGCTTACGCACCCAGGGACGCTTCTGTCCACCAGCCGCACTGTTGTCCGTCTGGGAGGGCTTACCAGCGGATTCTGACTGATGAAAAAACAGGATTTTTGTACTCACCGTAAAATCTGTTTCTCTGACGTCCATGGATCGACGCAGCTCTCATACTGATTACATGTGGGTATATGTCCCTGCTAGCCTGCTAGCAGGAGAAGACCTAGGCAGAATGTTAGAGGTTAAAACATTCTAGAACAAGCCAGAGCTGAACAGCCCCGCCCAGGGGGGCGGTCCCTCCGGACATTACCCTTCCACCTGCAGCTAATCAGCCTCAGTTCGTAACAAAGCAGTACAAACTTAAAAGGAAGGGTGGGTGCTGCGTCGGTCAATGGACGTCAGAGAAACGGATTTTACGGTGAGTACAAAACTCCTATTTTCTCTTATCGTCCATGGACCGACGCAGCTCTCATACTGATTACATGTGGGACGTCCCAAAGCAGTATAAGAAAGGGGTGGGAGCAAAAAAGGTAAAAGAACAACCAAAACTTCACTCCAAACCAGCAGAGCCCCTCAACGGAGGAGTTGCAACATTAGACAGCGGCCTGCAACACTTTGCGGCCGAAGGAAGCATCCGAAGATGCAGCAACATCAACCTTGTAGAACTGGAAAGGTATGAACGGACGACCAGGTCGCCGCCTTGCACACTTGTGCAACTGACGCTTGATGTCGGAAAACCCAGGAAGCACCATTGCCCTGGTGGAATGCGCCGTAACCGGGAAGGGAGGCGCCCGCCCTATGAGAGCATAGGCTTGAAAGACGGTTTTGTCCGATCCACCTAGAAAATGGTGGCAGACAAAGCCGCTTGGCCCTGTTTCTGACCAGAGACAGTCAAACAGAGAGTAGACTTCCTAATAGAAGCAGTAGACAAGCACACCCGCAAGGCTCGTACCACATCCAAACTGTGCCGCGCACACTCTCTGGGATGCGAAGGGCGAGGACACTGGGACGGGAGGACAATGTCCCCATTTAGGTGAAAAGACGAGATCACCCTTGACAAGAGAAAGTCGCGGATGCAACACCGCCTTATCCTTATGGATGACTAAATATGGCGACTTGCAGTACAAGGTCACCAATTCAGATACTCGTCTAACAGAAGTGATCGCCACTAAAAATGGGCCACCCTCTGAGACAAAGTGAAGAGGGGAATATCCCTGATATTCTGAAAAGGAGGTTCCTGGAGAACCGAGAGTACCAATTCCGATCCCACGGGGGGAGAGGAGACTTGACAGGAGGGAGCCCATGGCGAACCCCCTGCACAAGGGTGCCAACCAAGGAATGACCCGCTAGTGGTCGCCGAAAGAAGACGGCCAAGGCCGAAATCTGACCCTTAATGATACTCAAAGCGAGCCTTTGGGCCACTCCATGCTGTAGGAAATGCAGGATTCTAGGGACGGAATACGTCCGAGGATGTCAGCCCAGCTCTTCGCACATGGCGATGTAAGCTTTCCAGGTACAGAGATAGTTCTGGAGGAAGACTTCCGTGTCCTTAATATGGACGAAATGACCGAGTCCGAGAGACATCGGTCTCTCAACACCTGGCTTTTAACAGCCCTGCCTACAAGGTCAGAGACTGTAAAGGCAGGATGAAATATATGACTTTGAGACAGCAAGTCCCCCCTTATTGGCAACCATCAGGGAACGGCCGCAACGAGGCGCACCAGATCGGCGTACCAGTGAAGCCGAGGTCAATCCGGAGCAATGAGGATCCCCGGAATTCCCTCGGTCGCCACCCTGCGCAGCAGGCGAGGGAGCAACTGCCGCGGAGGATAAACGTATATCAGGTGATAATGACCCCATGGGCCACTGACGCCTCTGAGGCATCCGCCCAAGGATCCCTGGATTCTGACCACAAATCGACAACTTGCGATTGAGTCGAGAGGCCATCAGGTCCACCTCCGGCGTGCCCCACCGTTTGTGTTGCAAGGAGTTGAAATGCCTCCGGGTGCAAGGACCACTCTCCCTGGTCCAACGTCTGGCGACTCAAATAGTCCGCCAGTTCTATGCCCGGAATGTAAAACGGCCGACAGAGCCGGCACGCTTCTTTTAGCCCACTTCAGGGTACGGGGGACCTCAGAAGCCGCAGCTGAGCTCCGAGTCCCCCCTTGATGGTCGACATACACCATCACCGTGACTTTGTCCGACTGGATCCTAATGGAGCGATCCTGCAATCTCTCAGACCACGAGGAGAGGCACAGTCTGATGGCCCGTATTTCCAGAACATTGTTCGGCAAACGGGCTTCGTCCGGAGTCCAAGCCCTTGGGCCAACAGGACTCCCCAGACTACACCCCAGCCCTTCAGGCTGGCGTCCGTAGTGAACACCGTCCATTGGACGGGGAGGAACGACTTCCCGGACCGAAGAGCCGGGGACCCAAACCACCATGTCAGAGACGCCCTGACCAGGTGGCTCACCTGGATCGGAAAATCCAAAAGACAACGGGGATTTGTCCCAAGGGAACAAAATCTCCTTCTGCAATGCCCTGGTGTGTGATTGGGCATACAGAACGGCCTCGAAAAGGTCACCATGAGTCCCAGGACTCCCATGCAAAAACGGATTGACGACCATTTTTTGGGATGTCAGCATCCGCACTGCAGACTGAAGCGTCAGTAGCTTCCCCGGAGGTAGGAATACCTTTGCCTCCAAGGAGTCCAGAATCAGATCGAGATACTTCAAATCTTGAGACGGGACCCGGACTGACTCCTAAATGTTTAGGAGCCACCCGAAGTCCCTGAGGGTCTGACTGACAATAGTCACCCTGTCTTCCAATTCTGAGCCATTTCCTGCTCTGAGAAGAAGATAGTCCAATGCCTTGCTGTCTCAGTAAGCTAGAACCGACACAAGCACCTTGGTGAACACCCTCGGTGCCGAGGCTAGGCCGAAAGGAAGAGCCACAAATTGATAGTGGACTTCGCCGATCGCAAGCGCAGATCGGAACATGCAATTAGGCGTCCTTGATGTCCAAGGTCGCCAGAAAAACCCCTTGACGGAGTGTACTGACCACCGTGCGAATGGATTCCATGCGGAACTTTTGCACCATCATGAAGGCATTCAGGACCTGGAGGTCCAAGATAAGCCGAACCCCGTCCCTCTTTTGGGACGACAAACGAATTTGAGTAGAATCCCTGAAACCTCTCCTGTGACGGAACCGGCACAATCACTCTGGACCTCAAACCTGGATAGGCCCCATAGGGCCGCCCGACGGGCAGGAAGGAGAGGAAGAATCTGTCTGGTATTAGGAATGGAACCTATCCTGTAACCTGAGTTGATCACCTCGCACACCCACCAGTAGGAGATCCGGGAGGTCCATTGATCCGTGGACCTGCAAAGTCTTCCCCCCTACCCCAGAGTCGGGTGGGGGCAAGACTTCACGCGGAGGCGGGCTAGGGAGCCGGCTTCTTCGGCATACGCACCCAGGGGCGCACATGTCCACCAGCCATACCGCTGTCAGTCTGGGAGGGCCTCCCCGTTGACTGACGAAAAAAAAACCTTTTTGCTGGAAAGGAAGAACCCTGCTTACGGCGGTCTCCTTACCCTTGCTAGCTTGAGGAAGAACAGTGCTCTTACCTCCCGTGACATCCTTGATGATGTCATCCAGCGCAGCACCGAAAAGCCTACCACCTTTAAATGGTAAATCCTTCAGAGGCTTTTTAGAAGTTAGGTCAGCAGAACAGCATTTCAACCAGATCAGACAACGCAATACCACCGTCAAGACAGAGGCCCTGAGTTATAAGGGGCCGCGTCAAACGTTGCGTCGCCACATAAACCCGGCCCTGCACCATCTGCGGGCCAGAGCAATAGTGTCTGGAAGAAGATCATGCTCCTGTACAGTTTGGTGCAAACATTTTTTGCCCATCCCGTAAGTGTTGGAGACACAAGGGTCGCCGCTACCACAAGCCGTAGGGCGGACCCCAACAAGGCAAACATGGCTCTACTCACCACTTCTGACCTTCTGTGAGTGGGGTCCTTAAATGCCCCCTCCACCGGGAGAATGGTGGCCTTGTTCAACCGGGCGACTGCAATGTCGACCATTGGGGGAGAAGCCCACGTTTTAAGTAGGGCATCTTCAAGGGGTATCTGATAGACAAACGCCACGGGACCATAAAAGTCTTCTGCGGCTTTTTCCCCCGACCTTATCAATGAGCTGGTCAAAGAAAGGAACATATGGAAAAAATAACTTTTTAGAAGGCCTGGCCCTAAGGAACCAGAGGAGACTGTCCACCTGAGGTTCTACATCCGCAGCATTTAGCTTGCGAGTGTCCCTCACTGCATCAATGAGTTCACAAAACAAGCGCCCTGTCATTTACTGACACCGAACTGGAGTCTTCCTTGCCAGGAATGTCCTGTTCAAAACCATCAAATATATTCAGAGCTAGGGTCCTGAGCGGTAGTGGCTAGGCCAATATCTGAATCAGCGCACACCCCCCTTTTTTTTTTGTGGAAAAAAAAAAGTGGGGAGAGGGGCTATTTTGCTCCCTTGCGCTCACACACTGCTTCCTCCTGGTCAGATTAATGATTCCAGGACTGCCGACAACTGGTCCCTAAGGACCGCAGGTGCAGGAGCACTGCCAGTTGTCTCTAACAGTGTGAAGAAACAGGTGAACCAGACTCCAATATTGCCACCCTCTGAGACCTTATTCACCATTACAGTGAATAATACAGCCCACCCACAGGCCGTGCTGGGGCTGAGGAGGGGATACCTGGAGTACTCACCACCCCTAGGGACCGCTCGGTACCGCTGTATGAGCCGCGCTGTATGAGTCACGCTGTAGTGCGGGTGCAGCCTGAGGTGAAGAATCTGTGAGGATGTGTGCATTTCGCGCCGTTCAGCAGCGCTGCTAGAGGCTGAAAACGAAACCAAAAGCGCCGCAGCTACAAGAAAATGGCCGCCGGGCACCAGTATAACTGCGTATTAGGCCCCAGCAAAATGGCCGCCAATGGCGCACTTTTTTAAAAATAAAACACCGCGCCAAATGGCGCACAGAAAAAAACACAGCCAGTCCCCCAGAACACTTCCCAAGCAAAATAACAGTCATGGAGCGGCCCCCGCAGGGCAGAGTGACCCCCCAAGCATCCCCACACAGCACAACAGGGTGCAGAGAACAGCATAACAGGGGGGAGACAGGGAGAACCCCCCACACACAGAAACACAGCCAGCATGTACTCACCTTGCAGCAGGAGAGACTACTTACCCATCCCGCAAGCACCTTGGAGAATACCCCCGGTGCCAATAGAGGGACCCACTGGCTTGTTTCTGACAGACCTATCACAGAGTCGTACTGCGTAGCTGTCGGCCCGGTCCACCGCGAAAGATACAGTAGGTACTGTTTGATCTTGAGAGGACCGCGGGAGCATGAAAGCAACCCGGCCACCCCTGAAGCCATGGGGTATGTCGTGAACTGAGTCTCACGCACACAAGGCGAGGATCAGCACGCTCGATGGTCGGACAGGGAAGACTACGAGGATACCAGTGTACCCAACCTGTTGCCCAGCCGACAGTTGATTGAAGGTCTCAAAAATAAAATAATAAAATTCCCAAAGGAATACAATTTAAAAGTAAAATCTTCCAGGAGACTGGCTCCTGAGAGAGCCATGTCTTCTTCTGCTAGGCAGAAAAAAACTGAGGCTGATTAGCTGCAGGTGGAAGGGTAATGTCCGGAGGGACCGCCACCCTGGGCGGGGCTGTTCAGCTCTGGCTTGTTCTAGAATGTTTTAACCTCTAACATTCTGCCTAGGTCTTCTCCTGCGAGCAGGGACATATACCCACATGTAATCAGTATGAGAGCTGCGTCGGTCCATGGACGATAAGAGAAAAACCTTTTTTAGCTGAAAAAGGAGGGGCCCGGCTTACGGCGGGGCTCCTTTCCCTTAGTAGTCTGAAGAAGGAGGGTGCTCTTACCCCCTGAGACATCCTTAATAATGTCATGCAGGGCAGCACCAAACAGTCTATCGCCCTTAAAGGGAAAATCAGTCAGGAGCTTCTTGGAGGCTAGGTCAGCCGACCAGCATTTCAACCAGATAAGACGACGCAACACCACCACAGAGACAGAGGCCCCAGATATTAATGGGGCCGCGTCCAAAGTGGCATCGCACACATACACCAGACCCTGCACAAGTTGGTGGGGCAGGGCAATGGTATCTGGAGGGAGATTATGCTCCTGCACAGTCTGGTGAAAAATATTTGCCCATTCCGTGAGTGTCTGAGACACAAGGGTCGCCGCTACGATAGGACATAAGGCGGACCCCAACAAGGCAAACATGGCTCTGCTCACCACTTCCGACCTCCTGTCAGTGGGGTCCTTAAATGCAGGAGTCCCCTCCATCGGGAGAGTGGTAGCCTTATTCAAACGGGCAACTGGGGGGGTTGACCACCGGGGGAGAGGCCCACTTTTTAACCAGGGCCTCCTCAAAGGGGTACCTAATAGACAGACGCCGCGGGACCGCAAAAGTCTTCTGCGGCTTTTCCCAAACCTGATCAATGAACCTGTTAAAGAAAGGCGTATATGGAAAAACCTTTTTAGAAGGCTTGGCCTTAAAGGAACCAAAAGGAGACCGCTTCCACCTGAGGTTCCGCAGCATCCAGCTTGAGAGTGTCCCTCACAGCATCAATGAGTTAACTTACAAGCGCCCTGTCATTTACCGACTCAGAACTGGGGTCTTCCTTCCAAGGAATGTCCTGTTCAAAAACATCAAAGAATTCAGAGCTAGGGTCCCGAGCAGCAGCAGCTAGACCCATATCTTTATCAGAGCTCTCCCCTTGTGGAGATAGTGTGGGGAGAGGGCGCTTTTTAGCTCCCCTGCGCTCGCACACCGCTTCCATCCTGACAAGAAATGTTTCCAGGACTGCCGACAACTGGTCCATAGGGACCGCAGGTGCTGGAGCACTACCTCTCAAAAATAAAATAAAATTCTCAAAGGAATAAAAAATCTCTTTCAGGAGACTGGCTCCTGAGAGAGCCACGTCTTCTCCTCTGCTAGGCAGAAAAAAACTGAGGCTGCTGACTGCAGGTAGGGGGGGTTATGTCCTGGGGGACCACCCCCCCTGGGCGGGGCTGTTCAGCTCTGTTTTTTAGAATGTATGTTGTAACATCTAACATTCTGCCTAGATCTTCTCCTGCGAGCAGGGACATATACCCACAAGTCAAGTATAAGAGGCTGTGTCAGTCCATGGACGATAAGAGAAATAAAAATGTACTTATCGTCCATGGACTTATAGCGTCTACAAACTATGGGATATATTTATGGAATTTTTATTTACTTTTTACTAGTAATTAAGGATGAGCTCCGGCGTGTTCGCATAGTACACGTGCAGAGCCCGCCAGGAAGTCGGCACCGCGCTGCGCTAATCACAGCCAGGGAGACATTTCCCGATCCCTGCAGCCGAGCATCGGGAAATGTCTCCCTGCCTGTCATTAGCGCAGCGCGGTGCCGACTTCCTGGCGGGCTCTGCACGTGTACTATGCAAACACGCCGGAGCTCATCCTTACTAGTAATAGCAGAGATCAGCGACTTATAGCAGAACTGCGATAATGCAGCAGACAAATCAGGCACTGACACTTTTTGGGGACCAGTGACACTAATACAGTGATTATACTATGCACCGTCACTGTACTGACACTAGCTGGGAAGGGGTGAACATCTAGGGCAATCAAAGGCTTAACTGTGTGCCCAACCTGTGCTTTCTCACTGTGGGGGGGTGGGGTTTGTGCTTGAACTATGGGAAGGCTCATCCATGGAACACAGGATCAATGCCTTACCTACTGACAGAATGGCAATCTGCATTGTTTACATAGGGGGATCGCAGTTCTGGCTCATTGCCTAATGATTGGTAGGTGCCGGTGGAAATCAAGTTTACGGCACCCGAACATGAGCAGGAGCGGGTCGCCAGCGGCACGCATGCGTGCCCTAGACCCGGAAGTTGATGATCACTTACTGTTGAAGTGGTAAAGTTCATGTCTCTTTTATTCTCGCTTTCTCCCGTCACCTTAATGTGAGTGTTTTCTTTAGTATTTGTGACTATAAATCCGCCACCTCTGTGCTCACAGGACTCCCCTCCTTCATGCTTGTAATAAAGCATATATAATTAATCCACCAAGGTGTAATACTCCTCCTCTGATTACTCCTAGTAATCTGGTCTGAATGGTAATTGATTTCTCCTTTAAAGTCCTCTTCTTACCTCCGCTGGTTATTCTCTCTCAAAATATAGGGGAATGCAAAGAAATCCTCCCATGAAGCAGTATTTAAAACCAGTATATTTATTAACACGCTACAGAATCGCACTTACAATGTAAACACTTGTAATTAAATGGTGTATTCGATCCCGCGCTATGGTTACCTCCAAAATTCCACCAAAGTGGGATGGGCAAGTAGGTGTATAGGGAGAGAGGTATAGGTGGTGCTGCCTCTTTTTAATGTGTAGTGATCATAATAAAACAGATGTAACTAAATAAATAAAATTGTGTACTGTCTCTTTAAATATAACGTGCATAGCAATTAAAGAGGAACTAAACCCTCCTCAAGAAAAAAAAAGACCCTGCAAGACAAAGGCATAATGAGCTAGTATGCATAGCATACTAGATCATTATGAATTACTTACCTGTGATCGAAGCTCCCGCAGCGGCCCTCGTTCGCCTCCTCCATGATACCCAGAGTGACTTCCGGGTATCGCTGCTCCGGCGCTGTGACTGGCCGGAGCAGCGATGATGTCACTCCCGCGCATGCACTAACAGCACACTCAGTGCGCCTGCGCGGTTGTCTACGGTGCGCATGCGCCGTAGACATTGGTGCCGTCTTTCTTGCAAATATCTCCTTAACCATGTAGGTTAAGGAGATATTTCTTGCACTTACAGGTAAGCCTTGATCTAGGCTTACCTGTAGGTCAAAGTGGTCTGTAAGGGTTTACAACCACTTTAAGTGTACTGTTTCTTTAAATATCTCCTCCAAAATTTCCTAATGTGTAGGGTACATATAGTACTATGACAGGGCTTGACAAATTTGCTTGAAATCTAGGAGCCAGCTAGAAAAGTTAGGAACCAGTTTTTGTTTTTTTTTCCCAGCATGCCGAATGGCTGGCTTCTGTCGGACCGGCTGCCATACACACGGGCCGAATGGCAGCCAGTTTTTATTGAACCGACCAATGTTGCCCGGCATTCGGCCCTTGTGTACAAGGCTTGATGGTGTGATGGGCAGCGGCTCACAGTGCAGCAAGGTGGGGATGATAGGAGATCCAGTAACTCATGCCACCCTAGGCCCCTTGCACACGGGCGCCTCTGCTAAGCGGAGTCCGCTTGCTCAGCAGAGATTTCTCCGCTAATCCCAGCTGAGCAGGTGGATGACAGGTCCTGTCTGCTCTGCTATGCAGAGCGAACAGACACACAATCCTGTTCTCCTCTATGGGGAGATCGGATGGAAACGGACCACCTGTCCATTTCCATCTGATCCTCCGGACAGATGGGAAATGGGACCACCATCCATCTGTTTTTCGGCAGACAGGACCGGATAGGGGTGGGTGTCAGCAGACACATAAAACGAGACTGGAGGTGGCTTGGACATGGCTGAGTGAGGCGGTTTTCTCTTGGAGCTCCCGGCCCAGGCCCTCCTAAACCGGCAAAATAACAAGATATACCGGTATGAACTCGACCAAAAGGTATAGCACCAGAGCAGCTACAAAGGGACCCCCCTCCGGGAAGAACCAGAGCGAAATCCGCAGGTACTTTAAGCTCCTGCAGGACAACTCCCCTGGGACCAGAGCAACGGCACCACGAGGCTCCACGCGGGGAACTACACGGAAGGCCCAGGCACCGTCCTCCAGTAGCATCTTACCTGATTCCGTGGCGGGAACACCGGAGACACATTACGATCCGGGGATGTCAGTGGATCCGCAGCTAGACGCCGAGATGCAGGAGCAAGACATCCGGGCTTTGTTGTTGTCCCTCCCCACCCGGGCGGCCATAGAGGCCCTCCCAACCCGGACGGACATCGAGTCCCTGATCCTCCGTTTGGAGGAGACACACAGGCGGGACATCCAGGAGGTGCGGGGGGAAGTAACCACACTCGCGGAACGAGTGAACGCGGGGGAGGCCTCGGTGTCCTCCTTGGAGGTCAGAATGGCGGCCTTGGAACGTTCCAGGGACATCCACCGAGAGATCGCGGTGGACCTACAGCTCCACTTAAAGGACATTGAAGATAGGAGCCGCCGCAGTAACCTCCGGATACGTGGGCTACCGGAGGCCGAGGGTGTGGAGAACCTCGGAGACTCGGTGCGGAAGCTGTTCCGGACGGTCCTGGGAGAACCGGAGGTGGAGATAGTGCTAGACAGGGCGCATAGAGCCCTAGGCCCCAGACCTACAGATCCTAGTAGGCCGCGTGACGTCATCTGCAGGCTCCATCGGTATACCCAGAAGGAGGAAATCCTGCGTCGGGCCTGGAACCATGGTGATGTGGAGGTAGAGGGTGTCCCGGTGAAGATCCTCCCCGAACTCTCCAGGGCGACGCTGCGTCGCAGGGCCCTGCTGCGTCCCCTTCTGGAGATGGCCAAGCAGAAGGGATTTACTTACCGCTGGGGATATCCTTTCTCTGTGTCCTTCAGGAGAGACTCCGGCTCCTTCACCCTGCAGACTCAGGCGGACCTCCCTGCTCTCTTTCGTTTTCTGGAAGCGGATCCCATTCAGATCCCAGACTGGCTTCAGTTGCTGCCACGTCCCGCCGGATGCTCGGGCCCCTCGGTGCGGCGTGGCCCCTTCCCACTCCATCAGTAGAGGGGACACCGGAAGGAATCGATCTGTGTCCCGGGAGGGACCACGTGAGTAGGCTGTAGGCCATATCTGCAAACATATGCCTCCATCCTCCCCCCCCCCCCCCCGGTCGTAACGGCCGGCCGCATCCTCCCGGATACCCCCTCCCTCTATGGCGTGCGATGTGGTACTAGGGCTCTTAGCCTCCCCTCGGGTTACCCGGGGGGGAGTCCGTGGATCTTTGACTCCCTGGAGTAATATGGATGATGCATGGTCCCCTGGGCTGATGCCCCCCCTCCCCCTTCTCCTTCCCCTCCCCTCCAGGCACCCGGGGCTGCCACCCATACATGAGAAGCTGACATTCGACGAGGCAGAGCATGAACACTGACTTGGCCTGCACATGTGAGATGCAACTTTTGGGGTTGGAGGCGGGGATGCCGCTGGGGGTCTGTGCTGTTTGGGTGGGGGGTTTCGGGGGGAGGTGGGGAGTTTTGTGCTTTTCTTTCTGACCCAGGAAGCAGTCCCCCCGCCATGAGGCTGAGGGGATTGACACCAATGACACCACTTTCAGCCTAGGGAACACCACTGGAGCCACCAAATGCTGGGCGCGATCCACGCCTGCACAGTTGATGTACCATGTTTGGGAGAGGAGGGCAGTTTGGGTTTACATGTTGGGAGGCGGGGATGGTGCCATTTGACAATTCCGTGGTTATGACCTTTGACTTTTGCACTGTTACTGCTGGTTATCAATGTTAGGTTCCCTTTGATGCTGCTGCAGTCCGTTAGAATGCAAAATTTTGAACACAATGTCATACTTTATGGTTGCCTTTTTTATCTTATAAGTTTATGTTTTATACACTACCGGTGTTAGCCTTTTTCAGCTGTCATACGGGGGGGGGGGGGGGGCGGGGCGGGGAGTTCACATCTCGGTCCTGTACACCCACCACCCCACTTAGGACGGCACTCAATACCCCGGAGGTGCTCTTTATAGGAACCTTCGGCGAGTGTCATTGCCAGTTAGGCTGTTGTAGACTTCTAGTATTGCTGTCTGCCTAGGGGCAGCTCTCTTTTTCTTCCGCTATCCACTCTTCAACTGTATTTTTCTACACCTAAGTTTCTACGTCTCTGATCTTTTTCTTTCCCTCTTCTTCCCCCCTCCCTTCTGTCTTTCCCCTCCCTTCCCCCTCTCTATTCTACCCTACTCCCCTCCCCATCACCTCTTTTGTGGTGAAGTGCGGACATGGACGTGCTTAATGTTATGTCATTGAATGCCAGGGGTCTGAACATCCCGGAGAAGCAGAGAATGCTGCTCAATGACATGCGTCGCGCGAGAGTAGATATAATGATGCTACAAGAAACGCACTTTAGAGACACAAAATTACCACTGCTTAAGAACAGACTGTACCCCCTGGCCTACCACTCTGCCTATGTACAGGCCAAATCCAGGGGGGTGTCCATCCTTATCTCCGCCAGAGTCCCATGGAAACTGGTGGATGTTCAAACAGATGGAGAAGGCCGCTTCCTGTTTTTGAAGGGCCTGATTGGGGATAAGAGGGTGACATTGGCGAACATATATGCACCCAACGCTCATCAAGACACATTTCTTAAGAGACAGATTGACAGGCTAGGGCGTTACTCTGAGGGCCAGCTCATTGTAGGGGGCGACCTGAATATACCCCTAATGCCGTCGGAGGATACCTCTACAGGTACATCCTCCACTCCACGAGACGTATGTAAACGCATAGGATCGACACTGCACGCTGCACAGTTAGTGGACACCTGGAGACTTTTCCACCCAGGGGAACATGACTACTCCTTTTACTCTAAACCGCACAAGTCATACTCCCGTATCGACTACTTCCTAGTACCACACGGACAATTACACGCGGTCAAGGATACCTCAATTGGCTCAATAACATGGTCAGATCATGCCCCGATAGGGCTGCGGTATGCACTGTCAGACACCCTAGAGAGACAACTCCCGGTTTGGAGACTCAATGAGAGTCTCCTGCAGGAGCCGGAGGTTTTGGCGGAAGTGACCACCGAGGTTGGCCACTACTTTGACACTAATGCTACAGTTGACAGCGACCCCGGACTTGTTTGGGAGGCGCACAAGGCCGTGATTAGGGGGGTGCTTATAAAACACGGGGCCAGATTGAAGCGTGAGCGTACGGCGAAACGGACACTGCTTCTGACCAACCTGCAGGCCTTGGAAAAGTCGCACAAGACAAACCCGACTAGACAACTTGGGATGGAGCTAGACACGACCCGGCGACAAATCACGGATATCTTACAATTTAAGGCGAAGGCTGCGATACAGATTTGCCGTAGGAAGGTCTAAGAGTCCGGTAACAAATGTGGCAGGCTCTTGGCACAGGCCCTGATATCACAATGACTGGCGTCTTACATACTGCATGTGGTTTCCCCCTCTGGACAGAGGGTGTCCCTTCCCCACCAGATTACTCAGGAATTTCGATCATTCTACAGCTCCCTGTACAACCTACGTGCGCCCGACCCCGAACCTGACCGCACACAGGTCTATCTTGAAAGGTCCCTCATGCCCAAGCTATCAACAGATGTACGGGAGGGCCTAGAAGAACCCATTACTATACCCGAACTTCAACAGGCTCTTAAAAACACAAAACCTGGTAAGGCCCCGGGCCCGGATGGCTTTACCACCCAATATTATAGGTCCCTCTTTCCCTCATTGAGTCAGCATATGGTGAGACTCTATAACGCCCTGGGTACGGGAAAGTCCTTTCATACCACCACGCTGCAGGCACAGATCTCGGTTATACCGAAAGAGGGTAAAGACCCTTCTCAATGCGGGAGCTATCGTCCCATCTCCCTTCTGAACGCGGACCTTAAATTGTTTACCAAAATCCTTGCGTCTAGATTGCAGAGTCACCTACCTCACCTGGTCCACCTGGACCAGGTGGGCTTTGTCCCGACTAGGGAGGCCAGGGATAACACCACCAAGGTCCTTAACCTGCTGCACATAGTGGTCAGCGATAAGACACCGTGTGTGCTGCTGGGGACGGACGCCGAGAAGGCGTTCGACCGAGTAGATTGGAGATTCATGTTCGCGAAACTGAAGTACATAGGCCTGGGAGATCAGATGATGAGGAGGGTGGCGGCGGTCTATTTGGACCCAACGGCCAGGGTCAGAGCGAACGGAGTCCTCTCGAAATCATTTCCGATAACGAATGGGACACGGCAGGGTTGCCCCCTGTCGCCCCTGCTCTTCGCCCTGACCCTGGAACCCTTTTTATGCCACGTCCGACAGAACCCTGGCATCACTGGGGTGACCGCCAGGGGTACGCAACATAGGGTATCGGATTATGCGGATGACCTAATATTCACGCTTCCGAACCCCTCTGCTTCTCTTCGATGCCTCCTGTGTGAGTTTGACACGTATGGCCAACTGTCCAACCTGAAGATAAATCTCTCCAAATCGGAGGCCATGGGGTGGGGATTCCTCCACACCAATTGATGAGGCTTAAGAACAGTTTTAACCTGAAATGGACAGATGACGCCCTGAAGTACCTGGGCACCTATATACCTGCGTCTTTCTCTTGCCTATTTAAGCTTAATTTCCCCCCGCTTCTCACTAGGGTGCAGAAACTCCTGGACCAAATGGGACAGCGGCCTCCATTCGTGGCTGGGCCGCTGTAACATTCTTAAGATGTCAATCTTACCCAAATTCCTCTATACCCTACAGGCTCTCCCGATCTCAATCCCGGGATCCTTTTTTAAGCAGATCAACTCGGTTTTCACTAGATTTCTTTGGGCAGGAAAAAACCCGCGCCTTAGCAGGAATATGCTATCCCCTCCCGAAATTACACGGAGGCTTAGCCATGCCGGATATTCGCGTCTATTACCAAGCGACCCACCTTAGTAGGCTCCTAGACTGGTGCCGACATACAGACGCCAAGCTCTGGACGCAAATAGAGCAGTCACAGAGCGTTGTCCCCCTTCATAGTGCACCATGGTGTCACGCAGCTTTGCCCATGGAGCTTAAACGACACCCGCTGATTGGCACAACAGTTAAGATTTGCTCACAATTGTTGTCAAAACCCTCAATCTCGACTCCTGACTCACCGCTGAGACCGGTGTTGGGACACCCTCACTTTGTGCCGGGTATCCAGGATAGGAGGTTTCTGGAATTACAAGCGGCGGGATATTATCAGGCGTCTCATTTTGGTACTATGGGACGGTGGAAAACAACCGCAGAGCTATTAGACCTCTCTGGACCGTACAAGCTAGACTTCATGCGAGCACACCAGCTCAGCCACTTCCTACATGGTCTGCCACCCCCCCCGAGACGCGGCCCGATCCCCGCCCACAGTGCTGGAAGGACTCTGCACGGAGTCAGGGACGATCCCCCATTCCTTATCCTTGACATATGACATGTTGATTACGCCAACAGCGGACAGCCCCATACCATACCTAACTAAATGGGAAGGAGACCTGAACTGCCAATTTACCGAGGGGAAGAAGAAGCACATACTCCGCTTCGCCCATAAATCCTCTCTGTGTTCTAGATTTCAGGAGACAAATTACAAAATCCTCACTAGGTGGTACAGGACCCCTGCGCTCCTCCATACTCTCTTCCCGGCGTCTTCGGACCTTTGTTGGAGATGCCGGGAGGAGAAGGGGACCCTCTTACATATCTTTTGGTCCTGCCCCCGACTGCGAAATTTCTGGAGTGAGGTCCGACGGATTACACAGGACTTTACTGACCATGTAGTGCCGGACGACCCAGCCTACTTTCTACTTCACACGACAGATACACCGTCGCGAATCTACCAAAAATCAGTTGTGCGACATTTGTTGGATGCTGCTAAGGCCTGCATACCACTTCAATGGAAGTCACCTCACCCGCCGTCCATTTCCCTTTGGCTTAAAAAAGTAGACGATACTGTTTATGTTATGTAAACTTCGATGTAAACTTTGTTATACAAAAGGAAGGTATTGAATTTATATATATATATATATATATGTATATTTTGCTAATAAATATATATTCAACTCTAAAAAAGTAGACGACATATGTCAGCTGGAGGACCTGATCCTCACCAACCAAGAGAGACAGGAGACTTAAGAAGACCTGGCAGCTATGGAATGTTTTTAAATACTCCGCAGAAGGTCAGCGACTTAGAGGCGTAGACAGGGAGGACACTTAGATTACCATACGGCTAACCGTTCAGACCTGCTGAATCTATCGATGACTTGCTGGGGAGGCCGACGATCTGATGGAGATCCTTTGCGGAGGGGTGGGCTTCCCCCCCGCCCCCCTCCCTCTACCAAGTCCTTGTTCGCGCTCACAGCTCCCTTCCCCTTTCCCATTCTCTCCCCCCCCCCCCCTTATTCTCTCGTCTTTCTTTATCTTTTCTCCTACTCTTTGTTTTTCTAATCTCTTATTTTTCCTCTCTACTATTCTGGAAACAAAAAAAAAAAGTTGAGGGGTTTGTCCTGTGGGACCGGTCAGCATCGAGGAATCCTCCGGTTTGGGACTCCCGGTTGCCCTTGGGTTAGGGGGCGGCAGGGATTGCATCTGGGGTCATGGTGTGGGTTATCCGCGCATACTGTCCTTTTGATGCACACGTTACCACACAGGTATGCTGACCCCCCCTTTTTTGGGGGTGCTTGACAACGGACCTCATATAGACACCTACAGCAGGTTTCGTCTATATGTGTATATATATATATGTGTGTGTGTGTGTGTGTGTGTGTGTGTGTGTGTGTGTGTATATATATATATATATATATATATATGATTGAACAAAATACCCGTGCCTGTACCAATATGTGTCGTGTGTGCTGTGTATTACGGTGTATTATGCTGTATTGGTCCCTGCCAGCCGACCTCTCTGTTACAAATAAACAAATGAAAAAATTTTTTAAAAAAAACGGGACTGGAGGGTCCGATCAGGTTTGCCTGAAATACTGAAAGGCGGACCTGATTGGACAGCCCGTGTGAAAAAAGTACCAGTTACTTACCGGTAATGGTCTTTCTGGTAAGTCTTCCAGGACGGCACAATGAGAGATGACTAGTCCACCTGACAGGAAACACAATCAATCAAAGAGGTTAAAAACCCCACCCCTCCCTGTGCTCCTCAGTTTGTGAAAAAGTACTCCACACTAGTGCATGAGAGTGAAAACAACATACCACAACAACTCTATATATATATATATATATATATATATATATATATATATATATATATATATATATATATTAATATACTTAACCAGAGCGATGGGAAGTAGGCCTGCCGTCCTGGAAGACTTACCAGAAAGACCATTACCGGTAAGTAACTGGTACTTTTCTCAAGACGTCTTCCAGGACGGCACAATGAGAGAGAAGCAAGTAATTTGCAGGCCTACCTTAGGGTGGGACGACCGCTTGCAGGACCTTCCTACCAAATGAGAGGTCCTGAGGCGACAGCAACTCCACTCTATAATGCGTCAAAAAAGTGTTCTGGCTTGACCATGTCGCAGCTTGGCAGATTTGATCGACCGAAGCTCCGGCCCTTTCTGCCCAGGAGGTCGCCAGAGACCGAGTGGAATGTGCTTTAACCTTCGGGGCTGTCTTAGCAGCCTGGTCATAAGCTAGGGAGATTGCCTGTTTTATCCACCTAGCTATGGTTACTCTAGAAGCCTGTTGGCCCTTTTTCTGACCAGAAAAATTAATAAATAATTGGCTGGATTTTCTGAAAATGCTAACTCTATCCAAATAAGAAAGCAGACATCGTCTGACATCCAAACAATGAAAGGAAGCCTCCCTTTCATTCTGGGGATTGGAACAAAAAGAAGGGAGTATTATTTCCTGTGTTCTATGAAATTTTGATACTACCTTGGGAAGGTACAGGGGGTCCTGCCTGAGAACAACCCTGTCCTCAAATAAACGAAAAAACGGCTCTTTAATTGACAGAGCCTGCATATCACCTACTCTTTTGGCTGTCGTTATCGCCAGCAGAAAGGTAAACTTAACTGTGAGAAGTTTAATAGAGATACTGTCTAAAGGCTCGAACGGAGCCTTAGTTAACTGTTCTAGAACCAAGGAGAGATCCCAGGGTGGAACCCTAGAGATCTGTACTGGAGACATTCTGTCCCTAGCTGACAAGAATCTTTTAATCAACGGGTCCTGGGACAATCTTCTGTCCAGGAAGTAAGATAAGGCTGCTACCTGAACTCTTAGTGTCTTGGTAGCCAGCCCCAGATCAACTCCATCCTGGAGAAATTCCAGAATGACCGAAGTTTCCTGTTGGGAAACCTCTCTCTCTGAACACCAGCGAGAGAAGACCCCCCACACCTTAGCATAAATCCGCCTGGTGACCTCCTTTCTACTAGAGAGGAGAGTGGTGATCACTCTCTCTGAACAGCCCTTCTCCCGCAGGTTCTGCCTTTCAAGCACCAGGCCGTCAGTTTGAAGAAGCTGGGCTCTGGGTGGAAGACTGGACCCTGAAGAAGAAGGTCTGACCGAACTGGTAGATGGAGAGGGGGAGCTACAGACCAGTTCTCCAGAGTGGGAAACCAGGCTCTCTTGGGCCACCAGTGGGTGACCAAAATGAGACAGCATTCTGAGAGGTCCAGTTTCTGCAGGATCCTCGGAATCAGACTCAGAGGGGGAAAGGCATAGGCCAGATGAAAACTCCACACCTGGGCCAGCGCATCCACTCCCTCTGAGCCCCATTCCCGGGTCAGGGAAAAGAACCTCTTTAGCTTTTTGTTTTCCCTGCGGGCGAAGAGGTCTATCTCCGGATTGCCGAACCGTTGGCACACCAGATCGAACACCTCTGTGTTCAACTCCCATTCTCCCTGGAGAATCGGGGTGGCGACTTAAAAAGTCCGCCTCTACGTTGTGAACCCCTTTTATGTAAACCGCTGTGATAGAGGGAATCCGTAGCTCTGCCCAGCTCAGGATCTCCAGAGACAAAGCCAGAAGGGTACGCGACCTGGTGCCTTCCTGATGGTTCAGGAATGCCACTGTGGTGGCATTGTCGGATAGAATCTGGACCTCTCGGCCCCTGACTCTCTCCTCGAAGGCCTTTAGAGCCTCCCGGACCGCCAACAATTCCCGGAGGTTTGAGGAGGCGCCCCTCTGACCTCGGTTCCAGGAACCCTGAGCTCTGAGCTCGTCTAAGTGAGCCCCCCAACCCCAGGCGCTTGCGTCTGTGGTTATCCTGAGAGGGTTGGACTGACTCCACAGACGACCCACCAGTAAATTCTGAGGAAGGAGCCACCACCTCAGAGATTCCTTTGCCACAACTGGGATGGGGACCCTGTAGTCTAGAGATTCCCTTGATCCGTCCCAAGAGGATAGAAGGAATTCTTGGAGGGGTCTGGAGTGGAGCTGAGCACACAGCACCGCTGGGATGCAAGAGGTCATTAGACCCAGCACCCGCATGATGCTTCTGAAGGAGGATTCCTCTGCCTCCAACATAGACCTGACCGTTGTCATAAGACCTTGTCCTGGGGTAAAACAAGTTTTCTTTCTAAGGAATCCACTAGGAATCCCAAGTAAACTTTCTTCTGTTCTGGGACCATAGAGGATTTTTCTTTGTTGATGATCCACCCCAGGCTTTCCAAGGTGCTCACGACCCTGGCCAGGTCTGCAAGAAGGAGATCTCGACTCTGATTGTAGAGAAGCAGATCGTCGAGGTAGGGGACTACTGCTATACCCTGCAGGTGCAGGTAAGCAATCACCTCCGCCATGATCTTTGTAAAGACTCTTGGACTGGATGACAGTCCGAAGGGAAGCGCAGCAAACTGCCAATGCTGCACTCCCTGGGCGGAAGTGATTGCAAACCTGAGGAAGGCCTGATGTGCTGGGAATATCGGGACGTGTAGATAGGCGTCCTTTAGGTCTATGGTCACCATGAACACCCCCCTCAGAAGAAGCTTCCCGATTGTGTACACGCTCTCCATCCGAAACCTCTTGCGACGCAGATAAGCGTTCAAGGGTCTCAAGTTTATTATAAGCCGATGCTTCCCTGACGGCTTTGGAACAACGAAAACGTGGGAATAGACGCCCAAACCTTGTTGTTCTGTAGGTACCGGGATAACTACTCCCTGCCTTTCCAGTTCTGAGACATTCTGTACCAGACCTGCAGCTTTTAAGGGGTCCCTGGGTAGATGTGTTACCAGAAACTTCGGGGGAGGGGAGTGAAGGAACTCTAGCTTGTAGCCCTCTTTTAAGATTTGGAGGACATGGGGGCTCTGAGATATGCTTTCCCATCTGGGGAGAAACTGGGAAAGCCTTCCCCCTACGTCACTTAGAGTTCTTGTCATTAGGCTTTTGGCTGGAGAAAAGGATACCTCCCTTCTGTTTGTCCTTGCCAGCACTCCACCTCCTAGTATTGACAGGTCTTTTGTCTGAAGACCGGTTCTTACCCTGGAGGCCTCGAAAAAATCTCCTTTTTTCCTTTTTAGGTTTGGTAGGAAACTTCTTACCCTTTTGAGGGAGCCCTCAAATGGGAGACCACATAAACGGGTCTTGGATGCACTATCACCATCCCAGGTTTTGACCCATACAGCTCTTCTAGCAGAGTTTAAGAGGGCTCCAGTCTTTGCGGTGGTTCTTACGGTTTCTACCGCTGCGTCCGCTAGGTACGCCACCGCGCTACCTATTAGCTGCAACGACTCCAAGACTTCCTTGGATTTGGAAGTGCCTGAAACATGGTCCGTTAATTTTGAGATCCATGCATCTGCATTCCTGGCTACGCATGCTGAAGCCAGCGCCGGGCTCATGGCTTCCCAGGCCCTCCGCAAGGTGGTTTCAGCACACCGGTCCATCTGATCTTTGAGGTTACCAGTATCCTCAAAGGAGAGGTCAGACTGTTTGGATACCTGGGCTAAGGAAGCATCCAATCTGGGTGTTTTGAAGAACCTATCTTCATCTTCCTCCTTGAAAGGGCACCTACGTTTCCACGTTTTTGGTCTTAAAAGCTTCCTTTCAGGATCCTTCCATTCTTGAAGGATAATGTCCTTCAGTGCCTGGTGGACGGGGAAGGTTCTGGGTTGAGACTTCAACAAACCCTGATACATTCTATCCTGTGCGGAAACCTGTTCCGCAGGCTCCTGGATCTCCTCAGAAGCATAAATTGCCCCAAGGAGGTCCTCCATATCATCGGCCGAGAAGATGTGCCTTCCTGGCCTGGAGCCCTCTTCCTCGTCCTCTGCCTGACTATCCACCAGACCCTCATCAGATACTTCTCGATCGGAGATATCTGAATCCTCCTCCAGCTCCGAACCCTGTCAAGGTAGGGATTTTAGAGGCTGCGGGCGTCTTTTAACCACCCTGGGAGTCAAAGAACTCTCCTGAGAGGAAGAGCCCCCCCCCCCACTTGTCTGAGGTTCTGGTTCCCTAGACCTGAGTGAGGATTGAAACTCCTTAAGCGTAGTTAGCATCTGGGTCTGGACAGACAGGAAGTCTTTCATGACCTGAGATGTTTCTTTTCCAGCCAATTTCTGAATGCATTTAAAGCAGAAAGGTCTGGAATAGTCTGGAGGCAACCTATCGTTGCAGTAGCCACATCTTTTGATGCGAGCAGGGGCTTTAGAGGGACGGCTGGTAGACCCCTGGGCAGTGACGTCCCCTCCTGCAGAAAAAACAAATATACACAGGGAATTTTTTAGTACCAAACAACCCTGTGCAGAGCAAAAAGGGGGAAGAGTCGGGGTACCTCCCCCATCATAACCCCTGCTGGCTGGGTAGGACTCACCTCCTGTGGCCTCCTCTGTAGCCTTGGCCGTACCGGGCCTTTCCTCATGCTCCATGCGCCGTCCGGGCTCAAACCGTGTCGCTAAGAGCAAACAGGAGGAATGGGCGCCTCTTTTCCTGGCATCTTTATAGTGGAAGCTGGCTGAAAAGACGCCGGCCGTCGCCATCTTGCCGTAGACCGGAAACCGGAAGTGGCGCGGCGTGCGGTGACGTCATTCCGGGCGCTAGAGGAGGAAATCAATGAGTCCTCCAGGCCATGGGAAAATGGCGCCGCACATGCCTGAGCGGCGCCAATAGCCAGAACAGCGCTTCACCGCTGGGTTCACCACCGCATCTGCGGGAGACCTGCCAGCCCCCCCTCCGAAGTGGACACCCACCAGGTAGGGAGAAAAAAGAGGAAACATTTGGCCCCTGAAGCTTCCAGGTACCCTGTACCTTAGGGCTTCAGAAAACTCAGGGGGGTTCTTCAAGGCTATTCCTTCCCCCCTGAGTATGTTACAACAAAAGGGGGACCCCCCAGGAAGGATGAGCCCATCCTGCTAGGTCCAGAGGCTTCCTAAGCGTTCGACCTAGGTCCCAGGGGGAGACCTCCAGCACCAGGCCTTTAGGTCTTTAGAAAATAAACGGTTTCGCTGTGGGGAAACACAATCAAAAACTGAAGAGCACAGGGAGGGGTGGGGTTTTTAAGCTCTTTGATTGATTGTGTTTCCTGTCAGGTGGACTAGTCATCTCTCATTGTGCCGTCCTGGAAGACGTCTTGAGAAAGGGACCTTCGGCTGTGGTATGACAGGGAGAGAATGAAAAAATAGGATTTTTGTACTCACCGTAAAATCCATTTCTCTGACGTCCATGGACTGACACAGCCTCTCTTACACTTTACACGTGGGTTATGTCCCTGCTTGCAGAAGAAGACCTAGGCAGAATGTGAAATGTTATACACACTAGGGCTGGGAAAAAAATCGATTTTAATCTTGAATCGAGTTTTGAGCTCAAATCGATTCAGTTTTGAAGAAAATCGATTTTTTTAGTTTTTTTTTTTTTTTTTGAAAAAAAAAAAAAATTTTTTTTTTTTCCTTCCCTTCAAAGTTTCCGTTGCAGGACTGCAGGGGGCGTATCCGGAATGGCACTGGGCAGCGTTACCCCAATTACATCTACTCGCTGCAGCCGCCATCTGCCTACCTGATCAGCATGTCATGCACACAGACGGCGGCCATTGCAGTGTTCAAAAGCCGCGCCTCCCGAGTCCTTGTCGTCTGTGATAGGCGGAACACTCAATTTCACAGCAGGCAGTATTCAGCCTATCACGGACATCCTCTCATCCTCGTCTGTGTTATGAGGATGACCATGATAGGCGGAACACTGACTGCTGGGAAATTGAGTGTTCCGCCTATCACAGACGAGGAGGAGGCGCGGCTTTTGAATACTGGAATGGCCACCGGTGTAGCAGTAAAATCCGTATACCATGAAAATCTGCATCAGGTACGGGCACAGTGATTGAAGCATGGGCACAGTGAGACACGGGCACAGTGAGACACGGGCACAGTGAGGCATTGGGCACAGTTCAATTCAACTAAGAGTAACCTCAGGATTTTTTGTTGTTTTATTAGCTAAATCCAAATACAGTATTAATAATTTGGATGTTTAACAATCTTTGTTGCACACTGCAAAAAACAACAAAAGGTCACAAGCGCTAAATTGGTGGATAAAGAAAAAAATATAATGGATGATAATAATAATAATAATAAGAAAAAAATCCCAAATATTTTGGGAAGTACAAAGTATCCAAAAGGGGGAAAAAACAGGATCCAGCACAGCAAGAAAAAATCCGTACCCAGAAGTACAAACTACACAACATGCACACAATATAATCCAGCGCTCATGGAACATACATTATTAACTATTGAAAACTCTTGAAGAATTGATAAAAAAGCTTAGTCCATTTATCACAATAAAGAGAGGGATCCAATCCCAAATGTGCAGAGGGCAAATGAATCTTAACTCTCCAGTTGCCAGTGGTGACAAACTTGTTAAACTTGCAGTGACATCCGTGGAGCAAGGAGGGGTTAAAAAAGTTATAACAAAGCCTGTGGCATGATCTCCGTGTGAGCACAGTACCTTGAATGATGGACAACAGGCAGACCAGCGTGTGGAGGGCCCTCCAACCCAAAAGGATGCAGAGCCAGGATCGCAGCAAGGCTGGGACAGAAGGAATCACACACAGAGTTTCAAGAGTTTTCAATAGTTAATAATGTATGTTCCATGAGCGCTGGATTATATTGTGTGTTTGTTGCACACTGACTTTGCAGTTAGAGAAAGGGTTTGCCTTTGCAATTTTGTTGATGTACTTTAATTAATATAATAAAAAAAAATAAAAAGAAATCGAATCGTAAATCGAGTTTTTTATAAAAAAAAATCGCAGATTTTTTTTTGGGGGAAAATCGCCCAGCCCTAATACACACATTCTAAAAAGCCAGAGCTGAACAGCCCCGCCCAGGGGGACGGTCCCTCCGGACATAACCCTCCCACTGCAGTCAGCAGACCTCAGTTCGTAACAAAGCAGCACAAACCTTGAAAAGAAGGGTGGGTGCTGTGTCAGTCCATGGACGTCAGAGAAACAGATTTTACGGTGAGTACAAAAATCCTATTTTCTCTTATCGTCCATGGACTGACACAGCCTCTCTTACACTTTACACGTGGGATGTCCCAAAGCATTGTCAAGAGGGATGGGAGTAGAATAAATGGAAAACCAAAAACTTCACTCCAAACAAGGCAGAGCTCATTGCTTTATTTTTTTATTTATTTTTTAGGGGCGGGGGGGGGGGGGGAGTGGATTGTGTCAGTGTGTTTTTTTTATTTTTATTATTTTTTACAATTCATTTTTTTTCCCTTTTTTTTTTTTTTTAGCGCTGTTGGGGGGCTTTGGTGAGATTTCAGGGGTCTTAACAGACCCCTGACATCTCCCCTATGAGACAGAGAAAGAGACTGAGGACACAGATTCCCCAGTCCCTTTCTCTGCAGCCTCAGCTAAAATGAATGGACAGGAGGCTCCTCTCCATTCATAAACTGAAGCATCGTAAACACAGGTTACGATGTTTCAGTTATATGAATGAACAGAGTCAGTGATCACTGACTCTGTTCATTCGAAAAGGAAGGAGCCGGCATTAGCGGCTCCTAGCTCGGCTCTACATCCTGAGATACCGAGGACAGAGGGGGTGGAGGAGGACATGGTGGGGGGACTCGGAGCGCAGAGGGGGAGAGCAGCAGGAGGGTGACACGGGACACGGAGCGCCGACAGCAGCAGCACAGAGGGGGATACAAGGACACCCGGAGAAGGAGAGCAGCACCGAGGGGAGCACGGAGGGGGAGAGCAGCAGAGAGGGGGACAACGAACCGGAGAGGGAGAGCAGCGCCGAGGGGGACACAGAGCGTGGAGGAGTATAGCAGCACGGAGAAAGATACAGTGACAGTCAGCGGTGATCAGTGCGTGTTGGGGGGGGGGGGGGGGGAGTTACAAGCACCGATCACCGCTGTATAAATTTCACTAAAGCAGCTAAAAAGGGGGGGGGGTCCGGGGAGAAGCTGTCAGGCTTTATTGAAATGTATACAGGCTTGTAATTCCCCCCGCCGCACCGATCATCCCTGACTGCCCAGGTATCGGGCGAAGCATCGGAGCATTTCCCCCGAGTACAAGTACTTGGGGAAATGCTCGGTATCGGTGCCGATACCGATACTAGTATCGGTATCGGGACAACCCTAGTTACAACATTAAACAGCAACACCTTGCGGCCGAAGGAAGCGTCCGAAGATGCAGCCACATCAACCTTATAGAACTGACGCTTGATGCCGGGAAAACCCAAGAAGCACCGATTGCCCTGGTGGAATGCGCCGGAACCGGAACGGGAGGCGCCCGCCCCTTGAGGGCATAGGCCTGTATAACGGTCTGTCTGATCCACCTAAAAATGGTGGCAGACGAAACCGCTTGGCGCTGTGTTGGACCAGAGACAGACACAAACAGGGAGTCATACTTCCGAATAGAAGCAGTAGCAGACCGGTACACCCGCAAGGCACGTACCACATCCAATGTGTGGAGCGCAAGCCCTCTGGGATGCTATGTGTGAGGACACAAGGACGGGAGGACAATGTCCTCATTTAGGTGAAAGGCCGAGACCACCTTTGGCAAAAAAGAAGGTCGCGGACACAACACCGCCTTATCCTTATGGATGACCAAATAGGGCGACTTGCAGGACAAGGCCGCCAACTCAGACACCCGTCTGACAGAAGTAATGGCCACTAAAAGGAGGCCACCTTCCGAGACAAGGTCAAGAGGGGAATATCTCTGATATTTTCAAAGGGAGGTTCCTGGAGAACCGAGAGCACCAAATTCAGATCCCAAGGAGGGAGAGGAGGTTTAACAG
This sequence comes from Rana muscosa, assembly GCA_029206835.1. Lineage (NCBI taxonomy): Eukaryota > Metazoa > Chordata > Amphibia > Anura > Ranidae > Rana > Rana muscosa. The sequence continues at coordinate 37,484,473 of JARGYO010000162.1, read as the reverse complement.
GAAGGAGCACATGGCGAACCCCCTGCACCAAGGAATGACCCGCTAGCGGTCGCTGAAAGAAGACGGCCAAGGCCGAAATCTGACCCTTAAATGGTACTCAAAGCAAGCTTTTGGGTCACACCACGCTGCAAGAACCGCAGGATTCTGGGGACGGAATACGTCTGTGGACGCCAGTCCAGCTATTCGCACATAGCGATGTAAGCTTCCCAGGTACGGTAATATATATCTTTCTGGCGGAAGACTTCCGTGCCCTTAACATGGTCGAAATGACCGAATCCAAGAGACCACGGTCTCTCAGCACCGGGCTTTCAATAGCCATGCCGTTAAAGCCAAAGACTGTAAAACAGGATGAAAAATAGGACCTCGAGACCGAAGGTCCTCCCTCATTGGTAACCGACAAGGACGGCGATGAGACGTACCAGATCGGCGTACCAATGACGCCAAGGCCAATCCGGCGCAAAGAGGATCACCGGAATCCCCTCGGCCGCCACCCTGCACAGCAGACGAGGAAGCAGCTGCAGCGGAGGATAACATATCAGGTGATAATGACACCATGGGGCCACAAACGGATCTGAGGCATCCGCCCAAGGATCCCTGGACCTGGCCACAAACCTCGACACCTTGCGATTGAGTCGAGAGGCCATCAGGTCCACATTCGGCATGCCCCACCGCCAGCACAGAATTTGAAAAACCTCCGGGTGCAAGGACCACTCTCCCTGGTCACTCAGATAGTCCGCCTGCCAATTGTCTACGCCTGGAATGTAGACAACCGACAGAGCCGGCACGCTTCTTTTGGCCCACCTCCGAGTCCCCCCTTGATGGTTGAGATACGCCACCACCGTGGCGTCGTCCAACTGGATCCTGAGGGAGCGATCCTGTAGTCTCTCCGACCACGAGGAGAGGCACAGTCTGATTGCCCGTATTTCCAGAACATCGATCGGTAAACGGGCTTCGTCCGGAGTCCAAAGCCCTTGGGCTGACAGGACTCCCCAGACTCCACCCCAGCCCGTCAGGCTGGCGTCCATCGTGATCACCGTCCACTGGATGGGGAGGAACGACTTCCGGGACCGAAGAGCCGGGGACCTCAACCACCACGCCAGGGACGCCCTGACTGGGTGACTCATCTGGATCGAAGATCCAAGGACAACGGGGATTTGTTCCAAGTGGACAGGACCTCTTACTGTAATGTCCGTGTGTGTGATTGGGCATACGGAACGGCCTCGAACGAGGCCACCATGAGTCCCAGGACTCTCATGCAAAAACGGATTGACAACCATTTTCGGGACATCAGGACCCGCACTGCAGACTGAAATGTCAGTAACTTCTCCAGGGGTAGCAATACCTTAGCCTCCAAGGAGTCCAGGATCAGACCGAGATACTCTGAATGCTGAGTCGGGACCAAGACCGACTTCTGAATGTTCAGGAGCCACCCGAAGTCCCTGAGGGTCTGACTGACGATAGTCACCACTTCCTTCTAATTCTGAGCCATTGTCTGCTCTTAGAAGAAGATCGTCCAGATAGCAATGCCTCGCTGTCTCAGCAAAGGTAGAACCGGAGCAAGCACCTTGGTAAACACCTTTGGTGCCGAGGCTAGGCCGAAGGGAAGAGCCACAAATTGATAGTGGACTTCGCCGTTCGCAAAGCACAGAAACTTCTGGTGACTTGCGCAGATCGGAACATGCAAGTAGGGGTCCTTGATGTCCAAGGACGCCAGAAAATCCCCTTGATAGAGTGTAGCGATCACGGTGCGAATGGATTCCATGCGGAACTTTTGTACCCTCACAAAGGCATTCAGGCCTTGAGGCCCAGGATTGGCCGAACCCCGTCCTTTTTTCGGACTACAGATTCGAGTAGAACCCCTGAAACCTCGCCTGTGACGAAACCGGCACAATCACTCCGGACCTGACCAATCCTGTACGGCCCCTAAGAGGGCCGCCTGATGGGCAGGAAGGAGAGGGAGATTTGAGGGAAAGAATCTGTCTGGGGGCCAGGAACGGAACGCTATCCTGTATTCTGAGGTGACCACCTCGCACACCCACCGGTCGGAGATCCGAGAGGTCCACCGAACCGTGAACCTGCAAAGACGTCCCCCCACCCCAGAGTCGGGCAGGGGCAAGACTTCATGTGGCGGCGGGCTTGGGAGCTTGCTTGGCAGGCTTACGCACCCAGGGACTCTTATTTCCCCCAGCCGCACTTTTTTCAGTCTGGGCGGGCTTACCCGTGGATTCTGACTGACGAAAAAAACTTCTTCTTCTTCGCCAGAAAGGAAGGGCCCGGCCTACGGTGGGGCTCCTTTTCCCTAACAGACTGAGGAAGGAAGGTGCTCTTACCCCCTGTGACATCCATAATAATGTCATCCAGGGCGGCCCCAAACAGTCTACCGCCCTTAAAGGGCAAGTCAGCCAGGAGCTTTTTGGAAGCTAGGTCGGCCGACCAGCATTTCAGCCAGATAAGGCGACGCAGCACCACAGCAGAGATAGAGGCCCCAGATATCCAAAGTGGCATTGCCCACAGGGACTAAACCCTGCGCAAGTTGGTGAGCCAGGGCAATGGTCTCAGGAGGGAGATTATGCTCCTGTACTGTCTGGTGCAAAATCTTTGCCCATCCTGTGAGTGTCTGAGACACAAGTGTCGCCGCCCTGTAGGGCATAAGGCAGACCCCAATAAGGTAAACATAGTTCTACTCACAACCTCTGACCTCCTGTCAGTGGGATCCTTAAATGCAGGAGTCCCTTTCATTGGGAGCGTGGTAGCCTTATTCAAATGAGCGACCGGGGGGTCGACCACTGGGGGGAGAGCCCACTTCTTAACCAGGTCCTCCTCAAAAAAGGGGTACCTTAAGGCTAGGCGCCGCGGGACCGTCAAAGTCTTCTGCGGCTTATCCCAGACTTGGTCAATGAATGCATCAAAAAAAAGGCACATATGGAAAGACCGTTTTTGAAGAAACGGCTTTAAAAGGAACCAAAGGAGACAGCTTCCACCTGAGGTTCCTCAGCCTCAAAATTCAGCTTGAGAGTGTCCCTCACAGCATCAATGAGTTCACTTACAAGCACCCTGTCAGTTATTCAGAACTGTTGTCTTCCTCACAAGGAATATCCTGTTCAAAAACATGAAAATCCTCAGAGTTGGGTCCTAAGCAGCAGTAGCTAGGCCCATATCTGAGACAGAGCACTCCCCTACAGGAGAATGTGTGGGGAGGGGGCGCTTTACAGCTCCCTTGCGCTCTCACACCGCTTCCATCCTGACAAGGATGATTCCAGGACTGCCGACAACTAGTCGCTAGGGACCGCAGGTGCAGGAGCACTGCCAGTTGCCTTTGACAAGTGTGGAGAAGCAGGTGAACTAGACTCCATACTGCCACCCTCTGAGACCTTATACACTACTACAGTGAATAATACAGTCCACCGACTGGCTGCGCTGAGGCTGAGGAGGGGATACCCAGAGGACTCACCAGCCCTTCAGGACCACTCAGTTCCGCTGTATGAAACCGCGCTGCAGCGCGAGTGAAGCCTGAGGAGATTGTGAGGAGATTTGCGCCGCAGCAGCGCCAATAGAGGCCGAAACCGAAAGCGCCGCGGCTTCAAGAAAATGGCCGCCGGCCGCATGCATTACTGCGCCATTGATCCACGGCAAGATGGCCACCGAGCGCGTTTTTTAAAAATCACCACACAGCGCTAATGGCGCACACAATAAAGTCAAACACTCACACACCAGAACACTGCTCCTCTCCCAGAGTCACTACACAGACATGAGCGCCCCCCCCGCCAGGCCAGAGCGACCCCCAAGTACCCCCACACAGCACAGCACCAGTACAGGGTGCAGAGAACAACATAACAGGGGGGGAGACAGGGACAAACCCCCCATATAAAGAAACACAGCCAGCATGTACTCACCTGCAGCAGGAGAGACTACTTACCCGTCCCAGAGGGACCCACTGGCTTGTTTCAGACAGACCTGTCACAGGAGTAGTACTGAGTAGCTGTCGGCCCGGTCCACCGCGAAAGATACAGACAGATACTGTTCAATCTTGAGAGGACCGTGGGAGCATAAAAGCAACCCGGCCACCCCTGGAGTCATGGGGCAATATCGTGAACTGAGTCTCACGCACACAAGGTGAGGATCAGCACACTCGATGGTCGGACAGGGAAGACTACGAGGATACCAGTGTACCCAACCTGTTGCCCAGCCGACAGTTGATTGAAGGTTTCAAAAATAAAATAATAAAAATTCCCAAAGGAATAAAATTGAAAAATAAAATCTTCCAGGAGAATGGCTCCTGAGAGAGCCACGTCTTCTCCTTCTGCTAAGCAGAAAAAAACTGAGGTCTGCTGACTGCAGTGGGAGGGTTATGTGCAGAGGGACCGTCCCCCTGGGCGGGGCTGTTCAGCTCTGGCTTTTTAGAATGTATGTATAACATTTTACATTCTGCCTAGGTCTTCTCCTGCAAGCAAGGACATAACCCACGTGTAAAGTGTGAGAGAGGCTGTGTCAGTCAATGGACGATAAGAGAAAAAAATGCATTTCAAATGGGAAAAAAACTAAAAAACAGTTTCCGTCTTTGTGGGGGTGTAAATGGTACTGAGGCTGTTACAACCAGCTGCCCCACACTCCCGGTCCACTCACCTTTAACAGGGCGCCAGATCAAGCCTACAACACCTTTAACCTCTTTTCCTTTTGGAAAGGAGATGGGCAGTGAGAACAGGCAGGGGAAACCCTCAGCGCTGTCAGTGACTGCTTGTTGCATCCCCGGCCACCACAAGAGGGCGCCAGTTCCCTGATGTAAGCATCTCACTCCAGCAGGCCGCAAAGCAGCGGCCTCAATTACCAGCCGGCATGGCATCTTAGTCTGCGCACCCGCGGGCGGGGACCGCATGGGGACAAGACACATACCGCAGTGTAGCCCAGGCCGCTATTTCCAGTCGCCAATGCGACCTGGCGACTGGGGTTTGTCGAGCCCTGTACTATGAAATTCGCAATAACAAAGTATTGACATGCTGAATGTGTAAAAACAAAAAAAAAAAACTTGTATACAACCAAATATCCTGTGTGATAACTACCGGAATATAAAAATATATCAGAAAAGAATCAGTGATGTCATTTGCATGTTAGTCCACAGTATCATATGAAACTCTACAAAAAAAAAAAAGGGGGCTCCACGTGCCTAATGTGCAATATAGTCCATATACATGCGCAAAAAAAAGCAATAAATATATCAAAAAATAATAAAAATAAAAATATCTTTATGAATCCAAATGGGTGATCCCATTTCAAAAAAAGTGACTTGTGCATAGGCGAACAGTGCAAGATTGATCCCTGGTGAAAAAATAGGTGAACTCCAGTCGAGATCCGCAGCTGCTCCTGATCCTTATCCCGTATCTCCTCCCTCCTCCTCGTCCAGTATGGTCACTGGGTCCAGTCACATAATGAATGAATGAATGGACAAAAAGGCATCTCAGTGTAAATCCATGAACATTTTTTTCCTTTTTATATATAAATGTATTGCTTTTTTTGCACATATATATGGACATTTTTGCACACGAACGTGGATCTGTGCGTTTACACACACAGATTCACGTTCCTGCTCTGTCACGAGCGATCGCCCGGCGGACATCGCGGCCGCCGGGCACGCGCATCGGCTCCTTGGTGACGCGGCGGGAAGCGGAGAACGTCATATGACACCCGCTCGGGATGGGAGATCCCCTCTGCAGACGTCATATGGCTATGGGCGGGATGGGAAGTGGTTAAAGAAACAGTACTCTTCACAAAACTACGGATGTTTGCATTTTGGGATTGGTAAATGGCTTGGCGCTCTCTAGAGCAGTCCGCACTTTGAGTCTACTCCTTTTATGCTCGGAAATTAATCATACTTAAATGGAAAAGGTCTCCTCCACTTCTACCCTGATCATGTGGAAGTCGCTGGTTAATTCAGCGATTCCTTTATCCACTTAATGACCGGCCATAGCCGAATGACGGCTACAGCGCAGTCAGATAACTCTGGGAGGGCATACAATGACATCCTCCCAGAATCGCGCTCCCGCACGTCACGGTTCGGGGTAAAGAGCCAATGACAGAGGCCCTTTACCATGTGATCACAACATCCAATGGCGGAACGATCAGCTGTCAACAAACCTTATGTCCGGTTCAGCTCCTCCCCTCTCCTCGCACCGATCGGTACAGTGTGCGAAGAGAGGAGGGAGCCGGTGCAGCAGCCTTGTAGGCTGAATCTGAATTTCCCGCTGATCTGTGCCCATCCATCCTCATTCATGCTCATCCATCCCCATCTATGGCTCAACAATGCTCAAACACCCGCCCCCCCCCCATCTGTGGCTCATTCATGCCCATCCGTACCACATCAGTGCCCATCTGTGCCTCACAAAAGTGTAATAGGTAGTCAAATTCGATTTGAAATTTATGTCCCTAGAACACCTGATGGTGCTCCCTGCAGGTTGGGCCTCTGTATGTGGCCAGGCTGTGTGAAAAAGTCTCTCAGTCTCGGGACAAGTAGCAGAATACATTTTAGGGTGTAATTTTTGCTATGTACATGCTATGTGTTAGAAATATCTTAGAAATTGCCAACTTTGTGAGCAAATATTTTTTTTTTTTTAAATGCGTTTTCATTTCACATTTTCCAAAAACTTGTGTAAAAAAAAAAAAAAAAAGTCACATGTTCAAAAGACTCATTATGCCTCATAGAATATACGTTGGGGTATAAGGGGTATAGCTATGGGCGCAAGGTTCGCATTGGGAGGACTTGGATGTACTCAACCCCAGACAAAGAACTTATTTTATATAAAAGATTTATAGATGATCTTGTAATTATCTGGAAAGAGGATGCGACATCTTTTGAAGCATTCCAAAGATCCATGGAAGGGAATGACAAAAATATTCAGCTTACCTGGACTGTCAGCAATGAGTGTATCACCTTCCTTGATTTAGAGATCTTCAAGGATGGGGATAGACTGCTGATAAGGAACCATTTTAAACCCACCGACAGAAATTCCTGTCGGTGGACAGCTGTCATCATAAGCCCTGGTTGGTGAATATACCAAAAGGGCCAGTATATGAGGATTCATAGAAATTGCACCAAAAAGGAAGACTTTTTGATTCAATCCGAAATGCTGACCAGTAGGTTTAAGGAAAAAGGATATGACCTTAAGAGTTGAGGAAGATAAAATGAAGGTACTAAATATGGATAGAGACCAACTATTATCAGATAAGAAATCACACGAGTCCTTGTGTCGTGAGTTTACCGTAATCATATTCTCGATTTTAATGTGCAATTCAGACAGGTGGAAAAAATAAAATAAAAAAACATTGGGGTATTCTAAGGAAAGATAGGCTGCTAGGACCCAAATAACCAGTCCTTCCAGGGTTTATTTATAGAAAAGCACCTATCTTGAAGGATCTATTAGCACCAGGGGTAATAGATCCCCCAAAAAAGCAGAAGGGACCATCCGCATCTTGCTTTGGCATCTTTACTGGGTTTTTTTTGCGTGTGGCAGGTGTAAGGCTTGTCGACACGCAAAGAAGAATACCAAAAAGAGAACGGAATTCTGCTCTAAGGCTCCATGTACACAGAAGCTCAAAAACGGTCGTTTTGAACGCCAGATTTCTGGCAGAAAAAGCTGCTTTAACCTGTTGTCCACCGCCCACCGTCAAATGACGGCGGGCGGAAGACACTCTCGTTCTGACAGGACGTCATATGACGTCCTGCCTTTAAAACGAGCTAGGGGGCGCGTGCGCCCGCCGCGTTGCTGGGGACCCGATGCGCGTGCCCGGCGGCCGCGATGGCCGCCGGACACCCACGATTGCCCAGTAACCGAGCAGGAAAGTGGATCTGTGTGTGTAAACACACAGATCCACGTCCTGTGAGGGAGAGGAGACCGATGGTGTGTCCCTTGTACATAGGGACAACCATCCGTCAGCTCCCCTAGTCAGTCCCCTCCCCCCACAGTTAGAACACATCGAGGAAACACATTTAACCCCTTCCTCGCCCCCTAGTGTTAACTCCTTCCCTGCCAGTCACATTTATACAGTAATCAATGCATTTTTAAAGCAGGGATCGCTGTATAAATGTGAATGGTCCCAAAAATGTGTCAAAAGTGTCCGATCAGTCCGCCACAATATCGCAGTCACAATTAAAAAAAAAAAAAAAACGCAGATCGCCGCCATTACTAGTAAGAAAAAAAAAAAAAAAGCTATAAATCTATCCCCTATTTTGTAGAAGCTATAACTTTTGCGCAAACCAATCAATACACGCTTATTGCAATTTTTTTTTACCAAAAATATGTAGAAGAATACGTATCGGCCTAAACCGAGGAAAATTTTAGTTGAAAAAAAAAAAAAAAAAATGGATATTATAGCAAAGTGTAAAAAATATTGTTTTTTTTTCAAACTGGACGCTCTTCTTTTGTTTATAGTGCAAAAAATAAAAACCGCAGAGGTAATCAAATACCGCCAAAAGAAAGCTTTATTTGTGGGAAAAAAAAGGACGCAAATTTCGCTTGGGAGCCACGTTGCACGACCGCGCAATTGTCATTCAATATGTGACAGCGCTGAAAGCTGAAAAATGGCTTGGGCAGGAAGGGGGTTTTCGTGCCCGGTAGGGAAGTGGTTAAAATATAGCTTTTATCAGCTTTTTTTGTTAGCGTTTTTTAGCTTCTTTTTTTTTCAATGGATCAAAAACGCTAAAAAACGCTGGCGACCTGCGTTTGAGCGTTTATTAGCGTTTTGTGTTTTTTCCCGGCGAAAAACGGCACTTTGAACGCGAATTTCTTGCGTTCAGAAAAAAGCCCATTAACTCCACTGCTCATTAACGCTAAAAAACGCTATGTGTATATAGCGATACCCTCAGTTTAAGAGGGCTGCTTGTTTGTTTTGGGCCTTGTAATACACCGCTGTCAACCCCTGGCAATCGGCTCTAACCTCTCGTGGCACAGTTAGGAAAGGGGGAAGGATGGTATAACTGTACTATATCTATACTGTTATATGGTACAACCCCTTGGTATCCCAGCACAGTAATTGACACTGACAACCAAATTACTTAACTGTAACTTTTTACTACTGGTAAAAGTATAAAAGGTCATTTGTATACAATATCTCATGCAGATCCCTGCAATATAGGTGTACACATTAAAAGGGTATAACATTCAGTAATGCAATGACAATATAATAACCCCGCTGCAGCTATCCTCCCTCGTGAGCAAAAATGGCGCCCAGCAATGTCCTATACTACCCAGCCAGGCCTGACTATAACTTGGGGTATAGTATGTAAAAGAATCTTCGCTAGCAACTCTTGGTGGTGCACATACAAGAACAACTGTAATCCAAAGGGGGGGGGGGGGGGTAGCGAATGATCGCTAACTTGGTCAAGCTGGAGAGACTAAAAATCAGTTCAGCAGACAGTCTCTCCAAAGTATAACTGTAATCAATGATGGGCCTAGGCAAAGTTAATAGGCAACAAAGTGACTTAGATGTGGTTCTGAGCTGGCGCTCTTACCCATACTGGACCAACTCCTGTCCGGTACCTCCGCTACTGTGAGTTGCTTCACAGTGCCCACGATGCGCCGGGTCTTCGGTCCTCCAGAAGATGGTGGCACCTCAGGTGGATCGGACGCTCCGCAGGCTCCTCGGTGGAGCGGAAGGCTCTCTGGAATAAAGTGCGAGGCCCAGGCTCAGTGGCTATGTCATGACGCAAGTATCTTGTTGTTTCTATGCATCCTGAGCCCGCACTGCTTAAGTGCTACGTTTGTGAGTAACGTTTTAAAGTTTTAATGAGCAAATAAACCGTTTTGATATTCAGAGAGCACTAGATTTTGCCTTTTCTATTCCTATGTGCACCGGACCCCATTGAGGGAATCTGTATTGGCTGGTATCCATCTAATCAGCCGGAGGCAGCACGAAGGGAATAGGAGCTCCATGACCAGTTGATCCGTTTATATCCCTGAGAGGGAACCTGCTTTTTCTGACCTTCTGGTGAAACAGGGGTCAGAACGCGAGGGGAGGGAGTGGCTAGGATATAGAGGTGGAGAAGAGCACTTGCATTTTCAACATTTAGGCACTAATTTCAGGGCCTCAAGAAATTAGATAGGCTGTCAGTACATCAGGTGTGATCAATTTTAGGTGATGGTCACCATAGCTTGCGGACTCTATAAAAAATTCACAAAGACCAAAAATAATATACACCGATTTGGGTTATTTTTACCAAAGATATGTAGAAGTATAAATTTTGGCCAAAATTTATGAAGAAAAATTACAAATTTTCTCAATTTTATAAGAGAAACAAAGACAAATGCATTTAAATGAAAAAAATAAATAAATAAAAATCGGTCTTTTTAATTTATAGCGCAAAAAAAAAAGAAGAAAAACTCAGTGGTGAAAAAGAAAAGTGCTATTTGTGTGAAAAAAGGGACAAAAATTGTGTATGGGTACGATGTTGCATGACTGAGTAATTGTCTTTCAAAATGTGAGCCCTGAAAGCTGAAAATTGGTCTGGTTAGAAAGGGGGGGGGGGGGGTTTAAGTGCCCAGTGGGCAAGTGGTTATATAAAGGAAGCATACCTTGCTAGGAGATGCCCTAAAAAATTGACCGACTGCAGATGGCACGGTTGAGCTACGTTATGCATATTGAATGTGTTCCTATAGTGTGCAAGGGCACAGATTTTTCTTTTACCGCAGCAAGCTTAGGGTTGTGTTATGTTTAGATGGGTTTTTTTTTTTTATGTACAACTCTCTTTAGGTTTTTATTTGAGCCGGGGTATGCCCAGAGGCTCCGTTTTGAAGAAAGAAGAAGAAAGAAGAAGAAAGAAGAAGAAAGAAGAAAGAAAGAAGAAAGAAGAAAGAAGAAAGAAGAAAGAAAGAAAGAAAGAAGAAAGAAGAAAGAAGAAAGAAGAAAGAAGAAGAAGAAAGAAGAAGAAGAAAGAAGAAGAAGAAAGAAGAAGAAGAAAGAAGAAGAAGAAAGAAGAAGAAGAAAGAAGAAGAAAGAAGAAAGAAGAAAGAAGAAGAAGAAAGAAGAAAGAAGAAGAAGAAAGAAGAAGAAGAAAGAAGAAGAAAGAAGAAGAAAGAAGAAGAAGAAAGAAAGAAAGAAAGAAAGAAGAAAGAAGAAGAAGAAAGAAGAAGAAAGAAGAAAGAAGAAGAAGAAAGAAAGAAAGAAAGAAAGAAGAAAGAAAGAAAGAAAGAAAGAAGAAAGAAAGAAGAAAGAAAGAAGAAAGAAGAAAGAAAGAAGAAAGAAGAAGGAAGGAAGGAAGGAAGGAAGAAGAAGGAAGAAAGAAGGAAGAAGAAAGAAGAAGAAAGAAGAAGAACACAGTACACTTAAAGCGGAGGTCCAGCCATAATTTTTTTTCTTTTTTTTTTACGATCCACACATTACTATAGCATACAAACAATTAAATATATAAGCCGCTCCCAAACGATTTAGTAATAATATAAAAACTTACTTAATACCTTCTCCCATGATATTGTGGCCGTGTCCATTTTAATTAAGGGCATGTGAAGCCCAGTCACTATCTGTTCCTGGTTTTCAGGAAAAAGGTGCATGCTGGGTAACCATCATGCACCTCTCTATCTGGCGCATGCGCAGTAAAACGGCGCTCGTAGCGCCGTTAGTTTGTATCGTTGTCATGACAACAGGCGGCGACGGAGAAACATCCCGCCCCGTTGTTACGACAACTAAGATCTCACGCATGCGCAGTTAAACGGCGCTCGTAGCATTGTAATGCCCAGGCCAGGTAATGTTTTTTTTTTTAGATTAATGGGAACCTATTAATAAGAAGTTTGTTTTTAGGGTGGACCTCCGATTTAATTGCTATGCACGTTATATTTAAAAGAGATCATACACAATTTTGTTTATAGTTACTTTTGTTTTATTATGATCACTACACATTAAAAAGAGGAAGCGCTACCTATACCTCTCTCCCTATGCACCTAATGTAAACACTTGTATTTTGTATAAGAATTACCACGAGTACCGGGTAACGCTTCTGCGTACGTCACTTCCGGTTTCCCGTTTGCCTCAGCTCACGTGAGCACATAGAATATCGGACCCCGTCTATTTTCATACTTAAAGTAATTGTAAAACTTTTTTTTTTTTTTTTTTTTTAAATAACAAACATGTCATACTTACCTCCACTGTGCAGCTCATTTTGCACAGTGGCCCCAATCCTCGTCTTCTGGGGTCCCTCAGCAGCTCTCGCGGCTCCTCCCTGCATCAGAAAACCCCCCTAGGCGAAGCGCTCTCCGGGGGGGGGCGGTTAACTTGCGGCCACGCTCCCGAGTAGGGCTGGGAAAAAATAAAAATAAAAATCGATTTAAATCTTGAATCGAGTTGAGAGGTCATCTAGATTCAAAATTTCAGCAAATCAATATTTTTTTCCCCACCAGAACCGGCGCCGACACTGCGCTGGTCCAGAGGAGCTGCGGGCAGGAGTTTTAAGGCAAGGCCGCGGCTTCGGCCTAGTCCACGAGGCCGGACGCCGCCGACTAGGCCGAAGCCGTGGCCTTGCCTAAAAACTCCTGCCCGCAGCCCCTCAAGACCGGCGCAGTGTCCAAAAAAAAAACTCAATTCGAATCGCGTTTTTTTTTTTTTTTTTTTTTTTTTTTTAGAAAATCTCCCAGCTCTACTCCAGAGTCCAGCATTTGTGCCTATAGACATGAATGCCGGACTAGGCCGCGTCCCCTGGCGCTCGCGTCATTGGATTTGATTGACAGCAGTGGGAGCCAATGGATGGGGAGGGGCTGGGGAGCCGGTCACTACCAGAAGTTTTTTCACCTTAATGCTTAGGATGCATTAAGGTAAAAAAACATGAGGCTTTACAACCCCTTTAAATGAAATCACATATACTGTTTTAATTGAAAACACTTTATTTATGTGTGGATATATGAAATTGGCATGAGTTTGCTTCTCTAATTTATTGTTTCATTTTCATTTTGCAGTTTATTGTTGTGTTTACACGGTCATTTCAGAGCTTGGACATTAACTTTATATTATTTTTGCACGCATATTATATCTAGTTGACTCACTTTATAGGTAGTGCAATATTTATTATGTATGGGAAATAATCAGCTTATTTACATAAACTCTTTGCTTTATTAATGCAGAGGTTACACAGTTTATATAATTATTTTGGCACTGGATTTTATTTTAAATCACAAGCAATGCAGCACCATTCACTTGATACAGGTGTAGCTCAAAAAAATTAAATATCATCAAAAAGGTAATTTATTTCAAGTAATTTAATTCAAAAAGTGAAACTCTTATTACATACATTTATTACACAGAGTGATATACCGTATTTATCGGCGTATAACACGCACCGGCGTATAACACGCACCCCAAGTTTAGGAGGGAAATTCAAGGAAAAAAAAAAACTTACATTTAAATGCAGCATGCAGCCTTGCCCAGTGTCCATCTGTCCATCTGAAGCCTTGCCCAGTGTCCATCTGTCCATCTGCAGCCTTGCCCAGTGTCCATCTGTCCATCTGCAGCCTTGCCCAGTGTCCATCTGTCCATCTACAGCCGTGCCCAGTGTCCATCTGTAGCCTTGCCCAGTGTCCATCTGTCCATCTGCAGCCGTGCCCAGTGTCCATCTGTCCATCTGCAGCCGTGCCCAGTGTTCATCTGTCCATCTGCAGCCGTGCCCAGTGTTCATCTGTCCATCTGCAGCCGTGCCCAGTGCCTTTGCGATCGTGTCAGTCCCGGCGGTTTTTAAAATTTGGCGCCGATTTCTGTGGAGAGGAGCGAGCGGGGCCGAGTGTACTTCGGCTGGACTCGGCTCCTCTCGCAGTTCCGCCCATCTCCACTGACTGCGCCGCTGACGGAGAAAGCCGAGTGTACTTCGCCTAGACTCGTGTCTGCTCACAGTCACAGGCAGGACTGCGAGAGGAGCCGAGACTAGGCGAAGTACACTCGGCTTTCTCTATGTCAGCGGCGCAGTCAGAGATGGGCGGGACTGCGAGAGGAGCCGAGTAAAGCCGATTGTACTTCGGCTTCGGCTCCGCTCGCTCCTCTCGCTCGTTTTCAGCAGGGGAATTCGACGGAGTATCGGCGTATAACACGCACCCACGATTTCCCCCTGATTTTAAGGGGAAAAAAAGTGCGTGTTATACGCCGATAAATACGGTATTTCAAGCATTTCTTTCTTTTAAATATTGAGGATAATGGCTTACAGCTAGTAAAAACCCAAAATTCAGTATCTCAGAAAATTAGAATATTACATAAGACCAATTAAAAAATAAAAAGAAAAAAAATGGATTTTTAATACAGAAATGCACTCAATACTTGGTCGGGCTCCTTATGCATGAATTACTGCATCAATGTAGCGTGGCATGGAGGCGATCAGCCTATGACACTGCTGAGGTGTTATGGAAACCCAGGTTGCTTTGATAGCAGCCTTCAGCTCATCCGCATTGTTGAGTCTCGTGTCTCTCATCTTTAGGCCAGGCGAGTTTGCCTTGCCAATCAAGCACAGTGATACCATGATCATTAAGGCTGGGTTCACACTGATACGACACGACATTCATCCGACTTTCATCCTACTTTGCTCTGCGACATCAGTCCTACATTGGTCCGACATCCATCCGACATTCATGAACAGGATACTACTTTGATCCGACTTTGTGCTAGTCTGACTTGTCCTTTGACCAATCAAAACAATCCCAGGGTGAGATAAATTCCTTTTACTGCTGCTGTAATCACCATGTCGGATGTCAAATGTCGGATGGTTAGGACAAGGATCCTACTTTGATCCGACTTCAAAGATATTCAATGGGCTGAAGTCGGATCAAAGTCGGACCAAAAGTAGTACAGGGAGCATTTTCAAAGTCGGACCGACTTGTGTCGGACCAGTTAAGACGGCTCTCATAGGGAAACATTGATTTTCACACGTCATGCGACATGAGCTCCTAATGTCGGAGCGTTTGTCGGACCAGTGTGAACCAGGCCTAAACCAGGCATTGCTACTTTTGGCAGAGTGAGCAGGTGCCAAGTCCTGCTGGAAAATTAAATCAGCATCTATATAAAGCTGGCCAGCAGAGGGAAGCAGGATGTGCTCCAGAATTTCCTGGTAGAGGGCTGTGCTGACTTTGGACTTGATAAACACAGTGAAACAACACCAGCAGATGACATGGCTCCTCAAATCATTACTGACTGTGAAATCTTCACACTGGACCTCATCCAACTTTGATTATGTGCCTCTCCACTCTTCCTCCAGATGGTGGGACCTCGATTTTCAAATTAAATGCAAAATTTACTTTCATCCGAAAAAAATATAGGATTTTTGTACTCACCGTAAAATCCGTTTCTCTGACGTCCATGGACTGACACAGCTCTCATACTGTTTACGTGTGGGTATATGTCCCTGCTTGCAGGAGAAGACCTAGGCAGAATGTTAGAAACATTCTAGAACAAAACCAGAGCTGAACAGGCCCGCCCAGGGGGGCGGTCCCTCCGGACATTACCCTCCCACTTGCAGCTAGCAGCCTCAGTTCGTAACAAAGCAGTACAAACCTTAAAAAGGAAGGGTGGGTGCTGTGTCAGTCCATGGACGTCAGAGAAACGGATTTTACAGTGAGTACAAAAATCCTATTTTCTCTTATCGGCCATGGACTGACACAGCTCTCATACTGTTTACGTGTGGGACAGTATAAGAAAAGGGTGGGAGCAAATAGTAAAAGGAACAACCAAAACATCACTCCAAACCAGCAGAGCTCCTCAACGGAGGAGTTGCAACATTAAGCAGCGGCCTGCAACACTTTGCGGCCGAAGGAAGCATCCGAAGATGCAGCCACATCAACCTTATAGAATTTTGAAAAGGCATGAACGGACGACCAGGTCGCCGCCTTGCACACTTGTGCAACCGACGCATGATGTCGGAAAGCCCAGGAGCACCAATTGCCTTGGTGGCATGCGCGATAACCGGAAAGGGAGGGGCCACCCCCTTAATGGCATAGGCCTGTATAACAGTCTGTCTGATCCATCTAGAAAAGGTGGCCGACGACACCGCTCGGCCTTGTTACGGACCAGAGACAGACACAACTAGTGAGTCATATCACGTACCACATAAAATGTGTGAAGCGCAAACCTTCTGGAATGCGATGTGTGAGGACACAAGGACGGGGAGGACAATGTCCACATGTAGGTGAAAAGCCGAGACCACCTTTTGCAAAAGGAAGGTCGCGGACGCAACAGCCTTATCCTTATGGATGACCAAATAGGGTGACTTGCAGGACAAGGCCGCCAACTCAGACACCCGTCTGACAGAAGTAATGGCCACTAAGAAGGCCACCTCCTGAGAAAAAAGGTCAAGAGGGGAATATCTCTGATATTTTCAAAGTGAGGTTCCTGGAGAACCGAGAGCACCAAATTCAAATCCCGAGGAGGGTGAGGAGGTTTCAACAGGAGGGAGAACATGGCGAACCCCCTGCACAAAAGGTGCTACCAAGGAATCACCCGCTAGCGGTTGCTGAAGGAAGATGGCCAAGGCCAAAAACTGACCCCTAATGGTACTCAAAGCAGGCATTTGGGTCACTCCACGCTGCAAGGACCGCAGGATACATACGTCCGTGAACGCTAGTCCAGCTCATTGCACATAGCGATGCAAGCTTCCCAGGTACGGTGATATATCTTTCAAGTGGAAGATTTCCGTGCCCTGAACATGGTCGAAAAGACCGAATCCGAGAGACCTCGGACTCTCAGCACCTGGCTTTCAATAGCTATGCCGTTAAGTCAGAGACTGTAAAACAGGATGAAAAATAGGACCTTGAAACATAAGGTCCTCCCTTATTGGCAACCGCCAAGGAACGTCCGCGATGAGACGTACTAGATCAGCGTACCAATGACGCCGAGACCCACCCGGCGCAAGAGGATCACCGGAATCCCTTCGGCCACAACCCTGCGCAGCAGGCGAGGAAGCAGCTGCAGCGGAGGATAACAGATATCAGGTGATAATGACCCCATGGGGCCCACCAACGGATCCGAGGCATCCGCCCAAGGATCCTGGACCTGGCCACAGACCTTGACACCTTACGATTGAGTGGAGAAGCCCTCAGGTCCACATCCGGCATGTCTAGGTGTAAGGACCACTCTCCTGGTCCAGCGTCTGGCGACTCCGATAGTCCGCCTGCCAATTGTCTACGCTTGAACGTAGACGGCCGATAAAGACCACGTGGGGAGGCACAGTCTGATTGCCCGTATTTCCAGAACATTGATCGGTAAACGGGCTTCGTCCGGAGTCCAAAGCCCTGTGGCTGACAGGACTCCCCAGACTCCATCCCAGCCCGTCAGGCTGGCGTCCGTTATGAACACCGTCCACTGGATGGGGAGGGACGACTTCCCGGACCGAAGAGCCGGGGACCCCAACCACCACGCCAGGGACGCCCTGAGCGGGTGACTCATCTGGATCTGAAGATCCAAGGACAACGGGGATTTGTCCCAAGTGGACAGGATCTCTTACTGTAATGCCCGTGTGTGTGATTGGGCATACGGAACAGCCTCGAACGAGGCCCCCATGAGTCCCAGGACTCTCATGCAAAAAACGGGTTGACGACCATTTCCAAGACGTCAGGACCCGCACTACAGACTGAAAAGTCAGTAAACTTCTCCAGGGTTAGGAATACCTACGCCTCCATGGAGTCCAGGATCATACCGAGATACTCCAAATGCTGAGCGGGGACCAGGACCGACTTCTGAATTTTTGGGAGCCACCTGAAGTCCCTAAGGGTCTGACTGACAATAGTCATACTTCTTCTAATTCTGAGCCATTGTCTGCTCTTAGAAGAAGATCATCCAGATAGCCCATAATAGCAATGCCTCGCTGTCTCAGCAAGGCTAGAACCGGAGCAAGCACCTTGGTAAAAAACCGTTGGTGCCGAGGCTAGGCCGAAGGGAAGAGCCACAATTGATAGTGGTCTTCGCCGATCGCAAGCGCAGAAACTACTGTTGATGTGCGCAGATCAAAACATGCAAGTAGGCGGCCTTGATGTCCAAGGATGCCAGAAAATCCCCTTGATGGAGTGTAGCGAACACCGCGCGAATGGATTCCATGCGGAACTTTTGCACCATCACAAAGGCATTCAGGCCTTGAGGCCCAGGATTGGCCGAACCCCCGTCCACCTTTTGGGACTACAAACAGATTTGAGTAGAAACCCTGAACAACCTCTCCTGTGACGGAACCGGCACAATCACTCTGGACCTGATCAATCTTGTACGGCCCTTAAGAGGGCCGCCCGATGGGCAGGAAGGAAAGGGAGAATTGAGGGAAAGAATCTGTCTGGGGGCCAGGAACGGAATTCTATCCTGTATCCTGAGGTGACCACCTCGCACACCCACCAGTCGGAGATCCACTGGGGGGGGAGAGCCCCTTCTTAACCAGGTCCTCCTTAAAAGGGGTACCTCATGGCTAGGCGCCGCGGGACCGTCAAAGTCTTCTGCGGCTTATCCCAGACTTAGTCAATGAATGTATAAAAAAAAAGGCACATATGGAAAGAACCTTTTAGAATAAACGGCTTTAAAGGAACCAAAGGAAACAGCTTCTACCTGAGGTTCCTCAGCCTCAACATTCAGCTTGAGAGTGTTCCTCACAGAATCAATGAGTTCACTTACAAGCACCCTGTCAGTTTTTCAGAACTGGGGTCTTCCTCACAGGGAATATCCTGTTTAAAAACATGAAAATCCTCAGAACTAGGGTCCTGAGCAGCAATAGCTAGGCCCATATCTGAGGCAGAGCACTCCCCTACAGGAGGATGTGTGGGGAGGGGGCGCTTTACAGTTCCCTTGCGCTGGCACACCGCTTCCATCCTGACAAGGATGATTCCAGGACTGCCGACAACTAGTCGCTAGGGACCGCAGGTGCAGGAGCACTGCCAGTTGCCTCAGACAAGTGTGGAGAAGCAGGTGAACTAGACTCCATATTGCCACCCTCAGACTTTTACACACTATCATAGTGAGTAACACAGTCCACCCACTGGCTATGCTGAAGCTGAGGAGGGGATACCCAGAGTACTCACCAACCCCTGTAAGGACCGCTCATTCCGCTGTATGAAACCGCGCTGGTGAAGCCTGGGGAGAGTGAGGAGACTGTGAGGAGACTGGACTGTGAGGAGATTGTGAGATTCGCCCCGCATCAGCGGCCGATAGAGGCCGAAACTGAAAGCAAAAACGCAGCGGCTTCAAGAAAATGGCCGCCGGCCGCATACATTACTGCGCCATCGATCCACGGCAAAACGGCCACCGAGTGCGGTTTTTAAAATACCTCACAGTACTAATGGCGCACATGTTTAGCGGTTGTTCCATGTGGAAATGAACCTGTGAGGTTCTGCATCACTAACCACAAGGCAGGAGCTCCTGCCCTCACTGGCTGTGGCACGGCAAGCGCTGGGGCGGCTGTTTGAACACAAACAGCCCCACTCAGGAACTGAACCTGTGAAGCTTAGCTTTGCTAAGCATGCATGTAAACCACTACTCCTACAACAGTATGTACAACACACACACACCAGAACACTGCTCCAGGGCCATTAAAACAGACATGAGCGCCCCCAGCCAGGCCAGAGTGACCCCCAAGCACCGCACCAGTACAGGGTGCAGAGAGCAGCATAACAGGGGGGGGGGGAGACAGGGAGAAACCCCCCATATAAAGAAACACAGCCAGCATGTACTCACCTGTAGCAGGAGAGACTACTTACCCGTCCCAGAGGGACCCACTGGCTTGTTTCAGACAGACCTATCACAGAGCAGTACTGCGTAGTTGTCGGCCCGATCCACCGCGAGAGATACAATCAGTCAGGTACTGTTCAATCTTGAGAGGACCGCGGGAGCTAAAAGCAACCCGGCCACCCCTGGAGTCATGGGGCATGTCGTGAACTGAGTCTCACGCACACAAGGCGAGGATCAGCACGCTCAATGTTTGGACAGGGAAGACTAAGAGGATTCCAGTGCACCCAACCTGTTGCCCAGCCGACAGTTGATTGAAGGGCTCAAAAATAAAATAATACAATTCCCAAAAGGAATAAAAATTAAAAGTAAAATCTTCCAGGCGACTGGCTCCTGAGAGAGCCACGTCTTCTCCTTCTGCTAGGCAGAAAAAAACTGAGGCTGCAAGTGGGAGGGTAATGTCCGGAGGGACCGCTCCCTGGGCGGGGCTGTTTAGCTCTGGTTTTGTTCTAGAATGTTTCTAACATTCTGCCTAGGTCTTCTCCTGCAAGCAGGGACATATACCCACAAGTAAACATTTTGAGAGCTGTGTCAGTCTATAGACGATAAGAGAAATAGGATTTTTGTACTCACCGTAAAATCCTTTTCTCTTTCGTCCATGGACGGACACAGCTTCCTTATAATCTTGACTTGTGGGTTATGTTCCGTCTATTAGGAGACGACTAGGCAGACATGTAAATGGTAAAACATGTAATCTTTAGCAAAGCTGAACAGCCCCGCCCAGGGGGGGCTGTCCCTCTGGTCATAACCCCTCTCACTGCAGTGAGCAGCTCAGTTCGTCAAAAGCAGTACAAACTTAAAAATGAGGGGTGGGTGCTGTATCCGTCCATGGACTTCAGAGAAAAGGATTTTACGTCAAGTACAAAAATCCTATTTTCTCTTTCGTCCATGGACGGACACAGCTTCCTTATAATCTTGACTTGTGGGACGTCCCCAAGCAGTGTCAGAAAACGAGGGGTGGGAACAGCAGCAAACAACTTCACCCCAAACAATCAGAGCTCCTCAAAGAGGAGTTGCCACTTTCAACAGCCGCCTGCAAAACCTTGCGGCTGAAGCAAGTAACCACAGATGCATGCACGTCAACTTTGTAAAACTTAATGAAAGTGTTAAACGGACTACCAGGTCGCCGCCTTTCACACCTGTAAAACAGACGCCCGCTGTCAGAAGGCCCAGGAGGCACCAAGTGCCCTGGCCGAATGCGCCGAGACAGAAAAGGAAGACGCCTGAATCACAATCTGTCTGATTCATCAAGAATGTTGGCAGACGACACCGCCAGATCCGTTTATGGGCCAAACAGTGAGTCTGACCTCCGAACGGAGCCGTAGCAGACAGATACATTCCTTAGACATGGTACGTGTTCTGCGGGTGTAACGCAACCTCTTTGGGATTCGACGGCCGAGGATACAAGGATGGAAGTACAATGTCGTTATTCAAAAGAGAGGCCGAAAACACTTTCTGAAAAAACGAAGGCTCCGGGCGTAGCACCGCTTTATCCATATGGAGGATCAAGTAGGGGGACTTGCAAGACAAGGCCGCCATTTAGAAACCCTCCTGACAGAGGTAAAGTCACCAGAAAGTCAACTTTCTGAGAGAGTGTCAAAAGAGGAATCTCCCTGATGTTCTCAAAGGGAGGTCTCTGAAGTACCGAGGGTACCAAATTCAAATCTCACGGAGTGGTGGCCGAAACGGAGGAGCCACATGTCGGACCCCTTGCACAAACGGACTCACCAGTGAATGAGCCGCCAAGGGTAGTTTAAAGATTAACAGCCAAGGCTGAAAACCTGCCCCATAACTGTGCTTAAGGCAAGATTTTGATCCACACCATGCTATAAAAACAGCAGGATCCTGGAAACCGACTATGCCCGTGGGCGCCAACCCATCTCCCCACACAGAGATGTAGGCCTTCCACGTGCGATGATAGATCTTCCGAGAAGATGACTTCTGTGCCCTCAGCATGGAGGAAATTACAGAGTCCGACAGGCCTCGGCCCCTCAGAACCTGAATTTCAACAGCCAAGCCGATAAAACCAGCGACTGCAAAGCAGGATGAAGTATAGGACCTAAGGGGCATCCGCCACCAGGCGCACTAGGTCGACATACCTGGGACTCTGACGCAAATAGAGTCACTGCAATCCCCTCAGTACCCACTCTGCGGAGCAGACGAGGCAGAAGATTCAGTGGGGGAAAAAGGTATAACTAAGCCAATACTAACCCTACGGGGCCACCCACGCGTCCGTCGCGTCCGCCCAGGGATCCTTGGCCCTGGCCACAAACTTCAATACCTTCCGATTGAATCGAGAAGCCAGCAGATCCACGGCTGGCGTGCCCACCTCAGGCAAAAGAGTCAAAACACATCCGGGTGTAGCGACCATTCTCCTTGGTCCAGCATCTGGCGACTTAGGTAGTCAGCTTGCCAGTTTTCTACACCCAGAATGAATACGGCCGATAGAGCCGGCACGCTCCGTACTGCCCACCGCAGGACATGAGCGATCTCCAATGCTGCAGCCGAGCTGCTTGTTCCTCCTTGACGGTAGACATATGCCACCGTCGTGGCGTTGTCTGAGTACCGTCCAGTGAAAAGGAAGGAACTACTTTCCGGACTGAAGGGCCGGAGATTTCAGCCACCAGACCAGGGGAGGTCTGACTAGGTGGCTCACCCAGGTTTGACAATCCAGGGACAATGGAGACTTGTCCCATTTGGACAGGATCTCCCCCAGCAAGACTCGAATATGGAATTTGAGCATACGGTACCGTCTCAAAGGAGGCTACCATAAGGCCCAGGACTCACATGCAAAAGCGCAGCGACGACCACCAGCGTGATGCCACAGCTTCACCGCCGTCTGAAGAGCCTGCAATTTTTTTCAGTGGGAGAAAAAACCCTCGCCTCTGAAGATACCAGGATCAAGCCAGGTATTCCAGGCGCTGAGTCGGCACCAACCCCGACTTCAGGAGGTTCAGTATTTGAAGGGTCTAACTGTCAATCGCCACATCCTCCTCTATGTCTGAGTACACAATAGCCCTCAGATGGAGGTCGTCCAGGTAGCCCACAATAGCAATTCCTCGCTATCTTAGCAAGGCCAGGATAGTGGTGAACACCTTGGAGAAACCCTTGGTGCCGATGCCAGGCCAAAAGGGAGAGCCCAAAAACTGGTAGTGATCGACCCCGACTGCAAAACGCAGAAATTTCTGATGCCCGACATAAACGGGGACCTGTAAATATGCATTCTTGACGTCCAAGGATGGCAGAAAAATCCCCCGGATGGAGAGCAGCGAACTGATTCCATCCACCCTGAACCTTCGTACGTTTACAAAAGAGTTGAGGGCCTTGAGGTCCAGGATTGGACGACCCCGTCCTACTGTGGGACTACAAACAGATTGGAATAGAATCCCTTCCGGCAGTGGCACAGGAGCCATCACCCCGCGCTTCAGCAGGTACCGCACTGCTCCAAACAGGGCGTTCCGACGAGCCGGAGGAAGATGAAGGATGGAGGGAAAAAAATTCTGTTTAGTGGACAAGACAGCAGATCTATCTTGTAGCCTGATGAAAACCCTTTCGCAAACCCACTGGTTGGAAAGCAGGGAAGTCCACCGCCCGAAGGCAACCCCCCACCCGAGAAATGGGCAGGGGTAGCCCATCATGCAGTCGCAGATTTGTTCGCAGGCCGTCTGGCTTGCGAACCCAGGGACACTTTTGCCCCTCAGCTGGCCCCTTGTCAGCCTGGGAACGCTCACCTGCGGACCTGGTGGAAAATACCCACTTATGGATCGCGATCATGCATACTGTTGTTAGTGCTCTAATATGATTGCGACTGTCATCTTTTTCATTCATGTTTGTTTTGCTGGATAATCATAGCAAACATGGCCGCGCTCTCTGCGATATCCAACACAATGGATTTCAATGAGAATCTTCAACAAAATGGCCGCCGTGCGTCCTGTGATGCAGACTATTTAAACCCCCACTGTGTATCTAGTGCCAACCTCTGATGAAGTCACGTGATGTGACAACACGCGTCAGGATTTAGCACAGATACACCTTCAGCTGAACGTTAGTAGACGAGCTCGGCGCTCGTAGGATACCGCACCCCCTTTTTTATCTCTGCAATGTGAGTTTGTTTATATATTCTCTAGAACGTCTAGTGGTTACAGACCCACACTATACGCATTTGCATTTCTTACATATGTCAAACTGGCACCCTGTGGTTACTCCAAATCTGAGGGATCTCATCACTGAAGCCTGCAGCCTTCACATACGGAGCGCGGTGCTTGTGGATTGATGCCCACGCTCGCTTAACCAAAAGTAAGTGTGAGAACACTTATTTCAGTCACCCGATCTGCTGTACCCACAGAGTTACTCTATTTATGGTTTTCTTTTGTTTGTGTATTTCTCATGCACCTCACGTGAGTGAGAATAGGACTTCTCTGAAAGGACTGCCCATCATTTGTCCACAATAGGAGTATAGTTTATGCTGTTCCTTCCCAGCTGGGAGGTAAGCTGCTTGCGAGCACTGTGGTGGATTTGTACTGAAGAGTTTTTTTCAAGCACCTTCGTAACTGTCGGTGACAGGATCTCCCGCATATTGGACTTTATATTTATACATATATTTTTTGTCTGCAGATCACTGTTTATTTTGGATTTTATTATATATACTTTTTTCAGCCATTTTTCAATCCTTATACACTGATGTTTCTATGCACATGTGATTTTTTTACTTTGAGTGATATGTGTTTATGTTGATTATTGATTCATGCTTTTTTTGCTTCAAGTGTTCACCTTCACATTTATGTGATATCCATTATAGTTTATGCACTTTTTGAGTTTTATGTTTGATGTCACTACGTTTATTATTATTCTTTGGCTTACACTAGATTGACCCATAGGCCCTCCTCCCATTCCCTTCACGTTAGTTTTATCACAGCGCAGCCACCATCATTTAAACTTTATCTATCACTGTCTATTTGGATCAGACCCCTCGGTGACTGCTGCAGTGTCCCATCCCTCTCCCCCCCCTCCCCTTTTTCACATCACTGGTCCCAACCCAGCTAGCGCTGTTTTTTTTTTGTTTTATTATGACCAGAGGGACCACCCCCTGGGCGGGGCTGTTCAGCTTTGCTAAAGATTACATGTTTAACCATTTACATGTCTGCCTAGCCCTCTCCTAATAGACGGAACATAACCCACAAGTCAAGATTATAAAGGAAGCTGTGTCCGTCCATGGACGAAAGAGAAAAAGACTTTGGACCACTGAGCAACAGTGCAGTCTTATTTCTACTTAGCCAAGGTAAGACGCTTCTGACGTCTCTGGTTTGGGAGTTTCTTGACACAAGGAATGCAACAGTTTAACTCATGTCCTGGATACATCTGTGTGTGGTGGTTCTTGAAGCACTAACACCAGCGGTAGTCCACTCCTTGTGAATCTCCCCCAAATTCTTAAATTTGCTTCACGATCCTTTCAGGGCTGCGGTTATCCCTGTTGCATGTGCACTTTTTTCTACCTCTCAACTTTCCATTAATATGCTTAGATACAGCACTCTGAACAGCCAGCTTCTTTAAGCAATTACCTTTTGTGACTTATCCTCCTTGTGGAGGGTGTCAATGACTGTCTTCTGGACAAATGTCAAGTCAGCAATCTTCCCCACGATTGTGTACTGTAACCTACTGAATCAGACTGAGAGACCATTTAGGCTCAGGAAACCTTTACAGGTGTTTTGAGTTACTTAGCTGATTAGAATGTGGCACCATGGGGTTTATAACAGCTGGAGAATACAAAATCAAGCTCACTTCTGCATAGAAACCAATCAGCTTCCAGGTTTCATTGCAAAAAGCTTAAAGTGGATGTAATGTTTATTTATTTTTTGACGTCACAATGTAGAGAATAAGATTTCCTATCATTTGAGCCCAGTCTTGCCACACAGAGTTAATCCAGCTCTGAGCAATCCTCTTTTATTGTTCAGTGAGATAAAATGGACAAACAGAGAAATGCCTTTGTCCGTTCTGCCCCCTTGCTGTGAGTGACAGGTTATTTACATATCTCGTGCACTAGCTTTAGACAGGCACATCCTGTGTAAAAAGTTCACAATTCACATCCCCCTCCCCTCCCCCAGGATTGGCTGCATTTACTGTGTTTTGACTGGATGTTTCTCATCATGGGGTGTAATCCACAGTTCAGTGTGATGAGGAAATGCATGTATAGTGCAGTGAACACAGAACAGCAGAATATACACAGATTTTAAATTATCTGATTTAGGGGACATGTATCTTGTGAGAGCTGGGCAGAGCAGAAGCTCGAGTGATCTTATTGTTATAGTGCAGTGTGTGTGTGTGTGAGGTCACCTGATCACATTTGCAACATTACTTTCCATCACCAGGATGTGTTATGTGGGGGAGGGGTGGATTTTTCACTTTTTATAATTGCACCCAGTAAGCCTGAATGAGCTTAGGGCTGGTTCATATTAGTGCGCTGTGCGAGAACGCATGTGATACGCACCGCAGTGCAAATCACATGCGATGTCTGTGCAGTGCGATTTCATCCATACAAATAGTATGGCTGATATCGCACCGCATTCGGACCAAACTCACACAGGACCCTTTTTTTGGTCCGCACCAGAATCGCATGGGTGTTCACACCTATGCGATCCGATTCATGTCCAAACTGTCTGTTCACAGTGCGATATGGGGGTGTCGTTAACATTGTATGACACTCCCCAGCAGTTCGCATATGGCAGTGTGAACTGCTGTGCGATTCGAGTGCGATGTGGGAACCCGCAGTGGATTCGCAGGGTTCTCGCATCGCACCAGTGTGAACCGAGCCTCCAAAGCATACAGCCTACAAATGTCACCTGGCTGCTCCCACCAAGGCTCGGTTCACACTGGTGCGATGCGGGAACCCTGCGAATTCACTGCGGGTTCCCAGACGGCACCCGACTCGCACGGCAGTTCACACTGCCATATGCGAACTGCTGGGGAGTGTCATACAATGTTAATGACATCCCCCATTTCAGCTTGCATATCGCACTGCAAACTGACAGTTTGGACATGAATCGGATTGCATAGGTGTGAATACCCATGCGATCAGATTCTGGTGCAGACCAAAAAAAAGGGTCCTGTGCGTGTTTGGTCTGAATGCGATTTCAGCCATACAGTTTGAATGGCTGAAATAGCATCGCACAGACATCGCATGTGATCTGAACAGCAATGCGGTGCGAATCACATGCGATGTCTGGCATGGCACCAGTGTGAACTGGGCCCAAGTCCCTACAAATGTCACCTAACATTATTTTTTACAATTTATTTTTGTACTTTTTTTTTCACAAACTTTTAAAGATATTTTTTCACAGTGCTTTCAGGAAAGGGGGTGGGGGGACGTGTCGGTGGTCTTGGGGCTCTGGACCGTGTCGGTATGGGAGGGGTGGTTGTGGTGTCAGTTGTTTTTTATTTTCATATTTTTATCTTTTTTTTTTTTTTTTTTTTTTACAGTTTTACTTTGGATTTTTTTTTTTTTTTTTTTAATCAGCCCTGTTGGGGGCTTTGGTGACATGTCAGGGGTCTAAACAGAGACCCCTGACATCTCCCATTTGAGACAGAGAAAGGGACAGAGGACATTGATTCCCCAGTCCTTTTCTCTGCATTGAAGATGAATGGAGGGGAGACAGCGGCTCCTCCATTCATAAACTGAGCATAGTAACACACAGGTTACTCTGCTCAGTTGTCACAGGACACAGAGCGATCGGTAACGAATGCTCTGTGTCCCATTCAGAAAAGAAAGGGGCCGGTAACACTGGATCCACTCCGCTCTCCATCCTGACAGATTCCCCCCTCTGCCCCCCCTCGCAGCGGGAGAGGAGAGAGGGAAGCCGGCGGCTGCGAGGGGGGGCGGAGGAAGAAGACAGCGGGGGATGTGGACACACAGATCGGGACGAGGGGGGGGCGGAGGAAGAAACAGCGGGGATGTGGACACACAGATCAGGGACGAGGGGGGGCGGAGGAGGAAGAAACAGCGGGGGATGTGGACACACGGAGCGGGAGGGGGGGGGGTGTGGAAAACACTGAATCTGGACTTTTCAGGGGTATCAAACAGCTAAAGGGAGGCATGTATATCCTTATAGATAACCACTGTGGCAGCAGTTTAGAATTGACATGAGTGGGTTTACACCCACTTTAACTGAACAAGCTGAGGTTAGAAGCTCATTGGTCTCTATACAGAAGTAAGCCTGATTTTGCACTCTCCAGCTTTAGTAAATAAACCCCCATGAGGCTGGGTTCACACTGGTACGACAAACGCTCCGAAATTGGGAGCTCATGTCGCATAACGTGTGAAAATCAATGTTTCACCTATGGGAGCCGTCATAACTGGTCTGACACAAGTCAGTCCGACTTTGAAAATGCTCCCTGTACTACTTTGGTCCGACTTTGATCCTACTTCAGCCCATTGAGGCTGGGTTCACACTGATACTACACGACAGTCATCCGACTTTCATCCTACTTTGCTCTGCGACATCGGTCCTACATCGGTCCAACTTGAATGAACAGGATACTACATTGATCCGACTTTGTGATAGTCTGACTTGTCCTTTGACCAATCAAAACAATTCCAGAGTGAGATAAATTCCTTTTACTGCTGCTATAATAACCATGTCGGATGTCAAAAAAATCGGATGGTTAGGACAAGGATCCTACTTTGATCCGACTTCAATGATATTCAATGGGCTGAAGTAGTCGGACCAAAGTAGTACAGGGAGCATTTTCAAAGTCGGACCGACATGTGTCGGACCAGTTAAGATGGCTCCCATAGGAAAACATTGGTTTTCACACATCATGCGACATGAGCTCCCAATGTCGGAGCGTTTGTAGGACTAGTGTGAACCCGGCCTCAATATCATTGAAGTCGGATCAAAAGTAGGATCCTTGTCCTAACCATTCGACTTGTGACATCCAACATGATGATTACAGTAGCAGTAAAAAGGAAGTTATCTCACACTGGGAATGTTTTATTGGTCAAAGGACAAGTCAGACTAGCACAAAGTTGGATCGAAGTAGTATCCTGTTCATGAAAGTCGGATGCATGTCGGACCAATGTCGCAGAGCAAAGTAGGATGAAAGTCGTATGACTGTCGTGTAGTATCAGTGTGAACCCAGCCTTATGCCCCATACACACGATCGTTTTTCATGCCGTTAAAAATGCCATTTTAAAAAATGGCCATTAAAAATGATCGTGTGTAGGCTCCAGAGCATTTTTAACGACGTGAAAAACGGCCATTAAAAATTCCGGACATGCTCTCTTTTTTCATGTCGTTTTTTTTAACGACGTGAAAAACGATAGTGTGTATGCTTTCACGACGTGAAAAAAAAACGCGCATGCTCAGAATCAAGTATGAGACGGGAGCGCTCGTTCTGGTAAAACTAGCGTTCGTAATGGAGATAGCACATTCATTACACAGTAACGGACTGAAAAGCGCGAATCGTCGCTCAACAAACTTTACTAACATGAAGGGTGGCGCCATTCGAACGGAACTTCCCCTTTATAGTGCCGTCGTACGTGTTAAACGTCACTGCGCTTTGCTTGATCGTTTTTTTTAATGATGGTGTGTACGCAAGGCAGGCTTGAGAGGAAACATGAAAAAAAACGAGGAGAAAAACGTTGGTTTAAAAAAATGACAGTAAAAACGATCGTGTGTACGGGGCATTAGTCTACAATATTGAACTTTTTCACAATATTCAAATTTTCTGAGATACTGATTTGATTTTGGGTGTTCACTAGCTATAATCATCAAAATTAAAAGAAAAATGCTTATCTTTAGAATACATAAGTTTCACGTTTTAAACTGAATTACTGAAATAAGTTAAACTTTTTGGAGGATATTCAAATTTTTGGAGATGGGGCTCTGGTAAGTATTAGGGGCACCTGCTGCACACAGGTTTTTTATCAATGCATAGAATGCATTAGGAAAAAAAAATCTAACTTTACAACCCATTTAAATGTAATTGTAATGCCTTACACTGTATTAGCTCTAGTCGATCAGCTTACAGCTTCCTAGGGTTCAGATGATGATTTTTCCCTGCACAGAGCTCTTATAGTGATTGTAAATATTGGATTTTGTTTTTAAACAACAAAACTTTTGCACAAAGCAGCCCCGATTCTACTCTTCTGGGGGGTCCCCCACTGGCACTTCTGGTTCATTCTGCCTTCAGAGTGCCTGTATAGCAGGCCATAAAGTGTAGTAAAGAGTGTCCCTATTGCAAGGTAAAAAAAAAAACTTCTGTCTTTAGAATCCCTCACTTCTTTCTCCTGTCCAGGACTACAAGTCCCATGTTGCATTGCTCCTCACACATTCACAAGTACTCAGGCACTTACTGACAGACATTTATGAATGGTGTACTGAGCGGTATGTGTGCTGCACTCTATTTGTAAATAAAGAATGCATTCTGTATGCATATCTAATCGGCTGACCAACTGATCGATAATTAAAACAGTTGAAAACAATTTTAATATTCGATTACAATTGTTTGTTTCAGTCATACATAAGTGTCAGAGACGGAGTCCCTCCCCCCTTACATCAGTCTCCTCATCAGAGACCCTACCCCTTTCCATCAATCTTATCAGAGTCCCCCCCTCCATCAGTCTCATCATCAGAGTCCCCCCCTCCTCCATCAGTCTCATCATCAGAGTCCCCCCCTCCTCCATCAGTCTCATCATCAGAGTCCCCCCCTCCTCCATCAGTCTCATCATCAGAGTCCCCCCCTCCTCCATCAGTCTCATCATCAGAGTCCCCCCCTCCTCCATCAGTCTCATCATCAGAGTCCCCCCCTCCATCATCAGTCTCATCATCAGAGTCCCCCCCTCCATCATCAGTCTCATCATCAGAGTCCCCCCCTCCATCAGTCTCATCATCAGAGTCCCCCCCTCCATCAGTCTCATCATCAGAGTCCCCCCCTCCATCAGTCTCATCATCAGAGTCCCCCCCTCCATCAGTCTCATCATCAGAGTCCCCCACACATCTTTACATCAGTGTCTTCATCAGACTTAACCCCCCCCTTCTTGCATCAGTGTCATCATCAGGCCGCCCCCCCTTATGTCAGTGTACCCCCTAGGGCCCCCTTAGCAGTATGGCAGGGGCATTACTGTTGCAGGAGAAGGTCAGAACAGAGAAAGTTTTGTCCCCCTTTCAATGCTGGGAAAAGTGATTGGTTGGAGGGATCGAAGCAGAGACCACAAGCAGCCTCTGCTGACAGACCCCCAATCTGCGCACTTTGAGAATTCGCCACTGACCCTAGTAGTTTGGATACAGCCCCCTCTATTTAAACATAATAAAATATTTAAAATAAAATGCTCTTTTTCTCTATAAATTGTCTTTTCATAATCTAAGCATTCAGCACCCATTCCAACTGAACATATTTAACAGTTGCCAGGTATCCCTGCCACGCTACTTGCACATCAGGCCTCCCATTGGTAAGATAAGGAAATGTCACACAATGTATAGCTTTATATTTGCAAACGTAGGTATAAGCCTTGCCCATCCAGTGTTCTAACCTCATGATTTACATTGATTTTCATCTGTTAGCGCCAAGCCCCCTGTCCAAACACAGAGCACTGCGCCCAGCTTCCCACACCACACAAGGGACGACTACAAGCCCAGCGCAGGCGAACCCCAAATGACCCCCGACCGCACTGACCTGGCTAGCTTTGTAGAACTGCTTCTTAAGCCCAGCCACCGACATTCCTGCAATTGTCCCCACCGTATAACAACAGAAGTTCACTCAACTAGTCCAACTCAAGCCGTTCTCAGATCCCGGCTCAGGAAATTACAAGAGTTCACTTCCGGTATAGGGAGAGGAAACGGGGAGGGCTGTGCAATGTACTACTTAGGACCAATAGCTTAAGCCTGCTGCGAGTGGCCTGCTCGATGCACCTCTACGTGACGATGGCTTCCTTCTATTTCCCGGGGACGTGGCAGGCTCGCCTACAAATTATGCTTTAAGTACAAGGAATGAGCTGAAATTGTCCTATACTTCTGCTGCAGGTCATATCTTCCAATCTCGTGCCTTTTCTTTTGAGAAGTATGTTTTTTTTTTCACAGGATGGGGCCAGCAAGTTTTAGTATGAGAAGTGCTGTGCTGAAGGACAGCCTGCAGCGTGCTTTGTTAACCACTTAAGCCCCGGACCATTTTGTAGCTAAAGGACCAGAGCTGTTTTCAGAATTTGGCACTGCGCTGTTTTAACTGTAAATTGTGCGGACATGCAATGTTGTACCCAAATGAAATTTGCGTCCTTTTCTTCCCACAAATAGAGCTTTCTTTTAATGGTATTTGATTGCCTCTGCGATTTTTATTTTTTGCGATATAAACGGAAAAAGACCGAAAATTTTGCAAAAAAAATGATATTTTCTACTTTTTGTTATAAGAAAAATCGAATAAACTCAATTTTAGTCATACATTTAGGCCAAAATGTATTCAGCCACATGTCTTTAGTAAAAAAAAATGTCAATAAGCGTATATTTATTGGTTTGCGCAAAAGTTATAGCGTCTACAAACTAGGGTACATTTTCTGGAATTTACACAGCTTTTAATTTATGACTGCCCATCTCATTTCTTGAGGTGCTAAAATGGCAGGGCAGTACAAACCCCCCCCAAATTACCCCATTTTAGAAAGTAGACACCCCAAGGAAATTGCTGAGAGGCATGTTGAGCCCATTGAATATTTTCTTTTTTGTCTCAAGTGATTGAATAATGACTAAAAAAAAAAATTACAAAAAGTTGTCACTAAATGATATATTGCTCACACATGCCATGGTTATATGTGGAATTACACCCCAAAATACATTTTGCTGCTTCTCCTGAGTACGGGGATACCACATGTGTGGGACTTTTTGGGAGCCTAGCCGCGTACGGGACCCCGAAAACCAAGCACCGCCTTCAGGATTTCTAGGCACAAATTTTTGATTTCACTCCTCACTACCTATCACAGTTTCGAAGGCCATAAAATGCCAAAATAGCACAAACCCCCCCCAAATGACCCCATTTTGGAAAGTAGACACCCCAAGCTATTTGCTGAGAGGCATGGTGAGTATTTTACAGCTCTCATTTGTTTTTGAAAATGAAGAAAGAAAATATATATATTTTTTTTTTTTTTCAATTTTCAAAACTTTGTGACAAAAAGCGAGATCTGCAAAATACTCACCATACCTCTCAGCAAATAGCTTGGGGTGTCTACTTTCCAAAATGGGGTCATTTGGGGGGGTTTGTGCCATCTGGGCATTCCATGGCCTCCGAAACTGTGATAGGCAGTGAGGAGTGAAATCAAAAATTGACACCCTTAGAAAGCCTGAAGGCGGTGCTTGGTTTTGGGGTTCCGTACGCGGCTAGGCTCCCAAAAAGTCTCACACATGTGGTATCCTCGTACTCAGGAGAAGCAACAGAATGTATTTTGGGGTGTAATTCCACATATGCCCATGACATGTTTGAGCAATATATCATTTAGTGACAACTTTGTGCAAAAAATTAAAAAATAAATTGTCTTTTTTCCGCAACTTGTGTCAACATATAAAATATTCCATGGACTCGACATGCCTCTCAGTATATAGCTTGGGGTGTCTACTTTCCAAAATGGGGTCATTTGGGGGGGTTTTGAACTGTTCTGGCATTTTATACACAACATTAGGAAGCTTACATCCACTCTTCTAACCACTTGAAGGCAAAGCCCTTTTTGACACTTTTTGTTTACATGAAAACATTTTTTTTTTTGCAAGAAAATTATGTTGAACCCCCAAACATTATTTATATATATATATATATATTTGTTTTTTTAAAGCAAAGGCCCTACAGATTAAAATGGTGGGTGTTGCATTTTTTTTTTCTACACCGTATTTGCGCAGCGATTTTTCAAACGCATTTTTTGGGGAAAAAATACACTTTTTTTAAATTTTAATGCACTAAAACACACTATATTGCCCAAATGTTTGATGAAATAAAAAAGATGATCTTAGGCCGAGTACATAGATACCAAACACGACAAGCTTTAAAATTTCGCACAAATGCGCATTGGTGACAAACTACATACATCTTTAAAAGCCTTTACAGGTTACCCCGTTAGATTTACAGAGGAGGTCTACTGCTAAAATTACTGCCCTCGATCTGACCTTCGCGGTGATACCTCACATGCATGGTGCAATTGCTGTTTACATATGACGCCAGACCGACGCTTGCGTTCGCCATTGGGCAAGAGCAGGGCAGGACAGGGGTGCTTTTTTTTTTTATTGTTATTATTATTAATTTTGCTTTTTTATTTTATTTTTAAACTGTTGCTTCCATATTTTTATTTTTATTTTTTTTTTATCATTTTTATTGTTATCTCAGGGAATGTAAATATCCCCTATGATCGCAATAGGTAGTGACAGGTACTCCTTTTTTGAAAAAACTGGGGTCTATTGGACCCTAGATCTTTCCTCTGCCCTCAAAGCATCTGACCACACCAAGATCGGTGTGATAAAATGCTTTCCCAATGGCGCTTTTTATATCCGGGGGGGGGACATTCCCTCCCACTGCTTGTAAAAGCAGTCCAGAGGCTAATTAGCCACTAGGATTGCTTTTACATGAAAGCCGGCCACTGGCTGAAAAGAATGATACCTAAACCCACAGGCATCATTCTGGTATAAACATTCAAAGTCCAGCAACATACCAGTACAATACATGTCCAACAAGGACCAGCAACGTAATCTTTTTTTTTCATGCAGCCTGTTGGCTGAACGAAAAAAAAAGATTGATTGGTGGGTATGCCTACCATTAGAATACCGCCCTTCATCCACCCACTTCTAATGATGGGCATACATGCACCATTTATATATGCCGAAGCATGGGGGCATCTTCCCGCAAAAGTTATGCCGCGTACACATGGTCAGACTTTTCTACGGGCAAGCCTCTGTCGGAATTTCGACCGTATGTACGCGGCATTAGGAGCAAAATCGCACCTCCGCCCCTGCTGCCCCAATGCTTCAGCATATATGCTTCTTTTTTTTTTTTAACTGTGGTGGTGAAATCACCTCCTACAGCACTGGAGTCGCAGGGATCAGGCCTGTCTCTGCGAACACTGCAGTTATGTGTGTTGTGTTTTGTAAGTGACAGTGATCGATCGATACTGCACTTGGGTGGCCTGGGCTGGACGGAGGGGCAAAACGCAGGTGCTAGCAGGTATCTGGGCTGATCCCGCTAACACTGCGTTTTTGGGAACCCTAAACTGCTGGGGACGCTAGTATAGATCTGATCAGATATTGATCTGTTCAGATACTATACCACTAAGGGGGGTGTATGCTTAACGCGTGGGTGTTAGCGCTACTGGCACTAACCTGACGCTGCCTGGGGTGTGACGCAGACCCTCTCTGACGCTAAAACCTAATTGATATCACCCGCCGGGCGATCAGGGGGTTAAACCTTTATTGGGTTATATACGGCGGGTGCCCTGACACTATAAAAAGCAAACTAACTAACCAGCGTCACCTGTAACACTTATATGGTGATTACTGGTGAAAGGGTTAACTAGGGGCAATTAGGGGGTTAAAACCTTTATTAGGTAATCTATGGGGGTTACTGCTTACCGAACAGCGATGGTCCCCTATGACGGAGGACCTCAAACAGCCTTAAGTAATACTCAGTTAAGCCTCCAGAGTGTAGCCAGTGATAAACCTCAGTTGTTTTAATAGCCCGACAGCTCATATAGCATCATACAGGTATTCAACGTGGACCATGAAAAAAAAGGGGGGGGACACTAGATAGTGTAAAATCTTTGGTGAACATTTATTAAAATAATGAAAACATACTCACAAGAGCAGTTAAAAAGACAGCTTAAAAGTATCACAGCGCCGACCGGTCGGCG
This sequence comes from Rana muscosa, assembly GCA_029206835.1. Taxonomy (NCBI): domain Eukaryota; kingdom Metazoa; phylum Chordata; class Amphibia; order Anura; family Ranidae; genus Rana; species Rana muscosa. Next base: position 37,448,913 of record JARGYO010000162.1, on the reverse strand, counting down.
CTGTGATACTTTTAAGCTGTCTTTTTAACTGCTCTTGTGAGTATGTTTTCATTATTTTAATAAATGTTCACCAAAGATTTTACACTATCTAGTGTCCCCCCCCCTTTTTTTTCATGGTCCACGTTGAATACCTGTATGATGCTATATGAGCTGTCGGGCTATTAAAACAACTGAGGTTTATCACTGGCTACACTCTGGAGGCTTAACTGAGTATTACTTAAGGCTGTTTGAGGTCCTCCGTCATAGGGGACCATCGCTGTTCGGTAAGCAGTAACTTCTACTGGTGGTGGTGAAAGTCACGAATTTAAGTCTAAGAAGATCGGAATCCTTTCCTTCTTCATTTCTTTATTAATTTTGGATATCGCCTCACGGGTGTTTTTTTTTCATCATGGTTTTTTGCATTATGGATTTTTGATTATGAACTTTGAGGGGTTTTTTCCGCTCTACAGTATTTTTGGACAATAACCAATTTTTTATTCACAGTTAATTTTCTGTTTATTATCTGTTCACATAGAATATATATTGCTTTTCACTTAGCTTTTTATATGTTATCACTGTTGATATTTGGATTTTTTCAGTTACCCAGTGATGGGCTTATGTTCAAACTCATAAGTTAGCGCGACTACATATTTTTTTTCTTATTTGTACCCACTGATGATTGTTTTCAGACTAGTTGCTGCTTCTCCTATAATATTTTCTTTTTTCAGGCAATCCATTAGCTTGATTCGTACACTTTAAGCGCAGTTTCTTCTATATATTTTTTTCCAATCTATGGGGGTACCTGACGCTATATAAAAACCTGACGGCGAACCTAAAAAAAAATTACTGGCTACCTATCGGCATCACCGACACTAACAACGATCATAAAAACGATCGCTTAGCGACAGTGGTGATAGGGGGTGAAAGGGTTACCTGGGGGGCGATCAAGGGGGTTAAACCTTTATTAGGTAATATATGGGGGTACCTGACGCTATAAAAACCTGCGGCGAACCTAAAAAAAATTACTGGCTACCGATCTGCATCACCGACGCTAAGACAGCGATCAGAAAAATGATCGCTTAGCGACAGTGGTGATAGGGGGTGAAAGGGTTATCTGGGGGGCGATCAGGGGGTTAAACCTTTATTAGGGGGGGGTTGGGGGGCTACACTGGACCTAAAACTAAATGTAGTGACACCTTTACAGTCACAAATGTCACTGATTGCAGTGATCAGTAAATAAATGGTCACTGCAATCAGTGACACTGTGGCTGGGGGGTGTCTGGGGGGGCGATTTATGTGCCTATGTGTGCTGGTGTCAGTGTAGTGTTTTGTGCACTAACCTGCATCTTCTCCTGTGCGGCGCTCGGTATATGTGAGCGCCGCAGGAGAGATGACATCACTTCCTCCTGCCTGCGTAAACATTACACAGGCAGGGGAAGGATTCGATTCGCTGGGAGCGATCGAGAGGGGGTGGTCGGAATCGAACGGCTGTCCCCTCATCCCTGATCGCTCCCAAACGAATAACGGCCGCTCACTGTAAAGAAGGGGGGTCCGATCGGACCCCCCAACTATACAAAGGCAGTCACGTATATGTACGTGATTCTGCCTGTCGGTGCCATTCTGCCAACGTATATTTACAGTGGGCGGTCGTTAAGTGGTTAAAGTGGAACTTAAAGGGGTTATAAAGGTTCGTTTTTTTTATTTTCTAAATAGGTTCCTTTAAGCTAGTGCATTGTTGGTTCACTTACCTTTTCCTTAGATTTCCCTTCTAAATATTTTTTTTTTCTTTGTTTTCTTTGTCTGAATTTCTCACTTCCTGTTCCTCCTCAGTAAGCTGTTCTGGCTGACTCCACACCACTCAGATGATGGTGTGAAGTTTAGTGAGGAGAAACCGGAAGTGAGAAATTCAGACAGAAATTTTTTTTTTTAAAAGGTAAGTGAACCAACAATGCACTAGCTTAAAGGAACCTATTTAGAAAATAAAAAACAAACCTTTAAAACCCCTTTAAGTCATTTGTTTTCATCTTTCTGTCTATTAAATCTTCTGCCTTTTGTTGTTTTTAACTTTGGATAGTAAAACATTTTTTCTCTTATCGTCCATGGACTGACACAGTTGGATGCTGTAAACGTGTGGGTATATGTCCCTGCTTGCAGGAGAAGATCTAGGCAGAATGTTAGAAACATACAAAAAACAGAGCTGAACAGCCCCACCCAGGGGGGGCGGTCCCTCCAGACATTACCCTCCCACCTGCAGCCTCAGTTTTTTTTCTGCCTAGCAGAAGGAGAAAAAGTCTCCTGGAAGATTTTATTTTTACATTTTATTCCTTTGGGAATTTTATTTTATTTTTGAGACCTTCAATCAACTGTCGGCTGGGCAACAGGTTGGGCACACTGGTATCCTCGTAGTCTTCCCTGTCCGACCATCGAGCGTGCTGATCCTCGCCTTGTGTGCGGGAGACTCAGTTCACGACATGCCCCATGACTCCAGGGGTGGCCGGGTTGCTTTTATGCTCCCGCGGTCCTCTCAAGATTGAACAGTACCTGACTGTATCTTTCGTGGTGGACCGGGCTGACAGCTACTCAGTACTACTCTGTGATAGGTCTGTCTGACACAAGCCAGTGGATCACTATGGGACTAGTAAGTAGTCTCTCCTGCTTCAGGTGAGTACACGCTGGCTGTGTTTCTCTGTCTGGGGGGGTTTCTCCCTGTCTCCCTCCTGTTATGCTGCTCTCTGCACCCTGTACTGGTGCTGTGCTGTGTGGGGGTCACTCTGGCCTGGTGGGGGGCGCTCATGTCTGTGTGCTGGGAGAGGATTAGTGTTCCGGTATGTGTGGGTGTTTGGAGACTTCTTTGCGTGCGCCATTAGCGCTGTGTGGTGATTTTATACTGCACTCGGCGGCCATCTTGCTGTGGATCTCTGGAGCAGTAGTAATGCGGCCGGCGGCCATTTTCTTGAAGCCGCGGCGCTTTCACTTTAGGTTTTGGCCTCTATCAACGCTGCTGTGGCGATAATCTCCTCAGGCTTCACTCACGCTGGCAGCACGGTGACACACAGCAGAGCTGAGCGGTCCTTGCAAAGGTTGGTGGGTCCTCTGGGTATCCCCTCCTCAGCACAGCCAGTGGGTGGACTGTATTATTCACCAGTGTATAAGGTCTCAGAGGGTGGCAAATATGGAGTCTGGCTCACCTGCTTCCCCACTCTTGTCAGAGGCAACTGGCAGTGCTCCAGCACCTGCGGTCCCTATGGACCAGTTGTCGGCAGTCCTGGTAAAAAAAATTTTTGTCAGGATGGAAGCGGTGTGCGAGCAAGGGAGCTATAAAGTGCCCTCTCCCCACACAATCTCTGAATATTTTAATGTTTTTGAACAGGACATTCCTTGTGAGGAAGACTCCAGTTCTGAGTCAGTAAATGACAGGGCGCTTGTAAGTGAACTCATTGATGCTGTGAGGGACACTCTCAAGCTGGATGCTGTGGCTGTGGTACATCACAAGCTTTTCTATTACACAGCTTCCTCACTGTTTTCCTCACACGCTGCGTCGAGAGCAGCATGGATGATACAGTGGTACACTGTGCCCCCCCCCCCCCCTGGTCAGTGCAGCATGGGGGGGGGGGCACTTTATTCATTTATTTCTATAATCCCTGTGAGCCTTCTGTGTGATGTCTCTGAGGCAACAACAGGGTCTCTGCACCTGTGGTTTCCCGCCATTTCCTGGGGAACGCTCTGACAGGACCATGGTCTGCGGTGTCAGAGGTTACCTTTTTACCTGCATACTGCTTCGGCAGCACATGTAAGCAGGTTGGAATGATAACAGAGAAGATTATGCGCCTCGGCGCCATAATTAAAACTTATCTTATAACTCTACACTGAATACATTCACAGTGTATGTTTGTGTTATTGATCTCTGTGTCTGCATGGGTTTCCTCCCACGTTCCAATGCTGTGTCTTCAGTGCCATACACGATATAAACATACACAATATGTTTATACACGACTCTAAATACATTCACAGTATAGGTATGTATTATACTCTCTGGGTCGGCGTGGGTGTGCTCCGGTGTCCTCTCACGGTATGTGCGCTTCGGCTCTCTGCACAGTATAAACATGTTCAATATGTTTATTGCACATGCTATAAATACTTACAGTATGTGTATGCTGTCTGCATGGGTTTGTTTCCTCTGGGTACTCCGGTTTCCTTCCACGCTCCAAGTGTAATGCACAGCATAACCATGTGCAATATGTTTATTCACATGCTATCATTCCTACAGAGTATCTGTGTGCTGTCTGCGTGGGTTTCTTCCGGTTTCCTCCCTCGCTCTGAAGGTATGGGCACCTTTTGGCTCTCTGCGCAGTTTAAACATGTTCCATATGTTTATCACGCATACTATAATACCTACGCGGTATGTATATGCAGTCTGAAACTTGTGCGATTTGATTATCCAGATGCTAACATACCTACACGGTATGTGTGTGCAGTCTGCGTGGGTTTCCTCCGGGTCCTCCGGTTTCCTCCCACGTGCCAACGGTGTGCGCGCCTTCGGCGCTATGCACATATAGACATGTTCAAAATGTTTATCACACATACTATAGTACCTACACGGTATGCGTATGCGGTCTGCGTGGGTTTCATCCGGGTGCTCCAGTTTTCCCCCCCCGCTCCAATGGTTTGCGCATTTTCAGCGCTATGCACGGCATAAACATGTGCAATTTGTTTATTCGCATGCTAACATGCCTACACGGTTGTGTACGCAGTCTGCGTGGCTGGTTTCCGCCTACGCCCCAATGATGTGCGCGCCTTCGTCGCTGGCACAGTATAATCGTGTTTAATATGTTTATCCACACATACTAAACTACATACGCCGTATGTGGTTGTACTATGCTCTTTGGGGCTGAGGGGGTTTCCTCCCATGCTCTAATTGCGCGTTTAGACGCAATACACAGTATAAACTATGTGTTTGTACAATCAGCACTTATCAATGGAGCAGAGGCGCTAGCTTGGACTGTGTTCGCCATGCTGAGGTTAGCGTTACGCCCGGTAGTGGCTGTGACTCTGGCGTTCCTGAAGCTCAATGACTGGGCAAAAGCCTCTGCTTCATCTATCAGGTGCACTGCAACTTCTTTAGCCTTTAGGGTCTCTGTGTCCGCGGTGGGTCTGCGCCACCTGTAGAGGCTGAGTTACTGGTCCTCTGACCGAGTTTTTAGGGAAGCTTTGTCAGGTTGCCTTTCTTGGCCAACAATTGAGGCACCCCGTAAAAGCCGGGGCCTCCCTTCTCCGATACATTGCGGGGTCTCCCTGGGTTTATCATACTCATCCCACTGCAGGACATTTCTGTTGGCCAGGTGCATTCATAGGGGAAGGGTCCTTGCGTCCGGAGGTGGGGCATCGGATGTGGACCTTTTTGGCCTCTCGACTCACTCGCAAGATGTAGAGATTCGTGGCCAGGTCCAGGGATCCCTGGACAGACGCGTCAGACACGTTGGTGGCCCGTGGGGGCAGTATCGCCTGATGTATGCTTACCCTCTGCTACTGTTGCCTCGCCTGCTTCGCAGAGTAGTGGTCGAGGCCATTCCGGTGATCCTCATTGCTCCGGGACGGCGACATTGGTATGCCGATCTAGTTCAGCTAGTCGCAGACGTTCCTTGGTGACTGCCTATTTGGGTGGACCTTCTGTCTCATGGTCCCATACCTCATCCTGCTTTGCAGTCCTTGGCTTTGGCACGGCTGTTAAAGCCAGTTGCTAAGGGACCGAGGTCTCTCGGATTCGGTCATCTAATCTATGTTGTGGCACGGACATCTTCCTCCAGAAAGATCTATCACCGTACCTGGAAGGCTTACATCGCTATGTGCGAGGAGCTTGATGGCGTCCACAGACCTATTCCGTTCCCAAGATTTTGCTGTTCTTACAGCGTGGTGTGACCCAAAAGCTGGCCTTGTGTACCATCGAGGGTCGGATTTCGGCCCGGGCTGTCTTTTTCAATGACCGCTACCGGGCCGTTCCTTGATTAGCACCTTTTGTGCAGGGGGTTCGCCATGTGATCCGCCTTGGGATCTAAATTTGGTGCTCTCGGTTCTCCAAGGACATCCCTTTTGAAAATGTCAGGGAGATTCCTCTCTTGACCTTGTCCCAGAAGGTGGCTTTCTTAATGGCCATTACTTCTGTTCGACGGGTGTCTGAGTTGGCGGCCTTGTCCCGCAAGTCGCCTTACTTGGTCCTTCATAAGGATAAGGTGGTGTTACGCCCATGACCGTCTTTCCTTTCAAAGGTGGTCTCGGCCTTTCACCTTAAAGTGGAGTTCCACCCTCTTTTTCAACTTTGTTGGATCCTCTTTGTTACTGTCCCCTTAAGAATAAATGGCATATTATTGATTTTTTTTTATTTTTTACTCACTGTTTTATTGATCTTTATTGGTTTCTCCCGCCGCGGCGCTGAAGCCTCCTTGCGTCATCCAGTGACCGCTATGCCTCCTGGGAGATCTTTGTCACCAATCCCAGGAGGCCCTGGACGTAGCATCGGGTTCCTATTGTCATCCAGGCACGCCCATCCTGCCCATCTTGCCCTCCCTCGGTCCGCCTGGTGTGTGTGTGTCCTTCATCCTCCGCTCCTCCCTCCCTACCCAGCGAGCCAGCGTACAGGCTCTTGCAGGTACGAATCCTGTAATGAAGCCTGTGCCGTCCTGGAAACCACCCATCCCCCGCCGACACCGCTGCAAGCAAGTTTGAGCTGAGTGGAGGACACAGCGAGGAGTAGAAGCAGAAGTGACATTCAGCCCACCAGAGCTCCTTCACAGACATCGGAGCTGTATGGGGATTTCTTCCTCCTCTGCTACTCTGAGTCACCCCCTCCCTCTCTGCACTGTGACCCGAGCTGCTGTGTACGGCTCTCTGGATGTCTTCACTCAGTCACTACACACCATTCACCTAAGAGGGAGGAGGGGGGAAGCGGTCTGCAGTGTTCCTACCCAGTGGTTTCTTTCTACTAGATGGGGGGCGAGCAAGGTCCCCTCTTATCAACCCCCCTCAGTCCTCACAGCTGGTGTGTTTTTTTTTTTTTTTTTTTACTGGAGGGGGATGATGGAGAGTCTGTTCCTGAATGTTGGTCCCCCTTATCATCCCATTCATTCCTCCTATCTGGGGGTCTTATTTAACTGCAGGGAGGTCCCCTCTTATCAACCCCCCTTCAGTCCTCCCAGCTGGGGGCCTTTAACTGGTGGGGGAGGGAGGGGACTTCCTATCTTCCTGGATGGGGGTCCCCTCTTTTCACCCCCTGCAGTCCTCCTAGCTGGGGGTCTTCTTTATTTGGAGGGGGGAGAGAGGAGAATTCCTGGATGAGGGTCCTATTTGATCACCACCCCCCCCCCCCCTAGCTGCAAGTCTTCCTTATCTAGAGGGGAGTTCCTGGATGGAGGTTACCTTCTGATCACCCCCCTGCAGTCATATTATCCAGGGGTCCCTTTAACTGGAGGGAGAGGGGTTCCTGTATAACTGGATGGGGGACCCATGTCATCACCACCCTGGGTGACTGACCTGGGGGATTACACTAAGGGACGGACTGACCTGGGGGGATTACACTGGGGGGACGGACTGACCTGGGGGGATTACACTGGGGGGACGGACTGACCTGAGGGGATGTACTGGGTGACAGACTAACCTTTTGGACACAGCTTTACAGCTCTTCTTGGGGCACCCAAAGGTGTCCCAATTATTTTAAAAACCTATAGGGTATACTGTAAAAAATAAAAAAAAAATTGCAGTGCGCCGCTAAAGTGTTCGGGTTTGGCTTAATGAAAAGTTGGCAACCCTATACAAGCTCCCCTCATACATCACAGTTTATAAAGAGGCAGCGGCAGTGAGTGCAGTGCACAGGAGGTGGGGGAGGTTAATCTCTAGCAGCAGAGAGTCGGTGGAGGAAGCAGATATCGTGCAGCAGTGGCACAGAGAAAGTCTGCAAGTTACAACACACACAGGGGTTGGGGGCATGGACACTTACTGTGTGCTCTTTTGGTCATGATGAGTGAGATCTGCAGGACTTCCACACACAGCAAACCCTATCCCATCCCATCCTACCCCACCCCATCCCCATGCTACCCCTCCCCATCCCATCCTACCCCATCCTAACACACTCCATCCCATCCTACCTCTCCCCACTCCACCCCATCCTACCTCTCCCCACCCCATCCTACCACTCCCCGCCCCATCCCATCCCAGGGCCTTCTCGTCCCTCATCCCTCACCATCGGCCTTCTCATCCCTTACCTTCGGCCTTCTCGTCCCTCATCCCTCACCTTCGGCCTTCTCGTCCCTCATCCCTCACCTTCGGCCTTCTCGTCCCTCATCCCTCACCTTCGGCCTTCTCGTCCCTCATCCCTCACCTTCGGCCTTCTCGTCCCTCATCCCTCACCTTCGGCCTTCTCGTCCCTCATCCCTCACCTTCGGCCTTCTCGTCCCTCATCCCTCACCTTCGGCCTTCTCGTCCCTCACCCCTCACCTTCGGCCTTCTCGTCCCTCACCCCTCACCTTCGGCCTTCTCGTCCCTCACCCCTCACCTTCGGCCTTCTCGTCCCTCACCCCTCACCTTCGGCCTTCTCGTCCCTCATCCCTCACCTTCGGCCTTCTCGTCCCTCATCTTCAAATACAGAAATCTGCTGCTAAAGGTAAGAGCTTTAAAAATATCCTAATTGTAAACTAAATCATTTGTTTCTGTGCAGATATATCTACATAAGAGATTATATATATATATATATATATATATATATATATATATATATATATATATATTGTGACAGCAGGAAGGTAAAGTCACCTGGTTGCATCCAGGGGGGTAGATATATTTCGCCCAGATTCAGGCTTTACGCCGACTTATACAACTAGGTGGAGAGTTGTATAAGCCCAGCTGAGGCTAGTGGGCTCATGGATGACTCATACCTCTAGGGAGAGTGTGGGGCGTCGTGCAGACAGGGAGTTGATGAGACCAGCTGAAGCTTGTCAGCTCATTTAGGCCTCTATAAGAACTCCCAGATTCATTAGGTGTTTGCTCAGGCCTGGACCCAGACCTGTGTGGACTGTCTAGGGAGAGTGAACCCCTGTGCGGTGAGACAAAGCCTGTGTGGCTATTTGCTTGGACATTTAAAACCAGGGACTTAGGGACTAGGACAGCACTAGGCTGATCCCAGTTGTTAGTTAGGAAACCTGTATGTTTATTCAGAGGTCAAGTTGACCAGGATTTATTTTGTTTATGTTTCTTTTGCTTTGCTGTGTTTTGTCACTGTAAATAGAAAATAAACCGCACCTTTTTGATTTTGAAAACCACAACCTCCGTTTGCTGGGCCTGTTTTTTGTGTGGGGAGCCCATCCCGGGGGTCACACACCCCCGCTGCCGAGTAAACCCCCCCACAATATATAATCATGTAGATATATCTGCACAGAAACAAATGATTTAGTTTACAATTAGACGTAATTGTAGCCGTATTAGTGCAATTATGACAGAGAAAATTAAGTACTGTCCGTGATACTTTTTTTATTTGCACTAACATAGAATTTTTCAGGACAAGCTTTCGGGGTATGTCCCCTTCTTCAAGGTCCAAGCAGTACTGATTCACAATTTTTTTAGCAGAATGTTGAAACAAAACAAGAAAAAAATCTCAGAGGGAAAGGAAAAAAAAAACACATACAAATCAATGGTAATAAAGATAGCAGCAGAGTTAGTGAGACAAGACAGAGTTAGTGAGAAAAGACAGAGGGAGAGCTATAGACTTGAGGGGGGAGATGCTAGTCACAGAGGGGGTCATAAAACCTTAGTATAATGGGTAAGGAAACCAATATCTAAATTTAGGCCATTCGTTTTTGTGTTAAAAAGAATTATCATTCTTAGTTCAAATGTTTTCCTTTCCTGGATAGTTCTGAAATTCCCTTTTAAGAACTAAAACATTGAGGTCTTCTATAGTGTGGTCCGGTGAACTTATTTATGGCTGACCTGGAGGACAAATTCCTGAACAGCATACAACAAAAGCCATACAGATATTATCGCTATATTGATGATATCTTCATGATATGGACTGAAGGTGAAGAAAATCTAAACCAATTCTTCTCATTGATCAACACTTTTCACCCATCTATCAAACTAAAAATGGACTATTCGAACACACATGTCAACTTCCTAGACACTACAGTATACATCAGGGATGACAAGCTTCACACTTCCATATACAGAAAACCGACTGACCGATGCAGCTATCTTCATAGTTCCAGTTTTCATCCCCAACACACTAAACGAGCCATCATACACAGCCAGGCCATCAGATACCACCGAATTTGTTCAGACCCAGAAGTCAGAGATAAACATCTCAGAACACTGGCAGGCTCTTTCCAGAAGAAAGGATATAAAGACAAAACCATCAACAACAGCATAAACACAGCCTTGAAAACCCGAAGAGAAAATCTCCTCCAATACAAAGAGAAAAAAACAAATAACCGAGTACCTCTAGTCACCACATACAACCCAACACTAGAAGGGATCAAAAAGATAATCAAAGATTTACAGCCCATTATAACAGAGGATGAAACTCTGAAAGAAATATTCCAACAACCCCCATTATTGGCTTTCAGACAACCACCCAACCTCAGACACAAACTAATCAGCAGGAAACTTCACTCTGATTATGAAGTCACAAATAATGGAAGCAAACCCTGCAATAAAAAACGCTGCAAACTGTGCAACCAGATCAATCCATCCAAAAGTGTCACACACACACAAATGGGACCTTCACTATCATGGGATCTTACAACTGTACCTCCAGTAATGTTGTGTACCTCATCCAATGCAACAGGTGTGGCAAAGGATCTTATGTTGGTGAAACAGGACAGAAGTTGCAAGCGAGGATGAATTTTCACAGACATACCATCAAGGAACATAAAGAAGAGAGTTTCTGCACACCTGTGGGACATCACTTCTCACAACCGGACCACACTATAGAAGACCTCAATGTTTTAGTTCTTAAAGGGAATTTCAGAACTATCCAGGAAAGGAAAACATTTGAACTAAGAATGATAATTCTTTTTAACACAAAAACGAATGGCCTAAATTTAGATATTGGTTTCCTTACCCATTATACTAAGGTTTTATGACCCCCTCTGTGACTAGCATCTCCCCCCTCAAGTCTATAGCTCTCCCTCTGTCTTATCTCACTAACTCTGTCTTGTCTCACTAACTCTGCTGCTATCTTTATTACCATTGATTTGTATGTGTTTTTTTTTTCCTTTCCCTCTGAGATTTTTTTCTTGTTTTGTTTCAACATTCTGCTAAAAAAATTGTGAATCAGTACTGCTTGGACCTTGAAGAAGGGGACATACCCCGAAAGCTTGTCCTGAAAAATTCTATGTTAGTGCAAATAAAAAAAGTATCACGGACAGTACTTAATTTTCTCTGTTTACAATTAGGATATTTTTAAATCTCTTACCTTTTAGCAGCAGATTTCTGTATTTCTAGAATAATATTGCTTGTACATACTGGAGGGGAGGAGATGTTTACATAAATAGGGGGCGGCAACTTGCTATGAAACTGGAGAGAAAATGTAACATGAAACTGAAACCGATTACACTGCTTGTGCGAGATTTGCAAGCCTGATATCCAGGAAGAGATACAGCCTGGCTTCAGATGCCCACACTTAAAATGGCCACGGTCTATTTCTAGTTTATAAACTATCTAAATGCTGTAATAACCTAACAAAACGGACCTTAGTTTACAGACTAGCTTTACTAGAATACATTAAAATTGTGTATTCTAGGGGTATTTTTATTTAAAAAGTGTAATTTCGGCCGGAACACCACTTTTAATGAGGACATTGTTCTTCCGTCCTTGTGTCCTCACCCATCGCATCCCTGAGAGTTTGCGCTTCATACATTGGATGTGTTACGAGCCTTACGGGTGTACCTGTCTGCTACTGTTTCCATTCGGAAGTCTGACTCACTGTTTGTGTCTGTCTCTGGTTCAAAACACGGCCAAGCCGTGTCTGCCACCTTTTTCTAGGTGGTCCAGACAGACCGTTATACAGGCCTATGCCCTTAAGGGGCGGGCGCCTCCCTTTCCGGTTACGGCGCATTCCACCAGGGCAATTGGTGCTTCCTGGGCTTTCCGACATCAAGCGTCGGTTGCACATACGTGCAAGGCGGCAACCTGGTCGTCCGTTCATACCTTTTCTAAGTTCTATATGGTTGATGTGGCTGCATCTTCGGATGCTTCCTTCGGCCGCAAAGTGTTGCAGGCCGCTGTTTAATGTTGCACCTCCTCCGTTGAGGAGCTCTGCCTTGTTTGGAGTGAAGTTTTGGTTTTTCTTTTACTACTGCTCCCACCCTTTTCTGATACTGCTTTGGGACGTCCCACACATTTACAGTATTAGAGTTGTGTCAGTCCATGGACGATAAGAGAAAATAGGATTTTTTGTACTCACCGTAAAATCTGTTTCTCTGACGTCCATGGACTGACACAGCACCCACCCTTCTTTAAGGTTTGTACTGCTTTGTTACGAACTGAGGCTGCTGGCTGCAGGTAGGAGGGTTATGTCTGGAGGGACCGCCCCCCTGGGCGGGGCTGTTCAGCTCTGGTTTTGTTCTAGAATGTATGTTTCTAACATTCTGCCTAGATCTTCTCCTGCAAGCAGGGACATATACCCACACGTTTACAGTATTAGAGCTGTGTCAGTCCATGGACGTCAGAGAAATGGATTTTACGGTGAGTACAAAAATCCTATTTTTTTTTTTTCTGCCAGTAATTACCTTATACAGCTCACTTCCTCATCTGTTTAAAAAGCCTAGGCTTATGACATCATGCACAACTCTCTCTTGCCAGGGAGGGATGGGGCAATGAGTCACAAGAGAGCCAATGAGAGCTGGAGGTGTGCCTCTGTGTAAATCCAGGAAGTGAACAGGCAGCAGCTTCAGCTGCCCACAGTTAAAACGATTACAGCCAGACTCAGTGGAGGGAGATTTGTGCAGCATATTTGGCAAGTACAGAATCACAATATATATATATATATATATAAAATAATATGCAAAGTGGTTGGGGGGGGGGGGGGGAACTTCGGAATGGCAAAGATGTTTTTATTACAAATTATGTAAGCAGACTGCAGTTCCTCTTTAAAGCTGACCTCCAGGCACAAATCAGAAATGTTTATCCACTTTAGCCCCGGAAGGATTTACCCCCTTAATGAGCAGGCAATTTTTTTTTGTGATATGGCACTGCGTTACTTTAACTGACAATTGCGCGGGCGTGCGACTCTATACCCAAATAAAATTTATGTCCTTTCTTTCTTTTTCCCCACAAATAGCTTTCTTTTGGTGGTATTTGATCACCTGCAGTTTTTATTTTTTGCGCTATAAAAAAAAAGAGCGACAATTTTGAAAAAAACTATCTTTTTAACTTTTTGTTATATATCCAATAAAAAAACAAAACAAATGTATTCATCAGTTTAGGCCAATATATTCTATATATTTTTGGTAAAAGAAAATCGCAATAAGCATATATTGATTGGTTTGCGCAAAAGTTATAGCGTCTACAAAATAGGGGATAGAATTATGGCTTATTTTTTTATTTTTTTTACTAGTAATGGCAGTGACCAGAAATTTTAAGCGGGACTGCCACATTGTGGCGGACAGATCGGACACTTTTGACACTTTTTTTGGGACCAGTGACATTATTACAGTGATCAGAGCTAAAAATATGCATTGATCACTGTATAAATGACACTGGCAGGGAGGGGGTTAACACTAGGGGGCGGTCAAAGGGTTAAGTGTGTCCTAGGGAGGTGCTTCCTAACTGTTCCTGATCACTAGTAACAGACCATCTCTCTCTCTGTACTCTCTGCTTTGTTTACATAGGCAGTTCCCCATCCTGCCTCTCTGAGAAGCAATCGCGGGTGGCCCGCGTCCGCAGTGTCTCGTGCACGAAATAGGGCCGCCCTGCCACAGTATATGGGCGGTCCTTAACCACTTTCCGCCCGCCATATAGCAATATGACGTGCGCAAAGTGGTTGTGTTATCCTGACCAGATGTCATATTACGTGATCGGGATAACAAGCCGGCGCGCAGCACGACACTCGGTGATGCTGTGTGTCAGTCTGATGCACCGCAACACTGATCTCGGTAAAGAGCCTCTGACGGAGGCTCTTTACCACGTAATCAGCTGTGTCCAATCACAGCTGATCACGATGTAAACGGGAAAATCCATGTATCGGCTTTTCCTCACTCACGTCTGACAGTTGCGAGTAGAGGAGAGCCGATCGGGAGGTCTGCGCAGCTCCCCCCCCCCAGGATGCCCACTCAGGACCACCAGGGATGCCCACCACTGATGACAACCAGGTATGCCACCCATGGCCACCAGGGATGGCCAATCAGTGCCCACATATGATGCCAAACAGCAATGCCTGCCAGTGCCTCCATATTGGTGAAGCCTTTAAGTGCTCATCAGTGTCGCCTATCAGTGCCACCCAGGTCCGGACTGGCCATAGGGCCAGTGGGAGGAGCGGAGAGTCTCCTCATTCCCCGCCTACCAAGCTGATCCGTGGCAACCCCGGCCGCCGAGGAACAGGAAGTCCGCTTTCGCACATGCGCCCCGCAGCCGACGGTCACCTCCAGTGTGGCCGACTTTTCCTAGATCTACTGATCCCCTCATGAGTCACACCGACCGGGATATGTGACTCCGGCTCCGTGTACTCAAGGAGCATTGCGAGCCATGTAGAAGAGGCCAATATTACAGAGATCAGGCTGATCCTGTTCTGAGTCACAGAGGTGAAGGTATGTGACATTTCTATAATAATAGATACTTCCACTTTCCAGGATAGATAGATAGGTAGATGGAATATGAAAGAAGATGGATAGATATGGGTGGGATAGATAGATATGAGATAGATCGTGATAGATAGATAGATCGATATTGGATAAATAGATAGATATGGATGGGATAGATAGATGGAGAGATATAAAGGGTAGATGGATCTATTCCATATCCGTCATCAGCCGCCCACATGAACGCTGTGCACCCCCCCCCCCCCCGGGCTGCTCAGTCTAAAATGCCCGGGCCTATTTTTTTGCCCCAGTCCGGGCCTGGTGCTGCCTATCAGTGCCACCTCATTGGTGCCACCTTATCAGTGCCCATTAGTGAAGGTGAAATGAAAACGTACTTATTTACAAAATTTTATAACAGAAACAAAGAAAAAACAGTGGCCGTTCCTTCAGAGCGCATGAGCCAGTGATGTCACTGGCTGCATGCAATGTAAATATCTTCTAAACGGTACACGCTTAGGACATATTTACTCTACCTATAGGTAAGCCATTTTATAGACCTACCTATAGGTAAATGTCAGCAGAGGACGTTTACTTCCTCTTTTAAATATTTTCGTCAATAGCTACAAAGGATATAAATCCACTTTGTGTGCACCAAACAGCTTTGTAAAGAAAGCTATTATCTTGTAAAAGTAGCAGTAACACCACCACTGGCCTGTACAGAAAACAGAGCTGTGGGAGGGGCCAATAGCTTCACCCACTGCAGAAAACTACAGGAGGGGGCAGAGACATGACCAGTTACCCAGTTCAGAACCGCCACTGCACTTATACTGCGGCAGGGCAGCTCAGCTGCGCCAAATCATGTACATGTACGTGATTTGTCATTTGCTGCCAACCTACTCTAGATATCAACACCTTTCTGGCTGAATCTTCCCTTCCGGCCTTAACGAAAGCGCCGTATGATACCCTGGGGGTGCCGATTTAAGAACTTGAGGTACGCCTAGCTATCAAAGAACTGAAGATTCACAAACGCCCGGGCCCTGACGGCTTCACAGCTCTTTTTTATAAGAAACTATCGGACGTAGTGGTGATGCCCCTTACCACTATGTTCAATAGCCTCAAAGATGGCGGTAGCCTTACCCCCAGCATGCTGCGAGCCAACATAGTAATGCTACCCAAACCTGATCAGGACACACGAACATGGGCTAATATGCGTCCAATATCTTTATTGAACGTTGATTTAAAGTTACTGACTAATTCGACTGTCATGGGGGGCGTGGTCTGCGCATGTCCGAGTGAGGGCTGAGAAGCGTGAGTTCCTGGCTCCTCCAAGCCGCTCCATGAGGGAAAGAGACTGAGTGGGGAAAAAAAATATACACATGAACGGCAGCAGTAGTGGTGCGCTGCAGCACGGGACAGAGCGGGAGGCACTCGGCGGACACACAGGCTGTTGCGCTGCCACGCTGACATACAGTCACAGGAGCGCAATCCGTAGCAGTGCAGCGGCATGTGTGCGTGGAGGCAGAGAGAAACTCGAACCTCACGCAAAGCTCAGTTGCCAAAGTCGGGGGAGCAGCAGCCCGAGATCCACCGCTACTTCACCCCCAAACAGGGGGAAGGGCCGGAGTTCGGAGGTAAGAGTGGGGAGACAGAAGAGCTGCAGCCGGATGGAGATCAGCTTACGTAGATACACCAGACCCAGATGGCTGTGAGAGTTGGAGTGGAAGCTCCTCCGATTCCTCCACAGAGCCCCAGAATGACGGCTGTGGATGCTGGGTTGATACTCCCTCCCCCCCCCCCATACGAGGAGATGCTGAGACAGGGGGGTTGAAGACTTGAAAGCGCTCATTCAGGCACTTCCCACAAGAGCTGATATAGGAGCACTTATTGCTAAGGTGGAGGAAGCGCACTGCATGGAACTAGAAACGATCCGAGGGGATCTACAGGTGGTAGCGGACCGTGTAACAGATGGCGAAAATGCGTCCCATCTCCTGGAACAACGGGTTAAGGTGTTGGAAGGGTCCAGTCAGGTTCAAGCAGAATCTATGGTGGCCCTAAACCTACGCCTGGAGGACCTCGAGGATCGCCGTCGTCGCAACAATGTACGCATACGAGGTGTCCCAGAGGCAACGGATCAGGAGGCTTTACGAGAGATGGTAAAGTGCATTTTTCCAAAAATATTGAAGGCCACTATGCCTGTAAACTGTGAACTTGATAGAGTCCATAGGGCGCTGGGCCCTAAATCTAGAGACATAAAGCGCCCCCGGGACGTGGTGTGTCGGTTGCACTACTTTGCACATAGGGAGATAATCCTGAGGCAAGCATGGGAGGCAGGAACAATAGAATATAGTGGGGCACAGCTGAAGATCTTACCCGACTTGTCAAGCGCCACTCTGCAGCGTAGAGCTCTGCTCCACCCAGTATTAGAACGAGTGAGGGAATGGGGAGGAACTTATCGGTGGAGATTCCCAATCTCAGTGTTAATTAAAAAGGGCTCGCTTGCGTTTTGGTTGCGTTCCATAGCCGATTTGACAGGACTTTTTTCTTTTTTGGGAACTGAACCATTTGAGGTGCCGGACTGGTTGCAACTAAACCCAAGAATATATAGACTATAGAGGCAGCGGACTAGAGGCATGAATAAGGTTAACAAAGGGATTAACATTTGGTGCTGGCCCTCTTGCTCCTATTTTTGAAGACTAGTTATTTGCCTTTTTTTTTATTTATTTATTTATTTATTTATTTTGGACTTCTTCTTTTTTTGGGGTCTAAAGCCTAAAGCTGTTGGATGGGTTTATGTATGACTCAGAGAAGGAGTGGAAAAAGATGGAAGATCGGGGGGGGGGGATATGGGGTATATGAATAGGGGAGGGGGGAGGATGGGAGTGGGGTGAACCCGCCACTTTTTTCTTTAAGTTTTATTTTTTTTTGGTTCCTAACTTCCTCACTTAGAAATTGCGAGATTGTTTAACTTTACATATAGGTTAAAGAGAGGAGGTTATGGATCAAAAGGCGGCCCATAAAATTTGTCAGGGTAGCGTATTTAAACTTCCCCCTTTTTTTGGGTGGGGGGGGTGTTGTGTTTTTTTTTTTTTCTTTGTATCACATTTTTGGATAATGAGCACAACGTAAGGAGGATTTGAATCTATGTGGTATGCTATAGGGGGAGGGGTGGATGGGTGGGAGATTAGGGGAGTGAGGGGATGAAGGGGGTATAAGAGGTAGATAGGAGGTAATGTGGGAGACAGGCTCCTTGGTATTGGATTCAATGGCCGCTCATCCTCCCCCCCCCCCCCCCGATGGGCGTATATAAAGGCACATAGGAGGCATAGCTGGTATAGATAAACATAGCAGGGAAATAGGGCCCCCGCTTTTTTTTTTTTTTTTGAGACATAAAGTAGGGTTATATACACTATAAACACAATATTTTTTATTTTATTTTTTTTTAACTCACAAATTAGTTGGGTAAGTAATGTCTATATAGTCACTGGGGATTAATTTAGATATGTACAAGTGGGACCCCGCCGGAGGATGGGCGGGTTAAGAGGGGGGATAGAGGAGGTATGTGTTTAATGGAAACAATATGCAGTCACCTCAAGAAATAGTACAGAGGAGGCCTTCTCTTTCTTGTTTTCTTTTCTTTAAAAAAATTCTATTGTGTGGGGAAATGGCCAGAGCAGGTGGCAATATTTAATATAGGTGATATCTGCAATCTATTGAGGGATAATATGTAAAGTATTTTTGATGATATCTCCTGTATTAATTTTTTTTCTTATGGATAATGTTTTTTGTTGAGTATATGAAGAGTTAAAAATATACGGTGGTATATTATACCTTATATTTTATATCTTGCAAATGATAACGGTTAGTAAGTGACAATAACAATTTAAAGGAAGAATGAGAGAGAGGGGAGGGCGAAGATAGTAGAGAGAGGTAGAGGGTAGGAGTACTAGAATTGAGGACTGTTGACATAGAGGTATAGAGAGGGAGTTTGGGTAACCAGGGGGTATAGTTATGGGGTCTATTATATTTTTCTTTCCCCCTCTTAAATATTCCTGGTAGAAAAAGGAATATAAAAATGATTGCAATATGGACAAGGAAGGGGGGAGGGTTTTTTTTTTTTTTTTTTTTTTTTCCCCTTTGGCGGACGAAGGGAGTCAATAGGAGTAGGAAAATAAGAGTCAGAATAAAGGGTCGGACTGGGCAACTGTTTAATGGATAAGCTATTAGTTAGGTGGTACAAGCGGGCATCATATAGAAATAGGAGGAGCGGGTGGGGGGGTCGGGGACCCCTCGCTCGGGGACATGGGCAACTAATTCCCCCCTAGTAGGTTAACACTCATTTAGGGTAGGAGTGTTTAAAGCAAATTGCTTTGTATATCGCTGGGGAGTAAGGGCAGGGGCGCTTTTCTTTCCAGTTGATATTAGAGTAGGGAGGGGGGGGGTTATTTTTATGTATGTATGTATGTATGTGTGTGTATGTGTGTATATATATATATATATATATATATATATATATATATATATATATATATATATATATATATTGTGACAGCAGGAAGGTAAAGTCACCTGGTTGCATCCAGGGGGGTAGATATATTTCTCCCAGATTCAGGCTTTATGCCGACTTATACAACTAGGGAGGGAGTTGATGAAGCCCAGCTGAGGCTAGTGGGCTCATGGATGATTCATACCTCTAGGGAGAGTGCTGGGCGTCGTGCAGGCAGGGAGTTGATGAGACCAGCTGAAGCTTGTCAGCTCGTTTAAGGCCTCTATAAAAACTCCCAGCTTCATTAGGTGTTTGCTCATGCCTGGACCCAGACCTGTGTGGACTGTCTAGGGAGAGTGAACCCCTGTGCGGTGAGACAAAGCCTGTGTGGCTATCTGTTTGGACATTTACTAAACCAGGGACTTAGGGACTAGGACAGCACCAGGCTGATCCCAGTTGTTAGTTAGGGAAACCTGCATGTTTAGTCAGAGGTCAAGCTGACCAGGATTTATTTTGTTTATGTTTCTTTTTACTTTGCTGTGTTTTTGTCACTGTAAATAGAGAAATAAACTGCACCTTTTGATCTGGAAAACCACAACCTCCGTCTGCTGGGCCTGTTTTTGTGTGGGGAGCCCATCCAGGGGGTCACACACACCCGCTACCGAGCTAACCCCCTCACAATATATATATATATATATATATATATATATATAATTAGATTTATTATTTGGTCTCTTGCTCACTGGGTGTCCTCCAGCCTGCCGCCGTTGTTATTTTCTTCTTCTGAGTATAGCTTTGATCGATGAAAGGAAAGAAAAAGGGGGAAGAAAAATGGAGGCACTGTCGATAATGTCGATCAATGCAAAAGGGTTAAATACTCCAGAAAAGAGACAGATACTTTTGCGGGAGCTGAAGCGGGCGGGGAGTGAGATAGCTTTTATTCAGGAGACACACTTCAGAGAGGGAGGTCTCCCCTTCCTTAGAAATAGAGCTTATCCAATTGGATATCATGCGACTAATCCGGTGGCAAAGAAGGGGGGGGGTCTCTATTTTGATTTCGAACAAGATCCCATGGTCATGCACCGACTCCCTGGTGGATGTCGGGGGACAATATTTGGCCCTGAAAGGGACGATTGGGAGGTCAGTGGTAACGCTGGCCTCGTTCTATGCTCCCAATACACAACAGGACATATTTTTGGGGACATTTCTGGATAAATTGGGGGCATTTCAGGAAGGGCAAGTGATTTTGGGGGGCGACTTGAATATCCCCTTGGTGCCCAGCATGGATACCTCTTCCGGGACATCGGCAGTAGCAGCGGGCAACTGGAAACGGATCCTGCGATTGATACAAAAAGAGAGACTAGTAGATGTATTGCGATTGACACACTCAGGAGAGAGAGATTACTCCTTTTATTCCATCCCCCATAAGATATACTCCCGTATAGACTATTTTTTCATTCCACATAACCAGTTACATGCAGTTAAAAAGAAGCTGAGATAGGGAAAATCACCTGGTCAGATCATGCGCCAATTACCTTGAAATACAACCTTGCGGATTTCCAGCTTCCTGGGTCGGCGACCTGGAGGCTGAACGAAAGTCTTCTGCAGGATGCTGCAGTATTGGAAGATGTACAGAGAGAGGCAAGGTGGTATTTCCAGATTAATGACACGCCTGATTGTGAACCAGGGGTGATCTGGGAGGCACATAAGGCAGTGATAAGGGGAGTCTTAATAAAACATAGGGTAATGATTAAGAGGGAAAGGGAAGCAAAGTTGACTGCGCTCCTGGCAGAGATCGCACGGTTAGAACGTTTACACAAACGGAGTCCCTCTCCAGACCTGGAAAGGCTCCTGCTGGCTGTGCGCAGACAGATTACAGAGTTACTTTTGTACAAAGCAAAGAGGGCAATACAGACAGGCAGGAGACAGAACGAATTTGGGAACAAATGTGGGAAGCAAATGGCTTTCTCCTTGAGGGAGCAACAACCAAAGACTTATGTACCAATGATTAGAGGGGCGGGAGGGGAAACACTTAGGTTACCTAGAGAGATAGCTCAGCGGTTTAAGGTTACCTAGAGAGATAGCTCAGCGGTTTGGAAATTTCTACACAGATCTGTACAATCTGCAATTAAGTTCTCAAAACCAAACTACCATGGAAGAGTATATAGCAACCTCAGGCATTCCGAGCTTAACACCAGCAATAAGTCAGGAATTGGAGAGGCCCATTACTATAGAAGAAATTCAAGAGGCAATGAAAAGGGGGAAGAGAGGTAAAGCCCCAGGTCCGGATGGCTTTACAATTCAATATTACAAACTTCTTCTCCCTATCGTAGGACCATTCCTGCTAAAAATGTTTAATGGGTTAGGAGACAAAAGTTCCCTTCATGCAGAATCACTTAAAGCATTGATAACAGTAATACCGAAGGAAGGTAAGGACCCCTCCCAATGTGGGAGCTACAGGCCGATATCGTTACTGAATACGGACTTGAAGCTCTTTTCTAAGATCCTGGCAATGCAACTTGAGCAGCACATACCCTGCCTGGTCCATAGAGATCAGGTAGGGTTTGTGCAAACGCGAGAAGCCCGGGACAACACGATCAAAACCCTGAACTTGATCCATTTGGCGCGCACATCCCGAACCCCATATGTCTTCCTGGGAACAGATGCGGAAAAGGCTTTCGATCGTATTAATTTATGCTCTCAGTTTTGAGACACATGGGGTTCGGGAATAAGATGCTGCAATGGATTTCAAGCAATTATACTCAGCCTACGGCCCAGGTTAAAGTGAATGGCGTATTGTCCCCACTCTTTAAGTTATCTAACGGGACAAGACAAGGGTGTCCATTATCACCTCTTTTATTTGCCCTGTCAGTAGAGCCACTATTGAGTAGGATTCGATTGAATCCAGACATTAAGGGGGTGTCTGTGGGAGGTATAGAGCATAAGATATCGGCATACGCGGATGATATGATGTTTAATTTGACTAATCCGATGGTTTCCCTCCCTAACCTGCTCCAAGAACTGGAGGCATATGGAGACTTATCAAATTTTAAGATCAACTATGTAAAATCTGAAGCAATGGGAGTTGCGATCCCTAAGGAAGAACTGAATACTCTGAAAGCTAACTATAAATTTAAATGGACAGATCAAGCATTGACGTATTTAGGGACCTCCATCCCGGCTGATCTTTCACAAATATATAAGCTTAATTTTTTACCATTACTGGTTAGAGTACGGATCCTTCTGGATGGATGGCAGAAAGGGTTTCATTCGTGGTTTGGGAGGTGTAACATTGTTAAAATGAACATCTTGACGAAATTCTTGTACCTCTTCCAGACGCTCCCTATTGCGATACCTAAACAGTTTTTTAAACAGACACAGTCTCTGTTTGGAAGATTCATATGGGCAAATAAACATCCAAGAATTCGGGGATCGTTGATGTCGTTACCCAAACGATATGGAGGTGTGTCAATGCCAGATATATATAAATATTACCATGCGGCCCTATTGAGCCGCCTGATTGACTGGAGTCAACATAGTGAGGGGAAAATCTGGCCAGAGCTAGAACAAGCTCAGTGTAGTGGATTACTTCAGAGAGTGGCATGGTGTTACAAGGACCTCCCAGGGGGTGTGAGGACGCACCCCTTGATAGCCCATATCCCATCCGAAGTGTCGGGCCTATTTGTGAAGGGGAAATTATCAACATTAGATTCACCCCTTTTCCCCATTTTGGGAAATCCACAGTTCGGACCGGGACTGAAGAAGGGACCCTTTAGTAAATTGGTTGAACAGGGGTTGTTTCAAGTATCTCACTTTCTGAGGGCGGGTGTTTGGCCTACGATTCAGGAGATAACGGGACAAAGATCATATCAATTGGACTTTTGGAGGGCAATGCAATTAAGACATTTTTTCAATACCCTGAGCTTACCGAGTAATTATGAACGAAAGTTAACAAAGTTTGAGGAGTACTGTAATGGGAGTGGCATACTGCGGCATACTCTCTAAAATGAGTGAATTGCTGAATACCCCTGGTGAAGAGTTTCAGTTGCCATTCTTTAGGAGGTGGGAGAGGGAGTTGGATAGGGAGTTTTCGGAAGAACAAAAGAAAAGGATACTACGCAACATGTTTGAATCCTCAGTTTGTATAAAAATGCAGGAGATGAACTTTAAGATCCTTTCACAATGGTACCGTACCCCGGCCGTATTAAGTAGATGTTATCCAGATATATCAGATAAGTGCTGGCGGTGCGGGGGAAATTAAGGGACGTTAATACACATTTTCTGGGCCTGTCCCAGAGTACAGAGTTTCTGGAAAGAGGTTCTAGAAATCGCCCTAAAGTTTAGAGAGGAGGAGCTGCCGGAGGATCTGACTTTTTTCCTGTTA
The DNA here is from genome assembly GCA_029206835.1 of Rana muscosa. Lineage (NCBI taxonomy): Eukaryota > Metazoa > Chordata > Amphibia > Anura > Ranidae > Rana > Rana muscosa. The sequence goes on along the minus strand of JARGYO010000162.1, from coordinate 37,425,293 downwards.
CAAGACTCGGACACTGCGGTGAAACAGTACAGGAGATCGATCCTCTGTCACCTCCTGAATGCGGCAAGAGCCTGTATTCCAGCAATGTGGAAGCAGACCCAGCCACCTTCAGTAGGGATGTGGCTTAAGCTAGTAGAAGACCTGAATAGGCTGGAGGACCTGGTCTGGACCTCCCGGCAGAAACGGGGAGTTTATCTTGAAACATGGTCAGAATGGAATCTTTTTAAATACTCAGAGGAGGGGAAAACTCTAATAGACCATAACTGAACGGATGCTTTCAGGGGAATGGGGGGACGCAGAGGAGAGAGAGAGTGGGAGTTTTAGGGGTTCGTGATTTTTTTTTTTCTTTGGGGGGGGAGGGGATAAGTTGAAGTGAAGAGAGTGGCAATAAGATGGAGGAACAAATGGGGCAGAAATCCCCCGGCCAGTCTGAGGACAAAGTAGGACCTGGGGGGGGGGGGTGGGATGCTCAACTTAATAGGTTTGGGAGTAATATGAGTAAGTCCCGGGTGAGAGGTGAGGACTTAATACACATAGAATGGTGGATATTGTATATTAGGATGTATGATCTATTTAGTAGTAGATAAATGTCCGTCAGTGATATAAGAAGTATATAGAATGTACCTTACGATATCTGTTGTTGCTTTCTGTTTATTTCAAAACGAAACAATAAAAAGTTAAAAGTGGGGAAAAAAAAACAGAAAAAAATAAATAAAGTTACTGACTAAAATCCCTACGAAACAAGATTATCCATGCCCTAATCCATAAAGACCAAGTGGGCTTTGTCCCCTTATGCCAAGCAGCGGATAACAGACGCACAATTCTTCTCACCCACTATGCATGCCAGAGATCTATACAGCTTATGCTTCTTTCTGTAAACTTTCGCAAAGCTTTCAACACCCTTTCCTGGACTTTTCTGTGTGTGGTGTTACATCATAGAGTGTTAGGTGACAAATATTTGCCCTGGTTCGACTCGCTTTATAAAACCCCTTCGGCCTTGGTAAAATACATTGACTGAGTCCTCCTCTTTTTCTATCTCTAGAGGCTTTGTTTATTACTGCTCTTAAACCTTTAGCTGCCCATATATGGGCTAATGTGAACATTCAAGGTGTGGAGTTGGCGGGCATAACCCACAAGCTGGCATTGTTTGCGGATGACATGCTCATATATATTTCTTCTCCGCACACCACCAAACCTTCTCTCTCAAGAGTAAATTTGCATCTATATCGGGCCTCTATATTAACCCGTCCAAGTCACGAGCCTGCCGTCTCCTATAGCTACTTGGAAACGCAGTTTCCTTTTACGTGGACACCCTCACTGTCGTATCTAGGGGTGTGTATCACTTCTTTTTGTTCTCTATACGCATCCAACTATCCCCCTCTTATATCCTCCTTGAAAAGCCTGATGGCTACATGGGACGTCCCTCACATCTCATGGATGGGTCGTATTTATCCAATTAAAATTTCATTCCTTTCAAAGATTTTACATCCATTCAGGCTCCTTTCCATTCCTGCTCCCCCTCATGTCCCCTGCATTTTACAACATCTCGTCCTTAACTTTATTTGGGGCAGAACTAGACCACGGCTTAATAAATCTCTTCTATACACACCAAAAATCAGGAGAGGACTGGTAGTTCCCAACATTGCCCACTATTATAAAGCTACCCAAATCACCCCTATAGTCCAACTGCACGCTGGCAATTCGGCACCCTTATGAACTCTTATTGATATTCTGGACACAGATCCGATTCTCCTTTCTTCTATGCCATGGATTCCTCCTTAGCACCACCCTAAACCCTTAACTCCGATCCTGGCCCATACCCTCACGGTTTGGTATTCCATTAAATACTCTGCACGCCTAATCTCTCCACATCTTCCACTTTTACAGCTGTTCAACTGTCCGCTATTCCCACCTGGGCTGGAAAACCCCCGCAATTTTCAATGGTGGATACACAAGGGTCTTAGCATGGTCCGTTCTCTACTTCCAGCTAGGGGAATTTGTTTGTACCAACATCTGTGTGACTCTTATGCGATCCCCGAATCAGACCGCTTCCAATATATACAAAGTCATCACTTTTATGGAGTCATTAACCACTTAACGACTGCTCACTGTATATGTACGTCGGCAGAATGGCACCGACAGGCACCATCACGTACAGTGTGCGTGATTGCCTTTGTACAGTTGGGGGGTCCGATTGGACCCCCCTCCTATACAGTGAGCGGTCGGTATTCGTTGGGGAGCGATCTGAGATGAGGGGACGGCCGTTCGATTCCGGCCACCCCCCCCCCCGCGCGCGATCGCTCCCGGCGAATGAAAATGCTTCCTCTGTCCGTGTAATGTAAACACAGGCAGAGGAAGCAGGAGGAAGTGATGTCATCTCTCATGCGGCGCTCACATATACCGAGCGCCGTACAAGAGAAGACATCAGGTCAGTGCACAAAACACTACACTGACACCAGGACACATAGGCACACAAATCGCCCCCCCAGATCACCCCCCAGTCACAGTGTCACTGATTGCAGTGACCATTTATTTACTGATCACTGCAATCAGTGACATTTGTGACTGTAAAAGTGTCACTAAAGTTAGATTTAGGTCCAGTGTAGCCCCCTAACCCCCCCCCCTAATAAAGGTTTAACCCCCTGATCACCCCCCAGATAACCCTTTCACCCCCTAGCACCGCCGTCGCTAAGCGATCATTTTTCTGATCGCTGTCTTAGCGTCGGTGATGCAGATCGATAGCCAGTAATTTTTTTTTTTTTAGGTTCGCCGCAGGTTTTTATAGCGTCAGGTACCCCCATATATTATCTAATAATGGTTTTAACCCCCTAATTGCCCCTAGTTAACCCTTTTCACCAGTGATCACCATATAAGTGTTACGGGTGACGCTGGTTAGTTAGTTTGCTTTTTATAGTGTCAGGGCACCCGCCGTGTATATATAACCCAATAAAGGTTTAACCCCCTGATCGCCCGGCGGGTGATATCAATTAGGTTTTAGTGCCAGAGAGGGCCAGAGAGGGTCTGTGTCACACCCCAGGCAGCGGCAGGTTAGTGCCAGTAACACTAACACCCACGCGTGAAGCATACACCTCCCTTAGTGGTATAGTATCTGAACAGATCAATATCTGATCAGATCTATACTAGCGTCCCCAGCAGTTTAGGGTTCCTAAAAACGCAGTGTTAGCGGGATCAGCCCAGATACCTGCTAGCACCTGCGTTTTGCCCCTCCGTCCAGCCCAGGCCACCCAAGTGCAGTATCGATCGATCACTGTCACTTACAAAACACAACACACATAACTGCAGCGTTCGCAGAGACAGGCCTGATCCCTGCGACTCCAGTGCTGTAGGAGGTGATTTCACCACCACAGTTAAAAAAATAAAAAAAAAGCATATATGCCGAAGCATTGGGGCAGCAGGAGCGGAGGAGCAATTTTGCTCCTAATGCTGCGTACATACGGTCGAAATTCCGACGGAGGCTTGCCCGTGGAAAAGTCCGACCATGTGTGTGCGGCATAACTTTTTTGTGGGAGGATGCCCCCATGCTTCGGCATATATAAATGGTGCATGTATGCCCATCATTAGAAGTGGGTGGATGAAGGGCGGTATTCTAATGGTGGGCATACCCACCGATCAATCTCTTTTTTCGTTCAGCCAACTGGCTGCATGAAAAAAAAAGATTACAATACATGTCCAACAAGGATCAGCAACGTACTGGTATGTTGCTGGACTTTGAATGTTTATACCAGAATGATGCCTGCGGGTTTAGGTATCATCTTGGTATCATTCTTTTCAGCCAGCGGCCGGCTTTCATGTAAAAGCAATCCTAGTGGCTAATTAGCCTCTGGACTGCTTTTACAAGCAGTGGGAGGGAATGTCCCCCCCCCCCCGGATATAAAAAGCGCCATTGGGAAAGCATTTTATCACACCGATCTTGGTGTGGTCAGATGTTTTGAGGGCAGAGGAAAGATCTAGTGTCTAGAAGACCCCAGTTTTTTCAAAAAAAGATTACTACCTGTCACTACCTATTGCTATCATAGGGGATATTTACATTCCCTGAGATAATAAAAATTATAAAAAAAAAATATGGAAGGAACAATTTTAAAAATAAAAAAAAAAATTAATAAAAAAAAAAAAAAAAAAAAGCACCCCTGTCCTGCCCTGCTCTTGCCCAATGGCGAACGCAAGCGTCGGTCTGGCGTCATATGTAAACAGCAATTGCACCATGCATGTGAGGTATCACCGCAAAGGTCAGATCGAGGGCAGTCATTTTAGCAGTAGACCTCCTCTGTAAATCTAACGGGGTAACCTGTAAAGGCTTTTAAAAATGTATGTAGTTTGTCGCCAATGCGCATTTGTGCGAAATTTTAAAGCATGTCGTGTTTGGTATCTATGTACTCGGCCTAAGATCATCTTTTTTATTTCATCAAACATTTGAGCAATATAGTGTGTTTTAGTGCATTAAAATTAAAAAAAGTTTATTTTTTCCCCAAAAAATTCGTTTGAAAAATCGCTGCGCAAATACTGTGTAGAAAAAAAAAATGCAACACCCACCATTTTAATCTGTAGGGCCTTTGCTTTAAAAATATATATAATGTTTGGGGGTTCAACATAATTTTCTTGCAAAAAAAAATAAATGTTTTCATGTAAACAAAAAGTGTCAAAAAGGGCTTTGTCTTCAAGTGGTTAGAAGAGTGGATGTAAGCTTCCTAATGTTGTGTATAAAATGCCAGAACAGTTCAAAACCCCCCCAAATGACCCCATTTTGGAAAGTAGACACCCCAAGCTATATACTGAGAGGCATGTCGAGTCCATGGAATATTTTATATGTTGACACAAGTTGTGGGAAAAAAGACTATTTATTTTTTGCACAAAGTTGTCACTAAATGATATATTGCTCAAACATGCCATGGGCATATGTGGAATTACACCCCAAAATACATTCTGTTGCTTCTCCTGAGTACGGGGATACCACATGTGTGAGACTTTTTGGGAGCCTAGCCGCGTACGGGACCCCAAAACCAAGCACCGCCTTCAGGCTTTCTAAGGGTGTAAATATTTTAATTCACTTCTCACTGCCTATCACAGTTTCGGAGGCCATGGAATGCCCAGATGGCACAAACCCCCCCCCCCAAATGACCCCATTTTGGAAAGTAGACACCCCAAGCTATTTGCTGAGATGTATTGTGAGTATTTTGCAGATCTCGCTTTTTGTCACAAAGTTTTGAAAAAATATATATATATATATATATATATATATATATATATATATATATATATATATATATATATATATATATATATATATTCTTTCTTCATTTTCAAAAACAAATGAGAGCTGTAAAATACTCACCATGCCTCTCAGCAAATAGCTTGGGGTGTCTACTTTCCAAAATGGGGTCATTTGGGGGGTTTTGTGCTATTTTGGCATTTTATGGCCTTCAAAACTGTGATAGGTAGTGAGGAGTGAAATCAAAAAATTTGTCCCTTGAAATCCTGAAGGCGGTGCTTGGTTTTCGGGGTCCCGTACGCGGCTAGGCTCCTAAAAAGTCCCACACATGTGGTATCCCCGTACTCAGGAGAAGCAGCAAAATGTATTTTGGGGTGGAATTCCACATATAACCATGGCATGTGTGAGCAATATATCATTTAGTGACAACTTTTTGTAATTTTTTTTTTTTTTTTGTCATTATTCAATCACTTGAGACAAAAAAAAATATTCAATGGGCTCAACATGCCTCTCAGCAATTTCCTTGGGATGTCTACTTTCCAAAATGGGGTCATTTGGGGGGGTTTTGTACTGCCCTGCCATTTTAGCAGTCATAAATTAAAAGCTGTGTAAATTCCAGAAAATGTACCCTAGTTTGTAGACGCTATAACTTTTGCGCAAACCAATAAATAGGAAGGCCAGTATGCTGGCCTGAAATTATGGGAGGAGTTCGAGGGGTACATAAACAGACCATCCACGATGGTCAGTGTCGGCTCTAATGCGCGATATTTTGTCGTCATCAGCCGACTCGCAACGCCCGTCTAGTAACTTCGTACCTTTCAGCTTCGCTCGCAGTTGATCGTATCCCCGCTCGCTGTCGCAGGTAGGACCGGCCGTTACCATTCGTACGAATCGTAGCGCCGGTACACGTTTTCTTCCTTTACAATCACACGGTTCATAACCCCGTGTTTTCGTCTGCATCGTATGTTTACCGGCTAGCCCAGTTGTCTTTTCGAACCCTGTCGCACGCTCATTACCACCGGTAAACGGCCCGCCTAGACACTACGTCTCACAGAGCTGTTGTACGAATTATTCGCAGCTCGCAAGTCTCTTGCCTCAGTCGCACATCCGATATCCAGTCGTCGGACTGGTATCCCACACTGCACTTCCTTATCCCTAGTCACTGATGCCCTACACCTCCTACGATACTCTCCCTTCACCTTACTGATGCCCTACACCTCCTACTACTCACACCATACACCGAACAGTCCGGTCCGGCTCTGGTCGCTAACAATCGGCACTACAGGTCGGACCCTCGGCAAATCACAAGCCCCTTCAACTTCGAAACACCGAACAGCCGTCCGAGTCCAGCCGTATTTCCAGGCGCTATGATTCGGACCCGGCAAAACAAACCCCGCCTTGCACCCGCTATCAGCCCGAATACAGGCAGCATCGGCTCGGAGATTCGGATCTCTGGCATCCACGATTGATCCGAGCATAGTCGCACGTCCGGCTCATCGGCTCGGATCTACAAACGTCAAAACTTCCAACCGTTCCGAACCCAGTTGCAGCATCGGCTCAACTTTCGGACCCACGGCACACCCCATCGATCCGAGTCCAGTCTCAGCGCCGACTCATCCGTCTCGGATCTTTAGCAACGAATCATTCTACCCGATCCGCACGCAGTCGTAATGTCGCCCCTTGACATTCGGCTCTGGCATTTACAAATGGTCCGAGCCCAGTCGCACCATCGGCTCGGCTCTCCGGCACCTGACTTTCTGATCCGTACTCAGTCGTAGCTTCGGCTCGAGGTTCGAATCACCCGCTAAACACGTCCGATCCAAGCACAGTCGCGCCACCGGCTCTAATAGCTCGGACCCGCACCATCGACACTTCCGACCGATCCGAATCCAGTCGTAACGTCGGCTCCATGATTCGGACCCTTTACAATCCCAGTCGATATAAAAGGAAAATGCAACTTTCTTCATGCATTACATATGCACCTTACTTTAATTACTCCAGGTTCTCTTCGGACGGTCACCCCTACATACTTACAGTTTTCAAACTTTCCTTCTTTCGCCTCACAGCAAGGCTACTTCTCCTCGCAATCGCTGCGAGCGTCCGACAAGTGGTTCGAAATTCAGTAGTGGTTCATCTCCAGTAGCAACACGGCTACTCACCTTTTTTCTCTATCACTTTCCCCACACAGGTCAATTACGGTAAGCTTCACTTGGTCCACCCTACTCCAGGTTCGGACATTATCCTCCCCAGGTAAAAAAAAAAAAAATAACAAAAAAAAAAAAAAGGGGGAAATATATCAATTATACATATATAGATACATGTCTCTGTGTCACCCTTGTCTCAGGTTTCCGGTCGACCCACGCCTCGACCTCAACCAGACTCCATCCATCAGCGCACCAGACAGGTGCGTAAAACAATGCAAGGCCCCTCCTTGCTTTCTTCTCACACTCTTTCACGACATATGTTCCTTCACATACACAATTTCGACCGCTTGAAAGGCGTTAGTGACTGTCACATACTTCTGCGCATTACACTCTGTTTTCGAAGAGCGATCCGAGATCCTTCACCACACAGACAAGGTCGCTTAACATCCACCTTGCTGGCAGTGCAAGGGTGAGCAGACTGTCCACACGTCAACCACTACAGATCGAAACATTCTTACTTAGCGTACCAGACTTCTACTACCCGCCCCAGCACGCCCTGGGGGCTCTGGTTCATCAGTCTGTGCCGAGCACAGACGGCACCTGAGCTATTGGTTACCTAGCCAGTCACCTCCTGGCTCACCTCAGTTGCCACGCATTCTTTTGAGTTTTCTAAAATTTCACTCAACAGCGCTCGTACGCAAACTAAACTGTCATCTACGCCTTTCGCTCCTTGCCCTGTCCTCACTGTTTTCCTTTTTCATTCTCGCTACCTAATACTTCCCTATCCCCTCCATCTGGCATCTTATTCTAAAACATATGCATTCCCCTTCTCTTAGCCGACAACATGTCGCAGGCCGACAGCGAGGACTTCGCCTCCGCCCCGCCATCACCCCTCGCGGGCACATCAGACGGCTCTACGCAGTCCCTCAGGGCATGGACCATCCCCAGGCTTACGGCCGAACTCCGCCGTAGAGGCATCCCTTATCCTGCCACCGCCAGGAAAGCCGAACTGTTTCAGCTGTTGTTCCCACCGCCAGCGGCTGCCCCATCTGATTCCCAGGCATCTCTACAGTCCATATCCTCCGCCATCTCCCAGCTCCATGGCTAAGTGGCTTCACTTGCTACATCACTTACCGATGTCCAGCTAAGAGTAGGGGTCCTGGAAACTCATCCAACTTTGCCACCAGCAACCCTGGTCCCCACGGCTGTAGCAGTACCCACACTCACAGGTACCCCAGGCAGTAGCACCACCATCCTCCCTTCTCACCTTGTCCCAGCGGGCATCAGGAAGGACATCCTGGACGGCAAGGACGTTAACTTTGCGTCTCTGCTCATTTCCGTCCAGGACATGGCAGAGAATAAATCGTACTCCTGGGGGGACGTCTCTGTTGTCCTGAAGGCCAAGGATCCTAGGCTCAACCGTAAGCTCTAGGTCACTGAATTTGTATTGGCCTTCGGGATGTTCAGAGATGTGCTCTGCTCAGCCAACCCCGACAGGAGGGAGGAACTCGACCTGTATCTCCATGCGATAGTCGACCTAGGCCACAAATATGGTGGGTATGCCTTTTACGACTATCATCGTTCCTTTTCTGCAAAAGCTGCAGCCAGGTTGACCCAGTTCCAGCTCGTCACTGACTGGAGCACCGTTGATACGGAATTGTTCTGCCACCACTTCGCGGGCCTCCGCTCTCCGCTCTGCTCCATCTGCCAATCTGCCACCCACACGGCGAATTGGTGCTCGGAGTCGAGTGGCAGACGCCTCCCCAGCTTCCCTTCCACCTCCAATGCGCCCCTTGCAAACATGCAGTCATCCCAGGCCGACAGGCTTGGACGTCCGGTTCGAGCATTGGGTGGGGCACCCATATGCAATAACTTTAACTTTAAGGGTTGCTTCTACCCCAACTGCAGACTTCTACACATCTGCCTCCTGTGCCGGAAAGCCCATCCAAGAAGCGCCTGCAGCATCAAGCAGCTGGGTCCGGCCTGACTAGGCCGCGTACACGTCGGGTGGCTCAGCTTCTACCTATCTGATCACCCGACCCCGTCCCTTACAGCCGTTCTAGTACAGGGCTTCACCACAGGATTCCATACCGGACTTATCGCCCTTCCCGACTCCACCTACGAGTGCAGGAATCTGCTCTCGGCAGCCTCAGACGAGGAAGCTATCTCCGCCCTCCTACAGGTCGAGTTGGACGGGGGGTACATGATTGGCCCCTTTTCGCAATCACCCTTTACCACCTGGAGAGTCAGCCCTATTGGACTTGTCAAGGGCAAGTTCTCTAATAAATTACGCTTAATTTACGACTTGTCCGCGCCTCATTCCTCCAACATTCCTAGTTTAAACTCCCTTATACCATCTGAGGAGTTTTCTCTCAAATACTCCTCTGTCGATTTAGCCATCCAGTCAATTATCAAGGCAGGGGTCGGGGCTTGGCTTTCTACAGCTGACATCTCAGATGCCTTTAAGTTACTGCCCATCGAGCCGAACCTGTGGAGGTGGCACGGCCTCAAATGGAAAGGTCTTTATTATTTCGCTACAAAGCTGACCTTCGGCTCCAAAAGCAGTCCCTGGCTCTTCGATACCTTTGCTCAAGCCCTTTCCTGGATTCTTGCACACCAGGCTCACTGTCAGCAGGTCATCCACTACTTAGATGACTTCCTCCTCATAGTCACCTAGCAGGCCTCCAGTAGACCTAGCAAGCCTTAGAGAGGTCTTTAGGAATCTCAACGTTCCAATAGCAGAGAACAAAGTCGAAGGCCCAGCACAGCTTATCACCTTCCTGGGAGTCAATCTGGATACTCGCACCATGCAGGCCAGCCAGCCTGCCCCTTGACAAACTGACCCGCATCAGGTCAGTCGCCCACACCTTTACTATCTCACGAGTGTGCACCAAGAGACAGCTGCAATCCTTGCTGGGAATGCTCAATTTCGCTATGAGGATCATCCCCCAAGGGCGTTCCTTCATCTCACGACTATTAGTTTCCTTTCCCAGGCACAAGATCCCGACCAAACCGTTAAACTAGACTCACCCGCGGTAGCAGACCTGTACATGTGGGATCAGTTCCTCGAGAACTGGAATGGCAGGTCCATGTTCATTCCCTCAGCGTCCTCGTCCTCTCCTCAAGTAGTCACCGACGCAGCTGCTTCCACAGGTTTCGCTGCTATTTTTGGCCATCATTGGTTCGCCGGGCCATGGCCACCAGAAATACTCGCCATTCCCGGTTTCAGTCAATCCTCTTCCCTCTTTGAGATCTACCCCATAGTCGCTGCAGCTCGAGTATGGGGCAGCACCTGGGCCGGTCAGACCGTCACCTTCTTTACAGACAACCAAGCCACGGCCGCTATCATCAATAAAGGCAGGTCCAAATCATTGGCCATCATGTCCTTCCTGCGCAGGCTGGTACTATTATCCCTTCAACACCAATTCAATGTCCTCTGTGTCCACATCCCCGGTCATAGCAATTCCTCAGCCGACGCACTGTCACGGTCTAACTATACCATATTCTTTTCGCAGGAGCCCGGAGCCGATCCAACCATATGTCACATCCCACACTGGTCTCAACTGACCCTGGATTGAGTCAGCACCTCCAGGGTGCAACCTCCCTGATCAACTCGTCTTGGTCTCCCAACACGCTGAAAGCTTATCACTCCGCCTGGAAGACCTACAACAGGTTCCTAGCCGCTAACCCCGGGGCGCTCTCTGGGAATCTCAGCCATATCCTGGCTTTCATTTCACACTGCCACACCCAGCTCAAACTGTCGTATAATACTGTCAGGTTGTACTTGGCCGGCATCCAGCACTTCGTGTCCCTTCCTTATCCGACCACGCCATCCTTGTTCGCCACCCATGCGGTCAAAGCCATATTACGCGGCATCCAAAGGCAGCAACCACACACCAGTACCAGTCGCCTACCGGTGACCAGCTCCATATTCCGAAGCATGTCCTCGATCCTCACACGCGCTCCCTTCGGCATACGGCCTAGTCTGGTCATACAGGCCGCCATATACCTGGCCTTCTATGGCTTCCTCCGACCCAGTGAGTTCACTGTCACTAGCCCTAACTGCCAGATACTCCGTAGACACCAACTGACTCGCCACCAGGATCACTTCGTCCTGCACCTAACAGTGTCGAAAACCCATCAGACTGGTCCCGGGGTTGACATCAGGCTTTTCCGGACGCACAACGCCTGGTGCCCCGTGGACGTCTTAGATCGTCTGCTTACCTTACTGTCCGACCTGCCCGCGGACAGCCCACTCCTGCCTTTTCCTTCTGAACCCCTGAGCGGGAACCAGTTCATTACCCATGTTAGGACACTGCTAATTACCTTGGGCCTTGACCCTAGACCAGGGATATGCAATTAGCGGACCTCCAGCTGTTGCCAAACTACAAGTCCCATGAGGCATAGCGAGACTGACAGAAGCAAGCATGACACCCAGAGGCAGAGGCATGATGGGACTTGTAGTTTTGCAACAGCTGGAGGTCCGCTAATTGCATATCCCTGCCCTAGACGATACTCCGGACATTCCTTCCGTATCGGAGCCGCCTCCGCAGCATCACGGAACGGAGTCCCGGACCACGTCATCAAGACGATGGGCCGGTGGAAATCCATGTGATTCGCTCGTTATGTACCCGATCCTCAGACGGAGGTAGCACGAGCCTTCAGCAGTCTCGCTTTGTAGTCATCTACCTTCATAAATAAAACGGTTCCTCCCTAAACTTGTGTGACTTTTGGCCCCTTCTTTGGCATACCATACACCAGGCCAGGCCACACTTCAGGTCTTATTTGTGTCGTTAGTCTTGTGGCGTGTTTATGTGATTCATATCTCTTATGACAGAGGGCTCCAACCATAAATATACGCCTATTTGACATTTTTTTTTTACTAAAGACATGTGGCTGAATACATTTTGGCCTAAATGTATGACTAAAATTGAGTTTATTCGATTTTTCTTATAACAAAAAGTAGAAAATTATCATTTTTTTAAAAAAAAATTGATCTTTTTCCGTTTTATAATCGCAAAAAATAAAAATCGCAGAGGCAATCAAATACCATTAAAAGAAAGCTCTATTTGTGGGAAGAAAAGGACGCAAATTTCGTTTGGGTACAACGTTGCATGTCCGCACAATTTACAGTTAAAGCAGCGCAGTGCAAAATTCTGAAATCACCTCTGGTCCTTTAGCTACCAAATGGTCCGGGGCTTAAGTGGTTAACAAAACATCATGAATTCCAGTTGCTGTCAACCCCTTTTTGAAACTAGATGTCATACCAACCCTACAACTCAGGTTCTGATCTCTTTGTTGTTTTCCTCCTATACTGAATAATACGGGAACACCGAGCCCCTTATACTGTGCTATGTGGGGCGAAAGACCTTGGCTCTGCCTCTCAACCCGAAGACTGGCGTAAAATGTGGGAGGCCTTGTTCAAATCCTCCTGTAATTTTTTGGCCCTTGAAATATCCTTTAAAGTTAATGTCCCATTGGTACTTCACACAAAATAGAAGTATATTTAATTGGGGTATGGCGCTGCTCCCTAACCCTAATGAAAGGGTCAGTAATCCTAAGTGATTGCTAAATACTCAAAAGTAAATTGTAAATAATATATACTACAAAAAGTGAACAATTATAATCAGTCCACCTTTCAACAGTGGTGTTGACACTAGATGCATGAAACCAACATCACCATCAGATACACCACGGTGAACATAAAGACACCCAGAAACAAAGTGTAGTGTCAAACTAATTATATGTTAGTATACAAAAAATACAAGACTGTATCATTAAGACCACAGTTTAGTGCAATACATCTATACACATTGATAAGATCCAAATGTGATAAGTGCACGTTAGCTCCAGATAGGTATCTGCAGCTGCAGATTGGAGCTTCTATCTCTGCCAGATAGCAACACAGTCCAAAATTAGTATGCACACAGACAGTACAAAACAGTCTTCTTCATAAGATTCAAAAGTAAACGTTCTGCTCTTCATTTAGATGTCAGTGTCCCCCACATGTGTCCCCACTCACCAGATCCTTTAACCCCTACAGGGGTAAACAGCTCAAAGGGATATCCGGATCACACGTCCACAGGGGAGATATCAGCTGGGCTAGTTCTTCCTATAATTTGTGAAGTTCCGTGGAAGGGAGGATTCCCAATTACCTCATAGGTGCAGACAAAAAGAGAGAGAGGCTTCCATAGTGCAGATGAAAAAAACTTCCGGCTTTATTAAAAAAATATATTTAAAAACATACAATGCAGCAAAGTCTGCAATAGACAAGCTACACGCCAAAGGAACAAACAAAAACGAACAGCACAGCAGTCCTCAATTTGGTCAGTACCAGCTGGTAACGCTGCATGCGTTCCAAATGCGTTCCAGCAGTACTTCCGGATCAGCGTGGTATGCGTATGACGTAGCTCCGCCTTACGCGTTTCGTCATAGGACTTCGTCTAGAGGCGGTACCACGCTACGCTATCTCCACGCTTAAGAAGGGAGAGCGTCACTCTAAGCCCACCCACTCCTTCAGGGCTGCCAAATCAGGCCTTAGTATCACGGTTCATCACCGGCCAATGGGCTGGTCATGCTACAACGAGGGGAGGCATCTACACAGGAGCAATTTGATGTGTGTTCCCCCGGGTCATACTGTCTACCGTGAAGCTCTTCCAACTACAAAGTTATAATATTATAGAGGGACTGTGAGATATAAATTCTAAAATATGACAGGTTTAAAATTGTTGCATTGCTATCCACACTTTAACATGTTTACAGCACTCCATAAATCACTCCATATGTTTTCTATCTATGTATTTCGCCTAGGCAGATGCATGCGCCCTCTATGGTGAAAATACATCACTACACTAATTGCACTGTATAAACCCAGCTATTACCTTGTAAAAGTGTAAAATTCATCCCCTCTAATTTAAATATACATCCAGCATCTGCGATCAGATGGCTATACTATATTTGGTATTCATATCTAGATGTAAATTATAAAGAGAAAATGAGCTATAACATATGGGTGAATTATATAACTGAATTGTATCTACAATGAGCGCACATATACCGCCCTACAATTCACTCACCATAGTCTGTCATTAAGTCTAACTCAGGTTAGAATTGTGCGCCCTCTCTGGTGATAATGTATACTACACTATCTGTATAATACAAACCCAGCTACTGCCTTGTAAAGCTTGTAAAGAAATCCACATGTGGGTGTACCAACTTCGATGGTGGATATGCTGAACAGCCCAACTTCTATGCAATAGGTAATATATATAGTGTGGATCCAAAGAAGTTAAGAATTACAAAATAAAATGTTGTAGTGGAAAATATAAAAAATATAAAAAATGTTCTTATTCTTGAAATTATTTTTCAAGACCATGGGTATGTCTATGTAAGCATAACGCCTATCCATATAGTCACCATGCCACATATACGTACATACTCAGGCTAGAAATGTGTTAGCTAGGGGATGGCCTAGACTTAATTAGGTAGTAAATAGGTACATAAATATGCCCCAGTTAAGCCATGCTACGCGCATGCCAGATGACAACCATACATCCTGTCCCCACATGGGGTGCTGGTAAAGCAACCCAGTATGAAAAAGGGGAACAGAAATGTATGATATGAAGAGAATGCAAAATTATATACGATACTTCCTATGTTCTAAATGTCGGGGCCAGTATTCTCAAGGGTTGGCTATGAAGCAGTTTAGGTCTATGTCCACGTTCAACCCTTTCGGCACCAAAGACCCAAGTCGATAGATCCAACTAGTCTCATTTTGGGAAATGCGAGTGGTTTTGTTACCCCCCCTCCAATGATCCTTGATCAAATCAATCCCATAGAATATGAGTCCAGTTGGATCTCTCCTATGAAATAAATCAAAATGTCGTGAAAGGTTGTGTTTAGGGAACCCCTTCTTTATGTTGTTTATATGTTCCCTAATGCGTACGCACAGTGGACGTGTGGTCCGACCCACATATTGTAGGTGACATGGACATTCGATAACGTAGGTGACGTGCGTACTATTGCATGTTATCAATTCACAAATTTTGTATTCTTTGTAGTCTACCCTTGATTTAAATGTTTCTTTCCTACGTGGCTGCTTCTTACTGACCCTACATGCCAGACATCTTTGGCATTTATAGAACCCTTTCATTTCAGGAAAGATGTTGACTGCTTTGGGGGCATTAATTACATTATGTACTATATGATTCCGTAGACTAGGGGCTTTTCTGTACACAAATGCTGGTTTGTTAGGTAGAACCGTCGATAATACTCTGTCTTCTTTCAAAATGGGCCAATATTTCTTAATGATGCCCTCCAAGGCCCTATATTGGTTATTAAACCCCGTAATAAATGCCAATTCCATTTTGTTCTGTTTAATGGACGTTTTTTTCAGCAGGCTGGATCTATCTAGCTTAGAGATCTCTTCCTTCATTTTAGTCAGGGATGTGATATCATAACCTTTTTCTTGAAATCTATTAATGACAACATCCGCTTGCTGGTTGAAATCCATCAATGAGCTGCAATTTCTTCGCAGCCGGAGCAGTTGTCCTTTAGGGACATTTCCCTTCCATCTAGGGTGGTGACAGCTGGAAGTAGGGATGTATCCGTTACGATCCGTAACTTTAAAATAGGTTTTTGTATGAAGCAGATCCCCTTGCTTAAAAATCTCCAAATCCAGATAATCAATTCAAGTTGTACCGGCGGTACATAGATGACTTAGTGATATTATGGGATGGACCAATCGAAACCTTCCAAATCTTCCTTCAACAATTAAATAACAATAGGTACGGGTTAACTTTTACGGGAAAATGTGACCAACAAAAAATTGATTATCTGGATTTGGAGATTCTTCTTCTTCTTTCTTCCTTCTTCCTTCTTCCTTCTTCCTTCTTCCTTCTTTCTTCTTTCTTCTTTCTTCTTTCTTCCTCCTCTTCTTTCTTCTTTCTTCTTTCTTCCTCCTCCTCTTCCTTCTTCTTTCTTCTTTCTTCCTCCTCCTCTTCTTTCTTCTTTCTTCCTCCTCTTCCTTCTTCTTTCTTCTTTCTTCCTCCTCTTCCTCCTCTTCCTTCTTCTTTCTTCCTCCTCTTCCTCCTCTTCCTTCTTCTTTCTTCTTTCTTCCTCCTCTTCCTTCTTCTTTCTTTCTTCCTCCTCTTCCTTCTTCTTCCTCTTCCGTTTATTGGCGCCACCTAAAATGAGGGAGGTCCTTTTTTTTTTTTTTTTCTTTGCCTTTTGCTCAAATCTTTTGTTTGGGTTACAGAATCACTAGGATGCTAGCAAATTGGTAAGCATGATACTGACCCGGTTGCCCTGAAGTTATCTCCTTAGCATTTTCTGCGAAAGTTCGCCTTCAACACTTCAAATTGTTGCTTACTTCTCATTAATGGACTCCTCATAAGCTTTGCTCTAATCCAGGTTTACTGTATTGCATGTTCGTTTCCGTCCTAGCCCTAAATTTAGGGACGATTATCTGTTCAATGTGTATTGATACCTAGTATCACCATTTTGACAATGGAATGTTTCTACTATTGAAAAATTCTATGAATTTCAGTAAAAGAGAAAGTATCCTATTCTGTTTGTATTGCTTCCTTTGTCCATGGTGTTCCTGCTAGTCCACTTGCTTTCCTATTAAAAACTGACCACAATAAGCAGGAAAGCACATTGTTGTCGGTTCTCTAGCTATGCTGCAAACTTAGCCTGCTCTTCTCCAATGATCAGACTTGTCCTGACATGCCCACGCTGCATGACCAATCTTCAGGCCTGGTTCACACTAGTGAGATTTCAGATGCAACTTGGGTCACACATAATCGCATTCAAATAGAAATCACTTTGATTTCAACAGTGCCTGTTTACAGCAATGCAATTTGGGGAAGGTACAGGTGTTACTTTGGTGCAATGCAGCGTGATCTTGTGCACCAAAGACTGCAATGGAAATATATGAAAAATGCATGTACATTTGTTTTTAACCACTTCAATACCGCGCTATAGTTGAACAATGGCTACAGCTAAGTTGTACAGTTGTGGGAGGGTGTCCACGGATGTCCTCCCAGAACCTCACGCCTTGCGCACCCCCTGGGGCATGCATCAGGCATACTCTGTGACCGATGTGCCCAATCACAGCAGCCCCTTACCATGTGATCAGCTGTGTCCAATCACAGTTGATCACATGTAAACAGACTTGCCAGTTATTGGCAGTCCTTTCCTCACACACTGTGTCTGTGTGAGGAAAGGAGAGCCAATAACCGGCAAGGCTGTCAGCACATAGTTTTACACTGATAATCAGGACGCTCATGAGTGCCTATCAGCGCACATCAATGAAGACGAAATTGTACTTATTTGCTAAATTATATAACAGAAACTGAAAAAATTTGATTAAATACTAGACATGTGCAATTCGTTTAGTCACAAATTGTTTTTTTTAATTCCGAATTTCCGTATTTTTCCAAACATCCGAATTTCTGAATTTCCAAATTTTTCCAAATATTCGAAAATTGGAAATTCGTAAATTGGAAATTCGAAAATTTGGAAATTCTCAGATTCGGAAATCCAAAAATAAGAATGAAAATCCAAAAATGTATTTTGTTTCGGTCCATTTGTTTAGATGCGGCATTCTTTATTTTGGATAATTCGTAACTTCAAAAAAATTCCAATACCAATAATTTAATAGTTATTATTATTATTTAGAATTTTAGGATTTTCCGTTTATTCAAGCTTTCGGATTTTTGAATTTCCAAATTTTCGAATTTATGAATTTTGGAATTTACGAATTCCGAATTTTAAAATGTACTAATTTTTTTCATTTTGGAATTTTACAAATTTTGGAATTTACGAAAAGGAATTAAACGAAAACGAAAACGAACAAATTTTTCGGCAGTGCACATGTTTATTACATACCACCAAAAGAAAGCTCAATCTGTTAAAAAAAATATATAAAAATGTCATATTGGCCTGGGCAGGAAGGAGGAAAAAGTGTCCAGTATTGAAGAGGTTGATGCGTTTTTGGCAGAGCTTTGTATAGTCTCCTTCTCTTACAATAACAAATGCATCAAAAACATGCTGAAATCTAATCAAGTCACAGCTGCACTCATGGGCATCCGCTGAAATTTTTCCAGGGCGGGGGGCATCATTTTAAGGTCATCCATGCTCGGTCCCTTTTTGACAATGTCATGAAGGGGAGGGGCTTAGTCATATTTGCGTTTGGGGGGGGGAGGGGGGCTGGTAAAAAATCAGGTCTGCTTTAATATAGAAAAAAAAAAAGTAGGTGAAATAATTGTGCCCAATTTATCAGGGTGCCCTGTGCATGTACCTTGTTAGCCTGTATGGGAAATGTAAGTGTTTTTTTCTTGATATTTACACTTGTAACAGCCACTAATGATTACATTCTTGACCATAATGAACCTTTTTGTTGAGTTAAGTGTTTTTATACCACATATAAAAAAAAATACTCAAGTCACACATTTCTAAAACCCTGAATTAACAATCTTTTTACTTTTTATTTATTTCATTTTTTTTTTACTCTAGCGTTGTTTGTCATGCAGTCCTATCTCCATATGGTTGGTACAAATGAGCAGGGGGGGGGGGGGCTATTGCTGCATTTTAAACAAATAAAGGAAATTTAACTAGTTGTAGACTGGTGCAAGAAACAGAGAGGAGGAAGGAAACAGGCCGGCTTCCCAGTAGATCTCTTTTACATTGCATAAGGTCAATTGCAGAACAGTCCTTACCTGTAGTTCCCCAGGGCAAGCACTGGCCAGGCAGCGTATTCTCTCTTGTCTTGGCCACTCACGTGACCTGTGGGAGGAGCTGGCGCTGCGCCGGCCGGATCGGCATAGGCACAAGTTCATTTACAGAGGCAGGCTGAGGCAGCAGCCAATCACGGAACAGGTGATGTTAAGCAGAGGCCCGAGCGGCAGTCGCCAGAGCCAATCTGATGCTCGGGCCGGGGGTGAGGAGGGAGGGACGAATTGGATGTGTAGTCGGAAAAGGCTGAGAGCTGAGCAGCCCCAACCCCCAGGCCAGCAGCAGACTTAGAAAAAAAAGTCCACGGCTGCCACGGGGCCATTGCAACACAGGGGGCAAGTGTCTTCTTCACTCTGACTTCAACACTTAGTCTCTTACGATTCCAGGGGGGGGGGCAATTGGCCCCCCTTGCCCTATGGAGCGGACGCCCATGGCTGCACTAGTGTGAATCTAGCCTTATAACGAGCTGCCTGCACAGAGGCAAGGTTCCACACTGATTTACTGCACAGAATTAAAAGAAAAACTAAAAACGAAAAACCTGGAAACACAGTAGCTAAGTGGTTAGCACTACCACCTAGCAGCTCTGGGATTGTCAGTTTGAATCCCAACCATGTCACTACCTGCACAGAGTTTTCATGATCTGCCTGTGTGGGTTTCCTCCTGTCTAAATTGGCCCTAGTATGTGTATGTATTAGAGCTGCACGATTAATCGTAAAAGAATCGTGATCTCGATGCACCCCCCGATCTCAAGCCTGGATTACCACGATTTTTCAGTGCAGTCTTAATGGGTGTCCCCGTGATGCTGGCATCGGTAGCCTGGATCGGAGGGACCAGAGGAGAAGCCGCGGAACCAGCGTGGAACGCAAAAGAACGCTGATGCCGGAACTGACGTCAGCAGAGACTGTGATGCGGTGGATGGGCGGTGACACGTTTCTTTGTCGGAGACCCCGGGAAACACTGCACCATTGATCTGATGGCATGCTTTTACAATGCAAATGTGAGCTGCTTTATTTGTCTTTGCCTATTATGACTGCACTGCAGTGCACAGATATCCAGAAAGCCCACCATGACATCTTTCGTTCGTATGTATGTATGTATGTATGTGAGAGATATGTCATGGGGTGTGATGGGAGCTGTGTGTTTCAACGCATGGCACTGCTTACTTTTTTGTTTGTTTTAAAGCCCATTTCTGGGCAAAATATCCTATCATCCCTCACTCTCCTAACTAATCCTGCCAAGAATTTACTGTAGATGACACTACCTTGTGAAGTCAGTTATACTCACCTGAGTCCCCCCCCCCCCATCCAGGTCACTCACTGACACCATTTCCACCTGCAGGGACTGCTAGTTCATCAGGAAGTACATCAGAGAGAATAAAGATTTGGCGCTGGAGGTAAGTGAACAGTAGGGTTTGAAAAAAAATTTTATTGAATTTTATCCCAGGGATTTACTTTTACCTGAAGGGTCACCAGTGGCGGTGCGTCCATAAAGACACCGGGGTCTCTCTCTCTCTCTCTCTCTCTCTCCAAAATGGTGAACAGCGGGCGCCATGCTGGGCGCTCGCTGTTCACTCAGCGTTGTGTTAGGAAAGCGATTTATTCGCTTTCCTAACACTAACCCGCCTCTCAGCCAATCAGGTGCTCGTGTCTGTTACCTGTCACCTGATTGGCTGAAACAGGCGCTGTAATTGGACGCCTGATAGAGAGGATGGGAGAAGACATCGAGGAGCATGGACATGGAGGATGCCACCGTGACCCGCTGCGAGACAGGTAAGTGTCGGGCGATGCACACTGGCAGCATTTCTTTTTCGTACATCACGGGACACAGAGCGACTTAGTCATTACTAATGGGTTATATAGATTACCTTCAGGTGCTGGCACTGGCCAATTCCAAACCAGAAGTACCCTCCCCTATATAAGCCCCTCCCATCCGGGAGCACCTCAGTTTTTTGCCAGTGTCTAAGGTGTTGGCCAAAGAGGTTGCTGCGCTCATCCACCGCACAGGCCCTCCGGCAAAAAGGGCCCTGGCTCCTAGTCCCTGTTTGATTTCGAAAAGGGCGCCAATGGCGCACGGGCGTGCACGCGCCTCCTATGAAAAAAAAGGGGCGGGGCGGGTGGATGACGCTCGATGCGCGCCACGGCGCTTCTGCGCATGTGCAGGCGTCCCAGCTTGTATAAAGACACAGTACAAGTGTCAGCTGGATGCAAACAGAGCTAGCAACAAACAGTGGCACACAGAGGCGGTTGATGCAGGCATCCCCATAGAAAGGCACTTTAGTGGACACCAGCTGGTATATAGCAGCAACTGTGTTAGACTATTACCAGCAAAAATTGGTGTATGACGACGGGAATACCTCAGCTTTGTGCTTAAAGGATATGTCGTCCAGACGCTCCGGAAATAGGTCTTCCAGGAAGCCAAAGGGGTCTCCATCGGGCTCTGAGGATATTGGGCATGCTTGTATTGCACCAATCTCCCCTGAGAATTCAGAGGTCAGTAGCCGTAGAAACCCCGCAGGAGTGCCTGGTGCTGCGGCTGTCCCCAGTCCACCTGCTCCTGTATATATAACAGAGGAGGTTTTATCCTCAACTCTGGGAGGATTGGAAGAGAGATTAACGGCATTGATCGCTGCTTCCCTGTCACAGGGAAAGCGCGTCCTATCTCCGTCTCCTCCTTCAGAGTGCCTGTTAGTGGAGGAACAGTCCCACACAGAGATCGACCTACCTGAAGGGGATCAGGATGAGGTTGATTCAGTTATGGAGGAATCAACAGTGGAAGAACCTTTCTCAGCATCTCAGGCTGAAAGATTATGGGTTCAGTCTCTGACTAACATGGTCCAATCAGCATTTAAAATGCCTCTGGCGGAACCACCATCCACTACGGTTTCCTCGCTGGGGTCGCTAAAAGCTCCCCAGGCTGTCTGTTCCTTCCCAATCCACCCTTTATTAGAAGGGCTTATTTACCAGGATTGGAAGCATCCTGATAAAATATTTGCTCCCCCCAAGAGATTTCCGGTGATCTATCCCATGGAGGATAAGTTCATAAAAAAATGGAGGGTCCCTACAGTGGACGCAGCCATCTCTTCTGTGAACAAATCACTGACATGTCCAGTAGATAATGTTCCAATGTTCAAAGACCCAATAGATAAAAAATTGGAGTCTTTACTAAAATCTGCTTTCTCTACAGCAAGCATGGTGACACAACCTGCGGTAGCAGCGATTGGAGTCTGCCAAGCAGTGAAAGATCAGTTGAAACAAGTCTTAAGGGACTTACCAGATCAGCAGGCTCTTGCCCTAGCTGACCTGCCTAGAGCCTTGTGTTTTGCGGTGGACGCCATAAAGGATACAATCCAACAGGCCTCCCGCTTTACGCTGTCGATAGTACATATGCGTAGGCTTCTGTGGCTCAAAAACTGGTCTGCTGAAGCTCCCTGTAAAAAACTGCTGGTTAGCTTCCCATTTCATGGAGAACGCTTATTTGGAGAAGATCTGGACAAATATATCCAGAAAATTTCTGCCGGTAAAAGTTCACTCTTACCGGTTAAGAACAAGGGTAGAAGTCCTTCTTTTAAGAGGCCTACTTCTCCAGTCCCGGGCACATCGGCTGTGAAGCAGTTCCGACGGCCTCCGCGGTCAAATTCAGGGGGCAGAAATCAGGGACAATCACAGGGTAACAAGAAGCCCTGGATCAAGAGAGGTACAAAACCTCCCCCCAAGGCATGAAGCGTTGCCCCCACTCAATCGGGTGGGGGGAAGACTTCAGTTGTTCACAGAGACCTGGCGGGACACCATCAGAGACAGATGGGTGCTCTCCGCAGTAAGTCTGGGATACAAGCTGGAGTTAAAAGGCACTCCTCCTGCCCAATTTATGAGGTCAAACGTGCCAAGAGATCCCCAGTAGAGAGGATCCCTCCTTCTGGCACTAGAACAACTATTGCTCCAAGGTGTAATCATGAAGGTTCCCCTGGAAGAAAGCGGATTCGGGTTTTACTCGAACCTTTTCACAGTCCCCAAACCCAATGGGGACGTGAGGCCCATATTAAATCTAAAAGGGCTAAACAAGTTCCTAAATTTCAGGACTTTTCGGATGGAGTCGATCCGATCGGTGGCCACCGCCCTACAAGGGCAGGAATGGTTAGCCTCGATCGACATAAGGGATGCTTATCTGCATATTCCCATATTTCCGGCCCACCAGAAATTTCTACGCTTTGCAGTAGAAGGGCGCCATTTTCAGTTCAGGGCCTTGCCTTTCGGTCTGGCCACAGCACCACGAGTGTTCACGAAAATTCTGGCCCCATTATTGGCCAATCTAAGAACACAGGGTGTAACGATAATGGCATATCTAGACGACCTGCTACTAATAGACCACTCAGTGGAAAAGCTGGAAGTAGCTATTCACAAGACAATCAAGTATCTGGAATATCACGGTTGGATTATCAACCGGGACAAGTCAGCTCTAAGACCAGTCAAAAGTCTGGAATACTTAGGGCTAAGGCTGGATTCAAATCAGAGAAAGATTTTCTTACCTCCAGAGAAGGTGTCGTCTTTAAGAGATTTGACCCACTTAGTGGGTACAAAAAGAAAACCATCCATACGCCTCTGCATGAGGCTGCTGGGAAAAATGGTGGCTTCATTCGAAGCGGTACCCTACGGTCAATTCCATTCAAGGAATTTGCAAAGGGCCATACTGTCAGCCTGGAACAAAAAAGTTCAGGCTTTAGACTTACCAATGTCCCTGTCCCCTTCCGTTCGCAAGAGCCTCCATTGGTGGTTGGTGCCCCAGAATCTGGAAAAAGGGAAACCCTTCAGTCCGGTTTCTTCGAAGGTAGTCACTACAGATGCCAGCCTCATAGGCTGGGGGGCAGTACTGGAGCAATGGTCTCTCCAGGGCAAGTGGTCAGAAGCAGAAAAGGCCCTGCCCATCAATCTCTTAGAGATACGAGCAGCCCGGTATGCCCTAGTAGCATGGACATCCAAACTCCAAGGGTCCCCTGTCAGAATTCAATCAGACAATGCCACAGCGGTGGCATATATCAATCACCAGGGTGGCACCAGGAGTCGTGCAGCCCAGAGGGAAGCAAATTGCATCCTGGAGTGGGCAGAAAAATATGTCCCAGCCATATCCGCGGTTTTCATCCCAGGAGTGGAAAATTGGAGAGCGGACTTTTTAAGTCGCCAACAATTATGCCCGGGGGAATGGTCTCTTCACCCCGAGGTTTTCCAGGCAATATGCCAGCGGTGGGGAACACCGGATGTAGATCTGCTAGCATCCAGATTCAACGCAAAAGTGGACAGATTTGTGTCTCGCACAAGGGATCCTCTAGCTTGCGGCTCGGATGCCCTAGTGTTCCCTTGGGATCAGTTCAAGCTGATATATGCATTCCCACCGCCACAATTGTTACCGCGATTACTCCGCAGAATCAGGGTAGAAAAGAAACCAGTGATTCTGGTGGCTCCAGCGTGGCCCCGAAGGGCATGGTACGCGGAGATTGTAAAAATGTCAGTGAGGAGTCCTTGGACCCTCCCACATCGTCCGGACCTGCTGTCGCAGGGACCGATATACCACCCTTCCTTACCAGCCCTAGGTTTGACGGCCTGGCTATTGAAGCCCACATTCTGAAAAAGAGAGGGCTCTCTAATTCTGTGGTATCTACCATGATCAATGCCAGGAAGCCGGTATCCAGGCAGATCTATTATAGGATCTGGAAAGCGTACGTTACGTGGTGTGAGGCCAAGAAATGGCATCCACGTAAGTACGTGATAGGGAGGATTTTGGACTTCCTACAGTGGGCTGTAGATAGGAAGCTGGCCTTGAGTACTATCAAGGGTCAGATTTCGGCCTTGTCAATATTTTTTCAAAGGCCCTTGGCTTCGCATTCACTAATCAAAGCTTTCATACAAGGAGTGATGCGTATTAGCCCTCCGGTTAGTATTCCCATATGTCCTTGGGACTTAAACCTGGTTCTGTCAGTTCTACAGAAACAACCGTTTGAACCATTGCAACACATTTCCTTGGTTCTTCTCACCAGGAAATTGATTTTCTTAGTAGCCGTTTGTTCGGCTAAAAGAGTATCGGAATTAGCCGCCTTGTCCTGTAAGGAGCCATATCTGGTTGTCCATAAGGACAGAGTAGTATTACGTCCTCATCCAGCCTTTCTTCCCAAGGTGGTATCGAGGTTTCATTTGAACCAAGATGTGGTTCTTCCTTCTTTTTTCCCCAAACCTAGCTCGGTAGAGGAAAAGTTATTACATTCTTTGGATGTAGTAAGAGCAGTTAAAGCTTATCTAAAAGCCACTGCTCAGATTCGCAGAACGGATACTTTGTTTATTCTGCCGGAAGGCCCTAAAAAGGGTCAGGCAGCATCAAAATCCACTTTAGCCAAGTGGATTCGACAGGTCATAATACAAGCCTATGGCTTGAGAAAGAGACCGCCTCCGTTCAAAGTTAGGGCGCACTCCACAAGAGCAGTTGGAACTTCATGGGCAGTGCATCACCAGGCCTCCCTGGCTCAAGTATGTAAGGCCGCAACATGGTCTTCGGTACACACGTTTACTAGGTTCTACCAGGTGGACGTTAGAAGTCAGGAGGATGTCGCCTTTGGGCGCAGTGTGTTGCAGGCCGCAAAAGATCCTCATGCCTGATGGCGCCCAGCTTATGTATCCCTCCCCTCATTTGGCATTGCTTTGGGACGTCCCATTAGTAATGACTAAGTCGCTCTGTGTCCCGTGATGTACGAAAAAGAAAAAGGGATTTTTATAACAGCTTACCTGTAAAATCCTTTTCTTGGAGTACATCACGGGACACAGAGCTCCCACCCCTCTTTTTGGGACACTTATTGCTTGGCTACAAAACTGAGGTGCTCCCGGATGGGAGGGGCTTATATAGGGGAGGGTACTTCCGGTTTGGAATTGGCCAGTGCCAGCACCTGAAGGTAATCTATATAACCCATTAGTAATGACTAAGTCGCTCTGTGTCCCGTGATGTACTCCAAGAAAAGGATTTTACAGGTAAGCTGTTATAAAAATCCCTTTTTTATGGGCCACAGTAGCAGCAATTGATGGGCACACTGGCAGAAATTGATGGGGCACAGTAGTGGCAATTGATGGGCACAGTATAGCAAGTTGGGCATGCTCGTCAAATTTGAAAGCACCACATCCCGGTTAATGGATATGAAAGAGGGGAAGGACAATGGGTACTCTCGGTACCCTGGGACTTTAAACTACGGTGCTAGGTAGAGAATGACACAGAGATAAAATAGACTTAATTTTATTACAATACAAATAAGCATAAAATAACTATCCTTGCAGATGTGTTGGCTAGATGGCCATATGTGTGAATCACTGCTAGGTTGTCACTCGACTAGTTTCGCTACACAGAGCTTCCTCAGGAGTGATTGAAACTAAAGCAGATAACACGGAAAGCACACAATACATAAAATTATCATAAGGATTGTTTAAGTGATAAATGCATTGCAATTGATTTATTAGAAAATGTACAGAGAATACAATTCAAGCAGAGCCTGATTGTAATGACAAAAATTTTGACTAAAGAAGGGTGTTGAAATACATAATGTATCATGACCCAAACTGGACAAAGAATGCACTCACCAATTTGCTAGGTTATTGGATCATCACAGAGAAAAAGACTGGAAAATACTTTCAAATCCCACAGGTTAAAAAAGACGACATTCCACACTGATCAGACAACCCCCTAGCCACAACCTGTGGCCCACCAAAATGATAGCAACCATAGGGGTTAAGAGCAAGCATGAAGCTCAACCTGTAAATTAATACAGGAAAGAAAGCTATAAAACAATGAATCAAGTACTGAATCAAATAGAAAGGGAGACTAACTCAACAAAATCATACCTGAATGTATAAGTAGCATAAATCGCAAACAATATGCCAATACACTATTAGTCTTCGGAATATTGATGTGTGTATATATAAGCAGATGACACTGCTGTTGAAGAGACTTAATGCAGGTGATGAGGCCAGAAAGACTAAGTAGGGGTGGTGAAACCACCACTTGATGAGAGTAAGATACTGCAAAATCACTGTCAAAGAAAGGAGGAAAAGAGAACAAAAGTGAGCATCATATCCGCTATGAAAACAAGTGAATCACAGCGGGCATGGGCTATGCATGACCTCAATTTGGCAGTCTAGCGGATATCACAGCTGGGGATGGTGCATCCAGCTCCCCAAATAGGGGGAGGAATCCTGGCAGATTGTCGGCGGCACACGCCGCGCTACTTAAACCCCCGCCGCGGCGACGTCTGACATCGCCGCAACGCAGACGTTCTAACGGCCTGTCAAGTGCGCATGCGTGGCCCAGTGGTTGGGCTTAAGCATGCGTTGCCTGAGCAACAGACGGCGCAGTGCGTCACCCGTCCTGAGACGTGTGCATCACCGCCCCCTATGCTGCAGAGGTCCGCAGCACCATTTAAAAAAAGGGAAAGGCCAAGTATGTAAATAAGGGCAGAGCGGATATTGCGCTAAAATGTGTTGGAAAAAATTGGATGGGACTGCAGACTGGGTGGCACAGACAGGCTGACTTTGGGGAACCCAAGTGGCCAGTCGATTGGCATGACGACTGTGTCACAGGAGGGACCCCGGGCGTCCGTATGGTCGCACTCAGGTGGATCAGGTAATGGACCTGAAAAAGGGAAATGCCTGGTGGAACAAATTGATGAAAAATAAATAGAATAATAATCAGATAAATGACAAAAGGAAATATTGTCTATAAATGTAATCAAGAGATCCGTTTGTGAAAGGGATACAAATACAAAGACAGTCTTTGATCATATCAAACACGAGCCTATTTTCATGAACTATGAAAATAGGTGAACATTTGTGAAATTGGGGGTTGTCCTGAATGGGTCATGAAGAAATGACAATCGTTTATATGAGAACATTATCAGCCTAGAAATATTAACATGGCCGATTCCAATGGATATTCTTTGCAAATAATTTTTTATTAATTTATAACATCCATAATGCAGGATAAAAACAAAAAAGAACAAAAGAAAGGAAAAAGGAATAAAAAATAACCAAAGAACAGAAAAAACACAATTGGTTAACGGTGAGTATTAGGATTGGTTCTACAAAAAAGGCTTGAAGCTAAAAGCGTCATTCAAGCCAGGATGTTTGAGGGCTAACAATTTGTAAATCCATCTAGCCTCTTTGACTGTACTATCAAACTGATGGAACAGACCCACATGACGGCTAATGGGTGTTTCCATTCTCTTCTTTTTAATTAAGGAGAACATGGTCTCGGATACGATGGTAAAATGGCCTCTTCGTCTTTCCAACATAAAAGGCCCACTGGTAGCAATTGATGGGTACAGTAGCTGAGTTTGATGGTACAGTGGCTGTGTTTGATGGGTACAGTGGCTGTGTTTGATGGGCACAGTGGCTGTGTTTGATGGGCACAGTGGCTGTGTTTGATGGGCACAGTGGCTGTGTTTGATGGGCACAGTGGCTGTGTTTGATGGGCCCTTTTTTTTTTTTTTTTTAGTTTAGCGCCCCCCCCCCCCTGTTTTTTCGCACAGCAGCAGGGTGAGAACAGGGCACAAAGAAATCAATTGTTTTATGTTTGCCCTAGCGGAGACCTTTTGTTTATCCCATTACCTAATTGTTCAAATGTTTGCTTAGGAGGAGTATAGTGCCCACATTTCTAATGATTGGAAACATGTAAGACAACAAAACCTCCTAAATTGGACTTTTAAGGGCATAGACAAAATATGTAAGAAAATACAAAAAGTTTTATCAGATACTTGTTAAAATTTAGAAATGAATTGTAAAAAACAATTGAATGTGGTTCACATGCGATAGAACCTCCCAGGGCCAGAGATAGCTGACAGCCTTCTGTATGTGGTGGGTGGTGAGGCACAGTGGGTGTAAGGTGGATAAAGTTATGGGCGCCAGACACTTTTTGAATGCAAAAGAGATGTTTATTTCTCTTACAAACTTTTTGGGGAAAGAGGGATAGGGCCAGGACCCCCTTGGGTAGTTGCAAGTTCAATTAGCAGGCTCTGAGACTTTAATAGGAGGACAGCCGTGCAGGGAAAAGCCTCCAGCAAGAAGCCACATCTGCACATGCTGTCTCTTATGGCAACAGTCCCCAACACAGTTATTTCACCTTCACTACAACCTCTCCTTGTAGTTCTTCGGTACACTGAGCTCCCGGTCTCTCACTAGACCCATTGATTCACTGCCACTGAATACCTTGAGCTCAATCTTCACAGTGGTATCTTCCTCAAGCGTCACCCCCGCTTCTCTGCTGGGTCCCTAGCTTGGCACTCACGATATTTCTCAAGCGTCTCCCCACTGGCTTTCTCAGTCCCTGGCTTGAGACACAAGGCTGCTCTGCAATCGTCACCTCCGCTGGCTAAGTCCCTGACTTGATCACGCCTTAAGTTTCCCGATTCTCCACTGTGCCCATTGTGTGAGAATACTGCTCCGGTACTTGCTTCAGTTACTCACTGTGGTCCCTGGCAATAAGGAGATTGGTCCCTTAGTGGCGACAGCTTCCCTTTTACCTCTGACCGGTTCTCCGGCTGGCAGAACCGTCACTTCTGGTTGGACTGCAAGCCGCAGTTCCAACCCTGAGCTGCTCTCTTGCTTCTGGATAGGCCCTCAGACAGCCTAGCAGCCAGACGCCCCCAGGATAGGCCCAATCTCCGGCCTAGCAGCCGGGGCATATGACACACGTCCACCCAGACAGCCGTCCAGGTGGTACCGAACATAGATCACCTGACTCCACCCGAATATATAGGCTCTCCCAGCAGGCCAAGGGATCCAAGAAAACCCCTGCCCATTGGCTGAGATACCCCATAACCTGACCTTGGGTTGCCCTTCTCATATCTAGTACCACCAAGTACCCTGCCACCTAGCGGTAGAAAAGAAAAGTGCAACAAGTACAAACTTAGGGAGAAATCGATGGATCTCTAACAATCAACCAGGATAGCTACTCCTGGCAAGTAAATTAGGCAGGGATGTTCCTCACAAAACTCCAGGGTGCTACAACAAAGGATAACCAAATGCTTCTGTCCACAAAGGGAGTCAAGGAGACAGAAGTTAGCCAGCGCGTTTCGAAATGTAAGGATTTCAAACTTTTTTTTCTTCAGGGATAAAGAGGTTAACCTTAGTCCTTATAAAGATAGGAGACATCAAAGGGAGAACCACATCATAAAGGATCAATACAGAAGGGAAGATTTGCTGCTGCATGCTGTTGGCAATCCACCAGG
Organism: Rana muscosa; assembly: GCA_029206835.1. NCBI lineage: Eukaryota > Metazoa > Chordata > Amphibia > Anura > Ranidae > Rana > Rana muscosa. The sequence continues at coordinate 37,394,941 of JARGYO010000162.1, read as the reverse complement.
AAGGAGGGGGTATCACGGCTCTAATCTCAATCCACTGATGGATGAGGGGCCCTCACACGACGCCGAGTCTGCAAGAGGGAGAATATAGATTTGTAGTGTATACCTAGAGCAGACTAGCGCTAGTGTCTGTAGAGCCCACAGAGAAGCCTCAACACAGTGGGAAAAGAGTGTTTGGTAATGATTAGCCTCAAGGTGGATAGTTATAGATTTAACTAGGGTTGTCCCGATACCGATACTAGTATCGGTATCGGGACCGATACCGAGCATTTGTGCAAGTACTTGTACTCGCACAAATGCTCCCGATGCCTGACCCGATACTTGATCGGTGGGCGGACTCAGTGGGCGGAGAGGATGGGCGGTGTCAGAGGCGGAGAGGGCGGGCGGTGTCAGAAGTGGAGAGGGCGGGCAGTGTCAGAGGCGGCGTCAGAGGCGGAGAGGGCGGGCGGCGTCAGAGGCAGAGAGGGCGGGCGGCGTCAGTGGGCGGAGCGGGCGAAGTCAGCGGGCCGGAGAGTCCTCACCTGCACTAGAGAAATAGCTAGGTAAGCTGTCAGAGTGCAGCCGCATCAGGATCGGTGACCGGACTGTCACATTCGGTCACCGGTCAGCTTGGAAATCCCGACGCCCATCTTGGCACACCCTGCACTTGGCCACAGTAAGCCAGCAGCTGACATCTTGTTACACCCAGCCCGAACTATTTGGGCTGGGTGTAACAAGATGTCTGCTGATGCCAAGTGCAGGGTGTATCATTTAGTCATGTCATTTATTTCTGCATTTCAGTGCCATCCACCTGTCAGTACCAGACACCTGTCAGTGCCATCAGTGCCAATAACTGCCGCCTGTCAGTGCCCATAAGTGCTGCCTATCAGTGCCAGCCGCCTGTCAGTGCCCATAAGTGCCGCCTGTCAGTGCCCATAAGTGCCGCCTGTCAGTGCCAGCCACCTGTCAGTGCCATCAGTGCACATAAGTGCTGCCTGTCAGTGCCATCATTGCCCATAAGTGCCAGCCACCTGTCAGTGCCATCTAACAGTACCAGCCACCTGTCAGTGCCAGCCACCTGTCAGTGCCGTCTATCAGTGCCATCTATCAGTGCCCATCAGTCAAACTGTCACATGGCATTAAAAAAAAAGTATCGGTATCGGCGAGTACATAAAAAAAAGTATCGGTACTTGACTTGTACTCGGTCCTAAAAAAGTGGTATCGGGACAACCCTAGATTTAACTATAAAAAGATCAAGTAGCAGAGTATTTAGAAGGTCTCATAGAAATGACCGTCCTCTTAGTAAAGAGTCATTGGGAGAGTGTATTCCCACATGAGGTCATGATGGTCCCATATGAGGACATCTGTACTGCAACAGTGAGAATCTGTGGGCAGCCTTTCAGCAGAGACACAGCAGTGCTGTGTGTTTATCCCATGGGAAAACTGGCGGTATTCTCAATAATGGGTATCCCATAACCTGCAGGCAGGTGCTTTTGGTAAAAAAAAAAAAGGAAAAGCTTTAGTTTTAAGCCGACACATCAAAATCAGTACACACTTAAGTGATAATACAATTTTATTTATTATTTATTTGTTAATTCATTTTTAACCACTTCCATACTGGGTCATTGTAAAATGACGCCGGCAGGAACCCTCTCTCCCTCCGAGTGAACGTCATATGACGTCCTGGGTTTGAGGGGGGATATCTGAATGATGCCTGCAGCTAGAGGCATCATTCAGATATCCTTGTCTTCAGCCGGCGATTCTGCGCACCATAAGAACGATCATAGCGGCGGTTCCGCCGCTTGATTGTTCTTATAGGCGGCAGGAGGGGACATCCCCCCCCCGCCGCCATCCGGTGCTTCTCCGGGCTCTACCGCACCATCGGGGGCCCGGAGAAAGAATCGTCCGGCGCCGGTGGTCACATGACGAGGAGCATAGAGATGACTGGTGACCAGATGGTCACCAGTCATCTCTATGACCGTCGTAGGAGGCCCGGGTGCGATGTGATGACGTCACGCCTGGGTCCTCAGATGTAAACAAAGCCACCATTGCGGCTAGTAAGCATGAGATCGGTGAAATTTTTTTCACAATCTCATGCTTTCCAGCCTGGAGGAGAGATGTGGGGTCTTATTGACCCGCATCTCTCCATAAAGAGGACCTGTCACACACATTCCTATTACAAGGGATGTTTACATTCCTTGTAATAGGAATAAAAGTGATAAAAAAAAAAAAGTGTAAAAAGAAAAAAAAAAAATTAAATCGCCCCTGTCCCCAATAGCTTGCGCTCAAAAGCAAACGCACACATAAGTCCCGCCCACATATGTAAACGCCGTTCAAACCACATATGTGACGTATCGCCGCGTGCGTTAGAGCGCATGCAACAATTCTAGCACTAGACATCCTCTGTAACTCTAACCTGGTAACCTGTAAAAAATTTCAAAGCGTCGCCTAATGGAGATTTTTAAGTACCGAAGTTTGGCACCATTCCATGAGTGTGTGCAGATTTAAAGCGTGACATGTTAGGTATCTTTTTACTCGGCGTAACATAAGCTTTCATATTTTACAAAAAATATTGGGCTAACTTTACTGTTTTGTTTTTTTTGTTATTTTTTAATTCATGAAACCATTTTTTTTTTCCAAAAAAAAGGCGTTTGAAAAATGATTGCGCAAATACCGTGCAAGATAAAATGTTGCAACGACCGTCATTTTATTCCCTAGGGTGTCTGCTAAAAAAACATCTATAATGTTTGGGGTTCTGAGTAATTTTCTAGCAAAAGAATGATGATTTGTACATGTAGGAGAGAAGTGCCAGAATAGGCCCGGTATGGAAGTTGTTATAAAAAGCCCTTTTATGGAAAGGGTTAAACAGCTACAAAACACATTAAAAACAGAGGGCCCTGCTATTTATATGGTACTATCTAAGGCCTCGTTCACAATGTATGCCCATGTGAGACTGCATTTACCTGCATTGAGATGCACTTTGGTCTTGCGCTTCCCCATTAATGTCTATTGTTGATGCTGTGGCTGCATAGACACAGTCCCTGTGGAGATAGGCATTAAAAAAAAATGCGTAAAAATTCAATAATTTATAAAAAAATAAATAATAATTTATACACCTACTGTCACCAGTCAGTAGCCCTGATCCCCACCACATCAGTCATATGATACTGCACTGGTGACAATATGTTCACTTAATTTTCCAAAAAATTACAACTTCAAAAAACTCATCATGCCTCTTACCAAATACCTTGGACTGTCTACTTTCCAAAAAGGGGTCATTTGGGGTTTTTTTGTACTGTCTTGGCATTTTAGGGCCGCAAGAAATGAGATGTCAGTAAATCAGGATTGATCAATTTCAAATATATAAACCATGGTTTAGGCTCTATAACTGTCACGTACCTGCCGGATGAGCCTGACGTACAGTGGGAAGGCTTCACGTACAACCCCGGCTCAAGGGCCTGGCGACGTATGGGTGCCTGGATCGTCTTCAGTGTAGCAGATGTGTCACCAGGATAGACCAGCAGGTTGAATAGCAGATGTTGTCAGTTCAGCTGATGCAACAGGAAGCAGGCTGGTAGGTGCAGAGCTGAGGAGACACTGAATGCATAGTCAGACAAGCCGTGTTTGGTAACAGACGATCAGATGCAGATACAGACGACAGGCAGAGAATGGTCAGGTTAAAAGCAGAGTTCGGCAACAGGATATCAAGCAGTAGAGAGGTAATTGTAGTCAACAAGGCAAGCCGGGGTGGGGTCAGAGTAACAGAGAGCAAACATAGTCAGAGTGAGCCGGGTCAACACAGGAATTAGAATCGGGATCTCTGGAACAGGTTTCACAGATACAAGCTGCAGATCAGACAGCAAAGTCTCTGTGCAGCTAGGGGGTTTAAATAGGAAGTCTTGGTGCCAGTCTCTGCAATTACTCTGGGCACAGTGGTTACCTATGGGTTAACAAGAGCAGAGTGGTGAATCCATGACATTGCCCCCTCCTTACGGGCAACCTCCGGATGCCCAATTGGCTTTCCTTTTGTGGATGGCTGTGGAAGGAGGCATTGATTAACTCTTGGGCATGAACATCTTGTTCAGATTCCCACAAATTTTCCTCCGGGCCATAGCCTTTCTGTTTGATTAGGTACTGTACCCGGTTGAGATTCATAGTAGACAGCCATACCTGGGGGAGAATCAGTTCACCCCTTCTTTTTCTGTCAAAGGCCCTCTTGTTAGCTGCCTGTGCTTTGGTGACTGTTTCCTATAGCAACTTATTATTGCAGTTGAGGAAATCCACCGTGTCATGGACAGCAGGAACTGTGGCCTCTGGAATAAGGTCAGGCAAAAAGGATGGGTGAAACCATAATTCACAAAGAAGGGTGACTGACCTGTGGCAGAGTGGCTGGCATTATTGTAGGCGAACTCCGCCAGTGGCAGCAGCGATAAATAGTCATCCTGGACGAACGTGGTGAAGCATCGGATATACTGCTCCAAGGTCTGGTTGGTCCTCTCTGTCTGTCCATTGGTCTGGGGATGGTAGGCGGAGGACAAGTATCTTTTGATAAAGGGCTTTGCACAGCGTTTTCCAGAATTGGGAAGTAAACTGAACCCCCTCCCGATCGGAGTTGATGTTCGTGGGAACTCCATGAAGCCTCACAATTTCTTTGATAAACACCTGAGCCGTCTCCATGGCCAAGGGTTTTCTTCAGAGGCAAGAAATGGGCCATCTTGGACAGTCGGTCCACTACCACAAAGATGGCCATGCATCCTTCCGATGGGGGAAGCTCCACAACAAAATCCATGGCTATCATTCTCCACGGTCTGTCAGGGACTGGCAGTGGTCGGAGTAGACCCCAGGCTCAGTTCTTAGTACCCTTGCTCCAGCTGCATATTGTACAGGAATTCACGTACCTTTTACAGGTTTCTTCCAGGTCCAGCCACCAGAACGTGCGTTTCAGTTGATCAAGCATTTTGTGGATTCCGAAATGACCTGCTATGGGATGATCGTGACACAGACCCAAAATGGTTATACGTAAATGTTCAGGCACAAATCCCTTGACGTCATAGTTCCTCTCTGCTGGAGAAAGCCGGCGGGAGAAAAAGGCTAATGGATGCATCAGATCCTTGGAGCAGTCATCTCCCAGTGCCCAGGGCCCTAAGAGCGACTTCAGATGCGTCTACTTCTAGTGTATACGGCAGAGGACGGGTCTGGGTGACTAAGAACAGGTGCCAAAGTAAATAGTCTCAAGTTATTAAATGCGGCTGGTCTCAGGTGTCCAATGGAAGCGGAGGTTCTCTTTAGTCAGCTGTTTGATAGGGGTTATGATAGCGGAGAATCCTCTAATGAACCGCCTGGAAAAGATGGCAAATCCTAAGAAGCGCTGCACCCCCTTCTTGTTGGTAGGTGCAAGCCAGTCTAGGATAGCAGAGACCTTTTCAGAGTCCATCTTGATCCCTTCAGGTGAGATTACCAGCCCCAGGAATTGGATTTTGGGCTGTTCAAACTCGTACCTTTTGCCCTTATCATATAGTCCGTGTTGGCAGAGCCAGTTTTTTGACATGACCTTGATGAGAATCTAGAGAAATGGAGAAAATTTGAATATCATCCAGGTAAACAGTCAAGAATATGTCCAGGAAGTCTCGGAATATGTAATTGACAAAATGTTGGAAGGTAGCCGGGGCATTGCCCATGCAAAAGGGCATCACTAGATATTCAAAGTGGCAGAATCTGGTGCGATAGGCTGTCTTCCACTCATCCCCTTGGCGGATGTGGACTAAATTGTAGGCCCCCTGCAGATCTAGCTTGGTGAAGATGGTAATCTCTGAATAGTTTGGATACTAAAGGGAGAGGATACAGTTTTTTTAACTGTAATTTTGTTGAGTTCCAGATAATCCACGCAAGGTCATAGGGAGTGGTCTTTTTTTTTTCAACAAAAAATATTCCTGCTCCTACTGGGGAAGTAGAGGGTCGGATGAACCCCCTTTTCCAGTTTTCTTGGATATACTCGTTTAGTGCCTCCTGTTCTCGTTCAGCTAGGGGGAAGATCCTACCGAAAGGGATTTCAGCCCCTGGAAGCAGTTCAACTGGGCAGGCGTATGGCCGATGCGAGGGAAGAATGTTAGCCCCTCGCTTACTAAAGACATCCAGGAACTCGTGGTAGGGTTCAGGTACGGTTTGTCGCACCTCTGACTCAGAGTCCATACAGAGGAGTTGTCAGGAATCAGATATGATCAGAACTGTGTGGACTGCAACAGAGGAAACCGCAAACAGAAATAGGTGAAGTAAATAGTTTATTAAGATAAGTAAATATAAACGTGAACACACCACCAGTACAAAGTGAACAACAAAACAACCAAACGGTGACAATAACCAACCAGCGTAAGTAGTAAAAGGGAGAACCAGAATCGTAGTCAAACCAGGTCCGAATCATTAACGGGAGATCAGAAGATGGGGGGGCCAGGAGTGGACAGACCGGGACAAGCAGGGGGCAATCGGGCTTCAGAGCAAGGCTCCAGGGATAAGGACAGACACAACAGGTACAGCTTTAGGTGAGAGGAATCAGGGTTCAAGTAGACAGGCTGCAGGTCAGAGCATGAGGACGATACCAGGGCAGTGTGTGTGTGCACTTGCCGGGTATTTATACCTGCTAACAGGCTCAGGTGACCCCTGATTGCACGAAGTAACATCTGCACCACACTGCCAGGATCCATCCGCTGGTGGACACCAGTACTGCGGCCCAAGGATGATATAACACCAGCAGAGAGACGCCTGCTGGTGGACCTTGGTACTGCACGTCAGATGATAGATACTACCAGCGGATGGAACCTTTCCTTACAGTACCCCCCCCCCCTTGAAGGAGCGACCTCCGGGTGCTCCAACAAAACGTTGCTGGAGAAAGTCTATGGCGTTAAGCCGGGCAGTAGACAATGTCACAACAGGTTGGGCAAAAAGTACATCAGGCTGAGTAGCAGGCACAGGAACCTCAAGCTGCGTAGCAGGTACAGGTGCATCAAGCTGGGAAGCAGGTATGGGTACACCAAGCTGGGCAGCAGGCACACCAAGCTGGGCAGCAGGCACGAGCACATCGAGCTGGGCAGAAAACAAGAACACCTCAGGCTGGGCAGCGGACAGGAACACCTCAGGCTGGGCAGCGGACTGGGACTCATCGGACTGAGCAGCAGGCTCCTCAGGCTGGGAAACGGGCACCGGATCTTCAGACGGGTCACGGGCACCGGATCTTCAGACTGGGACACCGGATCTTCAGACTGGGACACTGGCATCAGGACTTCTGGTTGGAAGGCAGACACCAGAACATCAGGCTGGAACGCTGGCTCTGGCACTTCAGGCTGAAAGGCTGGCACAGGAACTTCAGGCTGGCATACAGGAACTGGGGCATCAGACTGAAGCGGTTTGATTGGTGTGGAGGCAGGTTGGGTTACTGGCAGGATCGTACTGGTCGGAAAGAACTTTCGTCTCTTCTTTGGCTTAACCACTGAAGCCCTGTAGCTAAGGGGTGTAGCAGACTGGGAAGGAGGATCGGGATATGGCAGATAAGGGGTAACAGTAGCTGGGGGAAGTTCTTGTGGGTTTGTAGGCAGCTGAGAAGAGGCAGGTGGGTTAAATGCAGGATAGGTAGAGGGAGAAGAGACTGGATGTTGGTATCTGGTGGGAAGCAGTGTGTACTGAACTGCGACTGGGGTTGCCATGGGTGATGGAGAAACATGCATTTGGGTCAGCTGGTGTCTGATGGAAGAGGTGGTTTGTCTGGCTGGGGCTGATTGCACCATGCCAGACCATGCTGAAAGTATGGGTTGTACAAACTGTGACTTTAAATCTCCCTGTCTAACAAAAGACCGAGCAGACTTAATGCACTCAGCAATCACCTGTGGGGAGCAGGCTGAGTAGTGCTCACAAAAATCGTCAGGATCGTCTTCAAAAAGCCAAACTAAGGAAACAACCTGATTCACATTAAAAGGAGGAGTGAAATCATCATGGCCCTCTGGAATACAGAGCAGGGCCAGCTCAGTACAGATTTTAATTAAAGGTTGCACCTTCCCAAACAGCTTATAACCCTGATCGACCAGGGAGTGAGTCGATCGGATGGCTGTAAACAACTGTTCACTAGCATGGATTGACACATATGGGGGTGAGAGATGGCTGCACATCCCGATTTGAACACTAGGACACAAAGACATTTTCCCGTGGGACTTTAAAGCAGCAAAGAGTAATCAATGGTAGATAAAAAGTAAATTTTATTGGAAAGATTGCAATGACGCATATAGCATAAAAAGATAAATTCATGAATCTTATGAGCTCCGGTAATTAAAAAACCAACAATGGAACACAGAAATAATACAATTCACATACATATAGTGTACATTTAGGATAGTGTGACATTACAAATTTAATGCATTACGATGTACTGTAGAAGAGACCCCGATGCATTTCGACCTCTCTAGGTCTTCCTCAAGGGGATTAAATTGTTCTATAGGACATCAAAAAGAATAATAGAAGATTATATATACAAATTAATCATGTTTCCTGCGTTTTCTGTCATAAAGAGTAATTGGGTAGGCAAATTTTTCAAAGTATTAATTTATTGAGAAACGCACAGGGAAAACAGATTGCTAAATCGATCATAGTTGATGAAAAATTGCATATTTACCCTCTGTGTCGAATTGAATGGTGAAACCGGAGACTTTCGTATTAAAAGCGTAATTGCGGGGGGCGTGTCCTGACCATGGAGGAGTGAGGACGCGTGTCTCTGCAGCTCCGTCCCGCCGCCGCACTTGCCATAAGCTACGAGGGAGACACTCACCCCAGCTGACACCTAACATGTCCCAGCGGAACCGGGCGTCCTCACAGCCACCACGCTACGATCGGACCAGACAGGGGCAGCTGGAGTCTTTCTTCCCCGGGACCCGTGGGCAGAGCCGCGAGGCTTCAAAGATGGCGCCGGTCGCGAAGGCCCAGAAAGCACCCAAGGCCTCGCAGAGCTCCGACGCACGATCGCATCAGCCTTCAGGCTCCCCCATACCATCCCCAGGGTCGGTGAGTGACTCGCCCCCCTCCATCTCTCCTGGCTCTCCATCAACCCTGGCCAGAGACTCTGGAGCCCCAGACCCGCTGGCTGATGCAGACCTCAGGCGCCATATTTGGTCTCTCCCCACCAGAGATGACCTGGAGCGCTTCACAGACAGGGTAGAGAAGGCCCTCAAGGAGGACATTGCTCAACTTAAAGCTGATACCTTGCACCTGGGGGGTAGAGTGGAGGCCCTAGAGCAAAGATTGGAGGACACCATCCCAGTGATTTCCATGCTCCAGGATAAGTGCACTACGCAAGATCACCAGATTGAGGCCCTGCTCTGTCAGTTAGATGATATGGAGAACCGCAGTCGCAGGGCCAACATCAGAATAAGAGGAATGCCTGAAGCGACAACAACTAGAGACATTATCCCTAGCTTGGAGGGCATATTTAAGGAAATATTGGGACTGCCTGCTACTGACTCTGTGGAAATAGATCGTGCGCACAGGGCCCTTAAGCCCCCATCCCAAGACGTGAATAACCCACGGGACATCATATGTAAGCTACATAAATACACGCTTAAAGACCGCATTATGCAAAAAATGCGCGGCAAGCCCTACTTTGACTTTGATGGCGCACATTTAACCTTCTATCAAGATATTTCCAGGCGCACTCTCATGCAACGACGATCACTTCGCCCCCTCCTAGTAGCTATACACGAAGCGGGCTTGCAGTACCGCTGGGGCTTTCCCTTCTACCTCCAAGTCACCAAAGCTGGCAAGACGGTGACCCTCCGCACCAAAGATGACCTGCCAAACTTCCTGGCCTCTCTTGAATTAGACCCTGTGGACTTCCCAGACTGGCGGGGAACATCCAACCACCTAGACCCTAAGCCACAATCAACTCAACCGTGGCTGCCAGCTGGGCGCAAGAACCGCAGACGAGACCGCAGACGACATCCCTCCGATTCTTCACCAGGCCCGGCCCCGAGAGACTGATGGCAAAATTAGCCCATGCCGGTGCACGGGCCCCACCTTTGAAAGATTCCCCCTCGAAGGCTGTGCCTTGGACTCCCCTATGCTGCTGAAGATGGACCTTGTTTGCTCGCACTTATTTTGGCAACTAACTCAATCTCTCTTTTTGCCCAGCCGCCTGATTGAGCTGGTTGGGATCTCATAAGCTTAAGTGGCACCCCGACCACTCGCGACAGACTTAGTAGAGCCCGCACCCCATGGGGACCGAGTATGGGTGACCCCTTTCTTACTCCCCCTATACCGCACATAGTTAGATGCGGTGGACGGAGACAGTAACCCCTCACCTTCCCCCCTATGTTGGTTCACGTACCCCGAGTAGGCCGCCCTCTTTCTGGGTACAGATCCCCATTGGGATCACGGGTCCGTGGTCGGGGACTCCCCCCCCCCTATAGGGGGCGGGGTCTCGAACACGACCCTCAGATGTTTTACATGTTAAAATGGCTTCGGCCAGTTTGTCTTGCTCAATATGTTTTTGATACTGCTCTCATATGTTTTTTCTTTTCTTTTTTGTTGTTTTGTCCTATCACTTTCTCCCTCCCTTTCCTTCCTCTCTCTTTTCCCTCTCTCAGGAGTGTTCCACTGCATTGCCACCCGCGCCGAGCACACCACCGACTTTGGCACCTCGACCATTTCCAGACCTCCCCATGGCTACTTTAAAGGTAAGCTCATATAATGTTAGAGGCCTCTGCTCCCCTCACAAACGCAGCAAATTATGGTGGGAACTAAAACGGCTCAAGGCACAGGTAGTTTTCCTTCGAGAGACCCACTTCACGCCCCAATCACTTCCTAAGCTGCCCACTCACCTCTTTAATCAGTGGTTTCTCAGTAACTCCCCTGTCTCCAAATCTAGAGGGACGGCCATAGCAATCCACAAGTCCTGCCCTTTCCAGCCCACGGGTAATAAAATCGACCCTTTGGGTAGGTATGTCTTCCTGAAGGGTAGTATAGCAGGACAAACCTACACGTTTGCAACCATCTATGCCCCTAACACCGCCCAACTTTCCTTCATTGACTCGACCTTGGAGCAACTGGCCGACTTCCGAGAAGGCCTCTTGATCCTCGGGGGAGACTTTAACGTCAGCCCAGACCCCCTGCTTGACACGTCTCACGCAAAACCCTCACACCCCTATGCGTTCCTCAAACATTTTCGCAAGACCCTCCAATCCCACCTCTTGGTGGATAGTTGGCGGGTATTGCATCCCTCAGATCGAGACTTCAGCTACTACTCCAAGGTACACAATGTTTACACGCGCATAGACCATATATATGTAGACCGTACCACCTTGGAGCTCTTGCAGTCTGCGTCCATTGGCAACATCACTATCTCTGACCATGCCCCAGTCACAATTGCCTTCACCATGCCATCAGGTACTTATAGAACCTGGACGTGGAGGCTGAATGAAAATTTGCTAGATGATGTAGTGGTGGTGGAGGAGGTAAATGACACCTTAACCCACTACTTTAAAGAAAACTCCACTGTTGATGTCAGTGAGGGTGTAGTATGGGAGGCTCATAAAGCTGTGGTCAGGGGAATATTGATCTCCCAGGGCTCCAGACTAAAGCGAGACCGCCAGGCAGACTTCCAGAGGGTGCACACAGCCCTTCAGAAAGCTGAACTCCAACACAAGGCAAATGGAGACCCCAAAGCACTACAGACTCTCACTGAGCTACGGGAACTGTTCCTACGTCTTTTAGACCGCCAAACTCGTAAACAGCTTAGATTTATGTCACATAAATTTTACGAGCACGGAAATAAATGTGGTTGTATGCTCGCACGGGCACTCAGGAAAAAACATGCGCAGGCATACATACACAAACTACGCTCCTCTCCCGGGGATTTGACGGTACAGTCCTCTAAAATCGCCGCAGGGTTCCGAGAATACTACGCCAAACTATACAATTTGGAATCCGAGCTCCCACCTGAAGCACGAGATACCAGACAAACGGCGGTCCAGGCCTACTTGGCGGCGGCTGGTACCCCCCCCCCCTCACGGAAGACCAACGCGCTGCTTTAGAGCTCCCGATCACCCCAACTGAACTTGGTGCGACGGTGGAGTCCTTGCCCAATGGGAAGAGCCCCGGCCCGGATGGGCTCACTAAAAGGTACTACAAGGCCTTCTTTTCTCACCTAGCGGCACCTATGTGCAAATATTTCAACTCCGTGGCGGGGGGTACTGCCATCCCCCCGGGGGCTCTACTAGCCCACATTACAGTGATCCCAAAGGAGGGCAAGGACCCCACTATCCCCCAAAGCTATCGCCCCATTTCACTTCTTAATGTGGACATAAAACTCCTGGCAAAAATTTTGGCCAATAGACTTAAACACCTTATGCCTGAGCTAGTCCATCCCGACCAAACAGGTTTCATTGTAGGCAGGGAGGCTAGGGACAACTCCCTTAGAGCAATCCAACTTATTCACTGGGCCCGTACCCGCCCGGATCCCCAACCATACATAATACTATCAACTGACGCGGAAAAGGCTTTCGACCGGGTCGATTGGTCCTATTTGAAAGCGGTACTTGAGTCCATAGGACTGGGGCCGCGAATACTGACATCAATCATGGCTCTATACTCTACACCTTGCGCGCAGGTTAAAGTGAACGGGACCCTCTCATCCAGCTTCCCCATCAGGAACGGCACGAGGCAGGGGTGCCCCCTCTCACCCCTTTTATTCGCCCTAGCGCTGGAGCCTCTGCTTCGCGCCGTACGGGCCAGTAAGGACATCAAGGGTGTAAAAGTGGGCAACACGGAACATAAGCTTTCGGCATACGCCGATGATGTCTTATTCCACCTCTCGGACCCCCTGATCTCTTTGCCTAACCTGATGAAGGAACTTAAGCAATTTGGCTCACTCTCAAACTTTAAAATAAACTATACAAAGTCTGAACTCCTGCCCATCCATCTGCCCCCCCTCTTAACTAAGAGCCTCCGGTCTGCCTTTCCCTTTACCTGGGCTGAATCATCTCTACGATATTTGGGAGTGCAACTCACGGACCGCTTCAACACCTTGTATATGGCCAACTATCCCCCGCTGCTTACTGCGGTCCAGAGAGACCTCTCACAATGGACGCAGACTGCCTTCACATGGTTGGGACGAGTAAACATCATAAAAATGAATATACTGCCACGTGTACTCTTCTACTTACAAATGCTACCGATACCCCTACCTAGGCTCTTCTTTGACCGATTGTCCAGCATGCTGTCCGCGTTCGTATGGAACGCACGGAAACCTAGAATAGCCCTAAGGGTGCTGAGGCGCCAAAAACGGGAGGGCGGCCTGGGGATCCCCGATGTCAGACGCTACTACAGGGCCATAGCCCTCCAGAGAATACTAAACTGGCGTTTCCATACCCACTCAAAACTATGGGTTTCCCTGGAGAAATGCTTGGCGGGCAGGAATTTATCCTATGCACCATGGCTACCCCGGGAATATAGGGGGCTATCGGTAACGACCTCCCCACTGACAGCCCAGGTGCTCTCAGTCTGGGACCGGACCAATTCGGTTTTGAAAATTGCCCCCCCTATGTCCCCGCTGGCCCCACTGGGTGGGTTCCTGTGGTTCCCCCCGGGTGAACAGATGGCCTTTTTTGGGCCCTGGGTGGATGATGGAAACGCCAGCTGCGGCAAGCTCATGAAAGATGGTAAGCTCTTGAGCTTTAGCGCCCTGCAGGCCAGACACCAGGGCTCCCGTATGAACTTTTGGAGGTATAGGCAGTTACACCACTTCTTTGAGAAACATGGCCACTCAATTAGGGACCCAACCTCCCTCACCCCGTTCGAGCACCTCTTCGTTAATGAGGAACCTATCCCCCACATGGTGTCGGAACTATACCGACTTCTTGGCTCTGCTGCCCATCAACCTAAACCTGCTTTTATTCGAAGCTGGGAAAGAGACTTAGGACAGGAATTCACTGACTCACAGTTGACTCACCTGTACGACCTTACTCACTCGTCCTCCATAGACTCAAAAGCTCAAGAAACAAACTATAAGATATTGTCCCGCTGGTATCGGGTACCAGCGGATATGGCACGCATATATCCTTCTGGATCGGAGCTTTGCTGGCGTGGCTGCGGGCACAGGGGTACGCTTATCCACATATGGTGGGAATGTCCCCTAATCAGGCCCTTTTGGGAAGACATCAAGGACCAAATAATGAGCATAACGGGGATTGATGTTCCCCTCTCTCCGACGCACTTCCTCTTGCATGTCCCTCCGATCCCACTCAGTCAATATAGGAAGAGCGTACTGCCCCACTTATTAAATGCGGCTAGACGCCTGCTCCCAACTTTTTGGAAGCAGCCCAGAGTCCCTACCCGGGAGGAGTGGATTGGTGGGGTAAATGCAGTCCGAGAGGCTGAAGACTGGATAGCGACCTGTAGGGACTCCCGAGACCGGTTTGCCGGTATCTGGACACCCTGGACCGATTACGTCACAGATCCTGGATACGTGCCATCTAGCCTAGACATAGCTTTATTGGAACTGGCAGAACCTTCTCTTAAAAACCGCAGGCTGTCGAGAGCTTAGAAGACTGAGAGCTACCCTCTGACATAGTGAGACTAATGGAGTTTACCTGGTTTGATGGCTATGCTTGAGGGTGTGCTCGGTGCGGCCTGGAATGAGGCCTCCTACAGAAAGACAGGTACGCTCGGATCACTCCTTCCTTTCCTCCTTTCCTTTCCTTGTCCTTTTCCTTCCCCTGTCCTTTTCCTTCCCCTCTTTCCCCCCCCCCCTTTTTTTTTTTTTTTCTTCTTATATATGTTTTGCAATGGTATGCATTTATGCCAGTTAAAGAAATGTCTGTTATGCTGACGGGTGTTGTAATTACCATGAGCCTCCGCGCTCGCGGGATGGGCCCCCCTTTACAGGGGGCACAGGGTGTCCCGCCAGAGCGTGCACCGTAGCATATCGGTGCCCCCCGCTGCGTGCGGGGAGCGGGGAGAGGTCAGATGGAGGCTATTGAGCCCCCCTCCCCCCGCCCCGGCCGCGGGTCGGGGGACCATGTCTTAATTATAGTCACATGGACAACACCCCTGGCTTGTTATCAGTGGTAGGACGGTAATATGTGAGGCCCCCACATTCCATGTGCCCTCCGCGCCTACCACAGTTGTGCACCCACTGTTCCTATGGTGGCACCCTTACTCTACTAACTAGTGTGGCCCATCGGCCGCCCCACATAAGGCATACAAGATACTGCTATTATTGATGTACTCTATTTCTTTGTTCAACTTGTTTATATGCTGGTTATGCACACCAGACGGGTCTGTGCTTTTCCTATTTTATTTTACTTATTATTTTTGATTTTTATTTTATTTATTTATTTTTTAAGCAAACTGTTGGACTTGTCTGGTTGTATATTTTTCTTTTATAAAATAAAGATTATATGAAAAGCGTAATTGCGTATGCACTCCCAGGGTTCCCAATAGGGGTCCGTATTGGTCAAGGCGCCCACCTCCCACTCCATGGCGGATCCGCTCCATGGCTCGTCCGACTCAAAAGGGGTCACACGTTTCGGGAGTATCCCAATAGCGGGCAAGAAAGCAGGGGAGGAGGGTAACAGTGTACCATGTAACCAACACCTGAAGGTTATAATTTCAATCATCTTATGTTTCATATAATACTCTTAGTCATCTATTGGTCAGTATAATTTTATTACATATGTACTACAGTCTCAATTATAAAACTTAAACAGGGTAAACGGCACTGGGCAAACGTGCCCTCAACCAAGGAGGTTCAAGGAGCTTTTTAGGGGCACTAGATACTATATTTTGTTTTGTTATACCTGGTATTAAGACCAGAATGTCAGCATGGGTTCGGGTGTAGCCGATGCAGACTATTCATGGGCCCCCTAAATAGGGGGGATGATTTATTTTAATATAAGACTATTTTATATATGATATGGTATTAATAATGATAGTAATAACTGATGTATATAAGTGATAATAATAAAGAAATGTAATAAAGTGGGAAGACTTAATTTATAGAAATAGGATGCGTTTGAACATGTCAAAGAATTAATATGTATGGGTATGCAATATATCTCACATAATGGAGTAAGTGGAGTTGGGTAAAAAAAATAAGAGAGAAAAAACATGTGTAAAGATGAAAATGTATCAAGAATGTATAATGGTGAGGGAGTGTGGTAGAAATCAGGGCAAATAAATGCTAAGTGTGAAGCCATGTGTATGATGAATGGTAATTAAGGATAATAGGATTTTTATAACAGCTTACCTGTAAAATCCTTTTCTTGGAGTACATCACGGGACACAGAGCGACATAGTCATTACTAATGGGTTATATAGATACCGTCAGGTGCTGGCACTGGCAACTTCCAAAACCGGAAGTACCCTCCCCTATATAAGCCCCTCCCATCCGGGAGCACCTCAGTTTTGTAGCAAAGCAATAAGTGTCCCCAAAGAGGGGCGGGAGCTCTGTGTCCCGTGATGTACTCCAAGAAAGGGATTTTACAGGTAAGCTGTTATAAAAATCCTATTTTCTTTCTCGTACATCACGGGACACAGAGCGACATAGTCATTACTAATGGGATGTCCTAAAGCAATGCCAAATGAGGGGGGGGATACACCATATATAAGCTGAGCGCTATCAGACATGAGGATCTTTTGTGGCCTGCAACACACTGCGCCCAAGGCGACATCCTCCTGACTTCTAACGTCCACCTGGTAGAACCTAGTAAACGTGTGAACTGAAGACCATGTTGCGGCCTTACAGATTTGAGCCAGGGAGGCCTGGTGATGCACTGCCCATGAAGTTCCAACTGCTCTCGTGGAGTGCGCTCTAACTTTGAACGGAGGCGGTCTCCTTCTCAAGCCATAAGCTTGCATAATGACCTGTCGAATCCACTTGGCTAAAGTAGATTTTGACGCTGCCTGACCCTTTCTGGGGCCTTCCGGCAGAATAAACAAAGTATCCGTTCTGCGAATCTGAGCAGTGGCTTTTAGATAAGCTTTAACTGCTCTTACTACATCCAAAGAATGCAATAACTTTTCCTCTACCGAAGTAGGTTTGGGGAAAAAAGAAGGAAGAACCACATCTTGGTTCAAATGAAACCTCGATACCACCTTAGGAAGAAAGGCTGGATGAGGACGTAACACTACTCTGTCCTTATGGATAACCAGATATGGCTCCTTACAGGACATAGCTGCTAATTCCGATACTCTTTTAGCCGAACAAATGGCTACTAGAAAAATCAATTTCCTGGTGAGAAGCACCAAGGAAATATGCTGTAATGGTTCAAATGGTTGTTTCTGTAGAACCGACAGAACCAAGTTTAGATCCCATGGACATATGGGAATATTAACCGGAGGACTAATACGCATCACTCCTTGTATAAAGGCTTTGACTAGTGAATGCGAAGCCAAGGGCCTTTGAAAAAATATTGACAAGGCCGAAATCTGACCCTTGATAGTACTCAAGGCAAGCTTCCTATCTACAGCCCACTGTAGGAAGTCCAGAATCCTACCTATTACGTACTTATGTGGATGCCATTTCTTGGCCTCACACCACGCGATGTACGCCTTCCAGATTCTATAGTAGATCTGCCTGGATACCGGCTTCCTGGCATTGATCATGGTAGATACCACAGCATTAGAGAGCCCTCTCTTTTTTAGAATGTGGGCTTCAATAGCCAGGCCGTCAAACCTAGGGCTGGTAAGGAAGGGTGGTATATCGGTCCTTGCGAAAGCAGGTCCGGACGACATGGGAGAGTCCAAGGACTCCCCACTGAAATTTTACAATCTCCGCGTACCACGCTCTTCGGGGCCACGCTGGAGCCATCGGAATCACTGGTTTCTTTTCTACCCTGATTCTGCGGAGTAATCGAGGTAACCATTGTGGCGGTGTGAATGCATATATCAGCTTGAACTGATCCCAAGGGAACACTAGGGCATCCGAGCCGCAAGCTAGGGGATCCCTTGACCGAGAGACAAACCTGTCCCCCTTTGCGTTGAATCTGGATGCTAGAAGATCTACATCCGATGTTCCCCACCGCTGACATATTGTCCAGAAAACCTCGGGGTGAAGGGACCCTTCCTCTGGGCCTAATTGCTGGCGACTTAGAAAGTCCGCCTTCCAATTCTCCACTCCTGGAATGAATACCGCAGATATGGCTGGGACATATTTTTCTGCCCATTTCAGGATGTAATTTACTTCCCTCTGGGCTGCACGACTCCTGGTGCCCCCCTGATGATTGATATATGCCACTGCTGTGGCATTGTCTGATTGAATTCTGACAGGGGACCCTTGGAGATTGGATGTCCATGCTACTAGGGCATACCGGGCTGCTCGTATCTCTAAGAGATTGATGGGCAGGGCCTTTTCTGCATCCGACCATCTGCCCTGGAGAGACTATTGCTCCAGTACTGCTCCCCAGCCTATAAGGCTGGCATCTGTAGTGACCACCTTCCAAGAAATCGGACTGAAGGATTTCCTTTTTTCCAGATTCTGGGGAACCAACCACCAACGGAGGCTCTTGCGAACGGAAGGGGACAAGGACATTGTAAGTCTAGGGCCTGAACTTTTTTGTTCCAGGCTGACAGTATGGCCCCTTGCAAATTCCTTGAATGGAATTGACCGTAGGGTACTGCTTCGAATGATGCCACCATTTTTCCCAGCAGCCTCATATACAGGCGTATGGACGGCTGTCTTTTTTGTACCCACTAAGTGGATCAAATCTTTCAAAGACAACACCTTTCCTCGAGGCAAGAATATTTTTCTCTGGCCTGAATCCAACCTTAGCCCCAAGTATTCCAGACTTTTGACTGGTTTTTAGGGCTGACTTGTCTCGGTTGATAATCCAACCGTGAGATTCCAGATACTTGATTGTCTTGTGAACGACCACGTCTAGTTTTTTCACTGAGTGGTCTATCAGCAACAAGTCATCCAGATATGCCATTATCATTACACCTTGTGTTCTTAGATTGGCCAATAAAGGGCCAGAATTTTTGTAAACACTCGTGGTGCTGTGGCCAAACCGAAGGGTAAGGCTCTGAACTGAAAATGGCGCCCTTCTACTGCAAAGCGTAGAAATTTTTGGTGGACTGGAAAGATGGGAATGTGCAAATAAGCATCTTTGATGTCGATCGCGGCTAACCAATCCTCCCCTTGTAGGGCAGTGGCCACCGATCGGATCGACTCCATCGGAAAGTCCTGATATACAGGAATTTGTATAGCCCTTTTAGAATTAATATGGGCCTCCCGTCCGCGTTTGCTTCGGGACTCTAAAGAGGTTTGAGTAAAACCCGAACCCTCATTCTTCCAGGGGAACCTCCATAATTACTCCTTGGAGCAATAGTTGTTCTAGTGCCAACAGGAGGGACTCTCTCTTCCGGGGATCCCTTGGCACGTTTGACCTTAAAAATGAGAAGGAGGAGAGTCTTTTAACTCCTAACTGTATCCCAAACCTACTGCGGAGAGCACCTATCTGTCTTGATCGTGTCCCGCCAGGTCTCTTGCGAACAACTGGAGTCCTCCCCCCACCCGACTGAGTGGGGGCTTCAATGAATTTAACTTTGGGGGAGGTTTTGTACCTCCCCTGACCCAGGGTTTCTCATTACCCTGCTACTGTCCCTGTTTTTTACCCCCGGGAATTGACCGAGGAGGCCGTCGGAACTGTTACACAGCCGATGCCCCAGGGACTGGAGAAGCAGGCCTCTTAAAGAGGGACCTCTAACTCTGTTTTTAACCGGCAAGAGCGTATTTTTACCGCTGGAAATTTTCTGGATATATTTGTTCAGGTTTTCCCTGAATAAGCGTTCACCATGAAATGGGACGCTAACCAGCCATTCTTTACAGGGAGCTTCAGCAGACCAGTTTTTGAGCCATAGGAGCCTACGCATATGTACTATAGACAGCGTAAGGCGGGAGGCCTGATGGACTGAATCCTCTATGGCGTCAACCGCAAAGCCTAAGGCTCTAGGTAGATCAGCTAGGGCAAAGCCTGCTGATCTGTCAAGTCCCTCAAGACCTGTTTCAACTGATCCTTCACTGCTTAGCAGACCCCAATAGCTGCTACTGCTGGTTGTATCACCAAGCAGATTTTCATAAGAACTCCAATCCTTTATCTATTGGGTTCTTGAACATTTGGACATTATCCACTGGACATGTCAGTGATTTATACATACAAGAGATGGCTGCGTCCACTGTAGGGACCTTCCTTTTTTTTTTTTTTTTTTTTGATGAACTTATCCTCCATGGGATAGACCACCGGAAATCTCTTGGGGGAATAAATATTTTCTCAGGACGTTCCCAATCCTGGTAAATGAGCCCTTTCAGTAAAGGGTGAAGTGGAAAAGAACAAACAGTCTGGGGGCTTCTAGCGACCCCAACGAGGATACAGTAGTGGTTGATGGTTCCGCAAGGTGCATTTTTAAATGCTGATCGGACCATGTTAGTCAGAGACTGAACCCATAATCTTTCAGCTTAAGATGCTGAGAAAAGGTTCCCCCACTGTTGATTCCTCTATAACAGAATCAACCTCATCCTGATCCCCTTCAGGCAGGTCGATCCCTGTATGGGACTGTTGCTCTGCTAACAGGCACTCTGAAGGAGGAGACGGAGATCGGGCGTGCTTTCCCTGACAGGGAGGCAGCGATAAATGTTGACAATCTCTCTCTAATCCTCCCAGAGCTGAGGAAAAAACCTCCTCTGTTACATACACAGGAGCAGGTGAACTGAGGACAGCCACAGTACCAAGTACCCCTGCGGGGTCTCTACGGTCACTTACCTCTGAACTTCAGGGGAGACTGGTGCAGCAGAAGTATGCCCAAGATCCTCCGAGCCCGATGAGACCCCCTTCGCTTCCTGGAAGATTCAGTTCCGGAGCTTCTGGACGGCATATTCCTAAGCCTAAAGCTGAGGTATTCCAGCCGTAATACACCACTTTTACTGAGAATAGTCTAGCACAATTGCTGCTATATCACAGTTGGTGTCTACTAATGTGCCTTTCTAGGGGATGCCTGTATCAACCGCTTGCTGTATGCCCTTTTTTTAAATGTTGCCAGCTCTGTCTCTGTACTTCATAGCCAGCTCACCACACAAAACTGTGGTTTTTACATGCTGGGACGCCCGCACATGCGCAGAAGCGCTGCGGCGCACACAGAGCGTCATCCCCCAGGCTCCGCCCCCTTTCCTGGCTCACCTCTATATATAGAGGCGCGTGCACGCGCACGGCCACGTGCGCCTTCGGCGCTAATTTTGAAAAATGGAGTAGGGACAAGAGCCAGGGCCCCTCTTTGCCGCAGGCCGGGGGATGGACGAGCATTGCAACATGGCAGAGGAAGCAGTTTCCCATAAGAGAACTCACCATCTGCCTGGACTTGCTCTGCTGAGAAGAAACTAGTCCACATGACAAGAAAACATTCCACAGCGGCCTCTAGTGGACAAACACAGGTAACGCAGTCTAATATCTTAAATATATATAAAAAAATATATATTTTTTTTTTCTTGACCACCATTAAAAATTATTACATTTTTTTTTAGTAGTTACAGGCATGCACAGAAATTTGCGGGAATACCATTAGGTAACAGACAGAAAGACAAATTAGGCTTGGGGGTCCCCCAATAGAACCAAGTTCCTGGGGGCCCCCACTTACCTGTTCCCCGCCGCAGGACTTTGTTTGGTCCACAAAAGCCCAAACTTCACCTATCACGGCAGGCATTGTAATCAAACCTTCAGGGACCGGGTTCCCAAGGATTCCACTCCCCTGGACCTGTATAGCACCCTGCACAGAAAACATCTTGGTCGTGGGTATGACCAGAGCTCTGGATCCCAGGGTCCAGCTCTCCTAAGAGAAGCATTACAGGCAAAACCTTGCTCTTCTCTGCAAGGCCCGGGTACCGACCGTTTAGCTATGAAGCTTTTTTGGTCGGATCCGGAATAGCTTACTGAGGCCCAAAAGAACCTGTACGCAAGCTCAGTGAAAAACACATGTTTCTTCTTGGCCAACACCTTAGACACTGGCAAAAAACTGAGGTGCTCCCGGATGGGAGGGGCTTATATAGGGGAGGGTACTTCCGGTTTTGGAAGTTGCCAGTGCCAGCACCTGACGGTATCTATATAACCCATTAGTAATGACTATGTCGCTCTGTGTCCCGTGATGTACGAGAAAGAAAATGCTGCTAAGCAAGCAAGTTAGAGAAAACCCCCTTGCATGGTGGTAAGGATGTCAGAAGACATGATTAGCACTCAGGTGGAAGGTTGAACAATAAAAAAGGTGCAAAAAAGTGATTGTTTTTTTGATAAATAGGTAGATGGACATCAACCAAAGGATGAGTATAAAGATTTACATATACTCACGTAGTTGAGCCTGTTGATCTTTACAATGAAAAAGGCAGCATGTATACCAAGGCCTTTAAAAGGAAAATAAAGGTTTTATCAATAGTCTGATTCGTTGATGCATATAAAATGCTCAGAGGGATCGATAATCGTAGCCTACTAGCTCCACACTTACCTCTCAAATGGTGAATGGCCAGTCAAGTATGCTCCCAGGAAGTCAACTGACAAGTCCTAATGGGGAGTGTGCCTAAAATATCTGTTGATAATAGCTGATTGGACATCAGATCCTGCCAGGATTAAAGTCAGGTGTTGGGTTCCTCCCCCTGCCGTCCGCATGGAATAACCCTCATGTGGCCCCCTCGTCATCCCAGTGGATGTGAATCCCGGTACCACCGCCACCGCCGATTCAAAACAACGGCGTCGGGATGGGCCCCGCGCGCATGTGTGGAGACGCGACAACGCTAACTGCGCGCCACTGACTCCCGAGCATGCGCGCTAAGGCTGTCAACACGCGCCCATCGGTGAACATGGGATGGCGTGGCACTGTTTAAACCCCACCCAGTGGTATGAATACCAACTGCGGGCGGTATGGAAAGGCTCACTAAAAGCTTTCCTCCCCCAGGAGTCAGGCTGCTGCAGAGAAACCGGCCCCCACTGAGGAGAGGAGGCCCGTCATGCCTTCACGGGTTCAATCCCCCGGGAAGAAAAGATTGTAAATTTAATATATACATGTTAACATATAGATTATGACACGTCATCACCAAAACAATGTCATTTGTAGTATTATAAGACACATAACCGCGTCACAAAGATGTTATCAAATATGCATTACATAGAATTAAACTCTTTCCTTTAACACAGAGAGAGAATAAATAAGCCACAATATGTTGTGTAATATACTGTATATAAATATCCCAAAAATAATACATATTATATAGTCCATACTTCATATTAAAAAAACATTACATCGGCTACATGTAAATTCTATTAAAAATAAAATTATAATTAGAAGTTACTAAGAAAACAATTAATGTCTAGGTCCACATTTAACCCTTTTGGCGTGAGTGATTGTAACTGATATATCCATTGAGTTTTATTTTGGGAGATAGCCTGTTTTAAATTGGTGCCCCTCCAGTGTCTCTCTACCCTGTTGATGCCTCAGAAAGTTTAGATGAGTCTCTATTGTGAAACCTCCTGAAATGGTATGATAAACTGTGTTTGCGAAATCCCTTTTTAATGTTATTGATATGTTCCCTCAATCTAACTTTAAGTTCTCCTTGTGGTCTTCCCCACATTTTGGAGATGACATTCCCACTCCAAGATGTACGTGACATGCGTAGTGCAGCTAGTTATGAATTTGGGGATTTCAAATATCTGTCATGTGGATTTAGATTTAAAGTGTGTGATCTTTTTCTTTCCACCTTTACATGTTCTGCAGACTAAGCCTCTGCCACATTTAACCACTTGTCGACCGCAGCACGATAATGTACGTCGACAGAATGGCATGGGCAGGCACATTGGCGTACAGGTACGTCCCTTTAAATTTGCCCCCCAGTGGGCGTCGCATGTCTCGTGAGTGTGGCCGCCGGTCCCGGGAACTCTATGTTCCCGGGCGGTCTGCGATTGCAGTCGGCAAGGGCAGAACAGGAGAATGCCTTCGTAAACAAGGCATTCCCCTATTCTGCCTAGTGACACTGTCACTGATGAACGTTCCCCGTGATCGGGAACGGTCATCAGTGACGTGTCACGTGTAGCCACGCCCCCTAACAGTAAGAATCACTCCCTAGTACTGACTTAACCCCTGCAGCGCCACCTAGTGGTTAACCCCATTCACTGCCAGTGTCATTTTTACAGTAATAAGTGCATATTTATAGCACTGATCACTGTAAAAATGACAATGGTCCCAAAATGGTGTCAAAAGTGTCCGCCATAATGTCACAGTCGTGATAAAAATCGCTGATCACCGCCATAACTAGTAAAAAAATAATTATTAATAAAAATGCCATAAAACAGTCCCATATTTTGCATTTTGTTTTTGTTTTTATTACCAAAAATATGTAGAATAATACGTATCGGACTAAACTGTGGGGAAAAAACTTTTTTTTTTATATATATATTTTTTGGGGATATTTATTATAGCAAAAAGTAAACTCACCGTAAAATCCTTTTCTCTGTAGTCCATGGACGGACACCGCTCCTTAATTCTTGACTTGTGGGTTATGTTCCGTCTATTAGGAGAGGACTAGGCAGACATGTTAGTTATCTAAATACATGCAACTTTAACAGAGTTGAACAGCCTCGCCCAGGGGGCGGTCCCTCCGGTCATAACCCCACACCCTGCAGCTAGCAGCTCAGTTCGTCAAAAAGCAGTACAAACTTAAGAAGGAGGGGTGGGTGCTGTGTCCATCCATGGACGACAGAGAAAAGGATTTTACGGTGAGTACAAAAATCCTTAATTCTTGACTTGTGGGACGTCCCCAAGCAGTGTCAGAAAAACGAGGGGTGGGAACAGCAATCAAAAAAGTAACTTCACCCCAAACAGCAGAACTCCTCAACGGAGGAGTTGCAACCTCAAACAGCCGCCTGTAAAACCTTGTGGCCAAAAGAAGCATCCGAAGTATGTAGCGCAGCCTCCTTGGGATGCGACGGCCGAGGACACAAGGATGGAAGTACAATGTCCTCGTTTAGGTGAAAAGCCGAAACTACCTTGGAATGGAAGGAATGAGGGTTGCGGGCGTAGCACCGCTTTATCCTTGTGGAGGACCAAGTAAGGTGACTTGCAAGACAAGGCCGCCATTTCAGAAACCCTTCTGACCGATGTAATGGCAACTAGAAAGGCAACTTTCTGAGAGTGTCAAGAGAGGAATCTCCCTGATGTTCTCAAAAGGAGAGTCCTGAAGTACAGAGAGCACCAGATTCAAGTCCCATTGAGGAAGCGGTGGTCTAATCGGGGGAACCACGTGTTGGACCCCCTGCACAAACGTGCTTACCAGTGAATGAGCCACCAGGGGTTGTTGGAAGAAAACAGCCAAGGCTGAAATCTGCCCCTTAATAGTGCTTAAGGCCAGTTTCTGATCCACTCCGCGCTGTAAGAACAGCAGGATCTGAGAAACCGAATATGCCATCTCTTTACACATAGAGATGTAGGCCTTCCAAGCGCGATGGTAGATCTTCCGGGAAGATGACTTCCGAGCCCTCAACATGGTAGAAATTAACAAGTCTGACAGACCACGGTCCCTTAGAACCTGGCTTTCAATAGCCATGCCGTTAAAGCCAGCGACTGTAAAGCAGGATGAAGTATGGGACCTTGAGACAGAAGGTCCTCCCGCATTGGCAGATGCCAGGGAGCGTCCGCCACCAGGCGCACAAGGTCAGCCCACCAGGGCAGCCGGGGCCAGTCTAGGGCGATTAGAATCACCAGAATCCCCTCGCCCTCCACTCTGTGGAGCAGATGAGAAAGTAACTTCAGTGGGGGGAAGCCATAAATTAGCTGATACTGACCCCATGGAGCTACTAACGCGTCTGCCCAGGGATCTCTGGACCTGGCCACAAACCTTGACGCCTTGCGATTGAGTCGAGAAGCCAGGAGATCCACATCTGGCGTCCCCCATTTCTGACAAAGGAGTGGAAACACCTCCAGGTGTAGCAACCATTCCCCTTGGTCCAGCATCTGGCGGCTTAGATAGTCCGCCTGCCAGTTTTCTACGCCCGGAATGTAAACAGCCGAGAGAGCCGGTACGCTCCTTTCGGCCCACCTTAGGATGTGAGTGACCTCTGACGCTGCAGCCGAGCTCCTTGTTCCTCCCTGATGGTTTACATAAGCCACCGCCATGGCATTGTCCGACTGGATCCTGACTGGACGCCCTTGAAGTCTCTGTGACCACTTGGAGAGGCATAGCCAGATCGCTCGAAGCTCGAGAACATTGATCGGCAGAAGAGTTTTCCTGGCCCGTTTGCGGGCTTGGATTGCTTGCGCACCCAGGGACGCTTCTGTCCCCCAGCTGAACTTTGCATCACAGACGTACACAAGATCCTGCACCAGCTGGCCAGTGTCACCATTTCCTGTGCGAGCTGATGCTCCTCCACTGCCTGGTGAAAAAGTTTAGCCCATTCAGTGAGTGTCTGGGACACCAAAGTCGCAGCCATTATCGGCCGCAATGCTGACCCCCGCATGGTGAACACAGTCCGACTCACCGCTTCGGACCTCCTATCAGTAGGGTCCTTAAAAGCAGGGGTCCCCTTCACCAGGATAGTGGTTACCTTGTTCAACCTTGAGACCGGCAGGAGGAGAAGCCCATTTTTTCAAAAGGCTCTCTTCAAAAGGGTAACGGACCGCTATGCGCTGAGGGACTACAAAGGACCTCTGCGTCCGTTCCCATTCCTTATCTATGAACTTGCCAAAGAAATCTACATAAGGAAAAACCTTAACGGAGTGGGTCAGTTTGTGAGACCCAAAAGGGACTGACACCTCAGTGGATGACCCAGCTGTATCTTCTAGTTTAAGGGTGTCCCTTACTGCGTTGATAAGTGGTCCCACAAGTGCTCTGTCCTGCGTTGAACCGGATGAGGAGTCCTCCTCCGTGCCCGGACGGTCCTGGTCCGCATCCTCTGACTTTCCAGAACAGGGGTCCTGAGCTGCAACCAGGCCCGAGTCGGAGTTAGAGCATTCCCCAGGAGATGGAGGGGGAGGGGGCGCTTTTTATCCCCCTTAAGCCCACATGCCGCTTTCACCCTGGCAACAATTGACTCCAGGACTGCCGACAAAGTGTCCATGGGAACCGCAGGTGTAGGGGCACCGGTTGCTGCCTCTGGAATGTCTGGGGAAAAAACGCCAGCTTCAGACTCCATTCTGACACACTGACAGTCCTTAGGGACGAAGTCAAGGCACTTACAATAATAAATGCCCACCCTCCTTGCTGCGCTGACCGGGGGGGTTACCCAGGGACTCACCACCCAGCCAAAGACTGCTCAGCGCCATTGTCCGCTCTGCCTCACACACGTGTGACTGAGGTGTTCTGTGAGGTGATTTGCGCTATTCGCGCCGTTCAGGAAGACTCCAGCACTAGAGGCCAAGCCATATAGTGAAAAAAAAACAATGTAAAATGGCCAACGGACTCCTCAGTGGAAAAAAGGGCACGGGCTACAAGATAATTGCCGCCCCCAATGAAGACCTGTGCCACAGCGCGGCCACGAAAAAATGGCCGCCAATGGGAAATTTCAATATAGATAAAACCCACTAGAAAATGTCGCCGGTGCTACCCAAAATGGCGGCCGAGCACAGGCCGCAGGGACACCGAGAAGGCCGCAGGGACGCGGAGCACAGGCTCCCAAAAAAACAGACACCCCTCACGGAGAGCGGACCCGGGCACCCCCACAGCCGCCAACTGGGATACGGAGGCCCCCTAAAAGGTATACCCCGCCAATGCAGTAGGCCCCGCAATGGGGAGAAGGAAAGAGTGGGGGACAGAAGGAGGTAAAGGGAGGACAGGAGGACCCCCTAATGACCCTCCAGGAAGCCCAGCTGTTCCAAACTGCCCAAAACAGGAGAAACTGTACTTACCAGTCCATGCGTGGACTTGCTGGTGCGTTCCAGACAGACTCACCGCCGGACAGTACGGAGCGGCTGTCGGCCATGGTCCACTGTGGCGGAGACACAATTGGCCTCAGTCATATGTGGACCCCGGAGTAAAAACTCACCGGCCACCCCTGGAGCAAACGGGGCATGTCGTGGCCGACCCAGTGCTTAGCTAAGGTCTGCTCACGCTCTATGGCTGGCCTGGGGAGACTACCAGGATCTATATTATCCAGCTTGTCGCCCAGCCGGCAATTGATAGAAGATCTCAGGATCAAAATATAAAATAATAAAACAAGAAAGTCAAAATTTCCATAGGACTCTGGGCCCAAGGGGGAGCCAGGTCCTTCTCTACTAGGCAGAAAAAAACTGAACAGCTAGCTGCAGGTTGTGGGGCTATGACCAGAGGGACCGCCCCCTGGGCGGGGCTGTTCAACTCTGTTAAAGTTACATGTATGTAGATGACTAACATGTCTGCCTAGTCCTCTCCTAATAGACGGAACATAACCCACAAGTCAAGAATTAAGGAGCTGTGTCCGTCCATGGACGAAAAGAGAACTTTTTTTTTTGTTTATAGTGCGAAAAATAAAAACCGCAGAGGTGATCAAATACCACCAAAATAAAGCTCTATTTGTGGGAAAAAAAGGACGTCAATTTTGTTTGGGAGCCACATCGCACGACCGCGCAATTGTCAGTTAAAGCGACACAGTGCCGAATCGCAAAAAGTGGCCTGGTCTTTGACCACCAAAATGTACGGGGCTGAAGCGGTTAAAGAAGCCTGTTTTTGGTCAAGGAAAGAAACCATCTTTTTAGGAGGATCAGGGATACTTTTGACAATTTTGTCCTTTAATATTGGGGGGCGTTTGTAGATGAACTTCGGGCGTGTTGGTAAGGTTTTAGACAAGATCGGGAGTAATATGGGCCAGTGTGTTTTAATAATTCTTTCTATTTGTTTGTATTGTCGATTAAATTCCGTTCAGAATGTGAGATCATCAATGAATAGAGACTTTGAAAGTTTTTCTCTCATTACTGGAAAAGGGGAAAAAAAGTGGCTCATTTAAAAGTTGCCTTATGAACAAGTATTATTAATTTCAAGTAATTATATCAGCAATAATTTCTATTGTAGTATTATTATTACATTATATGGAGCAGTTATATGCATACTTAAAGGGGTTGTAAAGGTTTGTTTTTTATTTTCTAAATAGGCTCCTTTAAGCTAGTGCATTGTTGGTTCACTTACCTTTTTTCCTTCGCTTTCCCTTCCAAATGTTTTTTTCTTTTGTCTGAATTTCTCACTTCCTGTTTCTCCTCAGTAAGTTTCACACCATCATCCGAGTGGTGTTTAGTCAGCCAGAACAGCTTACTGAACAGCTTACTGAGGAGGAACAGGAAGTGAGAAATTCAGACAAAGAAAACAATGAAAAAAAACATTTAGAAGGGATATCGAAGGAAAAGGTAAGTGAACCAACAATGCACTAGCTTAAAGGAACCTATTTAGAAAATTAAAAACCGAATCTTTACAACCCCTTTTAATTGAATAATCTCACATATTTTGGTTTATGTACTTTTATAATATTCTACATATATTCATTATATATTGTTTGATTATACTCCATTGAAACATGTTAGTATGTATATTATTAATATGAGAGTAGCATTCATTATTATGAATAAGAGTGAAAATACATTTGAAGTAACCTTTTTGTTTTAAAAACCAATCACCTCACTACCAAAGGAATTTGGAGGAAAATTAATTGCGTTGTTCAGACTTACTTAAAGCTATATATCTCATGAAAAGACACAGTCTGACAGACATTGCTATAGAATAGACATCCCTATTATATTTATGGTTTTGTTCAAGGCTCAGGTCAGAGGTTTTTTGAAGTGATATTTTGACATTTTAAGTAAAATTCCAAAATCATTTTTAATCCTATACTTCCCCCTTTTGGTACATGTACGGATGAATCCAATACTGCCCCCTTTAGGTAATTGTGTGGAAAATGTGTAATTTGACATAATTAATTACGTGGAAAACACATCACCCCTATTTTCTTTGAGTTTGAGAACAGATTGAGAAAAGGGAGAATGGAAAAATCAAGAAAGGGAGAAGTGTCCACTGGGACAAACAGCTGACATCTCAGACAAAAGATTTTGGGATTTCTGGTAAAGTATACATTTTCTAATTATCTGTAGGAAATTAATTTTAGACATGTATATAGCTGAACCAATTCATTTTTGTAGTTTAAGATTTGGAATTGTAATAATTTTAACTGCAGTATGAATTGTTCCTTTTCCAATTCAAAGAGAGGGATACACACATGTGGATTATCTAATTGAAGCTTATTTTAATTCATACTATATGGTTTAGTGATGTATGTTTTAATTAAAATTATTTATTAGAAATAATTTTTACCTTAAATGTAAATCTGGTTAAAATCACCAACTCCGTACGTGGTACGACAAATTTGTCCATGTGCCGTTAAATAATCTGAGCTTTCCAACACTCCCATTGGGAGTGGGAGTGTTGGAAAGAGTTTAAAAAAACTTGGAGCTATGCTGAGGAATTGAGAACTAGATCTGCAACGGGGACAGAATAATAATAATAATAAAAAAAAAAAAAAAGTGCTCAAGTCAGGAGGTAGAGCATGGATATGCAATTAGCGGACCTCCAGCTGTTGCAAAACTACAAGTCCCATCATGCCTCTGCCTCTGGGTGTCATGCTTGCTGCTGTCAGAGTCTCGCTATGCCTCATGGGACTTGTAGTTTGGCAACAGCTGGAGGTCCGCTAATTGCATATCCCTGAGGTAGAGGGTGGGGGAGGGAAAGGGCGGGTTGGAAAGGGGGGAATGGGGGACAATCAGGTTTGATATATTGCATACGTATTTTTTACACATTGGATGTGGATTGCTGTAACCTGTATATATTTTGATAAAATAAAGAATAAAAAAATAAAAATCTGAGCTTGAAAATGTCTGTCTGAGAAAGGTCACATGTCAAAATCAACACCTTGTTGTTTTCACATTCTGGTGAGCTATTGATTCTATAATAATCACTCTTAAGGAGTGATTACTCAGTTTTGTTACATTGATATTTTAAAACGGGATCCTGTGGTTATTTCCTGTCATGGATATGCATTAATGTCTGTCTGCCATCTTACCTTCCTCCTCATGTGTTCATCTAGAGACCAGACCTCCTTCACCTGGCTTCCTTTATAATCTCCTCCCAGCCTGACTCCACCCCAGGCCCTATCACTGAACACTATATTAACCTGTGCACTGCAAGCCTGCTTTGCTGATCAACGTGTTTGTTAGGCATTGTGTGTTTGGGTTCCTGCCTGCCGTGTGCTACGTCTGTCTCTCTGTTACGTTATTGGCTTGTCCCCGACCATCCCTGTCTGCTCGTGACCCTTGACCTTCGGCTCGTTCTTCGTTATCCTTGTCTGCTTGTGGCCCCTGACCTTCGGCTTGTTATTCGGTTCTCTCTATCGTGTGCTGCTGCTTCCCCTTATCCTACGGGGCGTGAGCTAGGAAACTCCAGGGGCCGCGACCTGGTCCCAGCCTGCAGCGTAACATCCTCACCACTAGAGGCCCTGGAGAAGACCAGCTGGGTCTTAGACTCCGCGCCCTGGGGAATCTTGGCTCTCGCTTCCGTTGGGATCCCGGTTGTGCTCCTCTGGTCCCGCTTTCCACAACCACCCAGTTTCCTATCCACAGAAGCCAGCCATAGGGTTCACTACCTCGCGGTGCACTCCTGTCCCCCTACGGTGTGCATCTGTCACCTGGCCACAGGTGACCCTGACAGTTTGATCAGCCATGAACCCGGCTGACATCCCGCTTCCCGCGGATGATCCATTGCAGGGCATAGTTCGCAGACTTGAGACCCAGGAATCAAATCAGACCCAGGTGATGCGATTCCTCCAGGATCTGGCTTCTCGATTCGAGCAGCTTCAGGTCTCCTTGGGAACCCCGAATCCGCAACCCCAAGTACAACCAGCGGCTGTACCTATCGCACCAGTCGCAGCCTCACACTCACTAAGATTGCCAGCTCCGTTCCGTTTCTCTGGGGACTCCAAGGCCTGCAGGGGGTTTCTCAGCCAATGCACTATTCATTTTGAGCTTCAGCCTCAAAGCTTCCTATCTGACCGGGCTAAGGTAGCCTATATCATTTCCCTCCTCTCCGGTGAAGCTTTGGCCTGGGCTGCCCCCCTGTGGGAGAGGAACGATCCGGTGGTTTCCAGTCTGTCCGAATTCTTGAAGCTCTTTCGTAATATCTTCGAAGAGCCGGCTCGGGCTTCTTCAGCGGCTAGTGCTGTCTTACGTCTTCGCCAAGAATCTAGTTCAGTGGGGCAATATGCTCTTCAGTTCCGTATCCACACAGCTGAATTGAGCTGGAATAATGAGGCCCTGGTCGCTACCTTTTTACATGGCCTCTCTGACCGAGTGAAAGACGAATTAGCGGGAAGAGCCATTCCCGTCGGTCTGGACGATGTAATTTCATTATGCAACCAGATCGACATTCGTTTTCAAGAGAGGTCCTTAGAAAAAAGACGCCAGCACTCTCTGGGTCCTAGCCAGTCTGAGCTCCCCTCCCTTCATTCCGTGGAGCATCCTCTACCTGCTGAAGAACCTATGCAGCTGGGCCGGACCAGACTAACCCCCGAAGAACGTGCTAGGCGCAGAACTCTGGGCTTGTGCCTCTATTGTGGGGGCAAGGGTCATTTTCGTGACTCCTGCTCGCTTCGTCCGGGAAACGCTCGGGTCTAATACATTTGGAAGGTGGAGTATTGGACCCAGAAACATCACCTTCTCGCCTGCTCTTGCCGGTGTCCCTTCATGTAGGCACTTCTCCTCAGTCAACCCTTGCATACCTGGATTCCGGGGCTGCCGGCAATTTCATGGATTGGAGAACTGCTTCTTCTATGAAGCTTACCCTTTCACCTCTCACTACCCCATTGGTAGTCTCGGCAATTGATGGCACTGTTCTCCCAGGGGGCCCTATTCGCTTCCAGACGCTACCCATTAGGATGTCGGTAGGGATTCTCCACCAGGAGTGGATATCCTTTCTTATTCTACCCAAGGCCTCTACCCCAGTTGTATTGGGCCTCCCTTGGCTACAGCTCCACTCTCCACATGTGGACTGGGTCTCTGGGCAGATCCTGGCCTGGGGTTCCTCATGTTTCTCGTCGTGTCTTCTCAAGGTGACCCCCAAGGAGAGTCTTCCGGTTGCTGCCACTTCTGTTTCTTCTGATCTTCCCGCCGCATACAGCGATTACCGGGATGTGTTCTGTAAAAAATCAGCTGAGGTGCTTCCTCCCCACAGGTCTTTTGACTGTGCTATTGATCTTGTCCCCGGAGCAACTCTACCCAGGGGTCGTACCTACCCTCTGTCCATCCCAGAGACCCAGGCCATGTCGGAGTATGTAGCAGAGAATCTGGAGAGAGGGTTCATCCGGAAATCCTCATCGCCTGCAGGGGCAGGGTTCTTTTTTGTTGCCAAAAAGGATGGTACCTTAAGACCCTGCATCGATTATCGGGGTTTAAATGCGGTTACTATTAAAAATCGATACCCCTTACCCTTAATATCTGAGCTATTCGATAGGTTGAAGGGTGCCTCCATTTTCACCAAGTTGGATCTCAGAGGCGCGTACAATCTCATTCGAATACGGGAGGGTGACGAATGGAAGACTGCATTTAACACTAGAGACGGGCATTACGAATATCTGGTGATGCCTTTTGGTCTGTGTAATGCTCCAGCCGTGTTTCAAAACTTTGTCAATGAAATCTTCAGAGATCTGCTGTACCAGTTTGTTGTCATCTATCTGGATGACATTCTGATCTTTTCTGAAAATCTGCTCGTCCACAGAAACCATGTCCGCACTGTACTTCAACGTCTTAGAGAGAACAATCTCTATGCCAAGCTGGAGAAATGTTCCTTTGAATGTTCTGAGGTCCTGTTTTTGGGGTGCTTTGTCTCATGTTCGGGGCTTCGTATGGACCCTGGGAAGGTCTTGGCTATCACCAACTGGCCTCTTCCTGCTAGCCTCAAGGCCACACAGCGCTTTCTTGGCTTCACTAATTATTATAGGCAGTTCATAAGGAATTACTCTTCCATTGCCGCGCCTATTATCGCTTTGACCAAGAAGGGTGTGAATGCCAGAGACTGGCCTCCCGAAGCTGTCTCTGCATTTCACAACCTGAAACAGGCCTTTGTTTCTGGCCCCCTCTTGAGGAGACCAAATCCTGGGAATGCATTTTTTATTGAAGTGGACGCTTCCTCAATGGGGGTGGGAGCTGTGCTTCTTCAAATCTTTGAGAAGAGACGCCAACCATGTGCGTTCTTCTCCAAAAAAATTTCTCAGGCAGAGAGGAATTATGCCATCGGTGATCGGGAACTTCTCGCAATTAAATTGGCGTTAGAGGAGTGGCGTCATCTCTTGGAGGGTTCCCCTCACTCCATAACGATCTTTACCGATCACAAGAATTTACAGTATCTACAGAATGCTAAACGTCTGAATCCTAGACAGGCCAGGTGGAGTCTCTTCTTTGCCCGTTTTAATTTCACGATTACCTACAAACCTGGTTCCTGCAACGGTCGGGCTGATGCGCTCTCTAGGTCATTTGACACTTTGGACGAGGAGTCCGCCCCTGAACCTGAGCCGATCATTCCCACCTCATGCATTGTTGCCCACTCTACCACCCTGAAGTCTAAAATTCCGCCTGGTAAGACCTTTGTCCCCACTGAGCTAAGAGCTAAGATCCTTCGTTGGGGACATGATTCCAAGGTGGCAGGGCATTCTGGATTCCTCCGATCCTTCCTACTCATCAGTCGTCACTACTGGTGGCCTAATCTCCGCTCAGACGTCAAAGACTACGTTAAAGCTTGTCATGTCTGTGCTCAGTCCAAATCCTCCACACAAGCTCCTGCTGGTCTCCTCATGCCCCTGCCTATTCCTAAGGAACCCTGGGCCCATATTGCCATGGATTTTATCACCGATCTCCCACTGTCTGAGAATAATACAGTCATTTGGGTGGTAATCGATCGATTCTCCAAGATGGCTCATTTTGTTCCTCTTCCTGGTCTTCCTTCTGCCCCTGCCTTGGTTCCCATTTTCATTCGAGAAATTCTCCGCCTACATGGGGTCCCTTCTCATATTGTTTCCGACAGGGGAGTCCAATTCACGTCTCGTTTTTGGAGAGCCTTTTGCAAATCCCTCAATATTGTCTTGGATTTTTCTTCTTCTTACCATCCCCAATCCAATGGACAGACTGAGAGGGTTAATCAGGAGTTAGAGGTCTTTCTTCGCACCTTTGTGTCTTCTCACCATGACGATTGGTCCTCTCTACTCCCGTGGGCAGAATTCTCCCATAACAATCATGTGAATACCAGTTCGCAGAAGACACCCTTTTTCACAGTTTATGGAAAACACCCTCAACTTCCTCTTCCTATGATCTGTTCTCCAGACATTCCAGCTTTGGCTTCGGTTCAGGAGTCTCTCAATTCCGTTTGGGGTCACGTTCATGATTCCCTCCGGGCAGCTGCTGAAAAATTCAAAGGCTTTGCCGACCGCCGCAGGCGTAAACCGCCTTCTCTTCAGCCAGGGGACAAAGTCTGGCTCTCTACCAGGAACATCAAGCTCCGAGTTCCTTCTCTGAAGTTTGCTCCACGATTCATCGGTCCATACACGGTAACTGCTAAACTGAATCCGGTTTGTTTCAAACTCCAGATTCCTAAGAGCCTTAAAATCACTAACTCCTTTCATGTTGCTCTTCTAAAGCCTTTAGTCCTCAATAAATTCTCTCGTCCTCTTCCTACCGTGGCGCCTGTCTCTGAGGATAATCAGGAGTACGAGATCAGTCAAATTCTGGACTCCCGACTCTGTAAAGGCGTTCTTCAGTACCTCGTTCATTGGAAAGGGTTTGGTCCTGAGGAGAGGTCTTGGATCACTGCATCTGAGGTCTTTGCACCTCGTCTGTTAAAGGAGTTTCATCTGAAGTTTCCCTCTAAACCTGGGCCCAGGCGGGGAAGGGGGAGGCCTCGTAAGAGGGAGGGTACTGTCATGGATATGCATTAATGTCTGTCTGCCATCTTACCTTCCTCCTCATGTGTTCATCTAGAGACCAGACCTCCTTCACCTGGCTTCCTTTATAATCTCCTCCCAGCCTGACTCCACCCCAGGCCCTATCACTGAACACTATATTAACCTGTGCACTGCAAGCCTGCTTTGCTGATCAACGTGTTTGTTAGGCATTGTGTGTTTGGGTTCCTGCCTGCCGTGTGCTACGTCTGTCTCTCTGTTACGTTATTGGCTTGTCCCCGACCATCCCTGTCTGCTCGTGACCCTTGACCTTCGGCTCGTTCTTCGTTATCCTTGTCTGCTTGTGGCCCCTGACCTTCGGCTTGTTATTCGGTTCTCTCTATCGTGTGCTGCTGCTTCCCCTTATCCTACGGGGCGTGAGCTAGGAAACTCCAGGGGCCGCGACCTGGTCCCAGCCTGCAGCGTAACATCCTCACCACTAGAGGCCCTGGAGAAGACCAGCTGGGTCTTAGACTCCGCGCCCTGGGGAATCTTGGCTCTCGCTTCCGTTGGGATCCCGGTTGTGCTCCTCTGGTCCCGCTTTCCACAACCACCCAGTTTCCTATCCACAGAAGCCAGCCATAGGGTTCACTACCTCGCGGTGCACTCCTGTCCCCCTACGGTGTGCATCTGTCACCTGGCCACAGGTGACCCTGACATTTCCTTATTATCTGTATCATCCACATTATTGAAATGTTGATCCATATTCTTTGCTTGTCACCAGTTATATTTTGATATTATTTTGCACTGCTTTTTAGTAAATAAATATATATTTTTGCACAACCTTTTGTACTCCTTTTGTCTTCAGGTTAGTGCGAATAAATGAATTCTAGTTCTTTTGTTGATTTCTGGAAATAAGTGGGAATCTAACCATAGATCCCTGCTTATTTTCATAAATATAAAACTGTTTAATATTTCAGTATAAACATTCTGACATATATGGAGGCCCCAGCGAGATTCGCCTAAGTTTGAAGCAATTGTGTGTATGTATGTATATGTATATGTGTGTGTGTGTGTGTGTGTGTGTATATATATATATATATATATA
The DNA here is from genome assembly GCA_029206835.1 of Rana muscosa. NCBI lineage: Eukaryota > Metazoa > Chordata > Amphibia > Anura > Ranidae > Rana > Rana muscosa. The sequence continues at coordinate 37,357,933 of JARGYO010000162.1, read as the reverse complement.
TATATATATATATATATATATATATATATATATACATATATACACACACACATTTTGTTGCCTTTTTTTATTGGGTATTGCTATTGTTGGTTGCAATATTGAAAATGTCTGTCTGATACTAAAAGTATTCATGAGACTGGTGTGCATAACAAGGATACAAGAGAATTGGTAAACTTTCAGGTGATGTCTTACGTTAAAGAAAGATTGGATATTAAAGAGATTATCAATGAGTAGGTATTTGAAATGCAGAGTAGGATTGCAGAATATGTAAATTATATCTTGTCTGATGAATAACGTGTTGCTGATTTATCTTCTTCATATTACCAATGCTAAAACAAAGAAAGCTAAATATCTGCTGGTATATAGTCTTGGCAAGAATTTCTTCATGTAATTTGTGAATTTGCAAAACAACTAAACAAAGCAAAAGATGAAATCAGCCTAGAGGCTGATAATAAGTTTCAGAAGGAACTTTTGTGAGTTAAGTTCCCTTCGTGAGAGGGAACAATTATCTGCCCAAATCATCCCAGATACTGCCATATGCAGTAAGTATATTAGTACCACATAATGTTATCATCCCTCCAGGTACTAATAATTTTCTGTTACCTATCCAGGTACAAATAGGACAAAAATTAAAGAATCCTGATGCATTAATATGCCTCTCAGACAGGATGCAAAAACTGTGAATTTCAGTAAATCATACACCCATGGTAAACATCCATCTTATCAAAACCCAAATAATGGTTACGTAAAGGAACTCTAAATGAGGTTTCTTAGTCTAAAGACACCATAATTGGTCTGGCCTTAGATTCAGATTATTATTCCTTTTGGGTTTTATTATGCAATTATTGACCTAATACCTGAACACTGAGGAGCAAATGGTTGAACAAACATTTCATTCTTCTCCTGAAGGATTGTTCACCATTCAATATATCCTTTCAATCCTGAAAAAGGTACCTGCAAGGTGGAGGAATCCTCCCTTACCTTTGATCATACACTCAATGAGCAGGGCGCAGAGGAATATCGTGAGTATACCGAGAGGGCTAGCAAGTCAAATCATGACCTCACTGACAGGCTTGAAGAAGCCTATGAAATATGAAATTTTTTCAGTGTTTTTGGAATGTGCGCTCATCACATTCGATGCCGTCGCCGCCATCTTGCTACACCCTACACTACCCTTGTAAGCTACCGCGCATGCGTCAAAGTCTCATCGAGCATGCACGGGCTTACCTGGGACAGGTAAGCATACACACTCACGGTTTTCTCGGCAGGAAACACTCTGCCGAGAAAATAGAGAGCAGGTTCTCTATTTTTCTCGTCGGGATTCCCGGCAGTTTTCTCGCTGAGAAACCATACACACGGCCGGTTTTCTCTGCAAAAAGTTCTCCCAGCAGCTTTCTTGCCGAGCAAACCGTTCAATAGAAAGGGTTATATAATATAAGTTTTTTTATATATAAAATGCAGGAGTTTTCCACAAGATTCATAATTCCAGATATTCTGTATCTTAACAGCCAATCTCAAGGAAATAAACAATATAAGATCAGTGCGCTGTTCTTATGATAATCCTATACTTGGTATCCTTAAACCGAATGGCCAATGGCATTTATGTACTAATCTCAGACAGCTCAAAAATGGGTATATATATGTCCGGCTGGCCCGTGCCATATATTGACCAATGCTTGGTACAAATGCAAGGCGCCAAGATCTTTACCGCACTGGATTGTGCTCAAGGATATTGGAACATTAAGGTAAGTCCTGAAAACCAATATAAACTGGCATTTACATTTTGTAAGGAACAGTATACGTGGAACAGAATCCCGTTTGGTTATATAAATTCAGGTCACAAATTTACTGAGTTATTACATAAGGCTATGCCTGATGCCACTGAGAGGAAATTTAACATACGTGGATTATATTTTGTTGAAAAGTACCTTGTTTTATGCACATATCCAAGAGATTAGGCATGTGCTTTCTCAGTTGAGAGTCAGGTGTTAAAATCTCATTACAGAAAGCTCAATGGTGTCCTTCCAAAGTTAACTTCCTGGTACGCAAGGTTACTTACGAAGGCCTAAATCATCAAAAGAAGAAAGTGGAGACTGTGATGAAGTAAAAAAAAACTACAAATATCCGTGAACTGAGATAATTTTTGGGTATGATGAATTATTCACATAAGTTTATTGATAATGTGGAAATCAGTAAACCACTGTTGACATTACTAAAGAAGAATGAACCATGGACGCAGGGAAAGGATCAGGAACAAGCCATGATTGAGCTTAAAAGATAACTCACCCAAGCCCCATGTTTGACATATCCAGAGGGGGGTAAACCCTTTTATCTAGAAACTGGTTTTACAAGCCTCAGTATCAGTGCGGTACTGTCAAAAACAAGACAATTTGAACAAAGTCATTGTATATGCAAGTAAGTCCCTGTCACCTGTAGAGGTAAAATTGAATGACTGTGAGAAAGCGTTATTAGCCACAGTCTGGGCCCTTCAAAACTCGAAGTTAGTCAGGGTGAAAAAAATCATCATTGAAACAGCACATCAACCTCCACAATATTTACAAAATGACAAAGAAGAGCTATTAGATGATTTCTTATGCCTTGTACACACGATCGGATTTTCCGTCGGGATAAACTCCGACGGATTTTTCTGACGGAATTCCGTTCAAGCTGTCTTGCATACACACTGTCACACCAAATTCCTCAAGAACGCAGTGACGTACAACACTATGACGAGCCGAGAAAAATTAAGTTCAATGCTTCCGAACATGTGTCGACTTGATTCTGAGCATGCGTGTTTTTTTTCTCCGTCGGAGTTCCATACAGACAAACGTAATTTCCGATTTTTTTATTTTTATTTTTTCTCTTTTTTTCCCCCGACTAAAAAAAAAAAAAAACGTTTTCTTTCTAAATTCCGACGGAAAAAAATCCGATGGAGCACACACACAGTTGGAATATCCAATGAAAAAATTCCGTCTACTTTTTTCATCGGAAATTCCGATCATGTGTACAAGGCATAAGAGGAACAAATCTCTTCCCCCTACAAAGCATATGATGAGGATTACTGTCCTTTACTCCCTTGTGTATACATTGATGGTTGTGCTTATCAAACCACCGTAGGGGATGAGAGAAAACTAGTGGCAGGTATTGGAATCACTTGGACAAGTGAATTCCCAAATGTATCAGTTGGAAAAACACATTGGTGCTAAAAGTAGCCAAGTAGCTGAATTGGCAGCTGTATACAAAACTGTTCAAATTGCTCTAGAGCATAATACCGAATTTGTTAGTCACAGATTCTAATTATGTACATAACAGTTTTGTCAAGTATCTGCCTACTTGAAAAAGAAACAACATGCTACGGTCTAATAACAGACTTGCCAAATTGTTTTGCACCATAGATGAATTAGTTAGAAGTAATGGGTTAACTATTTATTGGAAGAAAACTAAAGGTCATTCTAAAACCCAGAACATGGACAAGGAAGGTAATTATCTAGCTGATCAACTGGGTGCCATAAATGGAGAAAATGTAAACATAGATCATTTACTAGGAATGATACACACTGAAGCTGTCATTAGACGCCAAGCTAAGGTGCAGACTGTAAATAATGTGGCACAGTGGAGTCAAGAATCTACAAGTGAGGATCTAATTAAAAGCCAAAATGAAAATCCTATACTTGTGATCTTTATATAAACATATTGAAGATCCTAGTAACAATCCCATTTTGGAGGATAATTAAGCCCAAAAAGAAGACCTCTGATTATTAGTAAAAACCAAATGTCAATTCAGCATTCAAGATGGTTAAACTCATAGCTTTAGATCCGAGCCGGGGGGCGTGACCGGATGCAGCTGTGAGAGGAGAGCAGTCCGCTCGCACCTCCGCTCCACAATACACGCCGCAATGACTAATTAATTAGCGGCAGAGAAAGGAGAGAGGAGGCCGGCACCAGGGACGAGGCTGGGAGCGGAAGAAGGAAGACCGCAAGGTAGCAAGATGGACTGGGATACCGCGCACGGACAAGGCACTCCGTACGTTCTCATCTGACGTGGTCAGCTGACCTGCGGGAAGGAACAAGCGCCGACCTGCTGGAGGAACAAGCCGGAGCTACATATCCCTGTCCTGGTGAAAACCGCTCTGCCTGCTCGCCTGTCAGCTGTCAGCTTGATGCCACATGCGGTACTGCTTTGCATCGTCTGTGCCAGAGCCGGCCACATCCAGGAGGAGAGACGCTGCGGGGTCTTTTGTTCCGTCTTCTGTTCCCCTCCACTACACACTGAAGACGGAGGCGGGCCGGAGGTGAGAGAAAAAAAAAAAAAAGAAAAAAAAAATATATATATATATACAGTGTCTATATCAGATGTCTACACTAGATGTGTGTAACTTGCTGTGTTTGAGCCTGCCATAAATTCTAAAGGAAGAGGCTGGGGCAAGTAGGTGCATGGAGGACTTTCCTTTTTTTTTTCTTTTTTGTTACCTTCTGTCTTAATTAGCAGCCAGTGTTGGCTGGGGGTTAAACTGTGGAGGACTACAGCAGGGATAGTTGGAATGCCACAGGCAAAAGGACACTAATTAGAACAACTACAAGTGTATATCTATAAGGGAGGGAGGAGGAGGAAGGAAGAAAAAGGAAAAGAAAATGCCAGGTACACTGTCAGTGATGACCAGGAACGCACAGTTACAGTCACAGTCCCAACCCCAGCTGCCCCAATTCCAACCCAACCCCCAGCCTCACTCCCAGCCCCAGTCCCAGACCTCACGAGGAATTAGAACTGGACAGTCAGCAGTGGCAGCTAAATTGGAAAAATATATACATATTCCGGGAAGCACAACAGGCCACACACCACCAAGGGGGCAAGGGGCCCAACAAGCGAGTGCCCAACGGAAAAGTTTGGGCCTAAATACAGAGATGGCTGGAAAGGCAGCAGGCGAGCGAGGGACCAAAGCAAAGGCACAGGAAAAAGCAACAGAATCAAATACGGGAGCAGGGATGGAGGATGAGCCCTCTATGAGAGAGATTCTATTTGCTATAAACAATTGCAAATCCTCCCTGACGGAAATATTTGATCAGCTGAGAGGGATAAAGGATGAAATGTCAACACTAAAACATGAAGTACAGGGGGTTGGGGAGCGTACCTCTGCCTTAGAGGAAAGACTCAGCCAGGTGGAAGACGATGTTAACCCTATGATAACGGACATGAAAATAATGAAAGAACAGCTAAACCTGTGCGTTAACAAAATTGATGACATGGAAAACAGGTTAAGAAGGAAAAACATTAGGGTACTGGGCCTCCCCGAAAAGAGCGAGGGTAACCGCCCCACTGAATTCATGGAAAAGTGGCTTTTGGGAGTGTTTTGGTCAGGACTGTCTATCAAAGCATTTTTCTATCGAACGGGCTCATAGAGTACCTTTTAGAGTCCCAGCCGAGGGAGGGCGCCCCAGACCTATGCTTATTAAACTTTTGCATTTTCCAGATAAAGTTACAATCCTCCAAAAAGCAAGAGAGATGAAAGAGGTTTTGGTCAATGGAACAAAAATCTAATTTTATCCAGAGGCAAAGGGCCAAATTCTTTGAAGGGAAACAAAGACTGCAAGAAAAGGGGATTAAATATGCAATGTTCTACCCGGCACGTTTGCGAATAACTATAAATGGGGCAAATACATTTTTCAACACGCCTGCGGAATTGATGTCTTGGATGAATACCAAAGAAGGGGAAACATAGGAAGTTGGAAACAGTCACAGATTTGGTCACTGACTCATTATGCAGAACTCAGACTCTCATTCCCTAATTTTTTTGTCCCCCTTTTTTTTTTCCCCTGGTTGTTTGGTTTCTTGGGGTGTTTTTTTTTTCCTCTCCTTCCTCTGTCGTGGTTTTGATAAAGGAGCGGGGAGGGGGGGAAGGGGCTGTTGGAATGTTTTGGTTTTTGTGGAGAGTGGCACAGAGGTGGAGAAAAAAACACTAGACGTCAAGTAAAAAGGAAAAGAAACAGAGAAAGGAATACACGAAAAACACCAGAGGAAGTGCCAAAAGGGGGGAGGGGGAGGGGGAAAGGTCACACAGCAAAAGGAGAATCCGGTCACTGTAGAGGCCCTCCACAAGGGCCCCAAATAGGGCGGGGGGAGTAGAGGGGGGAGGGGGGCTGGGGGGCTGGGGGGGAAGGGAGGGTAGGGAGTTGGCGTGAAAGGCACATGATGTTTGAATTCACTAAAATATGTTTGTTCTTTTTGGCGGCAGGGGGTGGGGGGAGGGATGAGGGAGGAAGGGGGGAAGTGAGAAGAAAGGTATGGTTGAATAGGGCACTAGAAAGAGTACAGTAGATCCACAAAAAACACGTTTTTGTAACCCGATATTACTAAGGCATACATGGTTAAGGTGGGAGGTATTCTAAAAGGGGAAGAAACAGTAGGGGAGGATGCCGAAGCATAACAGTGAGAATGGTTTTCCCAACCAGGGAATAGGCATTAAGGTATGCTCATGGAATGTCCAAGGGGTAAAAGACCCAATAAAGAGACAGGTAATTTTCGCAGACGCCAATAGTAATAACATCAAAATACTGTGCCTGCAGGAAACACACCTGGATAAGGGAACCGTCAATTTGTTAAAACATAGGAAATATCAGATACAATTCCATTCCACACACACCTCCTATTCGAGGGGGGTGAGTGTGTTGATAGACTCGGGGATGGTGTTCTCCTGCAGCCACTGTAAGACTGACACTGAGGGACGCTACGTGTTTCTTCATTGCCGGATAGAGACAAGGAAATATGTGGTGGCAAGCGTATATATCCCCCCTCCGTTCGGGACAGAAATCCTGTGGGATCTGATGGAGTTTGTTGTGGACAGACCGGGAGTACCGGTAATAGTGGCAGGGGATTTTAATATGACCATGAATAAAAACAGATAAATTCCCGGTGGGTCTCCCCCCTGCACAGACAACCAGTAGCCCCCTTTTTCAATTTTGTGGGGAGATGGGGCTGATCGATGTGTGGAGGAGGAGGCACCCAGTGGAAAAACAATTCTCCTGCCACTCAAGGACACATTCGACTCTGTCCAGGATAGATCTCGTACTCTGTAATGAAGAGGCAATGGGGGAGTTGGGAGAGGTGGTATATGAACCCAGAAGCATATCGGACCACTCCTCAATGATCTTTGAAATAAAGATGAACAGAGGATATAATAAAAGGGATTGGAAGCTAAATCCATTCTGGCTAGAGGTTATCAAAGATCGGGAGGGAATAAATGGCATTTTGAAAGAATTTATAGCAGTAAACACCGGCTCTGCCTCGACGGGAATAATTTGGGATACCTTGAAAGCATTTCTGCAGGGAATCCTGATCCAAAAAATATCTCTTATTAAAAATCAGACGCGTGCCATAGAACTTGCGGCGAGTGAAAAGGTAAGGAGCTCAGAGATTTGCTATATAAGTAACCCCAGTCTGGAGGGACATAAGAAATGGTTAGAAGCGCAGGAGGCATATAAAAAAATAATAAGAAGAAAGGCGGAAAACAAAAAACTATTTCAGAAACAGAATTTTTTGGGCGAAGGTGAGAGAGTGGGGAGGATCCTCGCTTTGGCTGTGAAGGCCGATAACCCCCCATCCACCATACCGGCGATTTGTGATGAGGACGGGGAAATTAACCACTTAACGACCGCCCACCGCCGATTTACGTCGGCAGAATGGCACCGACAGGCAGAATCACGTAGATCTACGTGATCGCCTTTGTGCAGTTGAGGGGTCCATCCGGACCCCCCTTCACTGCAGTGAGCGGCCGTTAAGTGTTCGGGAGCGATCAGGTATGAGGGGGCGGCCGCTCGATTCCGCCCCCCCCCTCGCGATCGCTCCCGGCCAATGAAAATGCTTCCTCCGCCATGTGATGTAAACAAGGCTGGAGGAAGTGATGTCATCTCCCTCGCCGCAGTCTTTTCGTTCCCGGCGCCGAGCAGAGAAGAAGCAGGTTAGTGCACCAACAGTCCACTGACACGTAGGTACACATAGGCACACAAATCACCCCCCAGTCACCCCCAGGTCACCCCAAAGCCCCCAATCACAGTGTCACTGATTGCAGTGATCATTTATTTTACTGATCACTGCATTTAGTGTCATCTGTGATTGTAAAAAGTTGCAGGGCAGTTAGGATTAGGCCCCTTTAGGTCCAGGGTAGCCCCCTAACCCCCCCTAATAAAGGTTTAACCCCTTGATCACCCCCCAGGTAACCCTTTCACCCCCTAACTTCAGCGTCACTAAGCGATTGTTTTTCCGATCGCTGTATTCGTGTCGCTGGTGTTTTAGATAGGCAGTTATTTTTTTTTAGGTTCGCCGCAGGTTTTTATTAGTGTCAGGTACCCCCATATATTATTTTAACCCCCTGATTGCCCCTAGAGTTAACCCTTTCACCAGTGATCGCCGTATAAGCGTCACTGGTGTCACTGGTTAGCCAGTAAGTTATTTAGGTTACCCGTCAGGTTTTTATATAGTGTCAGGTACCCCCATATTTAACCTAATAAAGGTTTTAACCCCCTGATTGCCCCTAGTTAACCCTTTCACCAGTGATCACCATATAAAGGTTACGGGTGATTAGTTTGCTTTTTATAGCATCAGGGCACCCGCCGTATATAACCCAATAAAGGTTTAACCCCCCTGATCGCCCGGCGGGTGAGATCAATTAGGTTTTAGCGCCAGAGAGGGTCTGCGTCACCCCAGGCAGTGTTAGGTTAGTGACAGTAATGCTAACACCCACGCGCAAAGCATACACCCCCCTTAGTGGTATAGTATCTGATCAGATCTATACTAGCATCCCCAGCAGTTTAGGGTTCCCAAAAACGCAGTGTTAGCGGGATCAGCCCAGATACCTGCTAGCGCCTGCGTTTAGCCCCTCCGCCCAGCCCAGCCCAGCCCACCCAAGTGCAGTATCGATCGATCACTGTCACTTACCAAACACAACACACATAACTGCAGCGTTCGCAGTGCTTGGTTTTTGGGGCCCTGTACGCGGCTAGGCTCCCAAAAAGTCCCACACATGTGGTATCCCCGTACTCAGGAAAAGCAGCAGAATGTATTTTGGGGTGCAATTCCACATATAACCATGGCATGTGTGAGCAATATATCATTTAGTGACAACTTTTTGTACATTTTTTTTTTTTCTTTTTGTCATTATTCAATCATTTGGGACAAAAAAAAAATATTCAATGGGGTCAACATGCCTCTCAGCAAATAGCTTGGGGTGTCTACTTTCCAAAATGGGGTCATTTGGGGGGGTTTTGTGCCATCTTGGCATTTTATGGCCTTCAAAACTGTGATAGGTAGTGAGGAGTGAAATCAAAAATTTATGCCCTTAGAAACCTTGAAGGCGGTGCTTGGTTTTTGGGGTCCCGTACGCGGCTAGGCTCCCAAAAAGTCCCACACATGTGGTATCCCCGTACTCAGGAGAAGCAGCAGAATGTATTTTGGGGTGTAATTTCACATATGCCCATGGCATGTGTGAGCAATATATCATTTAGTGACAACTTTGTGCAACAAAAAAAAAAGTTTGTCATATTCCCGCAACTTGTAGCAAAATATAAAATATTCCATGGACTGAACATGCCTCTCAGTAAATAGCTTGGGGTGTCTACTTTCCAAAATGGGGTCATTTGGGGGGGTTTTGTGCTATTTTGGCATTTTATGGCCTTCGAAACTGTGATAGGTAGTGAGGAGTGAAATCAAAAATTTGCGCCCTTAGAAATCCTGAAGGCGGTGCTTGGTTTCCAGGGTCCCGTACGTGGCTAGGCTCCTAAAAAGTCCCACACATGTGGTATCCCCGTACTCAGGAGAAGCAGCAGAATGTATTTTGGGGTGCAATTCCACATATAACCATGGCATGTGTGAGCAATATATCATTTAGTGACAACTTTTTGTAATTTTTTTTTTTTGTCATTATTCAATCACTTGGGACAAAAAAAAAAAATATTCAATGGGCTCAACATGCCTCTCAGCAATTTCCTTGGGGTGTCTACTTTCCAAAATGGGGTCATTTGGGGGGGGGTTTTGTACTGCCCTGCCATTTTAGCACCTCAAGAAATGAGATGGGCAGTCATAAATTTAAAGCTGTGTAAATTTCAGAAAATGTACCCTAGTTTGTAAACGCTATAACTTTTGCGCAAACCAATAAATATACGCTTATTGACATTTTTTTTACTAAAGACATGTGGCTGAATACATTTTGGCCTAAATGTATGACTAAAATTGAGTTTATTCGATTTTTCTTATAACAAAAAGTAGAAAATATCATTTTTTTTCAAAATTTTCAGTCTTTTTCTGTTTATATCGCAAAAAATAAAAATCGCAGAAGCAATCAAATACCATTAAAAGAAAGCTCTATTTGTGGGAAGAAAAGGACGCAAATTTCATTTGGGTACAACATTGCATGTCCGCACAATTTACAGTTAAAGCAGCGCAGTGCCGAATCCCAAAAACAGGCCTGGTCCTAATGGCCCGAAATGGTCCGGGGCTTAAGTGGTTAAGAGAGGCACACCAGAAATAATGCAAGTGTTTAAAAGGTATTACCAGAATCTGTATAGCAGTACTTGGCATAACAACAGAGAAGGGGAAATGGTTACCTTCTTCGCTGGCCTGAAAATACACCGGCTGACAGAGCAAGATAGGGAAGAGCTGGAGGCACCACTGACACTGGAAGAGATACAATTGGCAACCAAAGAAATGGCGGGTCAAAAGGCACCGGGCCCGGATGGTCTGCCAATAGAAATTTATAAAACCTACAGTGAGGTGCTGCTTCCAAAATTGCTGGAGGTATTCAACTGGGCGGTTGAGGAAGGGAAAATGCCCGGGTCCATGGAAGAGGCAACTATAATAACACTATTGAAGGAAGGGAAAGATCAACTAGAGGCAAATTCCTATAGACCGATATCACTTCTGTGTGCCGACACCAAAATCCTGGCTAAAATACTAGCAACAAGGCTAAATAGGATAGTCATAAAACTGGTACACCCTGACCAAACAGGATTTATACCAGGAAGGTCTACCAGCTCTAACATCAGAAGAGCATTCCTAAATATCCAGTTGCCAGTAGAAGAAAGAGAGGCGAGAGCAATCTTGTCCCTGGATGCCACAAAGGCATTTGATAGCCTTGAGTGGCAATATCTGTGGAAGGTGTTAGAAGAGTACAGGTTTGGCCCTAGGTTTACTCAATGGGTTAGGTTATTATATGGGAACCCTAGGGCAAAGATAAGGGTCAACGGTGAGTGCTCAGACTGGTTTAGACTGGCCAGGGGGACAAGACAGGGATGCCCGCTGTCGCCCCTGCTTTTCGCCCTGGCCATGGAACCATTAGCCACTGCGATAAGGACATCTCCGGAGATAAAAGGATTCGAAAGGAAGTTAGGAGAGGAGAAAGTCGCATTATATACGGAAGACATCCTGCTCTTTTTGGGGGATACACAGGCCTCATTGGTGACAGCAATGAATATTATAGGGGAATTTGGGAGATTCTCCGGGCTAACAATAAACTGGGAGAAATCTGCACTCCTGCCGTTAGAGCCCATGAGAGGGCAGATAGACCAAGTGAAGGTAGTGACCCAGATAAGATACCTAGGAATAAACATGACAAAGGACCCTGGGCACTATATAGGGGGAAATCTCGTGCCATTACTGACAAAGATGAAAAAAAATGCAGGTTCTGGAACCGGCTTCCCCTATCTGTAGTAGGAAGGAGTAACCTGATAAAAATGGTGTGGATGCCGCAAATCTTATACATCCTACATAATTCCCCAGTATGGATTTCAAAACGGTGGTTTAGGAAGATAGAGGGGGTTTTCAGGGAACTGATTTGGAAGGGGGGAATAGCAAGGATTTCACTCCGAGCCCTACAACATCCAAGGGAGAAGGGGGGGTCTTGCCCTCCCGAACCCCAGATATTACTTCTTAGCGGCCCAGCTGCAGCATATGAGGAGCAGTAATCAGAGAGGATCAAGTGTAGTCCTGAATGACACAAGTCATGACACGGAAGTTGAGGCAGTAGAGGCAGATTCATTTCAGTCTAAATGCCCCACAGTTCAATTAATGGTCAAATGTTGGAAAGAAGGGAAGAAGATTCTAGGATACACAGGCTTCTCTGAATTTTCCACTATCTGGGATAATAGCAACCTACAAGAACTCAAAATTATGGGAAAGGTTGAGGAGTGGGACAGATTAGGGATACACCTATTGGAACAACTATTTGCTGTCGGCAGAATAAAAACATTTCAAGAAATAAGAGAGGAGTTCTCGGTCCCAAATAGATCTTTTTATAGATATCTACAAATCAGGCATGCGTTAAACGCACAATTCGGAAATAGGATACTGGAATGGAATAACATGGCCATCCTCCGAAGCTTAGTAAATGCTGAGAATGCAAGAGGAGTAATCTGAACCATTTATGATTCCCTAGAAAGGGCGGACCGAAGTGAGATCACGGCTAATAAAATTAGGGAGAAATGGGAGAAGGATGTGGGTACAATTTCACAAGACCAATGGGAACAAATATTGGGAATAGGCCCCGAATTGTCAATGTCCCCCTCCCAGAATATGTCCCAGCTATACCTGATACATAGGGCATACTATACGCCCCAAAGAATGTTCCAATTTGGCAGGAGACCAGACCCAGGATGTCAGAGATGTGGACAGGATAAAGGAGACCTAATACATATGGTCTGGAGATGCCCCAAGCTGTACCAATATTGGAAGCAAATAGTCGAAAAGATCAATATAGTATTTGGTACATCACTGCAGCCGGAGGCGAGGCTATGCGTGCTGGGTTTGGTAGAAGAGAGGGTACCCTCAAAGGGCGAGCATATAGCGATAAGGAGATGCCTGTTCCAGGGAAGGAAACTTATTGCACAGAAATGGCAAGCAGTAAGCTCCCCTACAGTAATAGAATGGGAGGAGGTAATAAATGACACTATAAGAAAATAAGAATTTATATACACCAAAAGAGGTAACAAAAAGAAATTTAATAATATATGGAATAAATGGATTGAAGGGGAGGCACGGGGGGTGAGGGGGGGGGGGAGGCTGGGAAATGGGAATGAGTAGGAGAATGCATAATATAAGTCAAAGTTTATTTGTATTGTAATACAGGAATGATATGGATGTATGTATAAATATGATGGTAAGAAATAATAATAATAAAAAAAGTATTTGGATTAAAAAAAGATGGTTAAACTAATGAGGACATCCAAGAATGGTATTCAACAGTGGGTATTTTCTACTATATTTAGAGGTCTAATGTTACGACATGCTTATGCTGCACCTACAGCAGGTCACCGAGGTGAGAAGATTACCTATGAATTACTACGTTATTATGCCTATTGGCCTCATATGTTAGATGATGTCCAAACCTATTTTCAGGATTGTCTAGTTTGTGCTCAGTTCCAGCCTCAAGGTCCCACACATCGTGCACCACTTCAGAGAAAGGATTTCTCATTGCCATGGTCCAACATACAGATTGATTTTATAGGTCCTGTCACAAAGTCATCCAGGGGAAACAAATACATGTAACGGTCACTTGTGTATTTACCAAGTGGGAAGAGTGTTTACTGGCTCATAATGACACTGCTGAAACATGCGCCAATTTGCTTATTAACCATGTATTTTCCAGATTTGGTCTGCCGATTGATTTGGATCAGGGCTGGCATTTTAAAAGTGAGGTAATGTCTAAAATTTGGAAAATCTTGGGTGTCAAATGGAAATTACACATTGCCTATCGTCCAGCATCTACTGGATCAGTAGAGTGCTATAACCAGTCTATTGTTAACATACATAAGAAATTTGTTAAAGAATCAGGTAAAGACTGGGACATTGAATCAAGGAAAGACTAAAGCCTCGTACACACGGCCGAGAATCTCGTCGTTAAAAACATGTCATTTTTTACGGCGAGATCCTTGGACAAGAAACTTGTCCCGGCCGAGTGTACACACGCTCATTTCAAAGAACCCGCGGTTCTTTGAATGGAGCGTACGCGGTGACGTCATTGAATACGACGAGCATGCGCTCGTCACATTCGATACCGTCGCCGCTATCTTGGTTCACCCTACCTATGCCTAGGAAGCTACCGCGCATGCGTCAAAGTCATTTCGAGCATGCGCGGGCTTCCCGGCGAACAGGTAAGTGTACACACACTCAATTTTCTCGTCGAGAAACAGGCTGACGAGAATCTCGACGAGAAAATAGAGAGCAGGTTCTCTATTTTCTCGTCGAGATTCTTGTCGCTTTTCTTGACGAGAAACCATACACACGAACAAATTTCTCGGCAAGAAATCTCTGCCAGCAAGTTTCTTGCTGGTTCTTGCCGAGAAACTCGGTCGTGTGTACGAGGCTTGAGACTTGTTTTAGCTCTGGCTATAAGAGCTACACCAAGTGCTTCTACTAGGATGTCACTCTTTGAGTTGATGACCGGTAGGAAAATGGTACTTCCACAACATCTGTTGTATCGCACATCAGATCATAACCTGATCAATGCAGCCACGAAACATCAGTACGTGGAAAACCTTTGTCAGCATCTTCAACATCCTTTTGCACAGAAGAACCTCGAGAAAGCAGCAGTCAGTAATCAAAGTTATTATGATCTTAAAACCACCAAGAGAGTATGAAACAGGTGATAAAGTATATCTGTACAAGTTTGCTTGAGACCAAATAAAAAAAAATGGGTTTATGTCAATCAATTGCGTGCTTGTCATCCTAGGTCTGAACTGAGAATGCTGGAAGGTTAATGTAGAAGAAGAGACCTAATAAGTACAGTGGGGCAAAAAAGTATTTAGTCAGCCACCAATTGTGCAAGTTCTCCCACTTAAAAAGATGAGAGAGGCCTGTAATTGTCATCATAGGTATACCTCAACTATAAGAGACAAAATGTGTAAACAAATCCAGACAATCACATTGTCTGATTTGGAAATATTTTTTTTTTGCAAATTATGGTGGAAAATAAGTATTTGGTCAATATCAAAAGTTCATCTCAATACTTTGTTATATATCCTTTGTTGGCAATGACAGAGGTCCAACATTTTCTGTAAGTCTGCACAAGGTTGTCACACACTGTTGCTGGTATGTTGGCCCATTCCTCCATGCAGATCTCCTCTAGAGCAGTGATGTTTTGGGGCTGTCTCTGGGCAACACAGACTTTTAACCCCCTCCAAAGGTTTTCTATGGGGTTGAGATCTGGAGACTGGCTAGGCCACTCCAGGACCTTGAAATGCTTCTGACGAAGCCACTCCTTTGTTGCCCGGGCAGTGTGTTTGGGATCATTGTCATGCTGAAAGACCCAGCCACATTTCATCTTCGATGCCCTTGCTGATGGGAGGAGGTTTGCACTCAAAATTTCACGATACATAGCCCCATTCATTCTTTCATGTACACGGATCAGTCGTCCTGTTCCCTTTGCAGAGAAACAGCCCCAAAGCATGATGTTGCCACCCCCATGCTTCACAGTAGGTATGGTGTTCTTTGGTCGCAACTCAGCATTCTCTCTCCTCCAAACACGACGAGTTGTGTTTCTACCAAACAGTTCTACTTTGGTTTCATCTGACCATATGACATTCTCCCAATCCTCTTCAAATGCTCTCTAGCAAACCTCAGACGGGCCCGGTCATGTACTGGCATAAGCAGGGGGACACGTCTGGCACTGCAGGATCTGAGTCCCTGGCAGCGTAGTGTGTTACTGATGGTAGCCTTTGTTACGTTGGTCCCAGCTCTCTGCTGGTCATTCACTAGGTCCCCCCGTGTGGTTCTGGGATTTTTGCTCACCGTTCTTGTGATCATTTTGACCCCACGGGGTGAGATCTTGTGTGGAGCCCCAGACTGAGGGAGATTATCAGTGGTCTTGTATGTCTTCCATTTTCTAATTATTGCTCCCACCGTTGATTTCTTCACACCAAGCTGCTTGCCTATTGCAGATTCAGTCTTCCCAGCCTGGTGCAGGTCTACAATTTTGTCTCTGGTGTCCTTCGACAGCTCTTTGGTCTTCACCATAGTGGAGTTTGGAGTGTGAGCCCTCGTACACACGGCCGAGATTCTCGTTGAAAAAAACATGTCGTTTTTTTCGACGAGATTCTTGGACAAGAAACTTGTCCCGGCCGAGTGTACACACGCTCGTTTCAAAGAACCCGCGGTTCTTTGAATGGAGCGTACGCGGTGACATCATCGACTACGACGAGCATGCGCTCGTCACATTCGATGCCGTCGCCGCCATCTTGGTATACCCTACGTATGCCTAGGAAGCTACCGCGCATGCGTCAAACTCATTTCGAACATGCGCGGGCTTCCGGGAGGACAGGTAAGTGTACACACACTCACTTTTCTCGTCGAGAAACATGCCGAGGAGAATCTCGACGAGAAAATAGAGAGCAGGTTCTCTATTTTCTCGTCGAGGTTTCTTGTCGGTTTTCTCGACGAGAAACCCGATAGCCGCGTACACACGACCGATTTACTCGGCAAGACCTCTCTGCCAGCAAGTTTCTTGCTGGTTCTTGCCGAGAAAATCGGCCGTGTGTACGAGGCCTGACTGTTTGAGGTTGTGGACAGGTGTCTTTTATACTGATAACAAGTTTAAACAGGTGCCATTAATACAGGTAATGAGTGGAGGACAGAGGAGCCTCTTAAAGAGGAAGATACAGGTCTGTGAGAGACAGAAATCTTGCTTGTTTGTAGGTGACCAAATACTTATTTTCCACCATAATTTGCAAAAAAAAATATTTCCAAATCAGACAATGTGATTGTCTGGATTTGTTTCCACATTTTGTCTCTCATAGTTGAGGTATACCTATGATGACAATTACAGGCCTCTCTCATCTTATTAAGTGGGAGAACTTGCACAATTGGTGGCTGACTAAATACTTTTTTGCCCCACTGTATCTCAAGAGAATGTGAATGTAATGATTTGATATTGTGATAATTCTCTCAACTTACAGATCTTCATATCTTAAGCTTCCACACATGATTATACCATAATCATGAAGATCATTGAAAATTTTTAGCTTTCTGAAGGATAAGGAACCAGTCGCTATATTATTTATATATATAAATATATGTAGCGCTACCCTCAGTTAAGAGAGCTGCTGGATTTTGTTTCGGGCCCTGTCTACAGCACCGCCAACCCCCGGCAATTTACTCGAACCACTCTGGCACAGTTAGTCTAGGGGGTTTCTCTAGTATCACAATCTAACAGTATATGCACACAATCTATCTGTATTGCATGGGTATCCTCTTTGCATAAAGGCAACACACTGATAGCAAGAGATAAAATATAACGTTTCTTTACTTCGGGTAAAAGGCATAAGGTTAACACATAACACATATATAGCTGCAGAGTACTGCAGCAGAAAATCTAACACAGGCGACTACCCGCCAAGTACTACTATCTCTATCTATGCGCCCTTATGGCGCAGCAACTTAAGTTCTAACTACAGATCAGGCCTGATCCAGATTTTAAACTCAGTCTCTAGAAGAACAGTTTCTTTGCATGCAACTTGACTGGTGGTGCACAACAGGAACAGTAATTTGTAATCCAAAGGGTAGAAAAATGAAAAAGGCAGAATGACCCCTCACAGGAGACTACTCAACTCAGTTCCGCCACTAGTCTCCTGCGGGACAGTAAAGTAGAACCCGGAGGGCCAAGGCAGTCTCTAGGCCTAGTCAAAGTACTGTTTATATGAATGAGCAGGTGCTCGCTCACCACTCCGGACGCGATCCCAGTCCGGGACTTCCACCTACTGTGTCTCCGCACACAGTGTCTGCAACGGCCGGGTCTCCGGTCCAACTGATGTCCAAACTCGACAAAGTCAGGTGCCACCCAGGCTCCGCAGTGGGGTGAAAGGCTCTCTGGAAGTTGTGCAAGGCCCTGGCTTCAGGCCCTGCACTGCAGCAGATCCGCACAGGAAGACCTGTTGATTGCAGCGCGGTGTCCAAAGAGGCCGAGCTCAGCCTCGCCCTCTTCCTATATACCCCTCCCATGAGTCTCTGCGGTGGCTCCATGCACCCTGGGTGCCGAACGGGGTTCTGGGTAACGTAGTCCCGGGGCCTTAAAGGAGACCCCGCTATATATTATATATATATATATATATATATATATATACTGTGAGGGGGTTAGCTCGGCAGCGGGTGTGTGTGACCCCCGGGATGGGCTCCCCACACAAAAACAGGCCCAGCAAACGGAGGTTGTGGTTTTCAAAATCGAAAAAAAGGTGCGGTTTATTTTCTATTTACAGTGACAAAACACAGCAAAGCCAAAAGAAACATAAACAAAATAAATCCTGGTCAACTTGACCTCTGACTAAACATACAGGTTTCCTAACTAACAACTGGGATCAGCCTAGTGCTGTCCTAGTCCCTAAGTCCCTGGTTTTAAATGTCCAAGCAAATAGCCACACAGGCTTTGTCTCACCGCACAGGGGTTCACTCTCCCTAGACAGTCCACACAGGTCTGGGTCCAGGCATGAGCTAACATCTAATGAAGCTGGGAGTTCTTATAGAGGCCTAAATGAGCTGACAAGCTTCAGCTGGTCTCATCAACTCCCTGTCTGCACGACGCCCCACACTCTCCCTAGAGGTATGAGTCATCCATGAGCCCACTAGCCCCAGCTGGGCTTATACAACTCTCCACCTAGTTGTATAAGTCGGCGTAAAGCCTGAATCTGGGCGAAATATATCTACCCCCCTGGATGCAACCAGGTGACTTTACCTTCCTGCTGTCACATACCCCCCCTCTTGTTTTAACCTCGGGGTTGGAACACCAGCAATCAGGCATTCATGTACTCGAGACAAAGCATCCACATTCCCCATTTGAACGCCAGGGCGATGCTTTACTGTGAAGTTGAATTCCTGGAGGGCCAGGAACCACCTATTCACTCTTCTATTTGTTTCCTTGTTTTGAGCCATCCACTTTAACGGAGCGTGATCCGTAACCATGTCAAAGTGCCTACCTAGCAGGTAGTACCGAAGGGAATCTAGAGCCCACTTCACCGCTAAACACTCCTTTTCAACGGTGGCGTAATTTACCTCATGGGACTTCAACTTCCTGCTGAGGTAAATGACTGGGTGCTCTTCCCCGTTCCAGACCTGGGACAATACTGCTCCTAACCCCACATCTGACGCATCACTTTGTACGACAAAGTCTTTAGAGAAGTCGGGTGAGTACAACACTGGCTGGCTACATAAGGCTTGTTTCAAGAATTGGAATGCTGCCTCAGCCTCGGGGGTCCATTTAATCATGACCGACCCTTTCCCCTTCGTTAGGTTGGTTAGGGGCACAGCCTTAGAAGCAAAGTGGGGAATGAATCGCCGATAATACCCAGCGATTCCCAGAAAGGCTCGTACCTGCTTCTTGCTGTTGGGACGTGGCCAACTCTGGATGGCCTCGACTTTGTTGAGTTGGGGTTTTATTACTCCCCTCCCAATGGTGTACCCAAGATATTTGGCCTCCTCCTGCCCAATGGTACACTTCTTGGGGTTAGCCGTAAACCCCGCTTCCCGAACAGAGTCCAGGACTGCTTGCACTTTTGGCAGATGTGAGGCCCAATCTGTGCTATGGACAATTACGTCATCCAGGTAAGCCGCAGCATACTTCCGATGGGGCCTCAGCATCTGGTCCATTTTCCGCTGGAATGTGGCCGGCGCATTCTGTAACCCGAACGGCATTCTTTTATATTGGAACGCCCCGTCTGGGGTTACAAATGCGGTTTTCTCTTTGGCCAATTTGGCCAGGGGGATTTGCCAATACCCTTTTGTGAGGTCAAGAGTCGTCATGTATCGGGCTGTTCCCAGCCGGTCGATCAACTCATCTATACGTGGCATGGGGTAGGTGTCAAATTTTGTAACTTTGTTCAACTGACGAAAATCGTTACAAAATCGCCAGCTCCCATCCGGTTTAGGCACCAACACAATGGGACTAGACCAATCACTTTGGGACTCCTCTATCACCCCTAAGTTCAGCATTTTCTGTACTTCCTCCCGTATTGCCTCCCGTCGGGCCTCTGGGATCCGATAGGGTTTTAACTTCACCCTTTCACCGGGCGGGGTAATGATGTCATGCTCTACCCCAGATGTTTGTCCCGGCAGCTCAGAGAATACCTCCTTGTTGCGAAGCACAAACTCCTTAACCTCCTGTTGTTGGGGTTGTGACAAGGTGGCTGCTATTCCAACCTCAGGAATCACGCAACCAGTTTGAGCTGGTGACCAAGTGTCTGCGACTAGGGACTCTCTATCCCTCCAGGCTTTCAACAGATTAACGTGATAGATCTGTTCGGGCTTTCGCCTTCCTGGTTGTCTGACCTTGTAATTCACTTCGCTCACTTTTTCTATTATCTCGTAGGGGCCTTGCCATTTGGCAAGGAATTTACTTTCAACCGTAGGGACAAGTACCAGTATCCTATCCCCCGGGGAAAAGGTACGGGTCTTGGCTCCACGGTTGTACACTCTCTGCTGTGCTAACTGCGCTTGGGCCAAATGTTCCTTCACGATGGGCATTACCTGTGCAATTCGGTCTTGCATCAGGGCGACATGCTCAATCACACTCCTGTGGGGAGAACTCTCACTTTCCCAAGTTTCCTTGGCAATATCCAACAGCCCTCTTGGGTGTCTCCCATACAGTAACTCAAAGGGGGAGAATCCCGTAGAGGATTGGGGCACCTCCCTAATAGCAAACATCAGATAAGGAAGTAGACAGTCCCAATCCTTTCCATCTCTATCCACCACTTTCTTCAACATTTGTTTTAGGGTTTTGTTGAATCTTTCAACCAGCCCATCGGTTTGGGGGTGATACACAGATGTACGTAATTGCGTCACTTTGAACAATTTACACAGCTCCTTCATAACCCGGGACATAAAGGGTGTACCTTGGTCCGTAAGCAGTTCTTTACAAATACCCACCCGGCTAAACACAAGAGATAGCTCTTTGGCTATGGTTTTGGCCGAGGTATTTCGGAGAGGGATCGCTTCTGGATAACGGGTGGCATAGTCCATTATAACTAATATGTACTGGTGCCCCCTAGCGGACTTGATTATAGGACCTACCAAATCCATGGCGATCCTCTCAAACGGGACCTCAATGATGGGTAGAGGGACCAGCGGGCTACGGAAATGTGGCATCGGGGCCGACCTCTGACACACAGGGCAGGAGGAACAATAATTTTCTATGTCCTTCATCACCCCCGGCCAATAGAATCTCTGTAATACCCTCTCTCGGGTTTTCTCTGTCCCCAGATGACCTCCAAGAATGTGCCCATGGGCCAACTCCAACACCAACTTCCTGTAAGGTTTGGGCACCACAAGCTGCTCAACGGTTTCTTCTGCCCTTTTTGCCACCCGATACAGTAGGTCCTTCTCTACGCTGAAGTATGGGTAAGTGCAGGTATTATCTGGGTTCACTAACTCGCCATCTATTTTCACTACGTTTTCCCGTGCCTTTATTAGGGCGGGGTCTTTCAACTGTTCTGTGGCAAAGTTTTCCCTGTGAACCTCAAGATCAGAAAACTCCACAGACGGTAGGTTTTCGTCTGAGGAGGTGGGCTCCTCTCCAGTTTCTTGAGTCTCCCCTGCCAATACTGATAAGGGAAATTCCGGAGAGTCCTCACCACTCTCAGGGGAGTTCTGGCTATCACATTCCTGGTACACAGGGGCACCAGTGGGGGGCTCAGGATCATCCCACAGTTCCCAGAACTTCGGAAAATCCCTTCCCACAATGGCGTCATGCGGTAACTGAGATACTAAGCCCACTGGATGAGAGAGGGTACCTTTGGGGGTCTCGAAACACACTGTAGTCACTGGATACTCTCGGGTGTCCCCATGCACACAAATAACAGCTACCTTGCTATTCCCAGAGACCTCTGTTTTAACTAACTCAGCCTTTATCAGGGTCACAAGGCTACCTGAATCCAGCAATACCACAACATTTCTACCATTAAAACACATTTTGCATAAATGTTTCTCAGTTCCTCGAATGGCAGTGCATGCGACTGTCGCACACAGCGACTGACGTCTGCCCGTCAGAAAGTCACACTGCATGGGTTCCTCCACAACCGGGCAATTGGCTGCAATATGTCCCGCTTGCCGGCAGCGGTAGCAAACGATCCTTCTTGCCGCCTCTTGAGCCGCTGATTTCCCAGGCTGTTCTCGCCAAACTCGGGGTAGAGCTCCCACCCTCTCACTCTCTCCACCCTCACCCCTTGGAATCCTCTTATCCGCCCCTGGGGATGGTCTGGTCTTAGGGTGGAAAGTCTGAGTGTCTCTGGAAGAGGCCGTCAGGTTCTCTGTAGCCAAGTATTTCTCCACACGATCCACAAGACCATCGGCCGTCTCTGGGTCTCCATGGCTTACCCACTTTTGGATGGCAGTAGGAAGAGCTCTCAAAAACCGATCCATTACAACACGTTCCACAATCTTTGGTGCGGACAAAGTCTCTGGCTGTAGCCACTTTCTGCTCAGGTGAATGAGATCATACATTTGAGACCTGGGGGGTTTTCCAAGCTGGAAAGTCCAGTTATGCACACGCTGAGCCCGGACAGCCTGGGTGACACCCAGCCTTGCCAATATTTCAGCTTTTAGCATCACATAGTCTTTTGCTTGGTCAGGCTCTAGGTCATAGTAAGCCTTCTGCGATTCACCAGTTAACAGAGGAGCCACCAGTCCAGCCCACTGCTCCTCAGGCCACTTTTCTCTTTCAGCAGTCCTTTCAAATGTGGTCAAAAATACCTCTGGATCATCCTCTCCAGTCATTTTTGTCAATAAACGACTCACCCCAAAGGACGCGGTATTAGTGGGACGGCTTTCCTCACTGGTCTGCGGACGTTGCTGCATTACTGCTTCCATTTGTTGTAGTCTCTGCTCTTGCTTCTGTAACAGGTCTATGAAGCGGGCCTCAGATTGCTGCTGGGCTTGTTGCTGAGCTTCCAGACTCTGTTGGTGAGCTTGCTGCTGGGCTGCAAGGCTCTGTTGATGAGCTTGCTGCTGGGCTGCGAAGTTCTGTTGTTGAGCTGCAAGGCTCTGTTGATGAGCTGCAAGGCTCTTTTGCAAACCTGCATTTGTCTGCTGTTGATTGGCATTTGCTAGAGCCAGCTGCTTCAGTATCTCCTCCATGCTGGCTTAAAAAAAAACTGCCACTGGTTCTCCACCAACTGTGAGGGGGTTAGCTCGGCAGCGGGTGTGTGTGACCCCCGGGATGGGCTCCCCACACAAAAACAGGCCCAGCAAACGGAGGTTGTGGTTTTCAAAATCAAAAAAAGGTGCGGTTTATTTTCTATTTACAGTGACAAAACACAGCAAAGCCAAAAGAAACATAAACAAAATAAATCCTGGTCAACTTGACCTCTGACTAAACATACAGGTTTCCTAACTAACAACTGGGATCAGCCTAGTGCTGTCCTAGTCCCTAAGTCCCTGGTTTTAAATGTCCAAGCAAATAGCCACACAGGCTTTGTCTCACCGCACAGGGGTTCACTCTCCCTAGACAGTCCACACAGGTCTGGGTCCAGGCATGAGCTAACATCTAATGAAGCTGGGAGTTCTTATAGAGGCCTAAATGAGCTGACAAGCTTCAGCTGGTCTCATCAACTCCCTGTCTGCACGACGCCCCACACTCTCCCTAGAGGTATGAGTCATCCATGAGCCCACTAGCCCCAGCTGGGCTTATACAACTCTCCACCTAGTTGTATAAGTCGGCGTAAAGCCTGAATCTGGGCGAAATATATCTACCCCCCTGGATGCAACCAGGTGACTTTACCTTCCTGCTGTCACAATATATATAGCATAGTTAGAAAATGTAAATATCAATTGTTAAGAATATGTATTCATACTATCTGTTTTCTTACATAGAAAAAGATTGACAGTCCAAACCACGATCGTGTGGATGGTGTTAATCCTTTGCGCCCAATTCTGGACTGAACCTTTCCTCAAACTGGGTCCTTCATCAGGAGTCCTGTTGCAAGACGCTCCAGGATTCTTCTTAATCACTTCAGCGCCGGAAGATTAGGCTGCTCAATGACCAGAGCACTTTTTACAATTTGGCACTGAGCTGTTTAACTGGTAATTGCGTAGTCATGCAATGTTGTACCCAAACAAAATTTGCGTTCTTTATTTCCCACAAATAGAGCTTTCTTTTGATGGTATTTGATTGCCTCTGCGATTTTTATTTTTTGCGATATAAACGGAAAAAGACTGAAAATTTTGAAAAAATATGATATTTTCTACTTTTTGTTATAAGAAAAATCCAATAAACTCAATTTTAGTCATACATTTAGGCCAAAATGTATTCAGCCACATGTCTTTTTATTAAAAAATGTTCATAAGCGTATATTTATTTGCGCAAAAGTTATATCGTCTACAAACTAGGGTACATTTTCTGGAATTTACGCAGCTTTTAGTTTATGACTGCCTATCATTTCTTGAGGTGCTAAAATGGTAGGGCAGTACAAACCCCCCCAAATACCCAATTTTGGAAAGTAGACACCCCAAGGAAATTGCTGAGAGGCATGTTAAGCCCATTGAATATTTTATTTTTTTGAGTGATTAAAAAAATACCAAAAAAAAAACTACATGAAAAATGGCCATTAAAAATTTGGAACATGCTCTATTTTTTCTTTTCGTTTGTCACGTCGTCGTTTTTCTCGTCGTGAAAAACGGCCATGTGTAGGCCCTTAACGACGTGAAAAAACGCGCATGCTCAGAAGCAAGTTATGAGACTGGTAAAACTAGCGTTCGTAATGGAGATATGACAGTAGTCACGCTGTAACGGACTGAAGAGCACGAGGCTGAAAAGTGAAAATCGTTTCTCACCAAACTTTACTAACACGAGGATCAGCAAAAGCAGCCCAAAAGGTGGCACCATCCGAATGGAACTTCCCCTTTTATAGTACCTTCGTACGTCACCGCGCTTTGTTCAAGCATTTTTTTTCACGATCGTGTGTAGGCAAGGCAGGCTTGAGAAGAATCATGTAGAGAAAAACGTTGTTATTTCAATGACATTAAAAACGGTCGTGTGTACGCGGCATAATGGCGTAAATTTTTGATTTCACTCCTCACTACCTATCACAGTTTCGAAGCCCATAAAATAGCCAAGATAGCACAAAATCCCCCCAAATGACCCCATTTTGGAAAGTAGACACCCCAAGGTATTTGCTGAGAGGCATGTTGAGTCCATGGAATATTTTATATTTTGCCACAAGTTGCAAGAAAATTACATTTATTTTTATTTTTTTAAAGTTGACACTAAAATATATATTGCTCAAACATGCCATGGGCATATGTGAAATTACACCCCAAAATACATTCTGCTGCTTCTCCCGAGTACGGGGATACCACATGTGAGACTTTTTGGGAGCCTAGCCATGTACAGGACACCGAAAACAAGCACCTCCTTCAGGCATTCTAAGGGTGTAAAATGGTGATTTTACTCCTTTTGTGGAAAAAAAATTGCAATTTTCCCGCAACTTGTGGCAAAATATAAAACATTCCATGGACTCGACATGCCTCTCAGCAAATAGCTTGGGGTGTCTACTTTCCAAAATGGGGTCATTTGGGGGGGTTTTGAACTGTACTGGCATTTTATGCACAACATTTAGAAGCTTAAAGCCCCGTACACACGGTCGGACTTTTGGCCAACAAACTTGATTTTGAGCAAGTTGGACCAACAATCCGACCGTGTGTACGCTCCATCGGACAAATTTTTTTTTTGTTTTCATCGGACAAAAGTTCGGTGTGCAAACGGACAAATTTTGGCCAACAAATTCTGATGGAGCAAAGTCCGACCGTGTGTACAGAAAACCATTGGACTTTTGTCCTAGGTACGAACGCGCATGCTCAGAAGCAAGGAACAGCCGGGAGCCTTTTGTCTTGTAAAACTAGCGTTCGTTATGGAGATATCACATTCGTGACGTGGCAATTATGAATTCTGGAAATACAGCGCACATTTTCTTTATTCTTTATAATGCCGTAATAATACTATAAGCTGGTTTTCTGGTGATACAGACGGAGTAAATAAAAAACAACGTCTTTCCTCTTATGGATTTGTGTTTTTGTTATATTAAAAAATCTGTTTTATATATATTTATTTATTAGGTCAAGTTAGCACAACCCCATTATCCCCTATGTCAGTGGTTCTCAACTCCTGTCCTCAGGACCCACTAACAGGCCAGATTTTAAGTATTACCTGGGGGAGATGCAGCCTAGAATACTGCAATCACTGAGCAGCAAATGATATCACCTGTGATATATTTCAGTTCTCTTGCAAACCTGGCCTGTTAGTGGGTCCTGAGGACAGGAGTTGAGAACCACTGCCCTATGTATTTGATGATGAAACCACCAGCTACTATATTTGTGTCCCTTATTTTTTAAAATGTACCTGCCTACTCCCAAACTGTAAATATTAATGTAAAACACAAAATCCATAATTTTTTCAAAATTTTATTTTGTAAATTAAATTAAACAGAATAATAATGTCATATCATAATTAAAAACATGAAGGCAGCAATAGATCAAATGGTGAAGCCTCTGTACCCCAGGGCATACAAATATTAATTTAATGTTGAAATTGTGAACCTGAGGAGTACATACAACAGGGAGGCCAAAGAAGGTCGTGAACTAAAAAAGATGGGGAGCAGCAGCAGAAGACATATCTGTCCCCAGGCTGTGGTACTCCAAGGGGCTGGTATTTTTGGCATACCAGACTGAAACGCGTACATGGCTTTCCACACTTCGCTCCACATCAGCTGA
This sequence comes from Rana muscosa, assembly GCA_029206835.1. Lineage (NCBI taxonomy): Eukaryota > Metazoa > Chordata > Amphibia > Anura > Ranidae > Rana > Rana muscosa. The sequence goes on along the minus strand of JARGYO010000162.1, from coordinate 37,331,211 downwards.
GGCCATTTTGGATAGTGTGCATTTCCAACCCAACTAAAATAATGACTTGACATTTTCTTGGTCAACCCCAAAAATGTTTGCCCATAATAATCAACATGATCCCCCCAAAAAAATAAATTACAAGAAAATATATTAAACGTATTAAATAATCAGAACTTAGTAGCCCCTAAACTCCCCAGACCACTGGCCTTGTTGGGGATCCAGGGTCTGATGTGGCCACTGACCCCCATGTTGCTGGGGTGGGTGGGCTTGCTGGGGTGGGTAGGTTGGATGGGGTGGGTAAGCTTGATGGGGTGGGTAAGCTTGATGTTGAGGAGCTGTGTGGTCCAAATCACACACGTGATTTAGGGGTTAGCTCCCGTTTCCTCGCCTTGCTGAGGAGCTGTATGATGAGCCCCTCACATAGCTCCCTTTGATCCACGTCAACCTCCCGTAGCTTGTTGGCTGTAAAACACCCAAAGCCTTCAGCACTATCGGGTGCTGTGGTGATCACTGCTGTAGCCCTACTTAGGAAGTCGGCTGTGGCCTCATCCAGGTGGTGCCTCTTCCTGCCCCTTTTGGTAGGAGGGCACAGGGTAGGGACTCTGGACTCGGTTGTTTGGCTGCTGGGCCCGGTTTTGTCTTGGATCAAAGTTTCCTAGGTCTGAAAAAGCAACATAATTAGAATATTATTTATTAGTAGTCATCAATCCCAAAACACATTTTAGCATCTCATTATTTTTCCAACTTGAATGTCTTCAAAAAGCAAAGGCTATCATTGTGACTCCAGCATTTCTCCTTCTTGTCAACATTTTTACTTTCAACTTCTGTCTATTTTCTCATTTCTAATCACTTTGTTTATGTAATAATTTGGGAGGCATCATAACAACACATTTACATCATTTGATATTATTTTGATCTCTTTTCAACAATGCTATTCCTAGGGCAAGCTGAGCTCCTCCTCCTCCTCTTCTTCTTGTGTTGGATCCGTCTCAGTATCTGTGGCCTCAGCTGATGTGGAGGGTAGTGTGGAGGATAGTGTTGAAATATGCCTGCGTGGCACAGTTTGGTCCTTCAAAAATCCCAGGCTTGAGAAGTACCACAGCTTGGGGACATAAACGTCTTCTGCTGCTGCTCCCGATCTCTTGGATTCCTCGATCTTCTTTATCTCCCTGTTGTACATACTCCTGAGGCCCCCAATTTTTGTCTTGACCGTCGTCTCGTCTGCCCTGGGGTACACAGTCTTCGCCAATTCCACCAATTGATCGATTGCTGCCTGCCTTTTTGTTTTTATTGGAATAGTCTTTATGTTTCACCTGCCACAGACAGGCGTGAGACCTGTATTGTTCAATGAAGTCAGCCATGAATTCTGGGCTATTCAAAACTGTCCCCTTCATTGTAACTCCAATTTGATCAGATGGCTGCAAGAAAGAACACAAGACAAACCAATAATGTTTAGCTTCTAGCCCATAACCTGCCTTTATGCAGGGCCGCCATCATTAATTTGGGGTCCCCTTACACAGCTTCATGCATGTGCCCCCTGGAGCATAGGAGAACCGGGGGGGTGCTTCTGCCATGATTAGCGAAGCGGGGGGTGCTGACGCTCAAAATATTTGAGGTCGGGGGGCGGGGCTTAGGGTGCTGACGAACAAGTTAAATAAATGGGTGTGTTGCCATCCGGGGTCCTGGGGACCTCCGGGACCCTTACAGGTGTACTGCCTGTACCCCCCTGATGGCAGCCCTGCCTTTAGGTAAGTAGTATATTGACATTAGGCCCTATGCACATGAGACGCTGCTCAACGTGCATTCAGAGGCATTTGTACACTTTTTCAAACTGCCCCTGAACTAATTCAATGTTATCCTATGTGTCCATGCACACACTGTCACAATGTTGTCACGTACCTTTCTTTCGACTATCCCTTCGGCTTGTTTTCGTTTCCCAAATTTAAGGATACGTTCCAGCGTCCGGTACGTCGAACGGTCGTTAGGGATTTATATACACTGCGCATGCGTCAAACTCCGCTCTCAGTACGTCATGACGCTGGGGCGTGCCCACATTCTTTTTTCTGAATGCGTCATACACGGCGGAACATTCGTGAGGGAGAACATGATGGCGGCGTCACCGAAAATGACCAGGCCCCGCGGTGGTGATTATCGCAAACACAAGGCCACCCCCATGAGCAAGGGGGAGATGGTGCGCATCTTTGATAAATATGACTATGACTGTAAGCTGGAGAACTATGACAGGCCCAACAGCCATAAAGACTATATTCTGGAGAAGGTCCTCGCGGTATTGGAACGTGAATATGGCGTACAACGAACGAAAGATCAAATTCGCAAACGATGGTCAGATTTAAAACACAGAGAGAAAGAACAGTTGGACTCCATTCACCGCATCATTATAAAAAAAAGTAAGCCAAATTCCTGACTGTAGTGCTTATATTTAGGTTTGAATTAGCTGTCTGTACATTTTTATTTTTTGCTTTTGTTTATTTTGTGGGGGGAAAGAAGAAGTTAATTACAGTTAATGCAGATATGAATGAATAAACATATTATTTCTGACTATCCTTTTTTTGAGCAATAATTAATATACAGTATGTAATGATATTCACAGGAAAAAGGCACAGAGAAAGACCGCAGACAAGCCACCAGAGGGGACAAAGGGAGGCTTCCCTTGGCCAGGCCCCAACAGGGGAGACAACAGGGCCAGCATCATCCCCAAATCGTAAGTCACCACTCAAATTGAATATCTATATCCTCCGACAGGGGAGTTTCTAGGTAGTACAAAAGCCATGGTCTCAGAACGTTACTTTAATAAAGGGTATTTAACCACTTAACAACCACCTGCCGACAAATAACGTCGACAAGGTGGTTGCTTAACTCTGGGAGGACGTTATATAACGTCCTCCCAGAATCGCGCTCCCGCGCGCCCCCTGGGGCGCGCACACGGGAAACTCCGTGACCGCCGGGTCCAGAGGACCCGGCGGATCACGAATCGCGGTAAATCGCCGCTGATAGCGGCCGTTTACCACGTGATCGCTCCGTCAAATGACGGAGCAATCACTTGTAAACAGACCGGCGTCATTTGATGACGCCGGTTCCTCCCTCCCCTCTCTGTACCGATCGGTACAGTGTGAGAGGGGAGGGGGAGGGAGCGGATGGCAGCAGCAGCACTGTGGGCTGGATCTGTGACAATTGCAGTCACAGATCCAGCCATCCATCCATCCCTGCTCAGCCATCCCTGTGCTATACCCTGCCAATACTCTGCAATACACCCTGCCAATACTCTGCAAAATACCCTGGTGCAATACTCTGCAATACCCTGGTGCAATACTCTGCAATACCCTGGTGCAATACTCTGCAATACCCTGGTGCAATACTCTGCAATACCCTGCGAAATACTCTGCAATACCCTGCGAAATACTCTGCAATACCCTGGTGCAATACTCTGCAATACCCTGGTGCAATACTCTGCAATACCCTGGTGCAATACTCTGCAATACCCTGGTGCAATACTCTGCAATACCCTGCACAATACTCTGCAATACCCTGCAAAATACTCTGCAATACCCTGCAAAATACTCTGCAATACCCTGCGCAATACTCTGCAAAATACTCTGCAATACCCTGCACAATACTCTGCAATACCCTGCACAATACTCTGCAATACCCGCCACAATACTCTGCAATACCCACCACAATACTCTGCAATACCCGCCACAATACTCTGCAATACCCTCCACAATACTCTGCAATACCCTCCACAATACCCTGTGCAATACCCTCCACAATACCCGTGCAATACCCTGCCATACACCGCAATACCCTGCCATACACCGCAATACCCTGCCATAGTCCGCAATACTCCGCAATGCCCGGCAATACTCCGCAATGCCCGGCAATACTCCGCAATGCCCGGCAATACTCCGCAATGCCCGGCAATACTCTGCAATAACCACTTCCCGCCCTCCGGCCGTCATATGACGTCCTTGACTTTGTGCGGGGATATCTGAATGATGGGAGCAGCTACAGGCATCATTCAGATATTAGCTTTTTCAGCCGGCGATTCCCTACACCATAAGAACAATCATAGCGGCTGTTCCGCCGCTTGATCATTCTTACGGGAGGCGAGAGGGGATGTCCCCCCCCCCCCCGCCGCCCTCCGGTGCTTCTACCGACTCACCGCTACGATCAAAGCCAGGATTGTTGTTTTTTTTTTTTGTATTTTTTTCAGGCTTCCCAGCCTAGAGGTGAGATGTGGGGTCTTATTGACACCCCCCCCCCCATATCTCACTGTAAAGAGGACCTGTCATGCCATATTCCTATTACAAGGGATGTTTACGTTCCTTGTAATAGGTATAAAAGTGATCAAAAAAATGTTTAGGGCGGAAAAACATGTCAAACTAAAATAAATAAAGTAAAATGAAGAATAATTTTTTTTTTTTTTTTTAAAGCGCCCCTGTCCCCGTGAGCTCGCATACAGAAGCGAACGCATACGTAAGTCCCGCCCACATATGAAAACGGTTTTCAAACCACACATGTGAGGTATCTCTGCGAACGTTAGAGCGAGAGCAATCATTTTGGCCCTAGACCTCCTCTGTAACTCAAAACATGTAACCAGTAAAAATATTTAAAGCGTCGCCTATGGGGATTTTTTAAGTAGCGAAGTTTGGCGCCATTCCACGAGTGTGTGCAATTTTTAAGGGCGACATGTTAGGTATCTATTTACTCGGCGTAACTTCATCTTTCACATTATGCAAAAACATTGGGCTAACTTTACTGTTTTTTTTTTTTTTAAGCACAAAACATTTTTTTTCCGTAAAAAACGCGTTAAAAAAATTGCTGCGCAAATATCGTGCGAGATAAAAAGTTGCAACAACCACCATTATATTCTCTAAGGTCTTTGCTAAAAAAACATATATAATGTTTTGGGGTTCTATGTAATTTTCTAGCAAATAAATGATGATTTTTACATGTAGGAGAGAAATGTCAGAATTGGCCTTGGTGCTCCAGAACGCCTGTAGGTGCTCCCTGCATGTTGGGCCTCTGTATGTGGCCACGCTGTGTAAAAGTCTCACACATGTGGTATCGCCATACTCGGGAGTAATAGCAGAATGTGTTTTGGGGTGTAATTTGTGGAATGCATATGCTGTGTGTGAGAAATAACCTGCTAATATGACAATTTTGTGGAAAAAAAAAAAGAGAAAAAAAAAATCTTGATATTGCAAAGAATTGTGGGAAAAAATGACAACTTCAAAAAACTCACAATGCCTCTTTCTGAATACCTTGGAATGTCTTCTTTCCAAAAAGGGGTCATTTGGGGGGTATTTGTACTTTTCTGGCATGTTAGGGTCTCAAGAATTGAGATAGGCCGTCAGTACTTCAGGTGTGATCAATTTTCAGATATTGGCACCATAGCTTGTGGACTCTATAACTTTCACAAAGACCAAATAATATACACCAATTTGTACTTATTTTTACCAAAGATATGTAGCAGTATAAATTTTGGCCAAAATTTATGAAGAAAAAATAGTAATTTGCAAAATTTTATAACAGAAACGAAAAAAAAATCATTTTTTTACAAAATTTTCAGTCTTTTTTCTCTTATAGCGCAAAAAATAAAAAACCCAACAGTGATTAAATACCACCAAAAGAAAGCTCTATTTGTGTGAAAAAAAGGACAAAAATTTCATATGGGTACAGTGTTGTATGACTGAGTAATTGTCATTCAAAATGTGAGAGCACCGAAAGCTGAAAATTGGTCTGGTTATTAAGGGGGTTTAAGTGCCCAGTGGTCAAGTGGTTAATTATTAAGGTTTGCTGTGCGTCTCATCACTGCACATTAATGACGCCTTTCCAGGGTAGACATGGGTAGAGGAGAGGGCCTGGGGATCACAGTCACACAGAGTCACGCCTGCTAGAATGTTCATCATAGATCCCCTATCCCATAGGACACAAGAGTGGTGTTTGTCACATTCATTTTTTTGTTCTATGTTGGCATACAGGCATTTTGGTGATCATTTGAAAGTACATCATCTACCCTTTACAATGCATTTTTGATCATTTTAAAATGCATATTGCGCATGATAGTCCACTAGTCTGGAGCAAACATTGTCACTAGTGCAAGGTTGGTCTCCTAATTCAGCTCAAGGGATTCTAGGCCAAGATTTTACATTTGTGGTGGCTTAAATGAATGTTGTTTATTTTATTTTTAGGGGAACATGAGTGTGGTCAGCTCCAACATTTGGAAGAGTGTGATCAGAGAGCTGGACCCAGCAAAGAACCTCCAGTGGACATCACATTCTCAGACACAAGTCATGCAGAGGGTGGAGTAGTGCATCAAATAGAAGATGATTTAGTGGAGGCTGTTGTTTGCCCCAGTAAGTATTTTGAACATATGTCTTGAAATGTGGAGCCAGTGGCATTTTTGTTTGGGTAATTTTTTTATTTTGTGGGGCGCAAACAAAGTGTAAAAAATTCACGAAAATTTCTTCCACTGTGCCCATTAAACGCAGCCACTGTGCCCAAAGGGCACCAGTTTCAGTTTGTCCCCTCAAACGTAGACATTACTCTTTCGTCCATGGACCGACACAGCTTCTCTATTGACAAAGTGGGTATTATCCGTTAATTAGGAGTGACTAGGCAGAAAAACTTGTAAAAAGTGTTGCATCACACCTTCTACAGTACCGCCCAGGGGGCGGACCCTCTGGGTATACCCTCTCAGTCTGCACATCGCAGATCAGTTTTTTTCTGTCTAGCAAGGAGTAGGACATGGCTCCCTTCGGGCCCATTGGTCCGGGGAAAAAAGATATATATATATTTATTTATTTATTTTTGCTACATTTGTTGTTTCCTGCGATCTTCGATCAACTGCCGACTGGGTGACAGGCTGGATCCTCGATCCTTGTAGTCTCCCCAGTTTCGGCCATCGAGCGTGTGCCGACCCTAGCTACGCGCTGGGTTTTCCACGACATGCCCGTCGCTCCACGGGTGGCCGTTGAGCCTACGCTCCAGGGCCTGCATCGGACCGCTCAGCTTTGGCTGACCTTACGGCCGAGTCGCAGCAGCCTGGCCGGTGAGCTTACGCTCCAAGGCTTGCATCGGACCGCTCAGCTTCGGCTGACCTTACGGCCGAGTCGCAGCAGCCTGTCCGGTGAGCGTCATGCTCCAGGGCATACATATGATCGTCGCTTCTGGGTCCAATCACAGCATGCCTGGCCAACAGTCACCTTCCGTGCGCGGACGATGATCTGTTTGGAATGTCTTCCAGCAGAATACATGCAGGATAGGTAAGTAAAACTCCCCTGCCTCGGCTGGGTGATTTAGCTGGACATTCCTGGAGAGATCAAGTAAGTGGTTGTGGCCCCTTTCTTCCCTCTCTCCCTGCCTTTCCCTCCTCCCTGGGCTTCTAGCTAAAGGTTGCTGGGTGCTGGGGGTCACCTAGGGGGTCCCACTGGAGCGGGGCTGGCTGTAACTAACATTTAAAAGAAATGTCATTTTTGCTTACCTGTGTTTCTGTGTCTCCATGCTGTCGGCGGCCATTTTGAGGTGGTCCATGCCAAGTTTGGCCTCTTGTAACTGCCTGGGGGCCATCTTCCTGTGGTTCGGCCACACCCACTGGCCCCTATCAGGTGATGGGCGGCCATGTTTGTCCACCCTGTATGCAGATATTGCCATTCGGCGGCCATCTTTTTGTGGGCTATGGCTGCCTGACCTCTATCTTCTGTCGGCGGCCATTTTCTTAGAGCCCACATTATCTTCCATACAGACGTTTTTGGCAACCATTTTGCGAGAGCCTCCGGCCTCTAGGGTGCATTACACTGGCGCGAAAATTCACACAGGAAGTGCTGATAAAAGAAGCAGACTGACACAGCAGCAAGGGGACAGCATCACAGGCGCAGCATAGCAGTACCTATCCAGGGTGGTGAGTCCTCTGGGTAACCCAGCATCTCTGCAGCGTAGGAGGGTGGCCTTTTGATATCTTGCCTGGAGCCCTGTGAGTGTCAGCGTGTGGTCAGCATGGCATCTGAGCCAGATGTCTTCTCCCCTGAAACACCAGATTTAGCAGCTGGTGTCCCTGAGGTGTCTATGGACGCTATGTCGGCAATCCTAGAGGCATTTGCTGCCAGGGTGGAAGCAGCACACGGGAATACAGGGGGTAATAAACGCCCCCGTCCCCTGCAATCTTCTGGGGATATTTCTGATGCAGAACCAGGTCCAGCTACGGCTCATGGCCCAGATTCTGATGCATCAGAGACTGCAGACCGTGACCGATCGGACAGTGAGGAGGACTCCAAGTCCAGGTCAGTACGCGAGACGGCTTTGGTATCTGACCTTATTACTGCAGTGCGGGATACGCTAAAGTTGGAAAGGACTGAAGAAGTAGCAGATACTCCAGTCCCCTTTGGGTTTCGTAAACCTGCCCGCACTGCTAAGGTGTTCCCTTGTGTGTCTTATTTTGACAAACTCTTATACAAGGAATGGGAGAACCCACTGAGGGTCTTTACAGCCCCAAAGAGGTTTGCAGTACGGTACCCCTTTGAGGAGAGTTTTCTGAAGATATGGACCTCTCCCCCTATAGTGGACCCTTCGGTGTCCAGACTTAATAGAGCCACCACTATTCCAGTAGAAGGGGCTCCTGTTTTCAAGGACCCTGTGGATAAGAAGGCTGAAGCACTCGCTCGCTACCTATACTCAGCAGTACGCCCGGCATTGGCGGGGGCCCTCATGTCTCAGACACTTACTGAATGGGCAAAATTGCTACTCCAGGGGTTAAAGGAGCGAGATGCTCCTCCTAATGAGATAACTTTGGCCGACCAGTTGGTCCAGGGCCTTAAGTTTGTCTGCGAGTCAGACATGGATACTATTCCCCTGCTGTCAAGAGCTTCGGTTTATGCAGTAGCAATACGCCGCCTGATCTGGCTAAAGGGCTGGTCTGCGGACCAGACTTCCAAGAAAGCCCTATTGGATCTGCCTTTTAAGGGCGACAGACTTTTTGGGGCTTCTCTGGATGACATCATCAAGGATGCCACAGGAGGTAAAAGCACTTTGCTTCCCCAAACTACAGTGCCTTGCAAAAGTATTCGGCCCCCTTGAACTTTTCATCCTTTTGCCAAATTTCAGGCTTCAAACATAAAGATATAAAATTTTAATTTTTTGTGAAGAATCACCAACAAGTGGGACACAATTGTGAAGTGGAACGAAATCTATTGGATTTTTGAAACTTTTTTAACTAAGAAAAAAATGAAAAGTGGGGCGTGCAAAATTATTCGGCCCCCTTGCGTTAATACTTTGTAGAGCCACCTTTTGCTGCGATTACAGCTGCAAGTCGCTTGGGGTATGTCTCTATCAGTTTTGCACATCGAGAGACTGAAATTCTTGCCCATTCTTCCTTGCAAAACAGCTCGAGCTCAGTGAGGTTGGATGGAGAGCGTTTGTGAACAGCAGTTTTCAGCTCTTTCCACAGATTCTCGATTGGATTCAGATCTGGACTTTGACTTGGCCATTCTAACACCTGGATACATTTATTTATGAACCATTCCTTTGTAGATTTTGCTGTATGTTTGGGATCATTGTCTTGTTGGAAGATAAATCTCCGTCCCAGTCTCAGGTCTTTTGCAGACTCCAACAGGTTTTCATCCAGAATGGTCCTGTATTTGGCTGCATCCATCTTCCCCTCAATTTTAACCATCTTCCCTGTCCCTGCTGAAGAAAAGCAGGCCCAAACCATGATGCTGCCACCACCATGTTTGACAGTGGGGATGGTGTGTTGAGGGTGATGAGCTGTTGCTTTTACGCCAAACATATCGTTTTGCATTGTGGCCAAAAAGTTCGATTTTGGTTTCATCGGACCAGAGCACCTTCTTCCACATGTTTGGTGTGTCTCCCAGGTGGCTTGTGGCAAACTTTAGACAAGACTTTTTATGGATATCTTTGAGAAATGGCTTTCTTCTTGCCACTCTTCCATAAAGGCCAGATTTGTGCAGTGTACGACTGATTGTTGTCCTGTGGACAGACTCTCCCACCTCAGCTGTAGTTCTCTGCAGTTCATCCAGAGTGATCATGGGCCTCTTGGCTGCATCTCTGATCAGTCTTCTCCTTGTCTGAGCTGAAAGTTTAGAGGGACAGCCAGGTCTTGGTAGATTTGCAGTGGTCTGATACTCCTTCCATTTCAAAATGATCGCTTGCACAGTGATCCTTGGGATGTTTAAAGCTTGGGAAATCTTTTTGTATCCAAATCCAGCTTTAAACTTCTCCACAACAGTATTACGGACCTGCCTGGTGTGTTCCTTGGTCTTCATGATGCTCTCTGCGCTTTCAACAGAACCCTGAGACTATCACAGAGCAGGTGCATTTATACAGAGACTTGATTACACAGAGGTGGATTCTATTTATCACCATCAGTCATTTAGGACAACATTGGATCATTCAGAGATCCTCGCTGAACTTCTGGAGTGAGTTTGCTGCACTGAAAGTAAAGGGGCCAAATAATTTTGCACGCACCACTTTTCAGTTTTTTATTTGCTAAAAAAGTTTAAAATATCCAATAGATTTCGTTCCACTTCACAATTGTGTCCCACTTGTTGGTGATTCTTCACAAAAAATTAAAATTTTATATCTTTATGTTTGAAGCCTGAAATGTGGCAAAAGGATGAAAAGTTCAAGGGGGCCGAATACTTTCGCAAGGCACTGTAGCAAGGGCAAGGGCCCTCCTTTACTGCACGTAAGCGTTTTTTTCGCCCCCTTAAGGCGACAGGGAAAAGACCCCAGGCCGATAAAGCGCCTGCCCAAGGACAAAAGCGTCCTTGGTCCCGCAGACCCAACAAGCCTGCGGACAAATCTGCGTCCACATGAAGGTCCGCCCCCACCCAGCTCTCGGGTGGGGGGACGTCTTCGCAAATTCGCGACTCAGTGGACTGCTCTAGTCTCCGACAGGTGGGTTTGCGAAGTAATCTCCTCAGGCTACAAGATAGAATTTCTCTCTTGTCCACCAGACAGATTCATCACCTCCAATCTCCAGCTACTACCGACCCGTCGGGAGGCCCTGTATGGGGCGGTCCAGGGTCTACTGGAACGCGGGGTAGTTATTCCAGTTCCAGAACAGGAACGGGGTCAGGGTTTTTACTCAAATCTGTTCATTGTGCCAAAGAAGGAGGGGGTTCATCCAATCTTGGATCTCAGAGCCCTCAATTGCTTTGTGAAGGTACAAAGATTTCGGATGGAGTCGGTTCGATCCGTAATCACGGCTCTCCATCCGGGGGACTTTCTGGCCTCCTTGGACATCAAGGACGCATACCTGCATGTCCCCATATACTCCAGACACCAGAGGTTTCTGCGATTTGCTATCGGGAAGAACCACTACCAGTTTGTGGCCCTCCCGTTTGGCCTTGCCTCAGCACCCAGGACGTTCACCAAGGTGCTCGCTCCGATTCTGGCACTTCTAAGACAGCGGGGTATCGCTATCACAGGTTACTTGGACGACCTTCTGCTGAAGGCCCCTTCAAGCTCAGAATTAGAGGTAAGCGTGTCCATTACCTGTCAGACTCTTCGAGACTGTGGTTGGATACTAAACACGCAAAAGTCAGTATTGGTGCCCACTCAACGCCTAGTGTACCTGGGGTTGATTCTGGATTCCTCAGAGGCAAAGGTATTCCTCCCTGTGGAGAAGTTGCAGACCCTCCGGGCTGCAGTACGGCAGCTGACTTCCAGGAATTGGTCGTCACTCCGTTTTTGCATGCGAGTGTTGGGCCTCATGGTAGCCTCCTTCGAGGCGGTCCCATATGCTCAATACCACACTCGAGTGTTACAGAAGGAAGTTCTGTCCAGATGGAACAGATGCCCTTCATCTCTGGATTATCAAATCCGAGTGAGCCACCTAGTCAGGAGATCCCTGGTATGGTGGCTGACAGCACCGGCTCTAATGGCCGGGAAGTCATTTCTTCCCGTTTACTGGATAGTGATCACGACGGACGCCAGCCTTACAGGTTGGGGGGGAGTCTGGGGTGTCCAGTCGGCGCAAGGTCGCTGGACCCCAGAGGAAGCCCTCCTGCCGATCAATGTCCTGGAGATCCGGGCGATCAAGCTGTGCCTCTTCAAATGGTCTCAGAGACTGCAAGGGCGTCCAGTCAGGATCCAGTCATACAACGCCACAGCAGTGGCATATGTCAATCATCAAGGAGGAACAAGAAGCTCAGCTGCAGCATCGGAGATCGCTCGCATCCTGAAGTGGGCAGAGAGGAGCGTACCGGCACTGTCGGCCGTGTACATTCCGGGTGTGGAAAACTGGCAGGCGGACTACCTGAGCCGCCAGATGCTGGACCAGGGAGAATGGTCCTTACACCCGGAGGTGTTCCAACTCCTCTGCCAAAGATGGGGCACACCAGACGTAGATCTTCTGGCTTCCCGACTCAATCGGAAGGTATTGAGGTTTGTGGCCCGGTCAAGAGACCCATGGGCAGACGCAATGGACGCGTTGGTAGCATCGTGGGGTCAGTATCGGCTAATCTATGCCTTCCCTCCCTTAAGGCTTCTTCCTCTTCTGCTCCGCAGAGTGGAGCCAGAGGGAATTCCAATGATCCTAATCGCTCCAGATTGGCCTCAGCGTCCTTGGTACGCCGATCTAGTACGTCTGGTAGCAGACGTCCCCTGGCGCCTACCACTACGGAAGGACCTGCTATCGCAAGGTCCCATATTCCATCCTGCTTTACAGTCATTGGCTTTAACAGCATGGCTGTTGAGAACCAGGTACTGAGAGATCGGGGCCTGTCAGACTCAGTAATCTCTACTATGAGAAGTGCTCGGAAACCGTCCTCTAGGAAGGTCTATCACCGCACTTGGAGGGCCTACATCTCCATGTGTGAGGAAATGAAATGGCATCCGCGTACCTATTTGGTTTCCAGAATCCTGCTGTTTTTACAGCATGGGGTAGACCAAAGGCTTGCCCTAAGTACGATTAAGGGACAGATATCTGCCCTGGCTGTCTTTTTTCAGCGACCCCTGGCGACTCACTCTCGTGAGTACATTTGTGCAGGGGGTTCGACATGTGGCCCCTCCGGTCCGCCCCCCGTTACCTCCGTGGGACTTGAACCTGGTCCTCTCGGTGCTTCAGAAGGCACCGTTTGAGAATATTAGAGATATTCCCCTGTTGACACTTTCTCAGAAGGTGGTCTTTTTGGTGGCTGTTACGTCAGTTAGACGAGTCTCTGAGCTGGCAACCCTGTCCTGCAAGGCTCCCTATTTGATTTTCCACAAGGATAAGGTGGTGCTGCGGCCGCAGCCTTCCTTTCTTCCGAAAGTCGTTTCGGCTTTTCATCTCAACGAAGACATTGTACTTCCATCCTTGTGTCCTCAGCCGTCGAATCCTAAGGAGTTGGCGTTGCATTCCTTGGACGTTGTCCGAGCTTTGAGAGTATACATATCTGCTACTTCCCTGTTCCGGAAGTCAGACTCACTGTTTGTTTCGGTGGCTGGTCCCAAGAAGGGCCAAGCAGTCTCATCGGCCACCATCTCTAGGTGGATCCGACAGATAGTAATCCAGGCTTACGCCTTAAAGGGTCAGGCGCCCCCCTTTCCTGTCACGGCGCATTCGACCAGGGCAATAGGTGCCTCTTGGGCTTTCCGACATCAAGCGTCTGTTTCCCAACTATGTAAAGCGGCGACTTGGTCGTCCGCTCACACTTTCACAAAATTCTACAAAGTTGATGTAGGTGCATCTTCGGATGCCTCTTTCGGCCGCAAGGTTTTGCAGGCGGCTGTTTAGAGTTGCAACTCCTCCGTTGGAGGAGTGCTGTTTTGTGTTTTGGGGTGAAGTTTGTTTTTATGCTGTTACCACCCCTCGTTTTTTCTCTGACACTGCTTTGGGACGTCCCACTTTGTCAATAGAGAAGCTGTGTCGGTCCATGGACGAAAGAGTCAATAGGATTTTTTACTCACCATAAAATCCTTTTCTCTGTGTCCATGGACCGACACAGCACCCACCCCTCCTTTTAAGTTTGTACTGCTTTTTGACGAACTGATCTGCGATGTGCAGACTGAGAGGGTATACCCAGAGGGTCCGCCCCCTGGGCGGTACTGTAGAAGGTGTGATGCAACACTTTTTACAAGTTTTTCTGCCTAGTCACTCCTAATTAACGGATAATACCCACTTTGTCAATAGAGAAGCTGTGTCGGTCCATGGACTCAGAGAAAAGGATTTTACGGTGAGTAAAAAATCCTATTTTTCCTCCCAAATAAAGCCAGTTTCCCCCCAGCCATGCACTTACCTGCTTTGGCTCATTGCCGTCCTTCTTCAGTCATAGATGTCTTCTCCCGCCCTCGATGTTGCTTCAGCCAATCAGGTTACCGGTAACCATATCCGATGAGCATGATTGGCTGAGATGCATGTCATGGTTTTACAAAGAACGAATCCCCTCTGCGTCCCCTTGTCAACTATTTTGATGCAAATTCTAGGGTGAGGTCTATCAGAGCCGCTTGCTCTGATAGACACTTCCAAAACACACCCACCGCTCTAATTCAGATGTCCGGTGCTCAACAGGAGGCTGGCCATCTGAATATTGTTTTTAAGCAGCGACAATACACAGATTCATGCAATGCATGAATCTGTGTATTGTCTTTCAGTGGCGTTACAAGACAGAGAGGGGGCGTTTCTCCTGCGCCCTATATGGACGCACCACCACTGGTCTAGACATGTCTAGGGATTGGTTAAATTTAAGTTAAATTAACAGCCAAACACAGAAGCAAAGTAGGTAGTGCATTGAACATTAGCATGTAGAAGGAGACAGGAGGTGGAATGAGCTGGCAGTGTTGCTATGTAACCAATTTTGGGAGACACAGGCACCAGGGACAAGATTATAGAAGTAGCTACAGTGTGTACATTCCTAGTAGTGTAGGTGTCTGAAGAGCAAGCAGGTTTCAGAATCAAATTTACTGTCTAGGTAAGTATTTAACGAAATTGGCTTGATTACTAATGTGACCATAATTCACTTTTTTTGGGCCTCAGCCACTTGTCCTTGATTACCATTTGTATGTTTTCTCTTCTTCCAAGGCCACGAACTACCAAGATGCACAATTGGTCGTATCGGTGCTGATATGCTGCAGGCAATGACTGAACTTGAACAAATAAAGGAGGCTGCCACTGGTGTTCTCAGGCATATCCGGGATTATGTAGATCTGTTAGCCAAATTTTAAGTTTTTTTTGTTTTTTTTTGTTTATTGTTTTGACTCTACTTTTAAGCGCAAACTCAGATTCTTGATATGTTGAAATAACACTACTTCCTTGAAATTCCTGGGATTTCAGATTATTAATGAACAATGCCCTATGCAGTGTCTTTTCATGTGAATTGTCATGTGAAATCGCATGACAATTCACTTAAAGGGGTTGTAAAGGTACAATTTTGTTAGCCTAAAAATCTTCCTTTACCTTAGTGCATTCCTCCTTCACTGACCTAATCCTTTGATTTAAGTTTTAAATGTCCTTATTTCTTCATAGAAATCCTCAGTTCCTGTTCTTCTGTCTGTAATACACACAGTAATGCAAGGCTTTCTGCCTGGTGTGGAGTGTCGTGCTCGCACCCTCCCTTGGACTACAGGAGAGTCTTTCCAATTCCACCTGAGGAAGGCAATATATTCTCACGTTGAGAATACAATGCAAAATGTCTCATATGGCCTTTTTACATTCGATTTTGTAATTTTGTAGGTACTGATTTGGTGATGTGTATTGCTGTGCTTTCAAAGATGCATGTTTAGCCACCTCAAAGTTGAGAAGAAACAAAACAATAATCTTTACTACACAAATAACAATGTTGGTTTGTTGTAAAACCCTAAGAAATAACTTCTCAATGTGGTAAAAGTAAATATGTTTTGGATTTCCTATGTGTGGCTTCTTATTTCTATGCTTAATAAGAATAGTATATTTGTTCAGTTGGTGTAATTACATTGACAGTGTACTTGAAAATGTGTGTAGCAGACCCACAGCACAACATAATACACTACATAGCTCAAGGCAACATTTAGATTTAGAGCTAATACATTCCAATTATGGTTTGTAGACTAAAATCAAAAATATAAAATTATATTAGAAGGATATTTGCTAAGATAATAAACACAGACAACAGTATTTCAAAGATATTTGGGTTTTATAACAAAAAAACTGCTTATTAGATATTATCAACAACATTTTGTTGCCAAGGCACTGCCCCACTACCCACAAAATAAGCCTTGTATTGTTCCCACACAACATGGCCATTTTGTGAGGAAACACCAACACCACCAGTTTGCAGAGCTGGCATCACTGGCTCTTCAGCTGCCCTAACACCTGAAGGATCTTCTGTAGCCACTGATCCAATGTAGTTTGTGACATTCCTCCTTAAAAAATTGTGGAGGATGCAGCAGCACAACACCACATGATTGAGCTTATACTCTGCCAAATTGATGGCAGTTAAAAAAAGCCAGAAACGGTTGGAGAGTATTCCAAAAGCGTTTTCGACAACCCTCCTGGCACGAGAGAGCCGATAATTTGTAGATGCGCTGCTCTGGGGTTAGGTTCCTCATTGGAAAGGGCTTCATAAGATGAGCAAAGGCATCATCTGCTAAAAAAACTAAATTAAGCCCCTCAACATTGTCCTGGGCAGGTGGTAAATTTAATGTCCCATTCTGGAGGCGGTGATAAAACTCAGTGTGCATCATCACACCTCCATCTGAATGGCGCCCATTGATACCCACATCCAAATATAAAAATTCATAGTTTGCAGATACTATACTACAAAAGCCCTTATAGTTGAAATAGTAAGAGCCAGAGTTGGGTGGTGGGATGATTTGTACATGTTTCCCATAAATGGCACCCCCACAGTTTGGGAAATTCCATTAATTCTGAAACTGGGCTGCCACATCCTGCCATTGCTGGCGGTTGGAAGGAAACTGAATAAAAAAATAAATAAAAAATTTACTACTAGCACATAAAATGACAATTATTTATGACACATACATTCTTGTGCCAACATAAAAATATAACATTTAAAGCAGTATTTAGACAAAAGAGGATAACAGTTCTAATTATATGCTTCCTCACTCCCTCTGGTGGCACATTCCATTTTTTTTTGGGGGGGGGGGGGCTCGAGGTTGAATGGGTACAGTTTTGGGACAGGTAAGAACTCTCTCCACTTCCATTAGCGCTAAATGAGGAACAAATGAAAGTACATTTTGCAAACCACTCTGTGGACAAATATGCATGTAGGACATGAAAAATAACATAAAATCTAAATATAGGACATTCACAGCAAATTGCATTACTGGAAATCATGTAAGAAAACATACATAATCAAGGATTATAAAAAAGAAGTAGATAGAATTGGAGATGACATAAAAATACATACCCGAATATAGTCCTTCTGCAGGACTTGAATAATCGCACAACACGTCTCCGGTATGATATGGTCAAGAGCCTGGGGAGAGATACCTGTCGTAAATTTTATATCTTGGAGACTTCTCCCTGTCGCCAAGTATCGCAAAGTGGCTATGAGCCTTTGCTCTTCAGGAATAGCAGTCCTCATGCAGGTGTCCTGCTTCCTAATGTAGGGGGACAGCAAGGACAAAAGGTGCTGAAAGCAGGAGTCTGACATCTGGAGATAATTCCTATAATCGTGGGGATTATTCTCCCTTAGCTAGGTCATGTGAGAAAATTGGTCGCGTTGAAGCAACCAATTTTTGGTCCAAACAGTCCTCCTCCTACCCCTTGACCTGGACTGAGCATGAGAGATAGCCAGAACTCCCAGGCTATATATAGCACGCTCTCTCTCAGGATTGCGCAACATCTTGATTCAAGAACGGACGTTGAGAACCGACCGTAAAGGAGAAGCACGAATCTGCCCACACCAAACCGCCACTACCTCGCGCTTAGCAGAACGAGACCAAAGGGTGACACTGGAAAATTGAACTTTCCTCTTTTGAAGGCTCGTCAGTACGTTGAAACGTCACTACATTCATGTTTGTTGGCGAAAAAGTCAGAGCGTGTGTATGCTATGGGCGTTCACGCCCAACTCCGTTCAGACAAAAATCCACGGAAAAGTCAGATGGAAGTCCGACCGTGTGTACGAGGCTTAAGTCACACATCATCCACTCTTCTTATGCCGCGTACACACGATCGTTTTTTAATGTCATTTTCAAAAACAACGTTTTTCTCGACGTGATTTTTCTCGTTTCCTCTCAAGCCTGTCTTGCATACACACGTTCATTAAAAAAAACGCTCGAGCAAAGCGCAGTGACGTACGACGGCACTATAAAGGAGAAGTTCCGTTCGAATGGCGCCACCCTTCATGTTAGTAAAGTTTGTTGAGCGACGATTCGCGCTTTTCAGCCTCGTGCTTTTCAGTCCGTTACAGCGTGACGAATGTGCTATCTCCATTACGAACGCTAGTTTCACCAGAACGAGCGCTCCCGTCTGATACTTGATTCTGAGCATGCACGTTTTTTTTTCCCCTCGTAAAAGCATACACACTACCGTTTTTCACGTCGTTAAAAAAAACGACGTGAAAAAATAGAGCAGGCTCTCATTTTTTTAGGCCATTTTTCACGTCGTTAAAAATGCTCTGGAGCCTACACACAATCGTTTTTAATGCCCAATTTAAAAAATGGCATTTTTAACGTCGTGAAAAACGGTCGTGTGTATGCGTCATAACCACTTGAAGACAAAGCCCTTTCTGACACTTTTTGTTTACATGAAAAAATATATTAATTTTTTTTGCAAGAAAATTACTTTGAACCCCCAAACATTATATATTTTTTAAGGCCCTACAGATTAAAATGGTGGGTGTTGCATTTTTTTTTTCACACAGTATTTGCACAGCGATTTTCCAATTTTTTTTTTGGGAAAACAATTATTTTAATGCACTAAAACACACTATATTGCCCAAATGTTTGATGAAATAATGAAGATGATCTTAGGCCGAGTACATGGATACCAAACACGACATGCTTTAAAATTGCGCACAAACGTGCAGCGGCGACAAACTACATACATTTTTAAAAGCCTTTACAGGTTACCACTTTAGATTTACAGAGGAGGTCTACTGCTAAAGTTATTGCCCTCGATCTGACCTTCGCGATGATACCTCACATGCATGGTGCAATTGCTTTTTACATATGACGCCAGACGAACGCTTGCGTTCGCCTTTGCGCGTGAGCAGGGGGGGACAGGGGTTCTTTTTTTTATTATTATTTATTTTGCTTTTTTATTTAATTTTTAAACTGTTCCTTTCACTTTTTTTTATCATTTTTATTGTTATCTCAGGGGATATTTACATTCCCTATGATAGGAATAGGTAGTGACAGGTACTCTTTTTTTTGAAAAAATTGGCGTCTATTAGACCCTAGATTTCTCCTCTGCCCATAAAGCATCTGACCACACCAAGATCGATGTGATAAAATGCTTTCCCAATTTCCCAATGGCACTGTTTATATCCGGCGAAATCTAAGTCATGAAATGCTCGTAGCTTCCGTTTTTTTAGGCCATAGAGATGATTGGAGCCATTCTGGTCTCTTATCAGCTCTATGGTCAGCTGGCAGAACCACCGGCTGCTTTCTCAGGTTCCCTGTTGGGATAGGAGAGCCAGAGAAAACCATGGAAGATGGTGGGGACGTTCCCTCCCACTGCTTGTAAAAGCAGTCTAGAGGCTAATTAGGTGCTAGGATTGCTTTTACATGAAAGCAGACCGCTGGCTGAAAAGAATGATAACAAAATGATACCTAAATCTGAAGGCATCATTCTGGTATAACCACTCAAAGTCCAGCAACATACCAATACGTTGCTGGTCCTTGTTGGGCATATATTGTAATTCTTTTTTTTTTCATGCAGCCTGTATCGTGGAAATTTTATGAAGATGTATTTTAATAGGTATTGTCATAGTGTCACCCAGTGTTAGTTCTCCCGCAACCCGCTCTAAAGAGCTGACTGGGGAAGACTGACGTTGGTTGAGATAAACTTCCTGATTTGGGGAGGGGTGTTTCCGGAGTGGGGATGTGTCAGGGAAACGGCCGTAGGAGAACTGGCCGTAGGAGAACTGGCCGCTTCCAGCACATCCCTGTGCGCACTGACGCAAGCGGCGCAAATAGGCGCACGCACATGCGCAATGAACAAATGCGCACGCACATGCGCAATGGAACCAACGGGCGCGTGCACATGCGCGGGAGCGTCAATCGGTGCACGCAACAGATGCAGCCACTTGCTGGCCTATATAAGACGGCCACTGACCCCCTCTCATTGCTTGATAGTCTTCAGCCTTCCTGTGTTCCTGAGACTCTGTTAAACTGCTGTTTGGATTCCTGTTGTGACCCGGCTTGTTCCTGACCTGTCTGATCTGCTCTCCTGGTTTGACCCTCTGGCTTGCTTTACCGATTTGTTGCCTTCTCCTCCACCTGATCCCGGCTTGTTCCACGGACTTACCTCAGTCATCTGTTCCTGCCTGCTTCCTATTACCAGACCATTGGCTTGTCTCCGTTCCTGCAACCTGCCTCCTCCTATTGCTGGATCTACTGGGTTTGACCCTCAGCCTGGCTGCCACTACTACTCCTTGAGCGGTGTCCTGCATCCACCAGTGTTCTTCAGGATCCCACCAGCCCTGCTCTCCTGGACCCATCTGGCAACCTGGGCTTCTCTGGGCACTACACCCTCTGTACCCAACCTCAGGGGTGTACTGCACTCAGCCGCAAGGGGAGCCCTCTCGGCATTTCGGCCTCCAACCAGGTACATGACAGGATGCCTGCCAGCGAAAGGGCCCCTGTGTGATGCACAGACATTCGCCTGGGTGGGAGGGATGTTTCCTCTCTGCAAACGCATTATCGGTTTAGCGAATGTATGCTCTTGGCATCTCGATATGCCTGATCAACATTGAGGTGGTGACATGAGCATACACCTGCAGATAAGCTCCCCTCATCAGGAACTGTGTACATTGGTTATTTGTATTACTATTGTATTGAATTGTGTTGTTATTGTATTGTATCCTTTAGCTGTATTTTTTGTGTTGTCAACTCCTTATATGGACATTTCCTGTGTGGAGGGGACATCCTGTGATTGGCTGCTGCAGCCATCGGGCAAGTGATTAGTTACACTTGATTGCATTTTTCCTCTCCCAATGAACGCCCGATGCCGGCTCTTTTTCTCCCCCTGACCACCAATATTGGGCATTTTTTCCTTCCCCCTGGAAATCAATGCTAGGGATTATTTTTCTCTCCATGTGACTGCTAAAGCTAGCCATTTTTTCCTCCTATTGACCACAGATGCCAACCATCTTTTCCTCCTGTTGACCAGCAATATAATGTACACTATGACACATACTGCTGCACTCTATACATTACATTGTACAGCAACAATGTGCTGTACATTAAATTTTTCTGACCAAACCATTTATTGCCACAATAGTTACTGAGTAGTGTGTGACTATTTTAATTACATAGTTGGTAAGGTTGAATAAAGACAATAGTCCATCCAGTTCAACCTGTGTAGGTGTACGTGTGTTAGTGTCTATAATTATTTCTCATATCCCTGTATGTCGTGTTCATTAAGACGCACATCCAAAAGTCTTTTAAAAATGTAATTATTCCCTGCTGCCACCACCAAACGTGGAAGAGTGTTCAGTGAAAAACCCACTGCAGTTTAAGGTTAAACCACTTCTCCTCCAATCTCATTGTGTGGTGCCGTGTCCTCAGGGCAGGCCCTAGCATGGGTCCCGGTGGGACCATGGGTCCTGGGCGGCACATTAAGAGGGCGGCAAATTCCCACCCGCCAGCCTGCTCAGCTGCTTATTTCACAGGGCCGATCGGGCCAGTAGATGCAGAGCACCAGTGTGTACTCCTACTTCCTGGTGACGGTGGAACGGACAATGGGGCGGACGTGATGTCATCAGCCAGAAATGATGGCTGCGTTGCATCATTTCCAGCGGATGACATCACGTCTGCCCCATCGTGCAGGAAGTAGGAGTACACACTGGTGCTCTGCATCTACTGGCCTGATCAGTTCCCGTGTGTCAGAAACCATGAATCAGACCGAGACAGAAGTACAGTTAAATCACACTTGTTTAATAATAATAATAAAAAGATAAACAGAGTAAGCGTAGTCAAAACATAGCCAGAGTTCAGGAACCGGATCAGATAGTCAGCCAAGCTGAATGTCAGAGAGACAGAGATAAGATGAGTTCTTGCTGGGAAAAAAACAATTTAAGCAACAGACAGCATGGATTCATGAAAGACAGAAGTTGTCAGACAAACCTGATTTCTTTTTATGAAGAGGTAAGTAAAACCTTGGACAGAGGGGTGGCGGTGGATGTGTTATACTTGGAATTTGCAAAAGCGTTCGATACAGTTCCGCACACATGGCTCATGTGCAAGGTAAAGTCTACAGGATTGGAAATATCAGTTTGTAAATGGATAGAAAACTGGCTAAAAGGCAGAATTCAGAGAGTAGTGGTTAATGACTCTTACTCTGAATGGTCTAAGGTTATCAGTGGTGTACCCCAAGGTTCAGTGCTGGGACCCTTACTTTTTAATATCTTTATAAATGATATTGGGTCTGGGATCAAAGTAAAATTTCTGTCTTTGCAGATGACACCAAGCTATGCAGTGGAATAACGTCCTTACAGGATGTCTCCACTTTACAAGCCGACCTCAATGCACTGTCTAATTGGGCGACTATGTGGCAGACGAGGTTTATTGTTGATAAATGTAAAGTTATGCACTTGGGGGCTAAGAATATGCATGCATAATACATACTAAGGGGAGTACAACTGGGGAGATTCATAGTAGAGAAGGATCTGGGGGTTTTGGTAGATCATAAGCTCAATAATGGCATGCAATGCCAAGCTGCGGTTTCCAAAGCGAGCAAAGTCCTTTCTTGTATTAAGAGAGGTATGGACTCCAGAGAGATAGATATAATTTTGCCCCTGTTAAAATCAATAGTAAGACCTCATCTGGAATATGCAGTTCAGTTTTGGGCACCAGTTCTCAAAAAGGATATCGGGGAACTGGAAAAAGTGCAGAGAAGGGCAACCAAACTGATAAGAGGCATGGG
This sequence comes from Rana muscosa, assembly GCA_029206835.1. Classification (NCBI taxonomy): domain Eukaryota; kingdom Metazoa; phylum Chordata; class Amphibia; order Anura; family Ranidae; genus Rana; species Rana muscosa. Next base: position 37,308,179 of record JARGYO010000162.1, on the reverse strand, counting down.
GGAGCTCAGCTATGAGGGGAAGATTATAGGAACTGAATTTATTCACTCTTGAGAAGAGGAGAATAAGGGGGGGGGGGTATAATCAACATGTACAAATACAGTGGGGCAAAAAAGTATTTAGTCAGCCACCAATTGTGCAAGTTCTCCCACTTAAAAAGATGAGAGAGGCCTGTAATTGTCATCATAGTGAAGCACTACCCCCAGTTAAGAGAGCCGCTGGTTTTGTTTTGGGCCCTGTAGTGCACCGCTGTCAACCCCTGGCAATCGGCTCTACCCTCCCGTGGCACAGCTAGTAAGGGGAGATAGGACCGTGTGACCGCAACTCTAGGTGACGCAGTCCTATGGCAAACACACACAGTGATATACTTTAAAACTTCTATTAAAGTAAGTGAAACTGACACCAATGTACTTGACCCAGATATTTTACTGAGGCTAATGGGCAAGTAATAAACAACAGTATAACAAGTTGCAGATCCCTGCAATAAACAGTAATAAAGATAAACAGAGTAATCAGAATAATAAAGTATTGCTATGCAACTCTAGCGCTGCCCTTTTACAGCTACTTCCCCTCATGGGTAGACTAACACCCAGCAATGTCTACCTATGCAGTCAGGCCTGACTGATCTAAATGGAAGTTCAGTGAAACAATGTTCGCTAGCAATCTTTGGTGGTGCACTTGAAGAACAACTTTGTAATCCAAACGAATAGTAAAGATAAAAGTATCTGTCTTTAAACAGCTCTCACCACCCGGACAAGTCCAAGTCCGTTTCCTCCATCGATTCGTCTGGGAACAGGAATCCACCGACATCCAAGTCTTCAATCCTTCTGGTGTACTGCAGCAAGGAGGATTAGATGTCTCTAAGGCTCTGCTAGGCTGGCAGAGGGGCTCTTTGGAAAGGAGCACACGGCCCAGGCTTCAGGCCTTGTCCACACAGCAGTTCAGCACAGAGATCCTCTTGCTAGGAGAGGGGGTGTCCAAAGAGAGCGAACAAACTCCACCTCCTCTTTATAAAGTCTGCCCCAGCAGTCTCTGTTCCGGAGCAATGTACCCTGGGTGCTGCAAGATGTACTGGGAGATGTAGTCTCTCTCTCCTCTGCTTTCACTTCCATAATGTCTCTTTACTTCCTCCTGACTCACCTCTCACCTGGAACTTCTTGTCTCTCTGCATTAAAGGGGAACACCCCGCTACACACTCCCCCCACTTGAACTCTTTGGTCCCCAAAGATAAACTTCAACAAATACTGTTTACCATTTTGGACAATGTCGAGCATGATGTTGGCATAGGGAATTCCCACCAAAACTTTGGGATGGAACTCTCTTGCCCACAGGTCACACTACCATGAGTGGCCTGCCTAACTGTGTCAGAGAGTGAGCTGGGGTTGCCCTCCACCAAATGGACGGTGGAAGGATCAGGTTGTTCAACACTTCTCCTAGCCGTTACAACAGAGTCCTCTGAGCTCGTCCCCATTTGGGGGTAAGTTAGTTTCTTGGGAGGCCTGATGACTCTGCGAGCCCTCTGCTTTCTTGGTGCTTCTGACTCTGGCACCACAGGCTCTTCTTCAGGAGTAAGTTCAGGTAACATTGCTGGTTCTGGAACCTCTGATTCAGAAGTCGACTGACGTATGGAATCTCTAGAGTCCTCCTCTGCGCAAGTGTCAGGAACATCTTCCCAGTAATCAGCTGAGGGACTGAAGGGTATGAATTCAGTAGCCTCCGGATTCAGCGTTGCATCTGGGGTATCCCCTCCATTTGGGAGATCTATGGCGGACGTTCCCAGAGTCGAGGGAGGCCACAGCCAGTCCAGTTCTCCACCTTCATCTGTACTCAATTGGGAGGCCTCCCCATCTTTGGCTCGAGAGGTCTGGGACCGAGTGTTCGGCCTAGGAATATCCAGGATAGAGGCCGGTTCAGGGGAGTCTCTCATGGGAGGTATTCTGACTGCCTCAGCAAGTGGGAGCAGGTGGTTCCGATGCCACGTCTTCAGTGGACCCACCTTTCCTTCTGGCTTTAGTTTGTAGACAGGCAAACCGGGCAACTTCCTACAGACAACATAGGGCTCAGATCTCCACCTGTCGGCAAGCTTGTGTTTTCCAGGGACCCCCAGATTGCGTAGCAGTACTCGGTCCCCGGGCTGCAGATCTTGCCCTCGAACCTTCAGATCGAAATTTCTCTTGTTGTGGGCCCCCCTTTGATCCGAAGCCACCTGGGCTTGTTCATAGGCCATCTGCAAGCTACGTCTAAGTCTGTCCACGTATCCCTTGTGGGATGTAGCTGAGGTATTGTCTATAGAAGTGCCAAAGGCCAGGTCCACAGGTAGCCTTGCTTCTCTCCCAAACATAAGTCGATAAGGGGAGTAGCCAGTGGCGTCACTTGTGGTACAGTTATAGGCATGTACTAGGGCTGATATGTGCTGACTCCAGTGTTGCTTCTTCTCTGTTTCTAAGGTTCCCAAAATGTTGAGCAGGGTCCGGTTAAATCTCTCCGGCTGAGCATCTCCTTGTGGGTGGTAAGGCGTGGTTCTGGTCTTCTTTATTCCTAATGAATCCAAAAGTCTTCGGATCAACCGACTCTCAAAGTCCCTTCCTTGATCTGAGTGGAGTCTCTGTGGTAGTCCGTAATGGACAAAATACTTCTCCATAAGTATCTTGGCCACAGTGGATGCCTTCTGGTCTTTGGTTGGGAAAGCTTGAGCATAACGGGTGAAATGGTCGGTTATTACCAGAACATTCCCCAATCCACTCAGGTCGGGTTCGAGGCAGAGAAAGTCAATGCATTCCAGATCCATTGGGCCTTGACTCTGTAAGTGGCCCATTGGGGCAGCTTGATGAGGTAGGGTCTTTCTCTGAATGCATCGTGCACAGGAATGGCAATACTCCTCTACTTCTGCCCTCATGCAGGGCCAATAGAACCGATTTCTGACAAGCTGGAAGGTCCTTTCTGCCCCTAGGTGACCATGATGGTCATGCAGGGCAATTAGTACAGTCTCTCGGTGCTTCTCTGGAAGAAATAACTGCCACTTATCTTCTGAGTCATCAGAGGGGCCCCTTCGGTAGACCACTCCCTGATGTACCTGTAGCCTGTCCAATTCCTTCCTCAACAGGCGAGCCTCCTTTGAGGGGTGATGTAGGAGTTTGTTGGGATCCTGATTCTCCAGGGCTTCGAGGACCAATCTCCCCATGGGGTCTTCCAATTGGTCACACCTCAACTCCTTCTTGGACAGTCTCGGTAGGTTGTCTTCCTCCAGTTGAGTTACCCCACAATAGTGTTTGGGGACTCCTACCATGGTAACCCCTATTTCTTCTGCTCTGGAGCCTCCTCTGGCTTGGAATTCAGCCCCTTGACAAAGGGCCCGCACCCCGTCCGGTGCCACTTGGGTCCAATCTTCCCAGTCATTTGTCGTGGCATGAGACCTCCGGGACAGGGCATCTGCATCCCTATTTCCGGCTCCTGGTCTGTACTTCAGACTGAAGTTGAATCCAGACAATGCGGCCAACCACCTGTGTCCGGTGGCATCTAGTTTCGCGGTGGTGAAGAGGTAGGTCAGGGGGTTGTTGTCTGTCTTCACAGTAAACTCTGCCCCATACAAGTAGTCTTTTAGCTTGTCTACTACCGCCCATTTGAGGGCCAGGAATTCCAGCTTATGAGTGGGGTAATTCTTTTCTGAGGGGGTCAGGCTCCTGCTCACATAGGCCACTGGTCGCAGTTGTCCTTCATGTTCTTGGTAGAGTACACCACCTAGACCCTCATGGCTGGCATCCACATGTAATTCATAAGGTCTGGTAGGGTCGGCGTAGGCCAGGACTGGGGCAGTGGTTAAGCTCCTCTTCAGAGCATGAAAGGCCTCTTCACACCTTGGGTTCCACTGATCTTGAACTGACTCACCAGGCCTCCTGGGCCCTGAGTCATCCTCTTCCCCTTCTGCCTTTAGCAATTCATTCAACGGGCGGGCAATCCGAGCAAACCCCTCCACAAACCTCCTATAATAGGAGCAGAACCCCAGGAAGGATCTGAGCTCTGTTACTGTGGTGGGTCGTGGCGAAGAAGTGACTGCTTCCAACTTCTCAGGATCTGTGGCCACCCCTTCTTCAGACACTATGTGCCCCAGATAGTTCACAGAAGACTGGTAGAACCGACACTTCTCGGGGGAAAGCTTAAGTCCCTCTTCGCTGAGTCTTCTCAATACTTTCTCCAACCTGGCTTCATGTTCTTCCAAGGTTCTCCCGAAGACAATGACATCGTCCAAGTACACAAGGACTTCTATAAGATTCATGTCTCCAACAGTCTTCTCCATAAGGCGTTGAAAGGTAGCAGGAGCTCCAGACAGACCCTGAGGCATCCTATTGAATTCGAAGAATCCCACCGGGGTTATGAAGGCTGTCTTCTCCCTGTCTTCTGGGTGCATAGGGATTTGATAGTACCCACTCTTGAGGTCCATCACACTGAACCATTTGGCTCCAGACAAACTTTGTAGGGCATCTTCTATCCTTGGCGTGGTGTTTTGGTCAGGGATGGTTCTCCTGTTGAGAGTCCTGTAATCGATACAAAGCCTCAACGACCCATTCTTCTTTCTGACCACCACGATTGGGGAGGCATAGGGACTTCTAGACTCCCGGATCACACCAGTCTTCTTTAGTTCTACAAGTTGTTCCCTCAGATCCTCCAGATCTGCCAGGGGGACCCGCCTGACCCTCTCTCGGAAGGGCTCATCTTCTTGGAGGCGGATCCGATGGGTGGCACTTCTTGCACACCCCACATCGAATTCATCTTCGGAAAAGATCTTCTCCCACCTGGTCAGCTGGGCCTTGGCTCTTTCTTTCCAAGCCCTGGGTAGGTTCGGGTTTTCCACGGACAGTTTCTCCCAAACATCTCCTCCGTCACCCGTCCCCTTGACTTCGGACCAAGTGACCGGGGCAGCAGGGCTCACCTGACCAAGCAACACTCTGGCAGGGATCTCCATGGGTCCTCCCGTAGTGTTCCTAACACTCACCGGAACTCTGCCATGGGCCTTCTTCAGGGCCTTGAACGGAATCACTTCTGGTATCACTTCCAGGCCTGAGGACTCTTCCCTTGGGTCTGATTCCAGCATGACAAAGGGGCCAGGTTGTTCCCACGAAAGCTTCACAGTGGCCCTAAGACAGGTTACTTCTCCGGGCTGTAGCACTACTCCTTCTCTGCCAAGTCTCCACACCTTCCCTATCCCCTCTCCCGGGGTCTTCTGCTCTAAGACCAGTCGTTGGTAGGCCGTCTTTAGCATGGGATGGATTTTGGTGGCTGAATGGTTTCTCTCTTTCACTAGAGGGGTCAGGAGTCTCCTGACTAGATCCGTGTTTGTCCCAATGATCAGGGAAATCTTGCTGGCTCCAGGCGGCCGGGGACACACAACTGCCAGGGTGTCAAACACTTCAGCCTTCCCAGCCACGGATGGGTCGAAGGTCATCTTTATGGGCAGGTACCCATCATAAGGGAAACTCTGGGTTCCAAGTCCCCATATCTCCAGCTCTTCTATCTTCTGGATAGGCAGATGACTCAAGTGCCTATCATAGAAGTCCCGGTATAGTAAAGTCACCTGTGCTCCGGTGTCCAAAAGAGCTTTAGTATAGACTCCTTCCACTTGAATGGGCACAGTAGGAGACGGGCCCACCAGTTCCTTTGGGTATGGCCAGACTGGGGTCACCTCTTTTTTTGGGCTTTCGGCCCTTGCCCTGCTCCTTTTGGACTTTAATTTTTCCTGAGCCTGGCATGCATTGACTTTCTCCCTCTCAATGGGGGCACAAACCCGCTGAGGGATGTTATTGTTCCTTTTAGGTGGATGTTCCTTCTTTGGGGTGCTGTACTTCCACTGAGGGGTCTTGCCCCCTCCCTCTGGGGTACATCTTGGTGGGGGTGTACTATACCTCCTCCTAGGAGTTTTGTCTCCTCCATTCTTGGCCTTTTTTTTTAGTTTGGAGCACACTGAAGATGATGGGCACCCGGTTGACTCCTTCACCGGGGCCCTTTGGAGTTTCCCGCCGGCTTGCAATTATCTGTTCTCTTCTTCTTTGGGCTGGAGCATACGTTAGCAAAGTGGCCACTCCCTCCGCAGTTATAGCAAATCACCTCTTCTCGGTCCTGTAGGGAGGCCGGTGCTGAGGTGTTCGGGAACAACTCCTTTCTTGGGCTTGGTTTCTCTGGTCTTCTCTGATCTTTCTCCATCAAAGAGGTCAGCATCTCCAACACTTGGGCCATTTGCGATTTCAGAGTGTCAACCTCCGCATCTCTTTCCGGGCTCTTGACCGAATGGACCAACACTGGTACAGGTGTGACATTCGCCTTGGCCACCTGCTGATCTTCCTGCAGCGCCTCTTCGTCCCTAATAATTTTTATTAGATCAGAGTAGGTTAGTGACATTCCTCCTCCTGAGGTTTTCAGGTGCAGCCAGACCGGGTCTGAGCGCCGCGCTCCCCTCATGATCTGCTTCATGCGTGCTTCATCTGCATCTTTGGGCAGCATTCCCTTCTTCAGTACAATCTTGCATAACTGCCTGTTCAGCCTTCTAACATATTCTGACAGTTTCTCATTCGGCTGCTGGAGAGTGTGTTCAATTTGATAAATCATCTCTGACACCTTCTCCAGCTGACCAAACTCTTCCTGCAGCATGGCCAGGCAATCTTGAGCTGTACAGTTTTCATTTCCAAACCGGAAGCTCTTCACCGCTTCTGCCGCGGCACCTTTCAGACTTTCTAAGACTCGCTGTCTCTTCTGTGCCTCAGGCACCTCCCATGCTTCTACTGCCTGCAATGCCTGTTCCACCCAAGTGTCAAAATCTTCCTCCCCCGCAGGGACGGGGAGCTTCCCTGAGAAGGTGCTAAGCTTCCGGTAACCGGCCTCCACATGCACCGTACTGCTTTTCTGGCACTTAATTACAAGGTCTCCTAGAGCATTCAACAATTCAGGCCCTATAGCGGCCAGCGGTGATCCCGGGCTTAATAGTTCCTTAAGCTTTTCTGCTTTAGGGGATAGTGGTGGAGATAATTGTGGGAGTGATGGCTTTGGTGTCTGAAACCATTCTTCCTTCACTGGCAGCGTATGTATCAAGTGATAGATCTGATTATCTATGGCTTGTATACTCTGACTTTTAAAATGCTCTGGGATTTCGTTTTTCCATTCTACCAGTGCGTATGTAAACGAGATCACTGGATCTGGCCTAAAATCCATCACCCATGCTTTGTGGCTCAGAGACAGTACCAATACGAGCTGTTTTATCTCCTCTTCCTTCCATCTTTCCCCCGGGAGTACAATGACTACCGCCGCGGTTGGATCGGCGCCAATCGCTGCGCACCACTGTGACATTGCCAGCGGGTCCATGCTGGTACTTCTGACCGGCTTGATTGCAGCGTGCAACGTACAAGGATCCCGGACTCGAGCCCCCACGTGAAGCGCTACCCCCAGTTAAGAGAGCCGCTGGTTTTGTTTTGGGCCCTGTAGTGCACCGCTGTCAACCCCTGGCAATCGGCTCTACCCTCCCGTGGCACAGCTAGTAAGGGGAGATAGGACCGCGTGACCGCAACTCTAGGTGACGCAGTCCTATGGCAAACACACACAGTGATATACTTTAAAACTTCTATTAAAGTAAGTGAAACTGACACCAATGTACTTGACCCAGATATTTTACTGAGGCTAATGGGCAAGTAATAAACAACAGTATAACAAGTTGCAGATCCCTGCAATAAACAGTAATAAAGATAAACAGAGTAATCAGAATAATAAAGTATTGCTATGCAACTCTAGCGCTGCCCTTTTACAGCTACTTCCCCTCATGGGTAGACTAACACCCAGCAATGTCTACCTATGCAGTCAGGCCTGACTGATCTAAATGGAAGTTCAGTGAAACAATGTTCGCTAGCAATCTTTGGTGGTGCACTTGAAGAACAACTTTGTAATCCAAACGAATAGTAAAGATAAAAGTATCTGTCTTTAAACAGCTCTCACCACCCGGACAAGTCCAAGTCCGTTTCCTCCATCGATTCGTCTGGGAACAGGAATCCACCGACATCCAAGTCTTCAATCCTTCTGGTGTACTGCAGCAAGGAGGATTAGATGTCTCTAAGGCTCTGCTAGGCTGGCAGAGGGGCTCTTTGGAAAGAGCACACGGCCCAGGCTTCAGGCCTTGTCCACACAGCAGTTCAGCACAGAGATCCTCTTGCTAGGAGAGGGGGTGTCCAAAAAGAGCGAACAAACTCCACCTCCCCTTTATAAAGTCTGCCCCAGCAGTCTCTGTTCCGGAGCAATGTACCCTGGGTGCTGCAAGATGTACTGGGAGATGTAGTCTCTCTCTCCTCTGCTTTCACTTCCATAATGTCTCTTTACTTCCTCCCGACTCACCTCTCACCTGGAACTTCTTGTCTCTCTGCATTAAAGGGGAACACCCCGCTACAATAGGTATACCTCAACTATGAGAGACAAAATGTGGAAAAAAAATCCAGACAATCACATTGTCTGATTTGGAAAGAATTTACTTGTAAATTATGGTGGAAAATAAGTATTTGGTCAATATCACAGTTCATCTCAATACTTTGTTATATATCCTTTGTTGGCAATGACAGAGGTCAAACGTTTTCTGCAAGTCTTCACAAGGTTGTCACACACTGTTGCTGGTATGTTGGCCCATTCCTCCATGCAGATCTCCTCTAGAGCAGTGATGTTTTAGGGCTGTCGCTGGGCAACACAGACTTTTAACTCCCTTCAAAGGTTTTCTATGGGGTTCAGATCTGGAGACTGGCTAGGCCACTCCAGGACCTTGAAATGCTTCTTACAAAGCCACTCCTTCGTTGCCCGGGCGGTGTGTTTGGGATCATTGTCATGCTGAAAGACCCAGCCACATTCCATCTTCAATGCCCTTGCTGATGGGAGGAGGTTTGCACTCAAAATCTCGCGATACATGGCCCCATTCATTCTTTCATGTATACGGATCAGTCGTCCTGTTCCCTTTGCAGAGAAACAGCCCCAAAGCATGATGTTGCCACCCCCATGCTTCACAGTAGGTATGGTGTTCTTTGGTTGCAACTCAGCATTCTCTCTCCTCCAAACATGACGAGTTGTGTTTCTACCAAACAGTTCTACTTTGGTTTCATCTGACCATATGACATTCTCCCAATCCTCTTATGGATCATCCAAATGCTCTCTAGCAAACCTCAGACGGGTCTGGACATGTACTGGCTTAAGCAGGGAGACACGTCTGGCACTGCAGGAGTCCCTGGCGGCGTAGTTTGTTACTGATGGTAGCCTTTGTTACGTTGGTCCCAGACAATGTGATTTGTCTGGATTTTTCTTCCACAATTTGTCTCTCATAGTTGAGGTATACCTATGATGACAATTACAGGCCTCTCTCATCTTTTTAAGTGGGAGAACTTGCACAATTGGTGGCTGACTAAATACTTTTTTGCCCCACTGTATATAAGGGGTCCATATAGTGAACTTGGTGTTAAGTTATTCACTTTACAGTCAACACAAAAGACAAGGGGGCACTCTTTACGTCTAGAGGAAAAAATATTTCATCTCCAAATACGGAAAGGTTTCTTCACAATAAGAGCTGTGAAAATGTGGAACAGACTCCCTCCAGAGGTGGTTCTGGCCAGCTCAGTAGATTGCTTTAAGAAAGGCCTGGATACTTTCCTAAATGTACATAATATAACGGAGTACTAACATTTATAGGTTAAGTTGATCCAGGGTAAATCCGATTGCCTCTCGGGGGATCAGGAAGGAATTTTTTCCCCTGCTGTAGCAAATTGGATCATGCTCTGCTGGTTTTTTTTTTTGCCTTCCTCTGGATCAACTGTGGGTATAGAATTGGGTATATGGGATTGTACGATATTTTTTTTTTATTTTTTTTATTTTTTTATGGTTGAACTCGATGGACTTGTCTTTTTTTCAACCTGACTAACTATGTAACTATATACGTAGTAGAACAGCAAGCAGGATCAGGAGCCAGAAAGGGATGTCAGCCGAGCAAAGTCTTCAACAGGAACGCAGGAGAAAGTCTCTGTGATGTTGACCAAGGCGAAGACAGAGAGCAAATGAGCTGGTAGGCTTAAGTAGGCAGGACTGACGAGCAGGATCATCAACAGGTGAGTCACTGTGGAGAGATAGGAGCTGGAAATTAGCCGACAGCTGAGCAGCCAACTCAGAGAAGGAAGGGCTAGATGTAACATGGTTGCTGCTGATTTCTTTCATATGTTTTGGACATGTCCGGGACTCTCCGCCTTCTGGAAGGATTTATTTGCCTTTTTTGCCAACAAATTGCACCTGCCGATACCCCACACGCCGGAGGTTGGATTGTTGGGGGTGCTGAATGACCATGTGCCTCGTACTCATGCCAGGACTTTGCTACGTCTACTGTTATTTTATGCACGTAAAACCATTTTGCTACATTGGAAGGACGCGGGCCCCCTTTCGGCTCACGCAGTCTTTCGAATTGTTCATGGTCTCCTCCCCAGATTCAAACTGATTTACAAGAGTAGGGAATGCCCTAAGAAGTTTACTAAGGTCTGGCAGCCATGGCTGGATGTCTCAAAGGACTTCTGGGGGAGGTCCTCTCCTCACAGCTCTCTCAGTAATTCTTATTTTTTATTTTATGGTTGGGGGTCTATTATGGGTTACTAACCCTATATCTGGGTGGCACTCGCTGTATGAGTCACGGTGGTTGTGTGGTCTACGGACCTTTAGCGCAATACTGATGTTATGGGGTCGTCGGTGCTGTGAGGTTGAATGTTCCTATATGTATGTGTGTGTGTGTGTGTGTCTGGCTCTTATGTTTGTTTTTTGGGGTACTTCTGTTATTGCAGTCTGTCTATGCACTGATTTAAACTTTGTGGACGATTCCATCTACAAGCTCAATTGTCAGACTGTACTGTTTTTGATTTATTTTGTATTGTTTCTTTTGAAAATCTGAAAATAAACACCTTAAAAAAAATAAAGGAAGGGCTGAGCCCAGCCCTGAAAGTACCCCCTCCTCAACGACCCCCTCCCCCTTGGAGGACCACCGGGCTTGAGGGTAAAACGTCTGTGGAAATTACGGAGGAGGACAGGGGCATGTACGTCCGAGGATGAGACCCAAGAGCGTTCCTCTGGACCGTACCCTTTCCAATGCACTAGGTACTGTATGCGCCCACGGAACCTACGGGAGTCAACAATGGACTGTACTTCATACTCCTCATGGTTCTCAACCTGTATAGAGTGAGGACGTGGCACCGAGGTGGTAAAGCGGTTGCAGACCAAAGGTTTCAATAAGGAGACATGAAACACATTTGAGATACGCATACTAGAAGGAAGGTCCAACATGTAAGCCACTGGGTAAATCCTGCGAAGTATACAGTGTGAGGGGGTTAGCTCGGCAGCGGGTGTGTGTGACCCCCGGGATGGGCTCCCCACACAAAAACAGGCCCAGCAGACGGAGGTTGTGGTTTTCAAAATCAAAAAGGTGCCGTTTATTTTCTATTTACAGTGACAAAAACACAGCAAAGCAAAAGAAACAAACAAAATAAATCCTGGTCAACTTGACCTCTGACTAAACATACAGGTTTCCTAACTAACAACTGGGATCAGCCTAGTGCTGTCCTAGTCCCTGGTTTTAAATGTCCAAGCAAAATATAGCCACACAGGCTTTCTCTCACCGCACAGGGGTTCACTCTCCCTAGACAGTCCACACAGGTCTGCTTCCAGGCATGAGCCAACATCTAATGAAGCTGGGATTTCTTATAGAGGCCTTAAACGAACTGACAGGCTTCAGCTGGCCTCATCAACTCCCTGCCTGCACGACGCCCAGCCCTCTCCCTAGAGGTATGAGTCATCAATGAGCCCACTAGTCTCAGCTGGGCTTATACAACTCTCCACCTAGCTGTATAAATCGGCGTAAAGCCTGAATCTGGGCGAAATATATCTACCCCCCTGGATGCAACCAGGTGACTTTACCTTCCTGCTGTCACATACCCCCCCCTCTTGTTTTAACCTCGGGGTTGGAACACCAGCAATCAGGCATTCATGTACTCGAGACAAAGCATCCACATTCCCCATTTGAACGCCAGGGCGATGCTTTACTGTGAAGTTGAATTCCTGGAGGGCCAGGAACCACCTATTCACTCTTCTATTTGTTTCCTTGTTTTGAGCCATCCACTTTAACGGAGCGTGATCCGTAACCATGTCAAAGTGCCTACCTAGCAGGTAGTACCGAAGGGAATCTAGAGCCCACTTCACCGCTAAACACTCCTTTTCAACGGTGGCGTAATTTACCTCATGGGACTTCAACTTCCTGCTGAGGTAAATGACTGGGTGCTCTTCCCCGTTCCAGACCTGGGACAATACTGCTCCTAACCCCACATCTGACGCATCACTTTGTACGACAAAGTCTTTAGAGAAGTCGGGTGAGTACAACACTGGCTGGCTACATAAGGCTTGTTTCAAGAATTGGAATGCTGCCTCAGCCTCGGGGGTCCATTTAATCATGACCGACCCTTTCCCCTTCGTCAGGTTGGTTAGGGGCACAGCCTTAGAAGCAAAGTGGGGAATGAATCGCCGATAATACCCAGCGATTCCCAGAAAGGCTCGTACCTGCTTCTTGCTGTTGGGACGTGGCCAACTCTGGATGGCCTCGACTTTGTTGAGTTGGGGTTTTATTACTCCCCTCCCAATGGTGTACCCAAGATATTTGGCCTCCTCCTGCCCAATGGTACACTTCTTGGGGTTAGCCGTAAACCCTGCTTCCCGAACAGAGTCCAGGACTGCTTGCACTTTTGGCAGATGTGAGGCCCAATCTGTGCTATGGACAATTACGTCATCCAGGTAAGCCGCAGCATACTTCCGATGGGGCCTCAGCATCTGGTCCATTTTCCGCTGGAATGTGGCCGGCGCATTCTGTAACCCGAACGGCATTCTTTTATATTGGAACGCCCCGTCTGGGGTTACAAATGCGGTTTTCTCTTTGGCTGACTTGGCCAGGGGGATTTGCCAATACCCTTTTGTGAGGTCAAGAGTCGTCATGTATCGGGCTGTTCCCAGCCGGTCGATCAACTCATCTATACGTGGCATGGGGTAGGTGTCAAATTTTGTAACTTTGTTCAACTGACGAAAATCGTTACAAAATCGCCAGCTCCCATCCGGTTTAGGCACCAACACAATGGGACTAGACCAATCACTTTGGGACTCCTCTATCACCCCTAAGTTCAGCATTTTCTGTACTTCCTCCCGTATTGCCTCCCGTCGGGCCTCTGGGATCCGATAGGGTTTTAACTTCACCCTTTCACCGGGCGGGGTAATAATGTCATGCTCTACCCCAGATGTTTGTCCCGGCAGCTCAGAGAATACCTCCTTGTTGCGAAGCACAAACTCCTTAACCTCCTGTTGTTGGGGTTGTGACAAGGTGGCTGCGATTCCAACCTCAGGAATCACGCAACCAGTTTGAGCTGGTGACCAAGTGTCTGCGACTAGGGACTCTCTATCCCTCCAGGCTTTCAACAGATTAACGTGATAGATCTGTTCGGGCTTTCGCCTTCCTGGTTGTCTGACCTTGTAATTCACTTCGCTCACTTTTTCCATTATCTCGTAGGGGCCTTGCCATTTGGCAAGGAATTTACTTTCAACCGTAGGGACAAGTACCAATATCCTATCCCCCGGGGAAAAGGTACGGGTCTTGGCTCCACGGTTGTACACTCTCTGCTGTGCCAACTGCGCTTGGGCCAAATGTTCCTTCACGATGGGCATTACCTGTGCAATTCGATCTTGCATCAGGGCGACATGCTCAATCACACTCCTGTGGGGAGAACTCTCACTTTCCCAAGTTTCCTTGGCAATATCCAACAGCCCTCTTGGGTGTCTCCCATACAGTAACTCAAAGGGGGAGAATCCCGTAGAGGATTGGGGCACCTCCCTAATAGCAAACATCAAATAAGGAAGTAGACAGTCCCAATCCTTTCCATCCCTATCCACCACTTTCTTCAACATTTGTTTTAGGGTTTTGTTGAATCTTTCAACCAGCCCATCGGTTTGGGGGTGATACACAGATGTACGTAATTGCGTCACTTTGAACAATTTACACAGCTCCTTCATAACCCGGGACATAAAGGGTGTACCTTGGTCCGTAAGCAGTTCTTTACAAATACCCACCCGGCTAAAAACAAGAGATAGCTCTTTGGCTATGGTTTTGGCCGAGGTATTTCTGAGAGGGATCGCTTCTGGATAACGGGTGGCATAGTCCAATATAACCAATATGTACTGGTGCCCCCTAGCGGACTTGATTATAGGACCTACCAAATCCATTGCGATTCTCTCAAACGGGACCTCAATGATGGGTAGAGGGACCAGCGGGCTACGGAAGTGTGGCATCGGGGCCGACCTCTGACACACAGGGCAGGAGGAACAATAATTTTCTATGTCCTTCATCACCCCAGGCCAATAGAATCTCTGTAATACCCTCTCTCGGGTTTTCTCTGTCCCCAGATGACCTCCAAGAATGTGCCCATGGGCCAACTCCAACACCAACTTCCTGTAAGGTTTGGGCACCACAAGCTGCTCAACGGTTTCTTCTGCCCTTTTTGCCACCCGATACAGTAGGTCCTTCTCTACGCTGAAGTATGGGTAAGTGCAGGTATTATCTGGGTTCACTAACTCGCCATCTATTTTCACTACGTTTTCCCGTGCCTTTATTAGGGCGGGGTCTTTCAACTGTTCTGTGGCAAAGTTTTCCCTGTGAACCTCAAGATCAGAAAACTCCACAGACGGTAGGTTTTCGTCTGAGGAGGTGGGCTCCTCTCCAGTTTCTTGAGTCTCCCCTGCCAATACTGACAAGGGAAATTCGGGAGAGTCCTCACCACTCTCAGAGGAGTTCTGGCTATCATATTCCTGGTACATAGGGGCACCAGTGGGGGGCTCAGGATCATCCCACAGTTCCCAGAACTTCGGAAAATCCCTTCCCACAATGGCGTCATGCGGTAACTGAGACACTAAGCCCACTGGATGAGAAAGGGTACCTTTGGGGGTCTCGAAACACACTGTAGTCACTGGATACTCTCGGGTGTCCCCATGCACACAAATAACAGCTACCTTGCTATTCCCAGAGACCTCTGTTTTAACTAATTCAGCCTTTATCAGGGTCACAAGGCTACCTGAATCCAGCAATACCACAACATTTCTACCATTAATACACATTTTGCATAAATGTTTCTCAGTTCCCCGAATGGCAGTGCATGCGACTGTCGCACACAGCGACTGACGTCTGCCCGTCAGAAAGTCACACTGCATGGGTTCCTCCAAAACCGGGCAATTTGCTGCAATATGTCCCGCTTGCCGGCAGCGGTAGCAAATGATCCTTCTTGCCGCCTCTTGAGCCGCTGATTTCCCAGGCTGTTCTCGCCAAACTTGGGGTAGAGCTCCCACCCTCTCACTCTCTCCACCCTTACCCCTTGGAATCATCTTATCCGCCCCTGGGGATGGTCTGGTCTTAGGGTGGAAAGTCCGAGTGTCTCTGGAAGAGGCCGTCAGGTTCTCTGTAGCCAAGTATTTCTCCACACGATCCACAAGACCATCGGCCGTCTCTGGGTCTCCATGGCTTACCCACTTTTGGATGGCAGTAGGAAGAGCTCTCAAAAACCGATCCATTACAACACGTTCCACAATCTTTGGTGCGGACAAAGTCTCTGGCTGTAGCCACTTTCTGCTCAGGTGAATGAGATCATACATTTGAGACCTGGGGGGTTTTCCAAGCTGGAAAGTCCAGTTATGCACACGCTGAGCCCGGACAGCCAGGGTGACACCCAGCCTTGCCAATATTTCAGCTTTTAGCATCACATAGTCTTTTGCTTGGTCAGGCTCTAGGTCATAGTAAGCTTTCTGCGATTCACCCGTTAACAGAGGAGCCACCAGTCCAGCCCACTGCTCCTCAGGCCACTTTTCTCTTTCAGCGGTCCTTTCAAATGTGGTCAAAAATACCTCTGGATCATCCTCTCCAGTCATTTTTGTCAATAAACGACTCACCCCAAAGGACGCGGTATTAGTGGGACGGCTTTCCTCACTGGTCTGCGGACGTTGCTGCATTACTGCTTCCATCTGTTGTTGTAGTCTCTGCTCTTGCTTCTGCAACAGGTCTATGAAGCGGGCCTCAGATTGCTGCTGGGCTCGTTGTTGAGCCTCCAGACTCTGTTGCAAAGTTGCGTTTGTCTGCTGCTGGGCTGCAAGGCTCCTTTGCAAACCTGCATTTGTCTGCTGTTGATTGGCATTTGCTAGAGCCAGCTGTTTCAGTATCTCCTCCATGCTGGCTTAAAAAAAAACTGCCACTGGTTCTCCACCAACTGTGAGGGGGTTAGCTCGGCAGCGGGTGTGTGTGACCCCCGGGATGGGCTCCCCACACAAAAACAGGCCCAGCAGACGGAGGTTGTGGTTTTCAAAATCAAAAAGGTGCCGTTTATTTTCTATTTACAGTGACAAAAACACAGCAAAGCAAAAGAAACAAACAAAATAAATCCTGGTCAACTTGACCTCTGACTAAACATACAGGTTTCCTAACTAACAACTGGGATCAGCCTAGTGCTGTCCTAGTCCCTGGTTTTAAATGTCCAAGCAAAATATAGCCACACAGGCTTTCTCTCACCGCACAGGGGTTCACTCTCCCTAGACAGTCCACACAGGTCTGCTTCCAGGCATGAGCCAACATCTAATGAAGCTGGGATTTCTTATAGAGGCCTTAAACGAACTGACAGGCTTCAGCTGGCCTCATCAACTCCCTGCCTGCACGACGCCCAGCCCTCTCCCTAGAGGTATGAGTCATCAATGAGCCCACTAGTCTCAGCTGGGCTTATACAACTCTCCACCTAGCTGTATAAATCGGCGTAAAGCCTGAATCTGGGCGAAATATATCTACCCCCCTGGATGCAACCAGGTGACTTTACCTTCCTGCTGTCACAACAGAAAGGCCCAATAAACTGAGGTGCGAACTTCAGAGAAGGAACACAAAGTCAGAGGTTGCGAGATAACAGCCAGACCCTGTCCCCAACCTGGTAGGAAGGCGCAGGCAGGAGTCTGCCATCAGCATGGAGTCTGTACCTAACGTTAGCATGTCGCAAAGCCTCCTGGACTTGTGCCCAAGTGGAACGAAGACCACGGAGATGCTCCTCTAACGCAGGAATGCTCTGCGGAACAAACGAGTCAGGCAACAGGGAAGGTTGGAAACCATAGTTTGCCATAAACGGGGACAATCGGGAAGCAGATTTCAAAGCACTATTGTGAGCAAACTCCGCCCACGGTAAGAGGTCTGACCAGTTGTTATGATGGTCAGAAATATAGCAACGTAGGAATTGCTCCAAGGACTGATTGGCTCATTCTGCGGCCCCATTAGCCTGTGGGTGATACGCAGAGGAGAAAGCAAGCTGAATTCCCAACTGTGCACAAAAAGCTTGCCAGAACCGGGACACAAACTGACTACCCCTGTCTGAGACAATCACCTTGGGTAGCCCATGTAAGCGAAAGATCTCCCGAGCAAAAATGGAAGCCAGTTCCTTAGAAGTGGGCAACTTCTTAAGTGGAATACAATGAGATATTTTCGAGAACCACCATAAGGATTACTGTGTTGCCCTGAGAGTTGGGTAACTCCACAATGAAATCCATAGACAGGCGGGTCCAAGGCCTCTCTCCATTGGGTATGGGTTGTAGGAGGCCCACTGGAAGGTGTCGTGGAGTCTTACTCTGAGCACACACGGAACAGGCAGCTACGAATGCAGTTACATCAGCACGTAGACTAGGCCACCAGAATTGTTGGGAAATGGGCCAAAAGAGTTGATTCTTCCCAGGGTGGCCAGCAGCCTTGGGAGAATGGTAAGTCTGGAGCACAGCACTACCGAGACTCTCTGGGACAAAGCAGCGGTCACGCGGTTTCTCAGGAGGAGCATCGACCTGAGCAGCAAGAATTTTGTCACCCAAAGGAGAAGTAAGACTGGTGCGAACCATAGCCAGGATACGATCAGGAGGAATCACAGGAACCGGTACCGACTCCATCTTGGAAGTGGAAGAAAATTGTCGTGACAAAGCGTCAGCCCTTACATTCTTAGTACCGGGTAAGAATGAGACAATATAATTAAAATTTGACAAGAAAAGAGCCCATCGCGCCCTTCTGGGAGAGAGGTGTTTAGCCTCAGACAAGAATTGAGATTCTTATGGTCAGTAAGAATGAGAACCGGCACAGTGGTACCCTTGAGGAGATGTCTCCATTCTTTCAGGTCTAAAATGATCGCCAACTGCTCTCTGTCACCAATCTCGTAGGTGACAGTTTCTTAGAAAAGTAGCCACACGGATGCATAGTGCACTCAGAGCTAGGACGTTGAGACAGAAGGGCGCCAACTACAGTCTCAGAAGCATCAACTTCAAGGATAAAAGGCAATGTAGGATCAGGATGTGCCAACACAGGAGCAGAAACAAAGGCAGCCTTGAGACTCTCAAAGGCCTTAATGGACTCCGGAGACCAACTCTGTGGGTTACCGTCCTCTCTAGTCATATCAGTCAGGGGCCGGACCAGAGACGAGAAGTTCTCTTCTGACCAGAGACGAGAAGTTACGAATAAGCTTCCGATAATAGTTGGCAAAGCCAAGAAAACAATACAGAGGACGTAAACCCATGGGTCGAGGCCACTGTAGGACTTGCTGAAAGTTTCTCTGGGTCCATCGAAAAACCAGCAGGGGAAATGACATAACCCAGGAATGTAACCTGTTCACGATGGAATTTACACTTCTCCAATTTACAATAGAGATTGTTCTCTCCTAGTTTCTGAAGCACACGACAGACATCTGTGTGGTGGTTCTCCAGGGACTTGGAAAATATGAGGATATAGTCGAGATAAACCACTGCACATAACTGCAACAAATCTCGGAGGACATCGTTAATAAACTCCTGGAAAACTGCTGAAGCGTTACAAAGGCCAAAAGGCATTACGAGATACTCATAATGACCTGTTCTAGTATTAAACACAGTTTTCCACTCGTCGCCCTCCTTAATCCTGACGAGATTGTATACCCCTCTCAAATCAAGCTTTGTGAAAACTGTTGCTCCCTTGAGGCGGTCAAATAACTCTGTAATCAACGGAATTGGATAGGCATCCTTAATCGTGGAAACAATTGAGACCCCTATAATTAATACAAGGTCTCAGTTCACCACTCTTCTTCTTCACGAAGAAGGAACCAGCACCAGCAGGAGACGAGGATTTGCGGATGAAACCTCGAGCAAGTGCGTCTGCAACATACTCCTCCATGGCCTTATCCTCCAAGACCGACAAAGGGGGGGTATGGCACCAGGTTGAAGGTCAATTGCGCAATAATACGACCAGTGTGGAGTCAAAGTACCGGCTTGACCTTTGTCAAAGGCATCGCTAAAATTGCAGTACTCCTCCGGCAGGGAGGAGAGTGAAGAGGTGCACAGGACCTTGGCTACCTTCTGGAAGCATCTCTTACTGCATTATGGCGACCAGGACAGAACCCCAGCACGGAGCCATTCAAAAGAAGGGTTGTGCCTCTGTAACTAAGGATAACTAATAACCAGTGGAAACTTAGGAGAGGAAATAACTTGGAATTTGATTATCTCATGGTGAAAGAGCCCCTACGGCCATGGACAACAGAACAGTCTCATGAGTCACATGGGCAGGTTGTAGAGGTCTCCCATCAAGAGCCTCAATGGCAAGTGGAGTGTCACGCAACTGCAGCGGAATCGAGTGCTTCGATACAAAGGAAGCATCAATGAACAGGCCTGCAGCCCCAGAGTCGATTAGAGCCTGTATCTCGACGGACGACTCAGCCCAAGAAAGGGTTAACCGAAACCAGGGGCTTATCCTTTTGGAAAACTGGAGACAAAACAACGCCACCTAAGGTCTGTCCGTGACAGGACCTCAAGGTTCGGGCGTTACCTGGACGGGTAGGACAAGACTTCAAAAAGAGACCAGCCTGGCCACAATAAAGGCACAATCTCTCCCTCCTCCTAAGGGCTCTCTCATCCCCAGAGAGAAGCGTGAAGCCCAAGTGCATGGGTTCACCTTCACTGACCGACTCGGTACCAGGAGGCATGGGAGATGAGACAGGCAAGGATGGGACTGCAAAGCTTGGAGACAAGTGTAGAGGGGGCTTTCGCAAGTGCTCCTTAAAAGAGTCTTTCTCTGAGTCTGGAGTCAATGAGGGTGGCAAATGTGATCAATTTCTCCAGTTTAGTGGGTATATCTCGGGCTGCTATCTCATCCTTGATTATATCCGAGAGACCATGATAAAAGTCAGCCACGAGGGCCTCATTGTTCAAAGCAACCTCTGCTGCCAGAGTACGGAATTCAATGGCGTAATCGGCAACAGTTCTCATACTCTGTTTGATGGACATGAGGCTCCCGCGGAGCGTGCGGGAACATCAAATACCCTTTTGAAGGAAGCCACAAATTCTGGGTAGCTTAGGACCACGGGTTTTTGCGTCTCCCATAGAGGGTTTGCCCAGGCCAAGGCTCTCTCAGAAAGCAAAGATATCACGAAACCTACTTTGCTTCTTTCCAGTGGGAAACGCCTGGGGCAGCATCTCAAAGTATATCTCAACCTGGTTGAGAAACCCTCTGCATTGAACTGGATCGCCCCCAAATCGCTGGGGAAGCGAAGCGGAACCAGACATACCTCTTATAGAGGTAATACTCGAGGTGGGTGCCTGCACAGAGACCCGAGCAGCAGCAGGGACGGCCTGCAACACAGGTTATACCAGAGCACCCACAGAGGGAGATTCCAGGTGAGCCGTGTGACTCAGGAGCATTTGTAACGCCATGGCAAACTGATCCAAGTGGTGATCCTGGTCATCCAATCTGGAAAAATATTACCAACAAGGTTTGACTGCATCTTCTGAATTCATGGCCTTCGCCTACTGTCAGAAACCATGAATCAGACCGAGACAGAAGTACAGTTAAATCACACTTATTTAATAATAATAAAAAGATAAACAGAGTAAGCGTAGTCAAAACATAGCCAGAGTTCAGGAACCAGATCGGATAGTCAGCTAAGCCAAATGTCGGAGAACCAGAGATATACGAAGTAGAACAGCAAGCAGGATCAGGAGCCAAAAGGGATGTCAGCCGAGCAAAGTCTTCAACAGGAACGCAGGAGAAAGTCTCTGTGATGTTGACCAAGGCGAAGGCAGAGAGCAAATGAGCTGGAAGGCTTAAGTAGGCAGGACTGACGAGCAGAATCATCAACAGGTGAGTCACTGTGGAGAGATAGGAGCTGGCAATTAGCCGACAGCTGATCAACTCAGTGAAATAAGCAGCGGAGTGGGCGCTGTGTATCTCTCTCTCTCCTTCCCTGTCCACAGAGTTCCTTCTTGCGCCGGACACAAAAGCTACTACAGTGGGCATCAGGGCTGCTGTTAGAAATCATGGGGCCCCGTACAGCCTACCTGACGAGGCCCCCTTCGACCCGGTGGCAGGTGACAAGCTGCATCTGCTGACAAATGACGTGGCAAGTGACAAGCGGCATCTGCTGACAAGTGATGTGGCAAGTGACATGCTGCATCTGATGACAAGTGACGGGGCAAGTGACACACATCTGCTGACAAGTGACAAAACAAGCTACATCCGCTGACAAGTGACAAGCTGCATCTGCTGACAAGTGACATGGCAAGTGACAAGCTGCATCTGCTGACAAGTGACATGGCAAGGGACATGCTGAATCTGCTGACAAGTGACGTGGCAAGTGACATGCTGCATCTGCTGACAAGTGACGTGGCAAGTGACATGCTGCATCTGCTGACAAGTGATGTGGCAAGTGACATGCTGCATCCGCTGACAAGTGACGTGGCAAGTGACAAGCTGCATCTGCTGACAAGTGACATGGCAAGGGACATGCTGAATCTGCTGACAAGTGACGTGGCAAGTGACATGCTGCATCTGCTGACAAGTGACGTGGCAGGTGACAAGCTTCAGCTGCTGACAAGTGACACGCATCTGCTGACAAGTGACAAGCTGCATCCCTTGATAAGTGATGTGGCAAGTGACATGCTGCATCCGCTGACAAGTGACGTGGAAAGTGACAAGCTGCATCTGCTGACAAGTGACGTGGCAAGTGACATGCTGCATCTGTTGACAAGTGACGTGGCAAGTGACATGCTGCATCTGCTGACAAGTGACGTGGCAAGTGACATGCTGCATCCGATGACAAGTGACGTGGCAAGTGACATGCTGCATCCGCTGACAAGTGACGTGGCAAGTGACAAGCTGCATCTGCTGACAAGTGACATGGCAAGGGACATGCTGAATCTGCTGACAAGTGACGTGACAAGCTGCATCTGCTGACAAGTGACGTGGCAAGTGACATGCTGCATCTGCTGACAAGTGATGTGGCAAGTGACATGCTGCATCTGCTGACAAGTGACGTGGCAAGTGACATGCTGCATCCGCTGACAAGTGACGTGGCAAGTGACAAGCTGCATCTGCTGACAAGTGACATGGCAAGGGACATGCTGAATCTGCTGACAAGTGACGTGGCAAGTGACATGCTGCATCTGCTGACAAGTGACGTGGCAAGTGACATGCTGCATCTGCTGACAAGTGACGTGGCAAGTGACATGCTGCATCCGCTGACAAGTGACGTGGCAAGTGACAAGCTGCATCTGCTGACAAGTGACATGCTGCATCTGCTGACAAGTGACGTGGCAAGTGACATGCTGCATTTGCTGACATGACAAGTGATGTGGCAAGTGACAAGCTGCATCTGCTGACAAGTGACGTGGCAAATGACAAGCTGCATCTGGTGGCAGGAGACAGTGGCAAGTGAAACACTCAGGGCTCCCACTGATTCGGCATTATGGTGAGTTGAACAATTTCATTTTATATCACAATGTAATAATAGAAATAATGCGCTTCAATCATCCTGACACCATAACAACCATGATGATTGAAGCGCCAACACCAGGTGTTTGGAGTAAAGTGGGCCGGTCTGGATGAAGTCCAGGGACACATTTTTGTCCCAGTCCAGCCCTGGGCAGAGCACTCGCTGCCATACCCACACAGCGAACTGGCCGCCCATCCTCTCTGTGGCTCCCCCCATCGCTGCAGACAAATGCCGCGTCGAGACAAGAGGCAGAAACTGCAAGAGAAAGTCAGCTGACGGCCAACAGCGTGAAGGGGGAGGAGTTTTCTGCTGTGAGCAGAGACCCATGTTGGAAAAGGCATCGCTGGAGGCACGACTGACACTGTAAGCAAGTAAGTGCGAGCGCCATTGATCCCATCCCCACCACCACTGCCTCTGACTAAACCCCCCTCCCTACCACCACATCTGCCTCTGTCGGTACCCCCCCCTCCTCATCACCACTGCCTCTGTCTGAACCCCCACCACCGCTGCCTCTGACTAAACCCCCCTCCCCCCCACCACCACATCTACCTCTGGCTGAATCCCTCCTCCTCATCACCACTGCCTCTGACCGAACCCACCACCACTGCCTCTGTCTGAGCCCCCCACCACCTTAGCTGCCTCTGACTGAACCGCCCCATCACCACCTCTGTTTGAACCCTCTCCACCACATCTGCTTCTGACTGAACCCCCCCACCACCGCTGCCTCTAACTGAACCCCCTCCACCACATCTGCCTCTGACTGAACCCCCCTCCCATCACCACTGCCTCTGACTGAACCCACCACCGCTGCCTCTGTTTGAGCCCCCACCACCGCTGCCTCTGTCTGAAACCTCCACCACCGCTGCCTCTGACTGAACCCCCCCACCACTGATGCCTCTGTCTGAACCCCCCCACCACCGCTGCCTCTGACTGAACCCCCCACTACCACATCTGCCTCTGACTGAACCCCCCCTCCTCACCACATCTGCCTCTGACTGAACTCCCCATCACTGCTGCCTCTGACTGAACCCTCCCACCACTGCTGCCTCTAAATGAACCCCCCTCCCCACCACTACATCTGCCTCTGACTGAACCCCCCACCACCACTACATCTCCCTTTGACTGAACTCCCCCCTCCCTATGACCACTTCCTCTGATTGAACCCCCCACCACCTCCGCTGCCTCTGACTGAACCCCCCTGCTACCACCCGCTGCCTCTGACTGAACCCCCCCTCCCCATCACTTCTGCCTCTGTCTAAACCCCCCACCACCACCACTCACACCATCTCCCTTTGACTGAACTCCCCCCTCCATATCACCACTGCCTCTGACTGAACCCCCCACCACTATCACTGCTGTTTCTGACTGAACCCCCCCACCACCACCTCTGCCTCTGACTGAACCCCCCTGCCCATAACTGCTGCCTCTGACTGAACCCCCTCACCACCGCTGCCTCTATCTGACCCCCTCCCCACCACCGCTGCCTCTGACTGAACCCCCCTGCCCATAACTGCTGCCTCTGACTGAACCCCCTCACCACCGCTGCCTCTAACTGACCCCCTCCCCACTACCGCTGCCTCTGACTGAACCCCCCACCACGCTAGCTCTGACCGAACCCCCACCACTGATGCCTCTGTCTGAACCCCTCACCACGCTGCCTCTGACTGAACCCCCCCACCACTGATGCCTCTGTCTGAACCCCCCACCATCGCTGCCTCTCACTGACCCCACCACCACCACATCTGCCTCTGACTGAACCCCCCCTCCCCACTGCCACATCTGCCTCTGACTGAACTCCCCATCACTGCTGCCTCTGAATGAACTCCCCATCACTGCTGCCTCTGAATGAACCCTCCCTCTACTGCTGCCTCTGACTGAACCCACCCCCACCACCACCACTGCCTCTGACTGAACTACCCCCTCCATATCACCACTGCCTCTGACTGAACCCCCCCACCACCATCACTGCTGCCTCTGTCTGAACCCCCCACTACCACATTACTGCTGTCTCTGACTGAACCCTCCCACCACCACCTCTGCCTCTGACTGAACCCCACCTCCATCACTGCTGCCTCTGACTAAACCCCCACCACCGCTGACTCTGACCGAAGGACTGTTGACCAGAACTGGACAGAGTATCCCAGATGTGAACCAACCAGAGTTTTATATAGTGGCAGGATTATCGTTTTATCCCTGAAGTATATCCCGTTTTTTTAATGCATGCTAAAATTCAGCCGGCCTTGGTAGCTGCAGCTTGACATTGTGTGCTATTGCTCAGTCTGTCATCTACTGGGATAACATTATTCTTTAATGTAGGCTTAGACAAAGTGTTAGTATTTGTTCATATTTTCTAAAGATGATCCTTCCGGTTTAGGTAAAAGCTGACCTTCAGCCCTGGAAACATGGGGCATCATTACTCTCTGCTCTCATCCACAGTCTAAAACAGAAGCCCTAGGCCACTATTCTTGCCTAGGTGAGAATGACACCTCCAGGGCTCTGAAGCATTATGTACGTCACATGTCCCAGGATGCTTCACTTTTCATTCACAGTGGCTGGGGGGCAGACATGGCATATGTCATAAACGGTCGGAACTGCATAAACCAGAAAGAGGCACCTGATGACAATAATAAGAAAGATGGGGGCGTGAGACGAGGCATGTTTCAGCAGTACGGTGGATCAGATCAGAGCAGGGCAATGCTGGATCCACTGGCAGGTGAGGATATGAATGAAGAACAACCCTGGATAACAGGTAAGGTAAGGGACATAACAGGGGAGGGGGAATTTTTAAGGAGTATTTTATGGGTAAAGGGGTTGGGGCACATGTGTGCAGCATGTATTGCAAGTAGTCTTAGACTATAATTTAACCATGTTCCTTAACCACTTGACCTTCTGAAGATTTACCCCCCTTAATGACCCAGCCATTTTTTGCTATTCAGCACTGCGTTACTTTAACCGACAATTGCGCGGTCATGCAACGCTATACCCAAATAAAATGCATGTCATTTTTTCCCCACAAAGCTTTCTTTCGATGGTATTTGATCACCACCGCGTTTTTATGTTTTGTGCTATAAATAAAAAAAAAAGTAAATTTTGAAGAAAAAACAACAATATTTTTTACTTTCTGCTATAAAACATATCCAATAATTGTGTTTATTATTTAATTTATTAATATACAGTGGGGCAAAAAAGTATTTAGTCAGCCACCAATTGTGCAAGTTCTCCCACTTAAAAAGATGAGAGAGGCCTGTAATTGTCATCATAGGTATACCTGAACTATGAGAGACAAAATGTGGGGAAAAAATCCAGACAATCACATTGTCCGATTTGGAAAGAATTTATTTGCAAATTATGGTGGAAAATAAGTATTTGGTCAATATCAAAAGTTCATCTCAATACTTTGTTATATATCCTTTGTTGGCAATGACAGAGGTCAAACGTTTTCTTTAAGTCTTCACAAGGTTGTCACACACTATTGCTGGTATGTTGGCCCATTCCTCCATGCAGATCTCCTCTAGAGCAGTGATGTTTTGGGGCTGTCGCTGGGCAACACGGACTTTTAACTCCCTCCAAAGGTTTTCTATGGGGTTCAGATCTGGAGACTGGCTAGGCCACTCGAGGACCTTGAAATGCTTCTTACGAAGCCACTCCTTTGTTGCCCGGGAGGTGTGTTTGGGATCATTGTCATGCTGAAAGACCCAGCCATGTTTCATCTTCAATGCCCTTGCTGATGGGAGGAGGTTTGCATTCAAAATCTCACGATACATGGCCCCATTCATTCTTTAATGTACACAGATCAGTCGTCCTGTTCCCTTTTCAGAGAAACAGCCCCAAAGCATGATGGTGCCACCCCCATGCTTCACAGTAGATATGGTGTTCTTTGGTTGCAACTCATTCTCCCTCCTCCAAACATGACGATTTGTGTTTCTACCAAACAGTTCTACTTTGGTTTCATCTGACCATATGACATTCTCCCAATCCTCTTCTGGATCATCCAAATGCTCTCTAGAAAACCTCAGATGGGCCCGGACATGTACTGGCTTAAGCAGGAAGACACGTCTGGCACTGCAGGATCTGAGTCCCTGGCGGCGTAGTGTGTTACTGATGGTAGCCTTTTTTTACGTTGGTCCCAGCTCTCTGCAGGTCATTCACGAGGTCCCCCGTGTGGTTCTGGGATTTTTGCTCACCGTTCTTGTGATAATTTTGACCCCACGGGGGGAGATCTTGTGTGGAGCCCCAGATCGAGGGAGATTATCAGTGGTCTTGTATGTCTTCCATTTTCTGGATTTTTTTTCACACATTTTGTCTCTGATAGTTGAGGTACAACTATGATGACAATTACAGGCCTCTCCCATCTTTTTAAGTGGGAGAACTTGCACAATTGGTGGCTGACTAAATACTTTTACTCTTTCGTCCATGGACCGACACAGCTTCTCTATTGACATAGTGGGTATTATCCGTTAATTAGGAGTGACTAGGCAGAAAACTTGTAAAAAGTGTTGCATCACACCTTCTACAGTACCGCCTAGGGGGCGGACCCTCTGGGCATATCCCCTCAGTCTGCATCTCGCAGATCAGTTTTTTTCTGTCTAGCAAGGAGTAAGATATGGCTCCCTTCGGGCCCATCGGTCCGGGGGAAAAATCTTTTTTTTCTACGTTTTTTGTTTCCTGCGATCAACTGCCGACTGGGTGACAGGCTGGATCCTCGATCCTTGTAGTCTCCCCAGTTTCGGCCATCGAGCGTGTGCCGACCCTAGCCTACGCTCCAGGGCTTGCATCGGACCGCTAAGCTTCGGCTGACCTTACGGCCGAGTCGCAGCAGCCTGGCCGGTGAGCATTACGCTCCAAGGCTTGCATCGGACTGCTCAGCTTCGGCTGACCTTACGGCCGAGTCGCAGCAGCCTGTCCAGTGAGCGGCGTGCTCCAGGGCATACATATGATCGTCCCCTTGGGTCCAATCACAGCATGCCTGGCCAACAGTCACCTTCCATGCGCGGACGATGATCTGTTTGGAATGTCTTCCAGCATGATACATGCAGGATAGGCAAGTAAACTCCCCTGCTTCGGCTGGGTGATTTGGCTGGAAATTCCTGGAGAGACCAAATAAGTGGTTGTGGCCCCTTTCTTCCCTCTCTCCTTGCCCTTCCCTCCTCCCTGGGCTTCTAGCTAAGGTTGATGGGGGTCACCTAGGGGGTTCCACTGGAGCGGGGCTGGCTGTAACTAACATTTAAAAAATGTAATTTCTGCTTACCTGTGTGTGTGCTTCTTCCCCCTCCATGCTGTCGGCGGCCATTTTGCGGTGGTCCATGCCTGTTTCGGCCTCTAGTGATTATCCGGTGGCCATTTTCCTGTAGTCTCGCGTCTATAGTTATATATCACCGCTCGGCGCCATTTTCTTGTAGTTCACACCCACTGGCCTCTATCGACTTATCAGCGGCCATGTTTGTTATGATTCACGCTGTATGTATATACCGCCGTACGGCGGCCATCTTTTTGTGGTCTACGGCTGCTTTTGCCTCTATCTTCGGCTCGGCAGCCATTTTCTTGGAGCCCACATTATCTTCCATACAGCCGTTTGGCGGCCATTTTGCGAGAGTCTCCGGCCTCTAGGGTGCATTACACTGGCGCGAGAAATTCACACAGGAAGCGCTGATAAAAGAAGCAGACTGACACAGCAGCGGTGGGACAGCATCACAGGCACAGCACACGGCAGCATAGCGGTACCGATCCAAGGGTGGTGAGTCCTCTGGTAGACCCAGCATCTCTGCAGCACAGGAGGGTGGTGGCCTATTGATATCTTGCCTGGAGCCCTGTGGGTGTCAGCACGTGGTCAGCATGGCATCTGAGCCAGATGTCTTCTCCCCTGAAACACCAGATGTAGCAGCTGGTGCCCCTGAGGTGTCTATGGATGCTATGTCGGCAATCCTAGAGGCGTTTGCTGCCAGGGTGGAAGCAGCACACGGGAATACAGGGGGTAGTAAACACCCCCGTCCCCTGCAATCTTCTGGGGATATTTCTGAGACAGAACCAGGTCCAGCTACGGCTCATGGCCCAGATTCTGACGCATCAGAGACTGCAGACCGTGACCGGACAGTGAGGATGACTCCAAGTCCAGGTCAGTACGCGAGACGTATCTGACCTTATTACTGCAGTGCGGGATACGCTAAACTTGGAAAATACTGCAGAAGCAGCAGAGACTCCGGTCCCCTTTGGGTTTCGTAAACCTGCCCGCACTGCTAAGGTGTTCCCTTGTGTGTCTTATTTTGATAAACTCTTATACAAGGAAAGGGAGAACCCACTGAGGGTCTTTACAGCCCCAAAGAGGTTTCCGGTATGGTACCCCTTTGAGGAGAGTTTTCTGAAGAAATGGACCTCTCCCCCTATAGTGGACCCTCCGGTGTCCAGACTTAATAGAGCTACCACAATTCCAGTAGAAGGGGCTCCTGTTTTCAAGGACCCTGTGGATAAGAAGGCTGAAGCACTTGCTCGCTACCTATACTCAGTGGTAGGCTCGGCAGTACGCCCGGCATTGGCGTGGGCCCTAGTGCCTCAGACACTTACTGAATGGGCAAAATTGCTAACTTTGGCCGACCAGTTGGTCCAGGGCCTTAAGTTTGTATGTGAGTCAGACATGGATACTATTCCCCTGCTGTCAAAAGCTTTGGTTTATGCAGTAGCAATACGCCGCCTGATCTGGCTAAAGGGCTGGTCTGCGGACCAGACTTCCAAGAAAGCCCTGTTGGATCTGCCTTTTTTGGGCGACAGACTTTTTGGGGCCTCTCTGGATGACATCAAGGATACCACAAGAGGTAAAAGCACTTTGCTTCCACAAACTAGCAAGGGTAAGGGGCCACGCCAAGGGCAAGGGCCCTCCTTTACTGCACGCAAGCGTTTTTTTCGTCCCCCTAGGGCGACAGGGAAAAGACCCCAGGCCGACAAAGCGCCTGCCCAAGGACAAAAGCGTCCATGGTCCCGCAGACCCAACAAGCCTGCGGACAAATCTGCGTATGCATGAAGGTCCGCCCCCACCCAGCTCTCGGGTGGGAGGACGTCTTCGCAAATTTGCCACTCAGTGGACAGCTCTAGTCTCCGACAGGTGGGTTTGCGAAGTAATCTCCTCAGGCTACAAGATAGAATTCTCTCTTGTCCACCGGACAGATTCATCACCTCCAATCTCCAGCTACTACCGACCCGTCGGGAGGCCCTGTATGGGGCAGTCCAGGGTCTGCTGGAACGCGGGGTAGTTATTCCAGTTCCAGACCAGGAACGGGGTCAGGGTTTTTACTCAAATCTGTTCATTGTGCCGAAGAAGGATGGGGTTCGTCCAATCTTGGATCTCAGGGCCCTCAATTGCTTTGTGAAGGTACAAGGATTTCGGATGGAGTCGGTTCGATCTGTAGTCACGGCGCTCCATCCGGGGGACTTTCTGGCCTCCTTGGACATCAAGGACGCATACCTGCATGTCCCCATATACTCCAGACACCAGAGGTTTCTGCGATTTGCAATTGGGAAGAACCACTATCAGTTTGTGGCCCTCCCGTTTGGCCTTGCTTCAGCACCCAGGACGTTCACCAAGGTGCTCGCTCCGATTCTGCCACTTCTAAGACAGCGGTGTATCGCTATCGTGGGCTACTTGGATGACCTTCTTCTGAAGGCCCCTTCAAGCTCAGAATTAGAGGTAAGCGTGTCTATTACCTGCCAGACTCTTCGAGATTGTGGTTGAATACTAAACACGCAAAAGTCAGTATTGGTGCCCACTCAACGCCTAATTTACCTGGGGTTGATTCTGGATTCCTCAGAGGCAAAGGTATTCCTCCATGTGGAGAAGTTGCAGACCCTTCGGGCTGCAGTACGGCAGCTGACTTCCAGGAATTGGTCGTCACTCCGTTTTTGCATGCGAATGTTAGGCCTCATGGTAGCCTCCTTCGAGGCGGTCCCATATGCTCAATACCACACTCGAGTGTTACAGAAGGAAGTTCTGTCCAGATGGAACAGATGTCCATCAGCTCTGGATTATCAAATCCGAGTGAGCCACCTAGTCAGGACATCCCTGGTATGGTGGCTGACAGCACCGGCTCTTCTGGCCGGGAAGTCATTTCTTCTGGTTTACTGAATAGTGATCACGACGGACGCCAGCCTTACAGGTTGTGGGGGGAGTCTGGGGTGTTCAGTCGGCACAAGGTCCAGAGGAATCCCGCCTGCCGATCAATGTCCTGGAGATCCGGGCGATCAGGCTGTGCTTCTTCAGATGGTCTCAGAGGCTTCAAGGGCGGCCAGTCAGGATCCAGTCAGACAACGCCACAGCAGTGACATATGTCAATCATCAAGGAGGAACAAGAAGCTCAGCTGCAGCATCGGAGGTCACTCGCATCCTGAAGTGCGCAGAGAGGAGCGTACCGGCACTGTCGGCCGTGTACATTCCGGGTGTGGAAAACTGACAGGCGGACTACCTGAGCCGCCAGATGCTGGACCAGGGAGAATGGTCCTTACACCCGGAGGTGTTCCAACTCCTCTGCCAAAGATGGGGCACACCAGACGTAGATCTTCTGGCTTCTCGACTCAATCGGAAGGTATTGAGGTTTGTGGCCCGGTCAAGAGACCCATGGGCAGACACAACGGACGCGTTGGTAGCATCGTGGGGTCAGTATCGGCTAATCTATGCCTTCCCTCCCTTAAGGCTTCTAACTCTTCTGCTCCGCAGAGTGGAGGCAGAGGGAATTCCAATGATCCTAATCACTCCAGATTGGCCTCAGCGTCCTTGGTACGCCGATCAATTTCTACCTCCGTGGGACTTGAACCTGGTCCTCTCGGTGCTTCAGAAGGCACCGTTTGAGAATATTAGAGATATTCCCCTGTTGACACTTTCTCAGAAAGTGGTCTTTTTGGTGGCTGTTACGTCAGTTAGACGAGTCTCTGAGCTGGCAGCCTTGTCCTGCAAGGCTCCCTATTTGATTTTCCACAAGGATAAGGCGGTGCTGCGGCCGCAGCCTTCCTTTCTTCCGAAAGTCGTTTCGGCTTTTAATCTCAACGAAGACATTGTACTTCCATCCTTGTGTCCTCATCCGTCGAATCCTAAGGAGTCGGCGTTGCATTCCTTGGACCTTGTCCGAGCTTTGAGAGTATACCTATCTGCTACTTCCCTGTTCCGGAAGTCAGACTCACTGTTTGTTTCGGTGGCTGGTCCCAAGAAGGGCCAAGCAGTCTCGTCGGCCACCATCTCTAGGTGGATCCGAGAGATAGTAATCCAGGCTTACGCCTTAAAGGGTCAAGCGCCCCCCTTACCGGTCACGGCGCATTCGACCAGGGCAATAGGTGCCTCTTGGGCTTTCCGACATCTGTTTCCCAGTTATGTAAAGTGGCGACTTGGTCGTCCGCTCACACTTTCACAAAATTCTACAAAGTTGATGTAGGTGCATCTTCGGATGCCTCTTTCGGCCGCAAAGTTTTGCAAGCGGCCGTTTAGAGTTGCAACTCCTCCGTTGGAGGAGTGCTGTTTTGTCTTTGGGGTGAAGTTTATTTTTATGCTGTTACCACCCCTAATTTTTTTCTCTGACACTGCTTTGGGACGTCCCACTATGTCAATATAGAAGCTGTGTCGGTCCATGGACGAAAGTGTAAATAGGATTTTTTACTCACCGTAAAATCCTTTTCTCTGAGTCCATGGACCGACACAGCACCCACCCCTCCTTTTAAGTTTGTACTGCTTTTTGACGAACTGATCTGCAAGATGCAGACTGAGGGGATATGCCCAGAAGATCCGCCCCCTGGGCGGTACTGTAGAAGGTGTGCTGCAACACTTTTTACAAGTTTTATGCCTAGTCACTCCTAATTAACGGATAATACCCACTATGTCAATAGAGAAGCTGTGTCGGTCCATGGATTTTACGGTGAGTAAAAAATCCTATTTTTGCCCCACTGTATTTAGGCCAATATGTATTCTGCTACGCTGGTAAGAAAAATCCCAATAAGCATATATTGATTGGTTTTTGCAAAAGTTATGTCTGCAAACTATAATATATATGTACTGGAGGGGGCGCATGCGCGGCGCGAGTCTGAAAGGTCGCATCTGAGCAGAGCTCCGTACACGGCGGGGACCTTACCGCCTTCCCTGGGGCCATCGAACACACAAATCACTCCCTTTCTTACCTACACCCCCGGGGGATACAGCGGTGCATGCCGTCCCCACGGTCTCGTCGTAGGAAACCAGCGCAGAAGACCCTTACAAACTACCTCCTCAGAGTCCGGGAGATGTCGGGGAAGTCCCAAGATGGCGCCGAGCCAAAACGTGCTCAGATCGCCGCTCACAACCCGGAGGCATCCCCAGCACACTCGTCAGTGGATGGTGAGTACAGTTTACAACTTACCAAGGCAGACCTGGACGACAGTCTTGCCGCCATGTACACAAAGTTTGCAGAAAAGTTCCAAACTGAACTCCATAAATCCACTAATACTCTGCAGCAGGAGATAGCGGTGCTGGGTGGCAGAACGGATCTCTTAGAAGCTAAGCATGATGAGCTCCAACTTGCTTTCTCTGACCTCCGTAGTGATCATGAATCCCTAACTGATACTGTGTCCCAGATCCAGTCCCAATTGGAGGATTTAGACAACAGGAACAGGAGGAGCAATTTAAGGATCAGAGGGGTCCCTGAGGTGATCACGGAGCTCATCCCTGCTGTCCACAGGTTGTTCCAGTCCCTGCTTCCTGCCTCCCGTGTGACCGCCTTTGCCTGTGATAGGATCCACAGGGCCCTTCGCCCCAAACCACCTGAAGATAAATCCCCCAGGGATATTGTATTATGCCTCAAAGATTACCTGGTGAAGGAAGAGATCCTGAGGTCCTCTCGCAATACCCCCAACATTGTTCTGGACGGTACCAGGCTGCAAATCTTCCTGGATATTTCTCCAGCCACCCTAGACAAACGTTGCAGGTTTAAAGAGATTACCACTCCTCTCCAGGAGGCTGGAATTAGGTACAGATGGGGATTTCCCTTCAAGCTGCAGGTCCCACACCAGGGGTCTACCTACACAGTGGTCACCATCCAAGAAGGGAAGGAACTCCTGGTTAAACTAGGTCTTATGGCAAAAGAGGATCTTCCTAGGATGCCCTCCACCCCGCCCGTCGGCCATATGGTCCACCCCGTCGCCGCGCAGAGATCGTAGGAGCCGGAGGCAAGATCTCAGGGAGCGCCTGAACTGAGCCGATGCTTCTTCCTACCTCTCCCGGACCCGCTCCCCTTGTTGATTCTTTTTTCTTTTTTTACTGTGCTGCTGTTTGATGGAGGGTCTTTTCCGGACGGCTGAGGAGTATCAAGGTTATTAACTGGGGGAGGTGATACAAGTCTGACTCTTTTTCGCAACAGGGTCCCCACCCTCCCCCCTGGTATTTTGCCAACTCCTCTCTGCACCATCGTTCACTTAGTTTGGTCCCCGCTGTGTAGTCTTACAGCAGTGCCCGTTTGGTTGTCCCCCCACTCTTGTGGTTACTCCCACGAACTAGGTTGTCAAGAGTGCTGGACTTTTTTTGGTCCTTTTGGTCAGGAAGTTTTTAGCCTGACTGGTTATTACAGTAGCCTTCTGTCGGGAAGGTCTTTCCCCTCCTGACCCCGACTGTTCATATGTGGTTTTTTTTGTTGTTATTTTTTCTTAACTGGTTTATGGTTTCAGGTTGCGGGACTATTTTTGCAGACTCCTATATTTTGACTGTATTCTATATAATTGCCCCTAAGGCTTATGTTTTATCGAAATGCAAAGTGATATTTGTTTTTCCTCAGGTCAACCCGACTGTACCCGCCCTGTTGAGGCGGTGGACAGAGGTAGCCGACTCCTCTGGACCCTCCCCCAGCGTTAAGGGCCTATTAGCCCTCCTATATGCAGAATGGGCATTAGATTAATTTCCCATAATGTCCGGGGATTTAATTCCCCACAAAAGCGGAAAAAAGCTTTTAATGCCTACAAACGCCTGCAGGCGGATATAATTCTATTACAGGAGACACACTTCTCCGTTAATAATCATCCCACTTATTTTGATAGATTATTTGGCCCAGGATATTTCTTTTTCGTACATCACGGGACACAGAGCGACTTAGTCATTACTAATGGGTTATATAGATACCTTCAGGTGCTGGCACTGGCAACTTCCAAAACCGGAAGTACCCTCCCCTATATAAGCCCCTCCCATCCGGGAGCACCTCAGTTTTTTTGCCAGTGTCTAAGGTGTTGGCCAAAGAGTAACATGTGTTTTCACTGGGCTTGCGTACAGGTTCTTTTACGGGCCTTAGTAAGCTGTTCCGGATCCCACCAAAAAAGCTTCATAGCTAAACGGTCGGTACCCGGGCCTTGCAACAGAAGAGCAAGGTTTTGCCTGTAATGCCTCTCTTAGGAGGGCTGGACCCTGGGATCCAGAGCTCTGGTCATACCCACGACCAAGATGTTGTCTGTGCAGGGTGCTATACAGGTCCAGGGGAGTGGAATCCTTGGGAACCCGGTCCCTGAAGGTTTAATTACAATGCCTGCCGTGATAGGTGAAGTTTGGGCTTCTGTGGACCAAACAAAGTCCTGCGGCGGGGAACAGGTAAGTGGGGGCCCCCAGGAACTTGGTTCTATTGGGGGACCCCCAAGCCTAATTTGTCTTTCTGTCTGTTACCTAACGGTATTCCCGCTGATATCTGTGTATGCCTGTAACTACTGGAAAATGTAAAATTTTAATAGTAGTCAAGAAAAACAAAAAACAAAAGGGAGACCGCGGTACCTGTGTTAAACCACTAGAGGCCGCTGTGGTCCATTTTTCTTGTCATGTGGATCTTTGGTTTTTTTAAGTCAAAAGATCCAGGCAGTTGGTAAGTTTCTTTGTGGGAATCCACTTCCTCTGCCCTGTTGCTGCGCTCATCAACCGCACAGGCCCTCCGGCAAAAAGGGCCCTGGCTCCTAGTCCCTGCTTGGTTTCAAAAAAGGCGCCGAAGGCGCACGGGCGTGCACGCGCCTCCTATGAAAGGAAAGGAGCGGGGCGGGTGGATGACGCTTGATGCGCGCTGCGGCGCTTCTGCGCATGTGCAGGCGTCCCAGCATGGATAAAAGACACAGTACAAGTGTCAGCTGGATGCAAGCAGAGCTAGCAACAAACGGTGGCACACAGAGGCGGTTGATGCAGGCATCCCCATAGAAAGACACTTTAGTGGACACCAGCTGGTATATAGCAGCAACTGTGTTAGACTATTACCAGCAAAATTGGTGTATGACGACGGGAATACCTCAGCTTTGTGCTTAAAGGATATGTCATCCAGACGCTCTGGAAATAAGTCTTCCAAGAAGCGAAAGGGGTCTCCATCGGGCTCTGAGGATTTTGGGCATGCTTGTATTGCACCAATCTCCCCTGAAATTTCAGAGGTCAGTAGCCATAGGAACCCCGCAGGAGTACCTGGTGCTGCGACTGGCCCCAGTCCACCTGCTCCTGTATATATAACAGAGGAGGTTGTTTCCTCAACTCTGGGAGGATTGGAAGAGAGATTAACAGCATTGATCGCTGCTTCCCTGTCACAGGGAAAGCGCGTCCGATCTCCGTCTCCTCCTTCAGAGTGCCTGTTAGTGGAGGAACAGCCCCACACAGAGATCGACCTACCTGAAGGGGATCAGGATGAGGTTGATTCGGTTATAGAGGAATCAACAGTGGAAGAACCTTTCTCAGCATCTCAGGCTGAAAGATTATGGGTTCAGTCTCTGACTAACATGGTCCGATCAGCATTTAAAATGCCTCTTGCGGAGCCATCAACCACTACTGTCTCCTCGCTGGGGTCGCTGAAAGCCCCCCAGACTGTCTGTTCCTTCCCAATCCACCCTTTATTGGAAGGGCTTATTTACCAGGATTGGGAGCATCCTGATAAAATATTTACTCCTCCCAAGAGATTTCCGGTGATCTATCCCATGGAGGATAAGTTCATAAGAAAAAATGGAGGGTCCCTACAGTGGACGCAGCCATCTCTTGTGTGAATAAATCACTGACATGTCCAGTAGATAATGTTCCAATGTTCAAAGACCCAATAGATAAAAAATTGGAGTCTTTACAAAAATCTGCTTTCTCTACAGCAAGCATGGTGACACAACCTGCAGTAGCAGCGATTGGGGTCTGCCAAGCAGTGAAGGATCAGTTGAAACAAGTCTTAAGGGACTTACCAGATCAGCAGGCTCTTGCCCTAGCTGACCTACCTAGAGCCTTGTGTTTTGCGGTGGACGCCATAAAGGATACAATCCAACAGGCCTCCCGCTTTACGCTGTCTGTAGTACATATGCATAGGCTTCTATGGCTCAAAAACTGGTCTGCTGAAGCTCCCTGTAAGAATTGCTGATTAGCTTCCCATTTCATGGAGAACGCTTATTCGGAGAAGATCTGGACAAGTATATCCAGAAAATTTCTGCCGGTGAAAGTACACTCTTGCCGGTTAAGAACAAGGGTAGAAGTCCTTCTTTTAAGAGGCCTACTTCTTCAGTCCCTGGCACGTCGGCTGTGAAACAGTTCCGACGGCCTCCGCGGTCAAATCCAGGAGGCAGAAATCAGGGACAATCACAGGGTAACAAGAAACCCTGGGTCAAGAGAGGTACAAAACCTCCCCCCAAGTCAGTTGCCCTCACTCAATCGGGTGGGGGGAAGACTTCAGTTGTTCACAGAGACCTGGCGGGACACCATCAGAGACAGATGGGTGATCTCCGCAGTAAGTCTGGGATACAGGCTGGAGTTAAAAGATATTCCTCCTGCCCATTTTATGAGGTCAAACGTGCCAAGCGATCCCCAGAAGAGAGGATCCCTCCTTCTGGCACTAGAACAACTATTGCTCCAAGGTGTAATCATGAAGGTTCCCTTGGAAGAAAGCGGGTTCGGGTTTTACTCGAACCTTTTCACAGTCCCCAAACCAAATGGGGACGTGAGGCCCATATTAAATCTAAAAGGGCTAAACAAGTTCCTACATATCAGGACTTTTCGGATGGAGTCGATCCGATCGGTGGCCACCGCCCTACAAGGGCAGGAATGGTTAGCCTCGATCGACATAAGGGATGCTTATCTGCATATTCCCATCTTTCCGGCCCACCAGAAATTTCTACGCTTTGCAGTAGAAGGGCGCCATTTTCAGTTCAGAGCCTTACCTTTCGGTCTGGCCACAGCACCACGAGTGTTCACAAAAATTCTGGCCCCACTATTGGCCAATCTAAGAACACAAGGTGTAACGATAATGGCATATCTAGACGACTTGTTGCTGATAGACCACTCAGTGAAAAAAACTAGAAGTGGTCGTTCACAATACAATCAAGTATCTGGAATCTCACGGTTGGATTATCAACCGAGACAAGTCAGCCCTAAAACCAGTCAAAAGTCTGGAATACTTGGGGCTAAGACTGGATTCAAATCAGAGAAAGATTTCTTACCTCCAGAGAAGGTGTCGTCTTTGAAAGATTTGACCCACTTAGTGGGTACAAAAAGAAAACCATCCATACGCCTGTGCATGAGGCTGCTGGGAAAAATGGTGGCTTCATTCGAAGCAGTACCCTACGGTCAATTCCATTCAAGGAACTTGCAGAGGGCCATACTGTCAGCCTGGAACAAAAAAGTTCAGGCTTTAGACTTACCAATGTCCCTGTCCCCTTCCGTTCGCAAGAGCCTCCATTGGTGGTTGGTGCCCCAGAATCTGGAAAAAGGGAAACCCTTCAGTCTGGTTTCTTGGAAGGTGGTCACTACAGATGCCAGCCTCATAGGCTGGGGGGCAGTACTGGAGCAATGGTCTCTCCAGGGCAAGTGGTCAGAAGCAGAGAAGGCCCTGCCTATCAATCTCTTAGAGATACGAGCAGCCCGGTATGCCCTAGTAGCATGGACATCCAAACTCCAAGGGTCCCCTGTCAGAATTCAATCAGACAATGCCACAGCAGTGGCATATATCAATCACCAGGGTGGCACCAGGAGTCGTGCAGCCCAGAGGGAAGCGAATTGCATCCTGGAATGGGCAGAAAGATATGTCCCAGCCATATCCGCGGTTTTCATCCCAGGAGTGGAAAATTGGAGAGTGGACTTTCTAAGTCGCCAGCAATTATGCCCGGGGGAATGGTCTCTTCACCCCGAGGTTTTCCAGGCAATATGCCAGCGGTGGGGAACACCGGATGTAGATCTGCTAGCATCCAGATTCAACGCAAAGGTGGACAGGTTTGTCTCTCGGACAAGGGATCCCCTAGCTTGCGGCTCGGATGCCCTAGTGTTCCCTTGGGATCAGTTCAAACTGATATATGCATTTCCACCGCCACAATTGTTACCGCGATTAATCCGCAGAATCAGGGTAGAAAAGAAACCAGTGATTCTGGTGGCTCCAGCTTGGCCCCCGAAGAGCATGGTACGCGGAGATCGTAAAGATGTCAGTGGGGAGTCCTTGGACCCCTCCCACATCGTCCGGACCTGCTTTCGCAGGGACCGATATACCACCCTTCCTTACCAGCCCTGGGTTTGACGGCCTGGCTATTGAAGCCCACATTCTAAAAAAGAGAGGGCTCTCTAATCCTGTGGTATCTACCATGATCAATGCCAGGAAGCCGGTATCCAGGCAGATCTATTATAGGATCTGGAAGGCGTACATCGCGTGGTGTGAAGCCAGGAAATGGCATCCGCGTAAGTACGTAATAGGTAGGATTCTGGATTTCCTACAGTGGGCTGTAGATAGGAAGCTTGCCTTGAGTACTATCAAGGGTCAGATTTCGGCCTTGTCAATATTTTTTCAAAGGCCCTTGGCTTTGCATTCATTAGTCAAAGCTTTCATACAAGGAGTGATGCGTATTAGCCCTCCGGTTAGTATTCCCATATGTCCATGGGACTTAAACCTGGTTCTGTCGGTTCTACAGAAACAACCGTTTGAACCATTGCAACACATTTCCTTGATTCTTCTCACCAGGAAATAGATTTTCTTAGTAGCCATTTGTTCGGCTAAAAGAGTATCGGAATTAGCCGCCTTGTCCTGTAAGGAGCCATATCTGGTTGTCCATAAG
This sequence comes from Rana muscosa, assembly GCA_029206835.1. NCBI lineage: Eukaryota > Metazoa > Chordata > Amphibia > Anura > Ranidae > Rana > Rana muscosa. Next base: position 37,268,324 of record JARGYO010000162.1, on the reverse strand, counting down.
GACAGAGTAGTATTACGTCCTCATCCAGCCTTTCTTCCTAAGGTGGTATCGAGGTTTCATTTGAACCAAGATGTGGTTCTTCCTTCCTTTTTCCCCAAACCTAGTTCGGTAGAGGAAAAGTTATTGCATTCTTTGGATGTAGTAAGAGCAGTTAAAGCTTATCTAAAAGCCACTGCTCAGATTCGTAGAACGGATACTTTGTTTGTTCTGCCGGAAGGCCCCAGAAAGGGTCAGGCAGCATCAAAATCTACTTTAGCCAAGTGGATCCGACAGGTCATAATACAAGCCTATGGCTTGAGAAGGAGACCGCCTCCGTTCAAAGTTAGGGCGCACTCCACAAGAGCAGTTGGAGCTTCATGGGCAGTGCATCACCAGGCCTCCCTGGCTCAAGTCTGTAAGGCCGCAACATGGTCTTCAGTACACACGTTTACTAGATTCTACCAGGTAGACGTTAGAAGTCAGGAGGATGTCGCCTTTGGGCGCAGTTTGTTGCAGGCCGCAAAAGATCCTCATGCCTGATGGCGCCCAGCTTATGTATAGTGTATCCCTCCCCTCATTTGGCATTGCTTTGGGACGTCCCATTAGTAATGACTAAGTCGCTCTGTGTCCCGTGATGTACGAAAAAGAAAAGGGGATTTTTATAACAGCTTACCTGTAAAATCCTTTTCTTGGAGTACATCACGGGACACAGAGCTCCCACCCCTCTTTTTGGGACACTTATTGCTTTGCTACAAAACTGAGGCGCTCCCGGATGGGAGGGGCTTATATAGGGGAGGGTACTTCCGGTTTTGGAAGTTGCCAGTGCCAGCACCTGAAGGTATCTATATAACCCATTAGTAATGACTAAGTCACTCTGTGTCCCGTGATGTACTCCAAGAAAAGGATTTTACAGGTAAGCGGTTATAAAAATCCCCTTTTTACGACATTTGGGTCTAGGTCCCGAGGGGTGGCAATATTTATAAAAAGAACCTTGATGTTTGACGTTGAGAATGTCTATAGAGACCCAGCTAGCAGATTTATTATCTTGCAGGGTTCATTACAGGGGAAGAAGGTCACGATAGCTAATGTATATGCCCCCAATGACTCTCAGGCAATCCTTTTTCAGGAATTTTTTCCAGGTCTTGGACAGGTTTGGCTCTCCGCATTTGTTGCTGGGGGGAGACTTCAACTTGGTGGCGCATTCGGCTCTCGACAGAAGTAGGGCTGGCGGCGCCTCCAATGCTTTCCCCAAAACTGTGAAAACTCTGCTGCACGCTCACAGTCTGGTTGATTCCTGGAGGGCACATAATGTGGGGGCCCGAGAGTACACATTTTATTCCCACCCCCACGATAGCTACTCCAGGTTAGACCATCTGTTTTGCTCCCCCGTACTCCTAGCAAACTCCACCTCTGCAGCCATTCATTCATGCCCATGGTCGGACCACCAGATGGTCTCCTTAGACATTTCCCACATAGGCCTCAGACCCTCAGTGGCTGGTTGGAGACTAAACGAGTCTCTCCTAACTGATCCTATCGTAGTTTCACAGCTTTCTAAACATTTAACTGAATATTTTGCCACTAATAACACAGACGACGTCTCCTCCTCAGTCCTCTGGGCTGCGCATAAGGTGGTGATTAGAGGACACCTTATCCAAATAGCGGCGGAAAGAAAAAAACAGAAAATGATTGATATTACCAGGCTCACTACTGAATTAGATAAATTGTACCACCTACATTCTCAAAACCATGGTCCTGACCTGCTAAAACGAATTAATGACATTAGACTGGATCTGGACAAAATCCTCTCTGAACAGACAGAAAGATCCCTTAGATCAGTGGTTCTCAACTCCTGTCCTCAGGACCCACTAACAGGCCAGATTTTAAGTATTACCTTGGTGAGATGCAGACTAGAATACCGCAATCCCTGAGCAGCAAATTATATCACCTGTGATGCATTTCAGTTATCTTGCAAACCTGGCCTGTTGGTGGGCCCTGAGGACTGGAGTTGAGAACCACTGCCTTAGATGGTCTAAGGCCAAGTTCCTGTTGCACAGTAATTCGGCCTCAACCATGTTCGCCAGAAAGTTAAATCAATCGCTACAACCCTCTCACACATACAAATTGAGAAATCCTAGCGGCAATTTGGTTTCCCACCCTACGGAGGTTTTAAAAATATTTTCTAATTATTACGCAGAACTTCTTTCCCCTCCTTCCTCCCCCCCAGACCCTACCCTTATATCATGGTTGGATGATTTACCTCTTCCTGTCCTGACCCCAGAACACTTACAAGAGTTAAATGCCCCTTGCTCAGAACTTGAAATCCTGGCAGTTATCAAGTCATTAAAACCGTCCAAAACCCCGGGCCTTGATGAGTACTCAGCCCCATACTATAAGAAATTCAAGGACACTTTAATCCCCCACCTAAAATCACTCTTCAACCATGTTCTAGAAGGCAATGTTTTCCCCGATGACATGCTTCTTGCTAATATGTCCCTGATCCCAAAACCCAACAAGGACCACTCCCTACCTCAGAACTATAGATAATAATGATCTGAAGATCTTTGGTCGTATTCTGGCGGACAGACTTTCGAACATTATTACTACCCTAATTTCCCCTGATCAGACTGGTTTCATCCCTTCTAGACAAATTAGGGACAACATTAGGCTGGCCTCTAACATCATTCAGGACGCTGACTTACACGCTCACAGGGTGCTACTCCTTGGCCTGGATATACACAATGCTTTTGATAGCGTTCTGTGGCCGTACCTGGAGCTAACCTTAGCAAAATTTGGCTTCTCGGGGGCCTTTGTCCATGGATTTAGAGCACTTTATAACTCCCCGCGCACCCGTATTAAACTCCCAGGATGTAACTCTGACTATTTCACACTAGGTAGGGGTACTAGACAGGGTTGCCCGTTATCCCCTCTTCTTTTCGCCCTCGCCATTGAACCCCTGGCCCGGTCAATCAGCTTAGACCCCAATATTAAGGGATACAATAAAGGGGATCAGGAGTTTAAACTTAGCTTATATGCGGATGACGTCCTTTTATTCCTATCAGACCCAATTGTTTCGATCCCCAATCTTATATCCTCCTTAGGCACATTCCAGGACATTCCGGGCCTAGGGGTTAACCTCTCTAAATGCTCCGCCCTCCCCATAAATCTTCCTCAGCACATTATTACCTCTCTCCAAAATGACTTTGACTTCAATACAGAAGCACAGACATTGTCATATTTGGGGATTAAGTTGGCCCCCTCGCTTCATAAAATATACCTTGCCAATTACCCGCCCGCTTTTGTACGCATTAAACAACTATTACACACTTGGGGCCCATACCATATCACCTTCTTGGGCAGGATCCAGGCGGTGAAGATGTCCGTACTCCCCAAACTTTTATTTTTCTTTAGGGTCCTACCTATGTGTCTCGTCATACGATTGACCTCCTGCAGAGGGATGTGAACAAATTTGTCTGGCATTATAAAAAGCCTCGTTTGGGTAAGCAAATGGTATATAGACCAAGGGCTTTGGGGGGTTTGGGCTTGCCAAACCTTTGGCTTTATTATGTTTCCTCCAGACTTCTGCAAATGGCACAATGGCATTCCCCCTCACGCAGAATCCCCTGGCTCCGCTTTGAACGAACTTCTATAACCCCGTATTACCTCCAGGGTTTGCTCTGGACCAGGTCAGTTAGCCCCAGGGTTATCTCCACCCTGAATTTGGTTGTGGGACAATCTCTATAGCTTTGGTCCATATACAGGGATAGGCACTCCCTACTACCTCCCAACCCCGGATTGGCCTCCTTTATAGGGGACCCCTCGTTTCCCGCAGCTTTTCCTAACACGAACAATTTTGCCCTCTGGATCGCAAATGACTTGGTCACCCTGAACTCGTTGCAGAAGGATGGGGTGATTCGCTCATTTCAATCCCTACAATCCTCCCACTCCCTCCCCAGGTCAGAATTCTATAAGTATTTGCAAATTAGGCATTACTTTAACTCACTATACACAGGAGCCACAACTACTCCCAGGAATACATTCAAAGGTCTTTGTGGCCCTACCTCCAGAGATAAAAGGAATATCTCCCGTATGTACGACTCCCTAAGTGGTCTTGGCCTCTCAGATAAATCCACAGCCATCCTCGGGTGGGAGCGAGAAACCGGTGAGGTTGCTTCTCCGGAGGAATGGACTGACAGGATCTCAAATATGCACAAATGCACGAGATCTGAGGCGGTCAAGGAAACGGTGGTGAAGTTACACACCAGGTGGTATTACACCCCTGCCAAATTACATAAATTCTCCCCTGGGGTTTCCAAGCTTTGCTTCAGGGGTTGTCCAGGAGCTGTACAGCCTTGAAGAAACTTTGGAGGAGGGTGGCTAATAAGGTAGCGGAGATCATTGGTTGTTTTACCTACTCTAACACATCAGATGTGCCTATTCTTTGCAGACATCCCTGGTGCCACCCCCCAGAACAAAAACTGGCGCACACACTCTTTAGTGCGGTACATTGGTCCATTGCCCTGTTTTGGCGTACCCCTGGAGTCCCCTGGGACCAGGTCCTCAAGCGTATGCGGCTATTCAGATCATGGAGAGGGTCTTCCACACCATCATGGATACCATGCCCATTTATGATCTGAAATGGGAGCCCTGGTCCCCTTGAAGATTTACTTACTGCATGGGTCAATACCTGCATTCATCTGAGTTTCACATTGCATTGAGATTTGCACCTTTAGGAATATCTTCCCGTAACCTGTTCTGTTTTGCTTCTTGCAATTTGAATTACTTATCCTTTTTCTTTCTTTGTGCTCTTCTGTATTATTTTACTTTTATTTTTATTTTTCTTTGCTGGTTAGTATATTATTATCTTTATGAGTCGCTGCTGCAAGATAGTATCACAGAATAGTGGAGTGGCCTGGAAAGCCCCTAATTTACAGGACTTTGTTCTCTCAATGGCTATCTCCAAACGTTACTCAATGCATGTTTTCTGACACTGTATGCTCTATACTGGCCGTTTTCTTTTGTGTTCATTCCTTGCTTATCTCAATAAAAGCGTTTGTATTAAAAAAAATATATGTACTGGAATTTTTTTTATGCTAGTAATGGCAGTTATCAGCGATTTATAGCGGCACTGTGATATTGCGGTGGACAGTCGGACACTGACACTTTTGACACTTTGTGGGAACCAGTGACACAAATACAGTAAGCAGTGCTAAAAATATGCACTGTCACAGTACTAATGACACTGACTGGGAAGGGGTTAAACATCTAGGGCGATCAAAGGGTTAACTGTGTGCCTAGCCAGTGTTTTTGTGTACTGTATGTGCTGCTTTTACTAAGGAAAGTGATGGATTTTATTCCCTGCTTTGCAGGGACACAAAAGCCATGACTTTCCCCATGTCCGAACGGAACTCTACCTTGTTTACATAGGCAGAGCTCCTTTCTGTGTCTCTGCCCGACGAACAGGGGGTGGCGCTGGACATCCATTTCTTGTCACCTACAGATTGGGTGAGTAATGGCAGCAGAAGCGGCGTGCCCACTAAGTGGAAGTGCAGAATCACGTATATACAGTATACTGTACGTGATTCTGCACAGGAGGGTTATCCTGTAGCAGTACATCTCCTATGGGGCGGTTCGGAAGTGGTTAGGCCATGACTATTTTTAGGCCCAATTTAGCCACACCTACAGTGCTTTTCACCACTATACACAGTGCTTGCTGAATGTTTTCTCTTTTTTTCCAAGGTTTTACTTTTTTCACAGCTTCTGATTTTGCTAAGTATGACATTATGAGTATAAATTATGAGATGAATTGGTGTTTATTGAGAAGACTCTAGACCAGCTCTCAACTAGGGTTCCCCCAGAGGTTGCTAGGGGTTTCTTGGGCTATTCCCAACTGACCATCCATTTGGATAATTGATATGTAAGGCCTTAAACCTGCCACATCCCAATTATAACGTATACAGAAAAACTACATGGGGTCTAGCCCTCATCTATGGTGGGATTTTAAAGGCAGTACTACAGTTATAATTAAAAAAATATTTTTTATTACAAAATGACATTCATTAAAAGACAAACCTCTTTAAAACAATACATCAACCATACGTTGACCTTTCAACAAATATCTGGGTGTGGTATTTAAGAGAGATCATGCACAATTCTGTTCATTGTTGAGTTCAGCAATACATCTAGTAGATAGCTTCTCCACACACTCAACGCGTTTCTTGGATAAAATCCACTTCATCAGGAGTTCATTGGTGGAGTATTTATATATCAACTAGGTGTAAAAAGAACATATATAAATATAAAGCCTTACATTGTCACCATCAAACAAAAAAATATCATCTGGTCACTAAACATCCAAGCTATGCAAAGGATCAAATAGAATTACCTAAGCACATGAACACAGAGCGGGAGAATGAAAACAACCACCCTTATGGGGCGGACAAGACTTATTTGATATTTACTCTACCTATCAAGTTGATGCCGTAGCATATGTTTATGTTGATCTAATCTGACCTTCAGAGGTTAAAGATGTACAGAAAGAAAGAGTTTTAACCAGTAATGTACTGATTAATAAATATTGAATTGTCCTAATGACACAGTTGGCTTTAAAGTGGTTGCAAACCCTCGTTTACAACTTTATTCTACAGGTAAGCCTATATTAAGGCTTACCTGTAGCTAACAAGGATATCTCCTAAACCTGCACGGTTTAGGAGATATCCCTGTATTTCCATGTGCCGACTTCATGCGGCACATGCACACTTAAGCCAACTGAAGCAATGGCACTATGTGCCGTTGCTTCAGTTGTACTGTAAAAAATGGAAAAAATATATATACCGTATTTATCGGCGTATAACACGCACTTTTTTCCCCTTAAAATCAGGGGGAAATCGTGGGTGCGTGTTATACGCCGATACTCACCTATCCCCGTCGAATCTCCGCTGACTGTGAGCGGAGTGCAGCGATCGTCGCCGAGATACACATAGCCGAGTGTACTCGGCTTTTCTCGGCTCCGCTCACAGTCACGCCCAGTCCCGCCATTGGACCTGTGTTATGTCCATCATAGGGCGGGACTCGGCGTGACTGTGAGCGGAGCCGAGAAAAGCCGTGTAGAGCCGTGTACACTCGGCTATGTGTATCTCGGCTCCGCCCAGTCCCTGCGTTCTCTGCGGCATTCGCCTTGCTCGGCGGCGCCAAATTTAAATTCGGCCAAGGCCGCAATGGACACTGGGGGGGGGGGCAAGGCTGCAATGGACACTGGGGGGGGGGCAAGGCTGCAATGAAAACTTTGGGTTTGCAAGGCTGCAATGGACGCTGACAAGGCTGCAATGGACGCTGACAAGGCTGCAATGGACGCTGACAAGGCTGCAATGGACGCTGACAAGGCTGCAATGGACGCTGACAAGGCTGCAATGGACACTGACAAGGCTGCAATGGACACTGACAAGGCTGCAATGGATACTGGGGCAAGGCTGCAATGAATACTGGGGCAAGGCTGCAATGGACACTGGGGCAAGGCTGCACTGTGACAAGGCTGCAAATGACACTGATAAGGCTGCATTTAAATGTAAGTTTTTTTTCCTTAAACTTCCCTCCTAAAAGTTTTTTCCCTAAAATTCCCTCCTAAACTTGGGGTACGTGTTATACGCCGGCGCGTGTTATATGCCGATAAATATGGTAGTTGCGCTACTTATGAGGTTAATCATAAACATACCACTGGGTGATTAAAAATCTATATAGATACAGCAGTGATAAATAGAACAGTGGCAAATAGAGTTAGACATTGCTCAGTGAAGACTCAAATAAAATAAATCTACACAATAATGAAAATTGAATAAAGTGAATATGATGTGATTATATATGAATAGTCCACTGATCATATACAAAGAATCAAAGTTCATATGTTGTAACAAAAAAACACCCGTGCAAGTGTCCAGAAAAAAGGAGAGGGAGTCCAATCTTCATTAAGGGATACCAATCGTGACAATCCACCACCAACAGTGAGTGATCCTGCTTACCAAATAACGTTGGTCCCCTATCACAGAGGACCTTAAACAGCGTGTAATAAGTCTTGATTAACACCACCAGACTTCAATGCATGTAGTGGGTCTCGATTGATACTCCCAGACAGCCCATATAACATCATTCAGTTGCCAGTGTTCCACACCATTAGATGCACATGAAAGGAAGGGGGACACTAGATAGTGTAAAATCCTTTGGGTTTATTGTTAAAAAGTCATAAAAACATACTTACAAAAGCAAACTTGTTAGACAGCCTAAAGTGTAGACAGCGCCGGCCGGTCAGGCGCTGGCACACAGACACGTCCGTGGATCGAGCGTTGTGCTGACGTCACCCTCAACTTGCTCGATCCACGGACGTGTCTGTATGCCAGCGCCTGACCGGCCGGCGCTGTCTACACTTTAGGCTGTCTAACAAGTTTGCTTTTGTAAGTATGTTTTTATGACTTTTTAACAATAAACCCAGAGGATTTTACACTATCTAGTGTCCCCCTTCCTTTCATGTGCATCTAATGGTGTGGAACACTGGCAACTGAATGATGTTATATGGGCTGTCTGGGAGTATCAATCGAGACCCACTACATGCGGCTTGAAGTCTGGTGGTGTTAATCAAGACTTTTTACACGCTGTTTAAAGTGGAGCTCCACCCTAAATAGCAACTTTTGCTATTTGGAACCCTCCCCCCCTCCGGTGTCACAATTGACACCTTTCAGGGGGGAGGGGGGTGAAGATACCTGTCTAAGACAGGTATTTTCACCCACATCCGGGAGTCCTGTCTCCGGGAATCTGCGGGAGTTACGTCACTTCCCGCAGACTTCCCTTGGTGTTCTGGGAGACACTCGGCTCCCAGAACACAGGAGCACCAATCAGAACGGCGCAGCGCGACTCGCGCATGCGCCGTAGGGAACCGGGCATGAAGCCGCAGGGCTTCACTTCCTGGTTCCCTCAGCGAGGATGGTGGAGGGAGCAGCAGAGCGACGAGCGGTCGCTCGTCCTCTGCTGCGGACGTCGCTGGACTCCAGGACAGGTAAGTGTCCAAATATTAAAAGCCAGCAGCTGCTGTAGCTGTAGCTGCTGGCTTTAAAAAAAATTTTTCCGGTGGAGCAACCCCTTTAAGGTCCTCTGTGATAGGGGACCAACGTTATTTGGTAAGCAGGATCACTCACTGTTGGTGGTGGATTGTCATGATTGGTATCCCTTAATGAAGATTGGACTTCCTCTCCTTTTTTCTGGACACTTGCACGGGTGTTTTTTTGTTACAACATATGAACTTTGATGATTCTTTGTATATGATCAGTGGACTATTCATATATAATCACATCATATTCACTTTATTCAATTTTCATTATTGTGTAGATTTATTTTATTTGAGTCTTCACTGAGCAATGTCTAACTCTATTTGCCACTGTTCTATTTATCACTGCTGTATCTATATAGATTTTTAATCACCCAGTGGTGTGTTTATGATTAACCTCATAAGTAGCGCAACTATAACGGAAAATTTATTACCAAATACTTACCGTAATTTTCCTTTCCTGATGGACTCCATGGCAGCCTACGTGTGAGTTAACCCCGCCTCCTCTCCAATGCTATAGGACCCCATACCCATAAAAGTAAGCTCACCTCTCAGCACTGTGTTCCGTAACTAGCCGACTCTTGGACACTTACTTTTTAATAATATTTTCTTTCAGGGTGGGAACTCCGTCTGCCATGGAGTCCATCAGGAAAGGAAAATTGCGGTAAGTATTTGGTAATAAATTTTCCGTTTTCCGGACTGACTCTATGGCAGCCTACGTGTGGGAAATAACTAGCCAGACCACACGGGTGGGTATGCTGAACAAAAAAGCTTTAATTTGTCCTGTCAACCGACAGGATTCTTAACCCAAAATTAACAGACGACAATGATGCCGGTTCAATGCAGTAATGGGCCATAAATGTATTGATAGAGGCCCACGAGGCCGCTTTACAAATGACATCTGGAGCCACATGTTGGGCCGCCGCCCAGGAAGCTGCCATCCCTCTGGTGGAGTGTGCCATCACCGCCTGTGGAGGAGCCAAGCCCTTAGCCCTGTATGCTTGCTGGATTGTTTGAACGATCCATGATGCAATTGTTCTGGTTGATGCCTTCTTCCCTCTGTTGTTTCCAGAATGTAGAACAAACAGATGATCAGATCGTCTGAAGGAAGAAGTAATTTGTAGATACTCCTTTAGGATTTCACCCATATCCAGGGGATGAGTTTCACTGGAATCTGGAGTCTTAAATGTAGGTAGAACAATTTCTCAATTTTCGTGAAATACCGAAGACACCTTTGGATTTGAACCCAACATGGGTATAAGGACTACTCGATCCGGAAAAAATGTTAGAAAAGGTTCTTCATGACCTAGAGACCCGATCTCAGAGACCCTCTTAGCCGAGGTGATGGCTACTAAGAAGGCTACTTCTGCTGAAAAGTCTTTAATGGAGGACGGGGAGGGCCCCGACGTACTGAGTCCAGTCAGAGAATCTAGAACGAGTGGAAGATCCCACTTGGCAAATCTTGGTTTTCTTTGGGGCTTAATTCTTGATGCCCCCCGAAAGAATTGTCTGACTAAGGGATAGACTGCCCATGAGACTCCGGAGAAGGCTGACAAGGCCGAAACTTGAACTCTTAGAGAGCTAACAGATAAGGGTAAATCTAGTCCTGTTTGCAGAAAACTAAGATCATCCTGAATTCCTGGATTTTTGAAGGACCTCCCAGAAGCAGAGGAGAACTCAACAAATTTGGCCCAGATTCTTCTATAAACCTTGTTGGTACTTGCTCTTCTTGAGCTCAACAGTGTAGACATCACTCTAGAGGCGCAACCGAGGGATTCCAGCCTCTCCCTCTCAAGAACCAGACCGTCAGTCTCATCAGTGCCGGACAAGGGTGTAGGAGTGACCCTTGAGAGAGAAGGTCCGGCCTGAGAGGAAGAGGTACCGGGTCCCGGTAGCTCAGTTGGATCAGGAGGGGAAACCAAGGCCTGTTTGGCCAGTAAGGAGCCACTACTGTTATTTCGGCTGATTCCGCTTGAAGTCTCCTCAGGAACTTGAGGATTATCGGGATCGGGGGAAAAGCGTATGCCCGCCTGAACCTCCATCTGTCCGTCAGGGCATCCGTTCCGACTGTCTGGCTGCAACAGCCCCGAGAATAGAACTTCACAGTTTTGTGATTGTAGGGGGAAGCGAATAGGTCCACTTCGGGATTGACTCCCAGAGACAGAATCCAGTTGAAGGACTGTACATGGAGGGACCACTCGTTGTTGTCTAGACGAGTTCGAGAGAGGAAGTCTGCCTGGGAGTTCTGGACTCCCGGAATGAAAACTGCCGAAATATTGGCCAGGTTTTTCTGGGCCCATGTTATTATAGGCTCGACCTCTAGAAGGAGAGTAGAACTCCGAGTCCCCCCTTGCCTCTTCACATACGACACTGCTGTTGTGTTGTCCATCCTTAACAATACCGACTCTCCTTTCAGGAACTGGGAGAAAGATTGGAGGGTGCACCAGGCCGCCCTGAGCTCCAGGACGTTTGAGCCTGGGTTGTGAAGACGAGCATCCCATCTGCCCTGAGCTAGGTTCTGACCACAAAGAGCCCCCCAGCCTGAGCCGCTGGCGTCGGTCGTGACTGTAACCCAGGAGATGGGGGCAATGGAGTGACAATTTTGCAAATTCTTGAGTTGGAGCCACCAGAAGAGGCTGTTTCTCATTTTTGCGGATATGTGGATGAGTTGACTCTTGTCCCCTGACTTCCACTGCCGGAGGAACTCTGACTGAAAAGGGCGTAACCTCCATAGAGCCCATTTGACCATGGGGGACGTGGAGACCATTGTACCGATAATTCTTAGGCATTGTGATGCTTTCAGATGAGGAGCATCCAGAGCACGAGAAATCCTCTTCCGAATCACCGGAATCTTCTCTGCCGGGAGGGAGATGGTGTTCTCCACTGTGTTGAACAGAGCCCCTAAATAAATTAAGTTTTGGGCTGGATCCAGATGGCTTTTTTCCAAGTTTAGAAGCCACCCAAAGCTGGAAAGGGTTGAGATCACTTGTTCTCTGTGCACCAGCAGCCGTTCTCTGTTTTGAGACAGAACTAGCAGATCGTCTAGATAATGGTGAAGACGCACACCTTTTAGCCTGATGAGGGCCACTACGGCCAAGAGGACCTTGGTGAAAACTCGAGGAGAAGTTGTCAAACCGAACGGTAGGCAGATGAATTGAAGATGTTCTTGCCCGATATGGAACCGGAGGTACTTTAAAAAGTCCTTTGACACTGGTACATGTAAATAGGCATCTTTCAGGTCTATCGAAATCATCCAGTCGCCTGGTTGAATGGCTTGCTGGATTGTTGACAGAGTTTCCATTTTGAATTTTCCGTGCCTTATGAACCTGTTCAGGTACGTCAGATCTATTACCGGGCGCCAGGCACCGCTTTTCTTTTGGACTAGGAAAAGGGGGGAGTATACTCCTTGGAATTGTTCTTCCTCTGGGACACTTACTACTGCTCCCTGGGTTTTCAGCAGGTCTACGTAGGACAGTAAGGCCTGATTTTGTTCTTCCATACTTGGAAGTAGGGTTGAGATAAATCTGGGGGGAGGAATGCTGGAGAAGGACCATGCGTGACCTGACGACACTGTCCTGACGACCCAGAAGTCTGAGATTGAGGCCACCTACACGTGCCGGAAGAGGAGCAGGCGTGCCCCTACCCGACCCGCCTGGGCGGGCAAAATCTCAAAAGGATTTAGCCTGATCACGACCACTGGATGCTTGGTTGTTTGCTGGCTTGCGGAAGGACGCTTGGCCTCTGCTCCAGTTTCTTCTGAAGTCCCGGCCAGGTCTATAGGAGCGTGCTTCTCTTGAGCGCTCTGGACTGCATCTTCTGAACTGGGGCCTTCTTCGATTCTGTGGACGCCTGTCCTGTGGAAGAAAGCCAGATTTTCCGCCTGTGGCCTTTGCTATGGCGTCATCTAGTTTATTACCAAACAGGGATGATCCTTCGAAGGGAATCTTGCACCATGTTTGCTTAGAAGACGGGTCAGCCTGCCAAGGGCGTAGCCATAAGGCACGTTTAGCTGTAACTGAGGATAGCATAATCCTGGACAGTAGACGGATCAGATCAACTGATGCTTCACCCAAAAAGGCTACTGCTAGTTTTAGCTCTGCTGCTGCTGAGTTATTTGCCAGATCTTCTGAAACACCTTTGAGAAATTAATCTACATTCTCAGTCCATGCCTCCATAGCCTTAGATACGGCTGCCAAGGCTAGAGTGGGTTTACAAGCTGTCCCAGCAAGACCGTAAATTCTTTTAAGGTCCTGATCCATTCTTCTGTCAAGACTGTCCTTAAAGGAGACTGTGTCTTCAAGAGGGAGCGTGACGTGTTTAGCCAGACGCATTACCGCTGCGTCCACAGGAGGAATATTCTCCAGGTATTTCAACTCTTCTGCCTTGAATGGATACATTCTGGAGGCCTTATTTGTCATCGAGGACTTTCTGTCAACTTTGCTCCACTCTTCATCAAAGATGCCCTTTAGTTCGGCTAAAAGCGGAAAGCTTGGGCGCTCTTTCCCCAGGCGCTTGAAAAACGTTTTCTGTTTAGCTGGGGGAGTAGAAGGGTCTTCCCACATAAGGGCCTCTTTGACCGCTTTAATGAGCGGAGTAACTTGAGAGAAATCGAATTCCACACTCTCTATTTCTCCTTCTGAAGGAAGAGGCGAGGATGCGTAGGGCTGGGAAGGACCTGGAACTTCACGGACCACATCAGCCGCGGAGCCAGATCGAATAGTGCTGGACTGGCTTTGTGCGTGGGAAGCATCCATCTCCTTAAGAGAACGTTGCACCACCTGTTTTACTAGAGACTCGATCCGTTGGTCTTCTGTCTCTTTTTCCCCAATCGCATGGGCATAGCAATGGCTGCATAATGATTTGCCCTCTGGGACTCGTGAGCCGCATACCCAGCAGGCTCTCCGATCAGGATAACTGTCCTGGCGGTGGGAGCGGTGTCTAGAGGAGGAATGGGAACTTCTCCTCTGGTGGTGAGATGCAGACGGGGAATCACGTCTGTGTTTTGATTTTGATGAACGCTGCGGCATGGCAAGGTCTGAGTCGAGATGAAGATCTGCGGAAGGGCTAAAAAAGGAAAAAAGGGGGATTGGGGAAAAGAGATAAGCCGCCAAGCAACAATACTTGCGACTGAACCCCACGCCCTCCCCTCTCCTGCACATACCTTGTGCGTGAGGGCTGGCCACATGTAAGCAGTGAATTGTCCATAACTTCTGGACTTAAAGAGTCACAATAGAGACAGGTCGACCAAGAAAAAACCTACAGTATTATACAAAAAAAAAATTGGTAACTTGCCCTTTAAGGAAAGTGCACTATATAAAAAGATAAGCGATAGATGTTGAAAAGACACATTATGCTCATATACACCTTATATGTATAACCCCAGACAATGATTGGAGCAGACAAAAACATTTCCACTCTGTTTTTAAGGCTTTAAAATAGTGCACTGACCTGAGTGAGAGACAAGAGCCTCAGCAGGGAGATCCAAGTAGCCTCTGCTCGCCTGTCAGGGGAGATCCCAAATGACACAGGCGAGCCTAGCTTTTAAATTCCCCGCCTGTGACATCACCACTGTCAATCCAGCTCACCTGCGTGTGGGAGGAACTCCCATCTGCGCCAGTGCGGCCGCCTAGCGACCCCCTGGACCGCGCATGCGCGAACCAAGCCTCGCTCTGGGAGCGGGCACGGCGCATGCGCGAATGGCGGCGGCGCCCGAGAATTGGGTCACCGCTGTGGGCTGGAGCGCAGAGCGTTCCAGCCGCCATTAGGGAGAGCAGGGGCATGTTTTAGAAAACAAACAAACAACAAATATAACAAAGATGTGACTGCCATGGAGCATGGAAAAAATAAGGGGAATTCAGGGCACACCGCAGCAACTTTCATCCAATCCTTCCTGGTTGCTGAAAGCTCTCCACCCGCCCATGGCTGGGTTCCGAGCTGCACCGCTAAAGGTGTGCCATCCATTCATCGATCCATCCATCCGGAAATCTGCACAGCCGTGCTTGCTTCAGGTCCATTGGAGGAGGACAAAAAAGGAACACAGTGCTGAGAGGTGAGCTTACTTTTATGGGTATGGGGTCCTATAGCATTGGAGAGGAGGCGGGGTTAACCCACACGTAGGCTGCCATGGAGTCAGTCAGGAAATATATTTTTTCCAATTTGTTTTACTGATGACTGTTTTCAGATTAGTTGCTGCTCCCTCCACGTAGAATTTTGTTTTATAATATCCTAGCGCAGTTTCTTTTTCACCAATTTTCAGTTGTACTGTGCCATTCCCGTGCGCATGCGTGGGAGTGATGTCATCGCAGCTCTGGCCAATTACAGCGCCGGAGCCGCGATACGCAGAAGTCACTGCGGGACAACATGTCGATGGCCGGAGGGGGATACATGGACAGCTGCGGGGGCTTCGATCGGAGGTAAGTACTACATAATGAGCTAGTATGCTATGCATACTAGCTCATTATGCCTTTGTCTTGCAGGGTATTTTTTTTTTTTTTTGAGGAGGGTTTACTTCCTTTTTAAGTACTGGTTAGCACAATATTTGCAGCTGGGGGCTGTGCAGCAAGTGTCACAAACTGTAATGCACAGCCCAATTTATTCCCAAGATAATGCAATCCATGAAAAATCAAAAATCAAAACAAAGCTATACATAATGTATAAAGCGAATATCAACCTGTGCAATCTCGTGAAATAAAGTAGTGTAAAAAAATGAATAATTAATAATAGCTGCTATCACTAACAAGTGTTCTCACTTGGAACATATATAGTGCAGCGCTAATTTTAACAAATCAATGATTGTGCTTGAAAAACCACAGTGGAAAAATATACAAATAACACCATGAATGATAATAACACCACATAAGAGTGATACAGAAGCACAAGCTTCAAAACATTAAATCAAACAGTAAGTGTATGAGTTCATAAACTAAGGGCATAAACAGTATTCCTCCCCAATGGATGGTACAGGATGCAGGAAATAGCGATTGACCACTGAAAACATTCAAGTTCTTCAGAAGATATAAGTATAGGGTATTCTTACCACAGCAGGTGGACTCAGCTATTGTACAACAGTGAGTCAGACACGCTTACAGTCTCAACGACCTGGGTTGATGAGGTAGGTCCTGATGTTTGCCACTGGAAGTCCGGATGGATCGGATACACTGCAGCACTCTTCTCTACTGGTTGAAGCAGATCTATGAGAACTGGAACGAAATCCGTGTGGACTCCCAATGTAACAGGAACAAACGATGAGGGATATAAGGAGAAAAAGAAGGCTCCAAATAGTGCAGGTCAATTCAAACCAGTCAAGGTTTATTAGATTAAAATTGTCATACAGAGAAACATGACAAAAAATAGATAAAACGTGATCACAAAAAAAGTATTAAAAGCAATGTGGGGTGCACTTCACTTAAAAGGTGCAAATAATCAATAAACAGTGCTGTGCTATAAATCTAAAACAACATATATTGCTGAAAGTTCATATATAAAGTTCATGTATTAAATCTGTGACTGATTAAAGTGAATTTAATAAATCAATATATCAAAATTCAAAGTGCTTGTGCTCTCCTCCACCAGTCTCACAGGCTGCTCACCTCACATCTGAGTCAAATCAGCAGTGTTCCCCTCTGAGGATAGTAGAGAAGGCTGGCGTGGTGCTGGTAATCAGTTTCCTCCTCCAAATCGCCTATTCCCATGAGATAAAAACCCTGATCATCTCACCAAATATGATGGAGAATCTTGTGCTCTCTGTATAAAATGTTTAATTATATATAAAAAGGGTAAGGTATTCCCGGAGGGGGTGGAGGGGAGGGACTCCTCTGCTTTCCTGGAGTCCCTACTATGTGATACCTATGGCAGGGAGGCCTTCTCCCCTACGTTCGCTGTGGAGCGGGCGCATCGCATGTCGGGCAGACCCCCGCTGGCGGGGGCACCCCCCCGCACGTTTATTGCAAATTTCTCAATTACAGAGACAGGGATGCTATACTTCACCTCAGCAGGGAGAAGGGCAGCATCCCCTTTGGCAATAAGATGATAGCGGTCTTCCCAGACTTCTCTGCAAGAAGTACAGCGAAAACTCAAAACCTTCATGGAAGCAAAACGTCGCCTCCGCATAAAGCACGTGAAGTATGCCATGCTGTTTCCAGCTCGCCTACGCGTGGAGGGGGAAGACCGAGTACACTTCTTTGAGGATCCTGAGGAGGTCATTGTGTGGCTCGAGCAGAGAGAGGAACATAGATAAGCGACTTTGTACTTTGAATCTTCACCTGCATTATGCTTTCCACATGCTTGCTCCTATTCTTGCACTCTGTTGCTCCTTTACGGGGAACAGGGGCTGCAGTATGCATCTAGACATTGCTCTCTGACACTGCGGCCCCCTGTGATCGGGCCTGATGTGGCTCCGTGCATTTACATGCTTTCGGGCCCCCTTCTTGGTGGATAGACTACATGCCGTGCCTATGATTATATTAACACTTATTTTTTTAACCCTCTGGAATGCACACGGACTCCTCTGACTATTACGGGTTAATAATTTTTATTTATTTATTTTTTTCCGGCGGAGAACAGCTCTATGCTAGCATGCTCACTGGGTAAGTGGGCACGGTCCTGTGATGCGTTGTGCCAAGCAGCGTAGTTTCGCCCCACTTGTTGTTACAGTCCGCAACCTAGGATTGAAGGGAACCACTGACACTGAGCAGACTATATTTTTCTTTTCCACTGCTGACACTCCACCTTCTCAGTGCTGGTGGCCCCTATGTACGATTTTATGTCTTCTACTTTTCCTTTTTCTTACAGGTTGGACACTGTACTTGCCACGTTGGCAGTTTAGGGTTCATGCCCGCACCAGTTGGGGTCAGTGCAGGGCGGGGAGGGGGGTTATATGGGTTTCGCTGTTTAGAGACGGAATGTTTTGTTTAGTTCAAAGCTGCTCTTATTGGTGCCTTGCTGAATTTACTGTGTTACTGATGTTCACTCTCGCCTGGGGCCTATTTGCATTTAAATGCGGTATTCAGGGGGGTCTGGATCCTGGAGCTTCAAACTTTACATCTCTCAACCCCATGGCCACCCTGAGGTTTTTAACTTGGAATGTCCGCGGGATGAGAGACCCAATTAAAAGGTCTGCCGTCTTTGGCCTGCTCAAAAAACAGAGCAGATGTGGTGGTCCTTGTGGAGACCCATGCCGAGGGATCGGTTCAGAGAGCACTTAAACGCCCATGGTTTGGATGGGCCTACCATTCTGCCCACACCACACACTCTAGGGGGGTTTCAGTATTGATTGCTAAAACCACACATTTTGACCTCCAGGATTCAGAGATAGACCCGCTGGGCAGGTATGTCTTCCTCAAAGCCAAATTACATGGAGATATGTTGCTGTTGCTGGCATTCTATGTCCCACCCCCGTTCCAATCCACTATCCTTATGGCTGGGTTTGATTTCATGGCCTCACACCCTAATGTGCCGGCCATATGGCTCAGCGACTTCAACAACATGCTGGATCCAGCGCTGGATAGACTGACTGGGCCCCCCCTCTCCCTAATGCCACAACACCCCTCAAGATTTGCGAGACTCCTTTCAGATTTCAACCTTGTAGACATGTGGAGGTCTAGGAACCCCACCTCTAGGGCCTACTCCTGTTTCTCCACCTCCCATAACACAATGTCCCGTATTGATCTTATACTTGTGTCCACATCACTCATTCCTAGACTGGCGAGGGCGGGATTCCTCCCTAGATCGCTTTCTGACCACTGCCCACGCTGGGCTGAGCTCGCCCCCCCTCCTCCCTCATGGCGACTAAACCCCTTTTGGTTAACTCTGTTACCAGAGGATGATGACCCTTCTTCTGATTGGGAGCAATTCTTTGAGACCAACGCGGGCTCTGCGCCCCCGCACATAGTTTGGGAAACGTTCAAACTGCATGCCCGCATGACACTCACTGTTCGCATTAATGGGCTCAAGTGGACCTCCTCGGAGGCTCTTGACAAAGCTACAACACTACTAGAGGCAGAGAGGACTTTCCAGGCTGACCCCATGGCTGATAAAATCTCTAACCTTAAATTGTGCTCCAGAGCTCTTGATCAGCTTCACTACGAGAAATCCAAACGTAAACTATTCTTTCAAAGACAGAGATCGTTCGAACACGGGGAGAAAGCTGGGAAGTTATTGACCTACCTAGTACATTGCGAGGAGAGGCCCCCAGTGGTGATTTCACTCCGCTCTCCTGGTGGTGCTATGGTGACAGAACCCGCCCAGGTGACGTTGATGTTTACGTTTTTTTTTGCCACTTTATATGCCACAGGGGCTCCTGGCGACCCAGCCTTCATGGAATCATTCCTGGCTGAGTTGTCAATCCCCCGGCTGACCGAAGACCAGACCAGGGAACTAGAAGCGCCTTTGACGATTGAAGAAGTCACCAGGGCGATAGCTGAACTCCCCAGGTCAAAGGCCCCAGGCTCCGATGGCCTACCCGCGGAGTTCTACTCTACCTACTCCGAGGTCCTTGTCCCTAGACTCCTAGCATTATATAACTCCATGTTTGACAGTTCTGAACTTCCACCCTCCATGACGGAGGCTACTATAGTGTTGATCCCCAAACCCGGTAAAGACCCACACCTCCCAGAGTCCTACCGCCCGATCTCTCTCCTCCAGGTGGATGTCAAGGTGCTTGAGAAAGTCCTTGCCCTCCACCTAAACACAGTTGTCTTATGACTGATACACGAGGACCAGGTCGGATTTATGCCAGGAAGGAATACCTCCTTCAACCTGAGGAGGTTGTTTATTAACCTGCAAATGCCACACGACAACCCGGGTTCCAGGGTGATCGTGGCCTTGGACACCGCCAAGGCTTTTGACTCGGTGGAGTGGAGATACTTATGGACCTGGCTGGACCGGTTTGGACTGGGACCTAGGTTTGTGAAATGGGTTCAGCTCCTCTACCAGGTGCCGGTAGCCAGGGTTTTGGCTAATGGTTGGCCCTCAGAGCAGTTTCCCCTCTCTAGGGGTACGAGACAGGGGTGTCCTCTGTCACCACTACTGTATGCATTGGCGGCAGAACCCCTCGCAATTGCCATTCACGCTCACCCTGGAATAGTGGGGCTCCGAAGGGGGGGGGGGGTAGTAGAGAAAATCAGTATGTACGCAGATGACACTCTGCTGTATTTGGATGACTCAGACAACTCCCTACCTCAGGCTTTAGCCTTAATTGAACGCTTTGGCGTATTCTACGGCCTGCGGATCAATTGTGATAAATCCCAGATACTCCCATTGGACAGCTTCCCGCCCCCCAGAGACAGGGCCCTGCTCCCCCTACAAAGGGTAGATACGATTAAGTACTTGGGAATCCGAACAACTCGCGACCCCATAGACTACATCCATCTTAATGTACGTCCACTATCTGAAATGCTGAAGCTAAAGACTGGGAGTGATGGGCCGTATAAATCTTGTGAAGATGGTCCTGTTGCCCAAAATACTGTACATGATTTGGCACTCCCCGATGTACTTGGTGCTTTGGCATTTCAAACTACTGGACTCCTTTCTCAAACCATTCGTCTGGGGTAAGTCTAGACATAAACTCCCATGGCGCAAGTTGAAGAATCCGACTGATCTTGCAGGAATGGCTCTCCCTGATTTTAACACATATTATATAGCATCCCAGCTGTCACAGATCTTTCATGTGGACAAGGTGGACAGAGACAGGTTCCTCTGCCTGTGCCCTGCATGGACACAGCGCACATTGGACCCCTTAGTGGCGATCGTAGGGGGGACTAGAGGTGGGGGACGGGAGCGTCGGACTCTGATATATCATTATAAGAAGGTGTGGAATATCGCATCAGACAGGCTACACATAGAATCCCCGCACCAATATTCCCCTCTCTGGCACAACACAGCCCTGCCGGAATTCAGCCTTATTCAGGATAGTGGGGTGTGGAGCTCTAGGGGAGTGATTTATTTATCTCACATTACTCGCAACGGGAGACTGAAATCTTTCAATGACCTTAAAAATGAATTCGCTCTTCCAGGTCATATGTACTACAGATATCTCCAACTCCGCCACGCATACCGAACCCAGTTCCCCCAAGCTGCTCTCTCCTTGGCTGACAACCCCTTAATGGCTGCTGTTAAATATCCCGACCCCAAAAAACTGATATCCCATTTCTATGTTATGTTGACACTTCCACAGGCAACCGTAACGGCATATGCGTTAAAATCCCGGTGGGAGGGGGAGGTGGGTACATTGGGGGATGATGAATGGAGTGATGCACTGGACCAGTGGCGTCACTAGGGCTGGTGTCACCTGGTGCGGTATAACATGGTGTCACCCCCCCCAATAATTTTTTTCACCCTAATAACACTGCATATATTGGCAACAGTAGTGCCGTTAATAACTATCAATCAACTAGCAAATTTGAATAACAAAATCATATGAAAATAATAGAAATCAAAGCTTAAACTGTTAAAGAACTGTATTTATTTTAACTTTAAACTTTACTGAATTAATAAATAAATAACACAAAAACAGGAACAAATATGAAAGCATTTAGTTAACATCTAAATCAAAACTTTGCTTTTCTAGCCTTGACAGCTGCAAAATTGTGAACAACATCATCAAAATCAATACATTTCGCTAGTTCACTTTCAACTGATAATATTGCAAGATCAGAAAGCCTTGCCTGTCCCATCGTTGAACGCAAATAGTTTTTTATCAGCTTCAACTTTGAAAAGCTCCTCTCACATGAAGCCACAGACACACAGATTGTCAGAAATATTTTTAGACATAGTGAAAGGGTTGGAAGAGATTCAATGAAGTCCCATTCTGCTATGAAGGTCAAAACTTGTAAAGCCGACCAATCTTTGACTTCTTCTAGGTTGATCTTGGCTGCTTTGAGATGTCTCCTCAGTCTGGGTATTTCCATTAACAGCTCACTCTCAGATATTTCGTCATAAAAAGTGGTCAGTTTTGGAATGGACACCTTTAATGTTTCTTCAGTTTCATATATGAGACTCTTTGCTTGAACAGCCTCAAACATGGCTGCAACTTCCATGATGGCTCTTAATCTGATCTGGAGTTCAGAATGGAAGCGATCAATGCACTCAAGCATTGCCCTCTTGTTCTCGTCTTGTAGACTTATGCCTCCAGCATCACGTGCCTGTTCCCCTGCCATCCTCTTCTTAAACCTGGCTCTTCTCTCTACGGCAATTCCATATTCTTTAGATTTTAAATGTGCCTGCTTAATTGCATGTTCCACTAGGTGACTGCGCTCTTCAAACAGAAAAAGTCTTAGTGTACTCCTGGAGAGTGGAGAGGAGGAGGGCTGGGCACTGTGCGCAGCGACCGTCACACACAGCAGCCGCGCCGCCCGGGCGGAGAAAGTTGTGTGTGTGCTGCAGTGACGTGTCGTCACATCATCACAGTGCAGTGTGATGATGTGACAGGCTGAGTCGCTCGCTGGCTCTGTAGGGTAGGGAGGAGGATTGGAATTTAGGAATAGGAAGAATAAGGAGCCGGAGGACACACACCAGGCGCAGCCGCGGCGCTGGAGGTGTTGTTCCAGGCTTCCAGCCCAGCGGGGTGAAATTAATCAATGAATGGGTCAGCTGTAAAAAAAAAATAAAAAAAAATAAAAATAAAAAAAAGGGAGAGTGTCACCCCTCTAGCGGGTGTCACCCGGGGGCGGACCGCACCCCCCGCACCCCCTAGCAACGCCTCTGCACTGGACACGTGTAAACTGGCATCTCCCAGGCTATCGGACCGTCTCACACAAATATATATCACACATAGGGCATACATCACTCCACTTAGAGTTTCTAGGTATAAGAGTGACCTCTCCTCTACTTGTGCAATGTGCGGTCAAGCTACAGGCACTTTTTTTCATTTGCTGTGGCAATGTCCTAAAATCCAGGCCTTTTGGAAGCAGGTGGTGGGGTTCTTGCATGATACCATGGGCTCCCCCATAATGTTACAGCCAAAACCTTGCCTCCTGGGTATTTTCCCAGACCCAGATTTCAACAAGTTTAGTAAAATTTTCCTACATGAAACGCTCTTTCTGGCACGGAAGGTCGTAGCCAGAGTCTGGATGAGGCCCAACCCACCTGAATTCTCACATTGGATGGCTGAGGTCAATAAGGTGTTGCCATTCATGAAACTCATTTACTCTCATAGAGGGTGCCCCTCCAAGTACGATAAGGTTTGGGACAGATGGCTTCGGGCTCCCACAACATGCACTTGATCAAGGAGGACCGCAATACAGTCCTTTTGCCTCTCTGACGCCCCGGTGAACAGTACATAATGGGGGGGAAGAGTGTTCGTCGTGACGCAATTTGTATACTTTTTTTTTTTTTAAGTATGACTGACTATACATGGTACCAATGTTTATGTTTCGTTTTATTGTAAACATTCAGGGGGATGTAGCTGTATACCCCTATTGAGCGATACTGTTGTTAGGTCCGATGTTTGCCATGATCGGCTGCTGTATGTCTTATTTCTTTTGCTCAATAAAAGCTTTTTGATTTAAAAAAAAAAAGGGTAAGGTATACAACTTACAAAGATGAAAACACATTTCAGACACAATAGGTCTCAAGATGGCCACAATGTAACATCAATATGCAGGCTCCGTCCCCTACTAACTTTGCACATCTAGACTGTGCAATATTTGCCCACTCTTCTTCGCAGAACTGCTCAAGTTCAGTTAAATTTGATAGTGACTGTCTTCCAGTGATTCCACAGATTTTCAATGGGGTTTAAGTCTGGGCTCGACTAAGCCATGCAAGGACATTCACCGTTTTGTCTTTCAACCACTGTTCGGTAATTTTTGTTGTGTGTTTTGGGTCATTGTCATGTTGGAAGGTAAACCTTCTGCCAGAGGGCAACAGATTTTCCTGGTATTTTGCCCCATACATTTTTCTTCTGTCCTGACAAGTGCTCCAGTCCCTGCTGCAGAGAAACACCCCCATAACAGGATATTACCATCTCCATGCTTTACTGTGGGAATGTTGTTATTTGGATGGTGGGCTATGTTGGAGTTCCGCCAGACATATCGTTTGGTGTTGAGGCCAAATCATTCAATTTTAGTCTCATCTGACCATAACACCTTTTTCCATGTGGCCTCTGAATCACATTTGTGGTGGTCAGATGAGACAAAAATGTAATTATTTGGCCTCAACACCAAACGATATATGTCTGGTGGAAATCCAATACAGCTCACAATCCAAATGAGGGAGGACAACTATGAGAATTAAGCTGGCTATGCATTATACAATTTTTTATTTTTTTTCCAATTTCCTTTAGATTTACCTGCAACTCTGTAGTGCAAGGGCCTGCCTGATTGCATACAATTTGAAAGTGTTCAGGTTTGACATCATATTATATGGTTTTGGTAAATTTAAATAAAAAGTGTAGAAGAAAATTGTATCATGTGTTGTTGTTGTTCAGTCGTTTAGTCATGTCCGATTCTTCATGACCTCATGGACCATAATGCGTCAGGCTTTTCTGTCCCCCACTGCCTCCCAGAGCTTGCTTAACCTCATGTTCATTGTTTCGATGATGCCATCTATCCATCTTGTTATCTGTTGTTCTCTTCTCTTTTTCCTTCAATGTTTCCCAGCATCAGGGTCTTTTCCAATGAGTCCTCTCATTAGGTGGCCAAAGTATTTGAGTTTCAGCTTCAGGATCTGTTCTTTCAGTGAATATTTAGGGTTGATTTCCTTTAAGATTGACTGGTTTGATCTTCTTGCCATCCAAGGGATTTTCAAGAGTCTTCTCCAACACCATAGTTCAAAGGCAACAATTCTTCGGCGTTCAGCCTCCCTTATGGTCCAATTTTCACAGCCATAGGTTACTACTGAGAATACCATAGCTTTGACTATACAGCACTTTGTCGTTAGGGTGTATAATGTGTAGCCAGCTTTAAAGTGATATTAAGTCTCAATTTTTTTAAATAAAAATATAAAAAATTGTGTATTTAACTGCTTTGTGCAAGGATGCTGCAGAGAGTGGTCCCTTACCTCTGCTCTTTTGGTCCCCCACCAACGCTGTCTACTCCTCCTCTTCTCCGAGTGCACCCATAGTGAGCCATGTCATATGGGGCACTCATGCGGGAAGGCTCCTGAGCTGGACTGTGTGCATCCACAGAAACACACAGTGCTGCTCAGTCACGCCTCCCACTTTCTCCTCACAGAATTTGACCAACAACCAATGGCTTCCACTGCAGGAAGACAGGGAAGAAGACCTGCAGCCAAGTACAGCGCTTGATCAATAGGAGAGCTCTTGCAGTACACTTATTAGTGTTTTCTAAATAGTATTAATTTTTACAGTTAAACTATGAGGAAACTGGGAATTGTGTTTGACTTTATTAACCTTTTGAGGGTTTAAGGTCTTTGTGAAGTCATGCTATACGATATATGTAGCACACAGACCCTTTTTTCCTGCCTACCTTCACTTGCAGGAGCAAAAAGGCACACCATGCCACATGCCCGTATCCTCCTGGTATAAGAGGTTGAGCGGTGTTCTTGCAATTTTGGGTCCGCAAGCGAGTTACCTCCCTCCGTTGGTTCTCGTCCCTAGAATGTAAGGAAAAGTCTATTCTTCCCCAAAAGAAGGCCAATGTCCAGACAGTAATTAAACTCCAACAAATTAGTTTATTTTCTTTTGCTTGAAATAACTTTGGGAGAAAGGTTGAAGACAGCAATAGAATCTAGTAGGGAATTAGGTTCAGGCACGCAGCACCCAGTCACCCTATTCTCCACTCAAGCCTGAGTGGGTATTGCTCACCCGGATAGATCCCTCTCACAGTTCTAGCAGCCGGAGTGAAACACGAACATGACACTTAGTTTAAGTCCCCGTCACGGGCAAGTTCAGGAGATCCTCTGCCACAGAATCCTTCAGTTCCTGAATTTAGAACTTCCTAACGCCTGTAGAGTATTAGAGACCATAGGTGCCAATGGGGCACACTACAGGAGCTATCTTGCAACTCACGAATCCTTCCCTCTGATAGGCAACCAGGCCTCCCCGAGACCGTGACTTCCTTCACCGATCATTCGGACAGGTCCTCCTCCGGTTTCCTCTGTTTCAGAGTAGGCCACCATCCCTTGGGTTCCCTGGGACTCCAGTGGTTGGTTTTTGTAGACCCAGTTGAAGGTACTGGGCCTACCTGGAACTCTGTAGCCTCAGGCTAAAAGGTGCCCGAGACTCCTCGACCAGTTCAGGCACCCCCTGGCCAGCAGGGCCAAAGGGCGCGACTTCGCCACCAGGGGTCCTCCTTGGAATCCCCCCCGGCACACCACCCCAGATCATGGCGTCTGCCTTTTATGTACCCTCTCCTGGCATGCACAGCAGGCAGAAACAAAAATAATGCATCCACGAGCGCTGCACTTGTCTTCCTATACGTATAGGAAGACAAGCGCGGCGCTCATGGATTCAACATACATTGTATATCTGCTAAATGTGAGTTTTATTCCTAAGCTTTTATGGTTTATTAAATCTTTTCCAAACGGGATTATGCGATGTATGCCTTCTTTTTTATTTATATCATTCATCGAGTACTCTATTTACTGAGGATCCGCTACTAGCACAGTACCCACACAGAGCCATATTAAACACAGAGGGCCGACGAACTCGGTGTTCGTGGAGTTTCATCCTTATTCCCTTTCTAGCAAGTGAGTGCAATACTGGGCGTGTGGATTTGCTTCTAGGTAGGACTGTTCATCTGAGATACGCTATGACTGTTTTCTCTGTCTTCATATCTATATGTATGGCTTTCATGCAATATTGAGAGGATTTCAGCAACATTAGTGAGACTGCAACAGCAGCAGAGGAACTGCCACTCTGCGAGCCACATTATCTTCATCCTGTGACCTATATATGCTGCTTATCCAACAGCAGTGAGGTGAGCTGCTTATAGAAACAGAGGTGTATCACTGAAGAATTTATTTGGAGCACTGTCATTGCAAAAGCCATAACCCAGCTCTTAGTATAAAAATGTCATCGAAGGACACTAGCTAAAAACTAGGAATTGGTAGGTGTAGGAGAGTCCCAAAAATTCTATTTGCCAGTATCCAATCACCTAAAGGTGGCTGCATATAACCCAGTATCAATGATTGAAGAAGCCTATGTCCTTAAAATGTATGATTAAAGTGGTAAACCCATACACATAAATGTGAATGTAACATAAATGTAACAGTAGGGTGGTTTTTCCAGTAGCTAAGATGTGATGTAATCTGTAGAAGTAGTGTAATTGTAGATATAGTTTAATTCTGTGTCATCAAAGATACAGTATTCAGTAATCAGTCATAAACATATGTTCACCAATTAGCATTTGAAAGGGACAGAGCAAGCTTCGAGGCTAGAGTTGACACCTAAATGCTGATAAAATTATACCTTCTCTATAGACAGATTTCTCACCTTCCTGAAACCTCAAAGAAAGTCCTAACCATTTTGGCTACAAGAATCAGCAGGGGACAGTCAGGAGGCCCAGTACTGTCTGCCAGCTTTGATTTCTATCAACAGATCTGAGGAATCAAATTTTATCCGTCATAAAAGCTAAAATTTTAATTGCCAAGAGATGAAAATAACCTTCTGATCATACACCTTTTGGGCTATATATACATTTAAATCTGCATTTATAATCCTGAAGAAATGCACAAAACCATTATCTGGAGCCGGATTGCGACAGCTAAACGGTTATTGGTACTGTCACGATCCGACTGATGCGCTGGTGTCGGAAATCATATCCCCAACTCAGCAATCAGAGCCTTTCGGGGCCCATTTAATTCTGGTAGTTCCAAAACACACAACTGTCCTGTGGGCTGGCATGGAAACATTCCCCAGGTTTGATTGGGCAAGGGTTAAAGTCCAGCCCCCATCTATATTCCAATAAATTGAGGAGCATGGGATATGGACAGGGTGATTCCAACAAAGCCGATTCAACTGAGGAGTTACCAATGTTTCTGACATGCTTTTGTCAAAGGATAAACTTTCGTAATTTTTTAGTTTTGTTTTTATTAGAGTTGAGCGGACACCTGGATGTTCGGGTTCGGCCGAACTTCGGAAAAAAGTTCGGGTTCGGGACCGAACTTTAACCCGAACCCAAACCCCATTGAAGTCAATGGGGACCCGGACTTCTAAGGACTAAAAAGGCTCTAAAAAGGTAATGGAAAGGGCTAGAGGGCTGTAAATGGCAGCAAAATGTTGTTAAGAGCATGGCAAGTGCTCTGCAAACAAATGTGGATAGGGAAATAACTTAAAATAACATCAAAAAAATAAAACACAGAACTGCAGAAAATGCTATTCAAAAAAAAAGTTTTTTTTTTTTAGTATAGCATAGTAGGAGAAAACTATATAGAAATTGTTTATTTCACACACCTCAAAATATGTATAACACACTGCAAACTTTTTTTGGTGCCACTAAACTGCGTTTTTTGGAAGAGCAGAACACACCCACAGTACGTAACCGCTGAATCGCACAGCTACAGAACTGCAGAAAATGCTATTCAAAAAAAATTTTGTTTTTTTAGTATAGCAACGTAGGAGAAAACTATATAAAAATTGTTTATTTCACACACCTCAAAATATGTATAACACATGGCAAACTTTTTTTTGTGCCCCTAAACGGCGTTTTTTGCAAGCGTACATTAAAGTGCAAATTTTATTTTTTTTTTTTTTTGCCCTAAACGGGTCTTTTTTTGCACGAGCAAAATATGGGTCTTTTGGAAAAGAGAACAATAAAGTGCCTTTTTTTCCCCCCTAAAAGTTAGATTTTCTCTGACACTGGGCTCATGGCAGTGTAAAAAGACTGCACTGCAACACAAATAGGTAGACCTATGCAGATCGCTGATTTTAATCTCTGAATCTGGACTCCTATATAATAAATCTCTCTCCCTGAAAGCACCAACACAGGAACCTGGCCCTACACTACACTATCTCTCTATCTTTTCCCTCAGATTGTAGAATCAGGACTACCTCATCTATCTTTCTATCTCTCCCTAAAAGCAGCAGCAGCAGACTAGATCCTCTCCCTATCTATTCTGAAGCAGAGTGTCATGTGTGCTGTGTGCCTCTAGCTTATATAGAAGCTGGGTCACATGTTGCACTGACCAATCACAGCCATGCCATTAGTAGGCATGGCTATGATGGCTTCTAAGGGCACACCAGCTAATCAAAAGGTGATTGGCTGGCCCCTGAAGCATTTCTAAATGCATTATTAGATTGCCGAACCCGAACCCGGACTTTTGGGTAAAGTCCGGGTTCGGGTTCGGGAAAAAGCTAAAGTTCGGTACGGACCCGAACTTTACAGTTCGGGTTCGCTCAACACTAGTTTTTATCCCTTTTTATTTTAAATACTGAGTAGGCAATTGTGTCTTTTTTTTTTTTGCATTTCTTTTTCTTTGTATGAATTTTATGCACTACCCACTTTTCGGGATATTAAATTATGAAATAAGTGACTTCTGTGTACTAAGCTAGGGCTCTGGGGAAAATGTTGCATTTTAGAGTCTATGTGCTTGATCTAGGTTAATTGCCAATCTGTATGCAATTGCACTGTTTTGGTGGCAGATTGCATGCAGATTGTAAAATAGCAGATCTGCCAGATGGAGATCTGTGTGTGTGGGGTTGCCTAGCAGACCAGTCTGTGGACAAACTGATTGGTGTTGGCAAGCTACACGTTGGTTGTGTGTCTGGTGTGTGGACAGTGAGAACAGTGATTAACACCAGGGTTTTAGCTTATAGTATAGCTGGAGGTATCCTAGAAGAGGCACCTTGTTTGTTTTTCTGTGCAAATTGCTAGACTGCTCCCCAACCCTTTGAGTGTACAAGATTGTATGTAAGATTCATATCTGCCTTTGTGTGTGGTCAGCCAGCTGGATTGGAGTGAAGTCTCCCTCCAGTGGTGGCCAGAGGTAGTGCGGGCTGTGAAAGTGTATAACAGCCAGCCTTACTTGCTTAGAAAAAGTCCCCCTCATTCCCTTATAACCACTCAAGGACCATGCCCTGGTTAGCTAGCCCCCATGGGCATGCGTTTTCGTGACAATCCCCAGTGAAGTGACCCTCCCTGTCATAATTTTTCTCTTGGTGTCAGGAAAAATTGTAGATGTAGTTCATGCTGATAGCAGAGGAACAAAGCAGCAGATAAAAATGTCACATAGTGCTTTTAATTGAGACAAGTACACACTATAGAGGGATATGCTTTGATGAAGTTTCAGGTCTGATTTTTACAACCACTTTAAGAAAAGGTTTTTGTTTCTCTCAGAGAGATGGCATTCATTCTCCTAGGGCATGAGTAAAAATTAAGGCATGAGATGAGTGGTAGGTGTTATACCGGGTTGTTCTTATAGTGTCCAATCTACTGAAGGCAGCAGCATAACCCAATGTACTGAATTACTTCATAATGTGTCTCTTAAAGTGGTTGTAAACCTCAGACATGAAATATGAACAAAGCATATCCCTATATAGTGTGTACTTGTCCCAATACAGAGAGCAGTTAGTGTCACTTCTGACAAATTTTCCTGACACCAAGAGATATATGGTGACGGGGAGGGGTCTCCAGCTGATAGACAGCCTCAGCTGTGTTCCTGTGTGGAGGGGGGGGGGGTCCCTCATAATTTGCCCAGAACGCATATACACACACATTTTCATTGCAGGAATCACTGTGAAGGTTGGTTATAAATAGATTCCTAATGCCCTGTACACACGATCGGATTTCCGATGGAATAAAATCCGATGGATTTTTTCCATCGGAAATCCGATGAAGCTGACTTTCATCAGTCTTGCCTACACACCATCAGTCAAAATTCCGACCGCCCAAAACACCGTGACGTAAAACACTCTGACAAGCCGAGAAAAATTAAGTTCAATGCTTCTGAGCATGCGTCGACTTGATTCTGAGCATGCATGGGTTTTTTGTCCGATGGAGTTCCACACAGACGATCGTAATTTGCTATCGTTTTTTTGTCTGATGAAAAAAGTCCATCGGTCTTTTTTCATCAGAAAAACCGATCGTGTGTACGCGGCATTAGTGTTCTGCCTGTTTTCAGAGCTTTATTGAACCCCCTCAGTCCATTTAAAGACTAATATTTGTCAGCAACAATTCATTGCTAGAGCCTTTACCTCTTTACCTTTTTTTTTCTTTTGGGCCTTTGGCTTTTCTTTAAAGCAGACCTTGCATCTCAGTGACTAAGTCTGCTTATTCAAGGCACCTCCTTCCCAAAACGCTGGATGAAAGTGCAGAAAACAAACCTGTGGAGGAAAGTTAGATAATATAATTCTCTTTCTCTGGTTACCTACCACAGTTCATAAGCAGGGGTCTTTCCCTTGCTTCCTTTTTCCAGGTACATCAGAATGTTGAGTATGGTGATACTGTGCTGTGCATTGTCTTCTTGCAATATTTGGTCTACTAGACATTCCCAAAGATCTTGTTGGCAGGTGGATGACATCACCCCCTTAACTACAAAAGTTGGGAAAAGGCGAGTATATTATCTAGTTTCCCTTCCACAGATTCTCTTTTTGCACTTTTTGGCAACTAGGCAACTAGTGCAGGTGCGAATGACAGTGGCAGGAATCTTCTGATTCCTGCCGCTGTCATTCGCACCTGCGCAAGATGCCTAGTTGCCAAAAAGTGAAAAAAGAGTGGGAGAAGTATATTATCCAACTTTCCTCGACAGGTTTGTTTCCTGCACTTTCATCCAGCGTAATCCCTGCTGAACGTACACAAAGTGCATCCAGCAGAGATCACCGTAGGCAATCGCTGCCTAGGCAGACAGACACAATCAGCTGCGCCCGATGCCAACATGTCATTGAAGTGTACAAGGCTTGACGGCTGCAGCTAGCTGCTCACAGGTGGCAGAATCAGCTGTAGAAATCTGCACATTCCTGCCCTGTAATTCACACTGGCGCTAGTTGCCCGTGCAGATTTAGCCTAATGCAGCACTTCAGAAAGGGAGACCACACTGACTATGCAGACCTTTCCTGACCTGCAAAATCTGCTTTATGATCAGGCTAGATTTTTGGGCAGCAGTCACTAGTAGTCTTTTCTTTTGGGTGGTGGCAGCAGTTTATGGATTGTGTACTTGTTGGCAGGTGGATGACATCACCCCCTTAACTACAAAAGTTGGGAAAAGGTGAGTATATTATCTAGTTTCCCATCCACAGGTTCTCTTTTTGAACTTTTTGGCAACTAGGCATCTTGTGCAGGTACGAATGACAGCGGGAGGAATCTGCTGATTCCTGCCACTGTCATTCGCACCTGCACAAGATGCCTAGTTGCCAAAAAGTGCAAAACAAGTGGGAGAAGTATATTATCTAACTTTCCTCCACAGGTTTGTTTCCTACACTTTCATCCAGTGTGATCCCTGCTGAAAGTACACAAAGTGCATCCAGCAGAGATCACCGTAGGCAATCGCTGCCTAGGCAGACAGACACAATCAGCTGCGCCGGATGCCAACATGTCATTAAAGTGTACAAGGCTTGACGGCTGCAGCTAGCTGCTCACAAGTGGCAGAAACTGCTGCAGAAATCTGCACATTGTGCTTTTTTTAAGGACAGTTTGCCCGCACAGTAATTATTATTGAGTAATTTTTAACGAAGATATTTTTAAGATACAAGATAATCTATATGACGCAGTCTATAATATGAAACGTATTCACGTGATCATACAAAATAGCTACATTTATTGGTTGACAAAAAATAAATATTTACATGAAATTAAAATACCAATTGTGTTACATGAACGACTTGAAAATCAATAAAAATACTCGCAAAATGGGCATGCAGTCTGTAACGGCTGCCCAAGCATGAAAGAGGTTAACGCCGTTAAGGATATTCCCTCTCTGAACACACATCCACTGCCGATCCTCCACAGTCAGGCGACCGCTTCCCATAGGATTAATCCTTCCAAACATACGAGACAAACACTCTGTATGAAGTTTCCAGCAGGTCTGAAAATCTTTAATGAGGGCAGGCTCTTTTTATACACCAAAATAATACTGCATTAATCTAAATGAACAATGGTCCAACTCCACCCACAGCATCACACAATGGTTACATAACAAGCTCCCAATACACATATTCTGACATCTCTTAGCTAATCCCTTTACATCTTAAATGACTATGCATGACCTTTATATTCACCAGACTGTCTGTCTGCTTTACAATACACACAAGTACAGAGTTAATTATCACTATTCACAATGAAAGGATCTGTAGCATAGTTGAGATTCATTAACATTTCACAAGCAGACAGGTGACGACACAGCATCTCTTAATTAACTTGTTGAGTTCAGAATCAAACAACCAGTACATTTTGTGGATTAATATTACTATCCCAATTTAAAGCAATCCAAGACATTCTTAATGTCCATTATTTCCTGGCTCACCCTGTGCCCAAAGTGACCCCTGTCACACATCTCCCCTTTCGGCCGGAGACTAACACAGGAGGAGACCCCAGACGGGTTGACTCCGAAGTTAGTCCATATTTCCATTCGTCTAATGCCTGGACAACCCATCAGCATTGCCATTTTGCTTACTGGGTCAGTAGCTGATGGTGACGTTGTAAGGTTGCAGGGCTAAGCTCTACCGCAGCAACCTGCCATTGTCTCCTGAGACCCGGTTAAGCCAGACCAATGAGTTGTGGTTGGTGACTAGGGAAAATTCCTGTTCGTACAAGTAAGGGTTCAACTTTTTAAGGGCCCAGACCAGGGCCAAACACTCCTTCTCCACTGTCGCATAGCTCACTTCCCGGGGTAATAGCTTTCTGCTCAGGTATGCGACAGGGTGTTCTCCTCCATCCTCCCCAACTTGGCTCAGCACAGCCCCCAGTCCAAACATGGAAGCATCTGAGTCTCAGCAGCAAGCGGGCCGGTTCCAGCAGCACGTGTCTGGGCACGGGTAGTCACTGGGTTGACTTCATCGGGGCCCATCGGGGCGTAAGCAGAAATGAGGGGGCCAAATCATTCCCCAGTAGTACATCCGCTGGCAAATCCTTCATCACCCCCACATTCACGTGTCCCGAACCAATCCCCCAATCCAGGTGAACACGGGCAACGGATAGCCGGAAGATGGTACCTCCCGCTACTCTTACGACTACCGTGTCTCCGGTATGTTGGCTCTCTGGGATGAGGTTCTTCTGTAGTAGGGTCATGGTGGCGCCAGTATCACGTAGGCCATTGGCTACCTTTCCATTGACTCAGACAGTCTGCCTGTGTTGCTGCCTGTTGTCCCGGTTAGCTGCTTGTATTGGATCAGCCTCGTGCAGGACGCCCCAATGTTCTTCCTCAACGCAGTGGGCCGCAGGCATGGATGTGCGGGGGCTCCCCCTTGCTGGCTGTCTCCATGACTGGGACTGCCTGGCTGGATTCAACGGACAGTCTGGCTTTTTGTGCCCTAGCTGTTTACACTAAAAACACCTGATGGGTTGTGAGTAGTCCTGGGAGTTGAACCTGGGCTGCTGAGAATAAGTGGCCACTGGAGGTGGTGCTGAAGTTGGGTTAGAGGCTGGTAAACTGGGCCGAGATAGTGGATAGCGCTCGCTTTCGCCTGACCTTCGAGAGTCCAGATATTCATCGGCCAAAGTAGCCGCTTGCTGTACAGTCCGTGGTCGCTTATCTCGCACCCAATCCCATAATACCGGAGGGGTGTGGTTAAAGAACTGTTCTAAGAGTACTAGTTGGGTGATGTCCTCTATGGTATGAGCGTGGCTTCCCTGGAACCATCCCTTAAGGTCTCGCTGCAGACGATGTGCCCACTCCACGTATGTTATGTGGGTTTGTTTCCGGGATTCTCGAAACTTAATCTGGCTGGCTTCGGGTGTAATGGCAAATCGGGCTAGCAGAGCTTCTTTTACCCGGTCATAGTCTTTAGCGTCCTCATCCTCCAGGGCCCGATACGCATCCGCCGCTCTGCCAGTTAAATTACTCGCCAGTAAGGCGACCCGATCTTGGGGCCGTACTTCATGTATCTGGCATAGTCTCTCAAAGTCCTGCAGGTACGCTTAAATTTCCTCCTCTCCTTCCTTAAATAGTTTGAACGCCCGAAAGGGCAACTTACGGACAGGCGCTGCATCTTTAGGCGTTGTCTCCGATTGCCGTATTTCCGCCATTCTCCGCTCATGTTGCCGCTCTAGTTCTCTCTCTTGTCGCTCATCCTGCAGCTGGATGTCTCTAATGGCATTCTGTATGGCGGTCTCTGATGGGTTAGCCCCATATAATGCCAACCGCTCTCGAACTCGTTGCTGAAACAAGTCTTCAACTGACTGGGTCCTGCATCACCATCCCTCTGATCCATCTCGGCTAGCTCCCTGATCAAGGTGGCCTTGTTCTTTGTCCCACCGGTCCCTCCACAGCTCTCAAGTAAGTCTTTCAGCGTGGCTTTCCTGCAGGCTGCATAGCTGGTCATTCACTGTGGTGGTTTGGAGTGTCCCAGTAACTGGAGGGAAAATCCCACTGCTGCCAACCAATGTAACGGCTGCCCAAGCGTGAAAGGGGTTAACGCCGTTTAGGATTTTCCCTCTCTGGACACACATCCACTGCCGATCCTCCACAGTCAGGCGACCGCTTCCCATAGGATTAATCCTTCCAAACATACGAGACAAACACTCTGTATGAAGTTTCCAGCAGGTCTGACAATCTTTAATGAGAGCAGGCTCTTTTTATACACCAAAATAATACTGCATTAATCTAAATGAACAATGGTCCAACTCCACCCACAACTTCACACAATGGTTACATAACGAGCTCCCAATACACATATTCTGACATCTCTTAGCTAATCCCTTTACATCTTAAATTACTATGCATGACCTTTATATTTACCAGACTGTCTGTCTGCTTTACAATACACACAAGTACAGAGTTAATTATCACTATTCACAATGAAAGGATCTGTAGCATAGTTGAGATTCATTAACATTTCACAAGCAGACAGGTGACACATCAGCATCTCTTAATTAACTTGTTGAGTTCAGAATCAAACAACCAGTACATTTTGTGGATTAATATTACTATCCCAATTTAAAGCAATCCAAAACATTCTTAATGTCCATTATTTCCTGGCTCACCCTGTGCCCAAAGTGACCCCTGTCACACAGTCCCTTTGACATAATGCGGTCATGATAAATTTTCGGCATAATCAATAACCTTGTGTAAATGACAATTAAACAGAACGTCCGACCGTTGCTATACTGCAGGTAAGTGGTTAACAATGTGAAATAAATTGGACTTTTTTTTGTCACTAAAATTGGAACTATGCACAAAGAAAAATATAATGAAAAATGTAATCTTTAGAGAAAAATCTACCAGCAGTTATTGATAAATGAGAATAAATCATAATTGCAGAATATTCAATACTTATATATTTTAGAGAACAACAATGAATTCAAGATAAAATCAAAATGACATAATTACCCATTCCAAAATGGCTATTTCCTACTGGCTGGTGAACAGAGTTAAGATGGCTCCCGTGGCTTTCAGCTATCAGGTGTCTAGGAATCTTCATGAATGTAAAGATATGTATTGATGCATGATGCATGAGTATCTCAGTCTGGGAGTTTAAGTGTAAGTCTGTCTGGGAGTGCGTGTGTGGCCCCCCCAGTGTGTCTCCCTGGGTGTCCTCCATCCTCCCTGTGAGAGCAAGTGTCTCTCATATTGCTTTTCTCATCTTAAGTATTATCTCAAGACAATAAGATTATACAAATTATAATAAGTTCTTCCCAAAAGTTGTGTGTTCCGAACTCATTGGTTGGTTACAAATATGGGAGTTAACTGCCCTTATTCTCACCACCCCTTTTTAGGAGAGCGATGATTTTAAGGTAATATCAACTTCAACCACCAGGTGTCTCACATGTGTTTTGAGTCTAACTCTTTAAGTTAATATATTATATTTCCATAATGTGTATAATGGTTTATATAATGCTGGGAAGAATATATATTATATTTTGAATATTCTGGTAGCTGGCATTACATAAAATATATTTAGTATACGCTCTTTAAATTTATATAACAAAATGTTTTTGTGTACAAATGTATATCTTTAAACTGGTTTTCTTAAGCAGGGTACAGATTTATATATCAATCAATGTTACACAAAAAAAAATTATATATATATATATTTTGAATATGTGTTACTCTAAGTACAGGTTTAAATTAATATTTTTATAATCACAATTTGACGTCTTTCATAATGCTAATTAACTCTTCAAAACACTTCTATTTATAAAATCACACTCGTATATATTTCTTTCTTATAAAAAAATGTCTTAGGCCCCTTTCACACGGGCGGACCGTATGTCCGTTTTTCACCCATCCGTTTTCGGATGAAAAACGGACATACATGTATCCCTATGGGACAGCGGATGTCAGCGGATGAACATCCGCTGACACCCGATCTCACCCATGTCCGCTACGCTCCGTTTTTCAGGATAGAAAATTTTTATTTTCTATCCGTCTGCGGAGCGGATCGGATGAACACGGACAGACGGTCCGTGTTCATCCGATCCCCCATAGGGGAGAGCGGAGATCTGACAGGGCGGTCCCTGCACAGTGTGCGGGGACCGCCCAGTCATCAGCCGGCTCAGCGGGGATCAACGGAGCGATCCCCGCTGAGCAAGCGGAGGTTCACGGGGCGGATCATGACTGATCCGTCCCGTGTGAAAGAAGCCTTATAATAACATTTGGGTATTTTAAAATATTTCTGACTCGCATGTTTCTCTGGTTGTTAAAATCGGACTTTAGACTGTCTTCTCCTGAAGCTAGAATCAACATTGGGCCTTCTACTAAAATCTACTTCACAATGGGTTTATTTGTTCTGGTTGTTCAGGTTTATAACCCAGTTAGCTATCTGTAGAGCTCTTCCTATGGCATAATTCGTCTTCTTAAACATCTCTTGTTTGGTTACGAGAACCACCATTGTTTCTGATTCAACACAAGGCTTGTAAAGGTTTATAGATAGCTAATGTATTGAAGGCTTTGCAAAACATGTGAAATCATCTGTTTTGCTCTGAAAGGTTTCCAACAAACAGTCCAAAAATTACGAAAATCCTAGTTCATCAGTTTTTGAGGCCTAAGCGAAATTTTAACATCTCTGCCAGTAAATATTAAATGTATTATTTTTCTTCTTTATAACCCACGACAAATCCCCCTTTGAATTTCAGGTATGTCAAGAAAACGTACATGAAATTCACTCCATAACGTGGCAATGATCAAATGTTTGTGTAGCCTCTACTGATCGGAGGTAACTTTGTGGGGGATCCGTATTGTGGATAAATAGTGTTTAAAGGGTGTAGACACCTGCAGATGGGTGTAATTCCTTGAGAAAAAGATGGGTTTGTGATCGATGTGTGCATCTCAGGGCCGTCATCCATTGGTTGGCGGGAAATGGATTACTCCGGGCACCTTTGGGGTCTTGGCCGTCCTGGTGGCTTTTGTCCGTGTA
Source organism: Rana muscosa (assembly GCA_029206835.1). Classification (NCBI taxonomy): domain Eukaryota; kingdom Metazoa; phylum Chordata; class Amphibia; order Anura; family Ranidae; genus Rana; species Rana muscosa. The sequence goes on along the minus strand of JARGYO010000162.1, from coordinate 37,229,856 downwards.
GACTAGCCATCAGCGGTGTCCCTGGATCCCTAAACGGTTCCTTCTCTGGATGTTTCACACATGTTGGACTCTCGGTTCTGTAGACCGGCTCATGGACATCTTAGTCCTGTAAAGGAAAACGGATTCCATGAGAAAAACAAATATGTTCTTTTACATGATCTGTGTTTGAGATCTCAGTGTCAGGCTGGTATCCTGGCTTCCTCAGAGCCCCCCCCCCCCTTTTAGTCCATTGTGTCATCAATCCTTTAACTAAACACTCTGGATAGCAAGACAATGTCTGAACATTTGCTATGGGAGACAAAACTCTAGGGCTCATTAACATGAGGACATTTGATTATAGCTGTGGATACCAGACATTAACAACCGACTTACGATCTTCAGAACCATTTTTTTTTTTAGCTTAAAGTGGTGTTTCGGGCGAAATTACACTTTTTAAATAAAGATACCTCTATAATACACAAGCTTAATGTATTCTAGTATAGTTAGTCTGTAAACTGAGGTCGGTTTTCTTAGGTTATTACAGCATATTGAAAGTTTATAAACTAGAAATAGAACGTGGCCATCTTATGTGTGGGCATCTGAAGCCAGCCTGTATTACTTCCTGGATTTCAGTACTGCAGATCTCGCACATGCTCAGTGCTACACAAGCAGTGTAATAGGTTTCAGGTCAGGTTTCCATAGCAACGGCAGTGTCAGAGGAAGTTGACACTTTTCTATGCAAACCTCTCCTCCCCTCCTCCCTGCAGGTTCAAGAAATTATATATATATATATATATATAATCTACACACACACACAGCGGCTACTTTTTTTTCTGTACAGCTTTTCATTTAAAAAAATACTAATCTCAGCAACCAAATTCATTTATGCATCTAGATTGCATCACCCCAGCACATCGAATCGCATCACCCCAGCACATCGAATCGCATCACCCCAGCACATCGAAACGCATCACCCCAGCACATTGCATCACCCCAGCACATTGCATCACCCCAGCACATCGAATCGCATCACCCCAGCACATTGCATCACCCCAGCACATCGAATCGCATCACCCCAGCACATTGCATCACCCCAGCACATCGAATCGCATCACCCCAGCACATTGCATCACCCCAGCACATCGAATCGCATCACCCCAGCACATCGAATCGCATCACCCCAGCACATTGAATCGCATCACCCCAGCACATCGAATCGCATCACCCCAGCACATTGAATCGCATCACCCCAGCACATCGAATCGCCCCAGCACATTGCATCACCCCAGCACATCGAATCGCATGGCCCACAGAGCATTTCATAACCCCCAGCACATCGAATCGCATCACTCACAGCACATTGCAACACCCCCAGCACATCGAATCGCATGGCCCACAGAGCATTGCATAACCCCCAGCACATCGAATCGCATCACTCACAGCACATTGCATCACCCCAGCACATCGAATCACATCACCCCAGCACATCGAATTGCATCACCCCAGCACATTGCATCACCCCAGCACATCGAATCGCATCACCCCAGCACATTGCATCACCCCAGCACATCGAATCGCATCACCCCAGCACATCGAATCGCATCACCCCAGCACATCGAATTGCATCACCCCAGCACATCGAATCGCATCACCCCAGCACATCGAATCGCATCACCCCAGCACAATGCATCACCCCAGCACATCGAATCGCATGGCCCACAGAGCATTGCATAACCCCCAGCACATCGAATCGCATCACTCACAGCACATTGCAACACCCCCAGCACATCAAATCGCATCACTCACAGCACATTGCAACACCCCCAGCACATCGAATCGCATGGCCCACAGAACATTGCATAACCCCCAGCACATCGAATCGCATCACTCACAGCACATTGCAACACCCCCAGCACATCGAATCGCAGGGCCCACTGTAAAGTTCTTGAGCGGGGGGGTGGGAGAGATGCGCGGAACGTTTTTTTTTTTATCACACTGTACCCTTGTTGGGTGCGGGGGGGGGGGATGTGCCGTCGCATGGGTGTTTTTTTTTTTTACACTTTACAGTTGTTGAGGGGGGGGGAGTTCGGGGGGAGGTGGGGGTGCTGCCGCTGCCATACAATAAACCAATCGCATGAGCATGGGGGGGGATGGTTTCTGCCGCTGTCGTACAATAAGTCAATCGCCCCCCACCCCCGGGTACACTGCACAGTTGTTGAGCCGGGGGGGGTGCTGCCGCGGGACTTTTTTTTCCACAACATTTCACAGTTGATGAGCGGGTGAGGTGCGCCCCCTGCGCAGTTGTTGAGCGGGGGGGGGTGCTGCCGCGGGACTTTTTTTTTTCCACTTTATAGATGATGAGCGGGGGGGTTCTGCCGCTGCCATGCAATAAGTCAATATCGCCCCCCCACCCCCGGGTACACTGCACAGTTGTTGGGGGGGGGGGGTGCTGCCGTACATTTAACCAATCATGCCCGACACCAGTTGAAGGAGAGGAAGGCAGCAGCACCTCACATCAGCACAGGTTGAGGCTCGCTGGGTAGGGAGGGAGAAGCGGAGGAAGAAGGACATACAGTCAAACACATAGGGAGGGCAGGATGGGCGTGCCTTGGGAAGGAGATGCGATGACACAGGGCCTCCTGGATTGATGATAAACATCTCCCAGGAGGCATAGCGGTCAGTGGATGACGCTAGGAGACCTGTTGCGGCCGCGGTGCAAAATATAAACATATCACTATAAAACTGAGTTTTAAAAAAAAAATTATAATATGCCAATTAGTCTTTAGGGGACATAAATACATGGGATGCAAACAACTTGTAAAAGAGGGTGGAACTCCACTTTAACTGAAGCGGTTCTGGAATAATAAAAATTTAAACATTTCAGTTTGACATGTGACACTTAGGCCCCTTTCACACGGACGGATAGAATGGTGCTTTTAGCTGCGGATTTTCTAGTTTTCTACCGCAGCTAAAAGCACACAATGCTTTCCTATGGCCCCATTCACACACAGCGTTTAGCTGCGATTTCGTTACATGCGGTTCGGTGCGAATAGAAAAAATAGAATTGAATGCGTCCAGGTGCGATGTAGCGCAGCTATCTGCACATAACTGCAGGTAATCGCAGTGCACTGTGTCAGCTGCGGATAGCAGCGTGAACAAAAGAAAAAAACAACAGGAAGCACATCAAAATAAAAATGGTTGCTATGGGGATGACAATAATAGCCAACCGCAGCTAAACGCAGCCGCATGTAAACGCACGTAAACGCAGCTAAAAGCAGAACAGCCGCCCGTGTGAAAGGGGCCATACTGTCAGCAACAAAATATTTGATATGATAGTCAACCTTCTACTTGGGAGGAATAAAATAAAATATCCCCCT